>OX451738.1:1255786950-1256986950 GCA_948472305.1 Vicia faba
TGTTGCAATTTATTTATGAATCCAAGTGAAGTTTCAAGTGTCGGTGTTCGATTTTGTGCGTTTGAATATTGATTTCCAATTGATTTTTGGTGAACACCGACACATGAAAAGTTGCTTCCCAGTATCCTTAAATATGCGCAAATTGTGATTTAATTCTTGCTTGCTCCATTTTTGAATCCAACTCGATAATTGTTTAATGTTTATGTTGAGTTTTGATGGTTTTAGACTTTTTGAGTATTTTCATGAGATGAAAAGTTGTTGTTCGCTACTCACAAATGCATGAAAATTTTGACTTAATTCTTGTTTGATTCATGATTGTGTTTAATTTGATGATTGCTTGATGTCGATGTTGAATTTTGATGATTTTAAATTGACTTTTTGATTATTTTCATGAGTCAAAATGTTGTTGTCCGATAATTGTTTTTGTTGCTTCGACACTTGTTTAGAACTTGTTTCTTCATGAATTAAGCTTGATTTGAGTTATGATATGAATTCTTAACTTTGGGTTGTCACTCCTTGTTATTACTAACTCATTTGTTGACTTATGCAAGCTTCCTAAGACGGTTCAAGATAGCGATTTGTCATATTTTTGCCTCACATTTAATCAATTAATTAATTATTGATAGTTCGATTAAAGCATTTATCCCACTTCTTTTTTGGTTTGGATTTGTTTCTAACGCGCCTGAACTTGGATTCTAATTTCATGAGACTTGTGGATCATTGTTGTTTGTATGGACTTGTATCTTATGCAGGACTATTACTTGGTATTCGAATATGCTTGACACGCCTTTCGCTTGTGATTTATTTTCACATTGGCGATGCTTTGACACTTATCCCATGCATTCGATTTCTAACTATTTTGTTTGTTGATGAAGTTTACGCGAAGGTATTTGGGTTTCTTACGCTTTGTTAGGCAAAGGCAACGAACCTTTTTCCGTTTGGTACCTTTTCTCATTTATCTTATTTCTGCATTGTCTTTCAATTTAATTTCCATGAGAAGTAGGAATAGAGATGCATGACTGGAAATCCTACTGTTGTAGGCAATGGTTGATTTGGAAGTCCTACTTTGTAGGCAATATTTTTGTGATTGTTATCTTATTTTATCTTTTTAATTTTTGCTTGGAATCAAGTCAATAAGGTGGAAGGAGGGCTCGCAATCAGCCCCCGCATTTCAAGTCCCTTGGTCATTCTTAGCTCGCGTTTCACGTTGATGCTTTGAATCGTGCTTTTATCTTGTTATCGAGCCCATAAAGTGGAAGGAGGGCTTGCAATCGGGCCCCATAATTTGTCTTTGTTTCGATGATATTTAGCTCACGTTGATTCTTCGAGTCTTTACTCGATTTATGCTTGAGCTATTCTAGTGGAAGAAGAGTCTTTCGACTCCCACGTCGAAATCCACCTTGGATTCTTGTTTTGCTAGCTCACGCTTCGTGCTTAGCTGGTCAACTAACAGAATATGTGTTTGTTGCTTTGATACTTTCTTGGTTAAGTATGGATGCTTTAGTAATCTTATTTAAGAGCCTATATTTGTGAGTAAGTTGTTACTTATCATGTGTTGTGTGCATGCTTTCATATCTTGTTTAAGTTCTTGATAGCTTGCATTCTTATCTTTCTTTATCTTCTTGTGTGATCACATGTTCCCCATAGGATCTTTAGTTCATTCTTGGTCAAGATTGAACTAAGTAGAACTTAGGATTGATATCCATGCATGACAACATTAGGAAGAATTCCCTTGACCTAAACTTAGGTCCACAAGCATGACAACAAGTAGCATTGAGATTCCCCTTTTGTTAATATTTTCTTTTTGCATCCTTTTTAAAACTAAAACTCTTTTTTTCTTAATCAAATTCATAAAACACTTTAACATTACTTAAACCCTTTTCACAATTAAGAGGGAATTACTCAGATACCAACACTTTTTGAGGGACCATTTGATGTATTCTCTTAAGAAAAACACTCAACAAATGCAAACTAATTTTGTCTTTGGACTTTTTCTTCTAAAACCTTTTCATAATACGAATGTGTTATTTCCTCTCTGTGCATAAGATTCATATAGTCCCCAAAGGTCAGGAAAACCTATGTCTATTGCTATAGTGAAAATATAACATTATCAACCTAAAAAAACACACAACAAACCAATATTTTTAGGAGAACTATGAGTGCCTTGATCCCTTATTGCACGAAGGTTGTACATAGGCATAAAGGTTCGCAATCGCGGAAGACGCAATAATAAAACCTTTTATTTTTGTATATAATACTTTACATCCATGCATTCCCTTTACAACCTAGCTTTAGATTTAAACTCACCCTTTAGATTAGACAACATGAGTGGATCCCGTGCAGTACCACGAACATGATGGGTGCTAATACCTTCCCCTTGCGTAATTGACTCCTGTACTTTCTCTCTTGGTCGTGAGACCTTGATTTCTCCCTTCCTAGGTTTTATTTGATGTTTTCCTTTCCCTTCTGTGGGATAAATAAATATTTGATGGCGATTTCATTATTTTTCCTAGTTTCTTCAACTAGCGACTTCATTAGGGAAACCTAAGTGAGTCAATCCTAAATCTTGTTTGTTTTCTTTTCTTTGGCTGTTTGTTTATTTATTGCTTTGTGTCTTCTTATGTAAATATGTGTGCATTCATCTGCATCTAGATTTTTGGTTCTATTATTCTGTAATGTTGTTGTGTTGTGATGTTTCTTTGGTGGGAGGGTGTTACTTTGAAGTAAAATGCCCATTACCCAGGCCAATATACACATAGGTTTATAGTGGATACTCATGTCGAATTTTGTGTTTCGTTGACATTTATGAGGAGGCGTGAGAAACCACACACAGACGAGGTTTTCTTGACAATGCATTTGTCTTGCATCCTTTATGCAAAGACGATTTGTTTGAATAGAGTACTCACGACTCTGGTTGCCACTAGAAACCCTTGTTCTGACTAGAATTTTTCTATGAGACGGGGTGGGAATTATCCTTACTGGTACTATTGTACCCGAATTCCCCCCCCCCCCCCCTAAGATCTCTTCATCATACCATATTGATTCAATTACAACAAGATTACATTAGGGTTCTTGGTTCTCGTCCCTACCTTTAGCTTTGCTCTTTGAAGAATCACCAAGCAACTTGACTTATTTTCTTTTGTGATGATGAATATTTTGTGTTGATTTTTTCCTTTTAACTAATAAAATGTAATGTTGGTTTTTCTTGCTTGTTACTAATGTAGGTAAAGGCAATGAGATTTAGCAAGTTGCTCCATGGGTTCATGAGTTTTTTTCCATGCCCTAGGCAATAAATATTGATAAGTCCAAACCTCACCATTGAAGTTTTTTTGGAAGGGATGGAATGACAAGGTTTATTTTGGTTCACTACATTCCCAAGATATCAATATTGATTCAAAAGTGCAAGGGATTGATTGAAGAAGTTGTCATGGTTTGACAAAGTCTTGTTGCCATTGATCACAAGTGCATATTTCTATCAATTATCAAGATATGGAAGTGGTCTTGGTGGCTATTAGTTTTCATTTTCATCCTCAACAACTTCTATTTACAAAGCAATTGTGTTGGTACAGGAAGTTTGTTCAAAATTGTCAAGGTTCCTCAAAGCATTTTCTTGATCTAGGAGCTAGGGTTTTGAACTTCAAAGAAGCATATCTGGCTCATGTTTTGGTATTTTGGAGTGATTCCAAATACATACTTCTCTTTAAAGTGTTATTAACAAATCACTTCAAAAGTTTCAATGACTTTTCATGTGAAAGAAACTTGATGATGAAGAAAGATTGTAAGTCCTCCAGATGAACCCCCAATTTCTCATGTGTGACTTCAAATGATCATAACTTGGTCAATTTTTATCACCTTGAGCCTATTCATTTTCCATAATGATCTTGAGGATGTGAACTTTATGCCTTCTTTTATGTGCAAAGTGATAAAATGGATGGAAGATACCGTAATGATACAAAAGATTATAGGTCATTTCCTGATTTTTTGCCAACTTCAACAATTCATAACTCTCTCAATTTTTGGAGATTTTGAATGGTTAAAGTTTCAAAATGTCATTAAATAGGTCTATTTCATGCCATATTTTTTGGTCAAGAGCAAATTCCAAGTGGAAGTCCATGTTTGGATGCAAAACATTATAGGTCACTTTTGAAGAAAAATTTGAAATATTTCGAAGTATGGAAAGTCAACCTTTTTTCCCCAACTTTGACTCAATGCAACTTTCAGCTCAAGCATCCATTTTATTCCATTATTTTTCCATTGCAAAGCTTGTAACCTCATCTTTCTAAAGCATCAAGAATCATGCCCTAAGACCCTTTGAGCTGAGAATACCATTGGATTGAACTTGGTAACTTGGAACTGAAGTTTATTCATAAGTCAGAATTTGAAATTCATGTTTTGGCCTCTAAACATCAAATTAGCACGCGTTTGTGATCTAAACATGTTTAACCAAGTTGCCAAAGTGGATTAGAGCCTTAAAATGCAAGGATTGGATGATTTTTGGTGGAAATAAAATCACACTTTGCCCATGCATTAAGTTCACATGATTTCCCTCCAAACTTCATCATTTCACACGCTTGAACATTCCATTTGATTCCCTATAAATAGATATTCATCCCCCATTCATTTCCTCAAGCTTTGAGAGCCAAAAACATTCTATCAAAACCTCACACGAACTTCAAATTTTGAAATTAATTTCTGAGATTCCAGCCTTTTCTTCCAAAATTCTTTGCACATTCATCTTCCTTAAGCATCATACAAACTCTCCAACACTTAAACCAAGCAAAACAAGCTTTAATCAAAGCTACAAAATTCCAATTTCATAGCTTCTTTATTGAACTTCGAAAAGGTGGAATTCTCCACCATTTGGATCCAAATAAAGCGCTAACATGTTCTACTCCTTCTCCTGATTCTAGTGCTTCTTACAATTTTTAAATCCATTGAGAATTGAGAGAGAAATCTCAAATTGAAGGTGCTCATTATTTTCTGGGTTTTTGATTCATATCTCTTTGTATACTTTATATAAATTTGGCGCGATGGTGGTGTTACGGTCGTCTTGAAGAGACGAATCCAATGATACTGGTTTGGGATCCTAATTTTTCCGTTTGAAAGATCTCAAAAAATTTCCATTGCAGGGTGGCTAGAGGTTGAATACGATGATATGTCTCGTCTCAGCCAATGATAGTGTGCCAAGCGTTTTAATTTCATTGGTTTCCTGTTTTCTGATTCCCTACGCATCTTACTAAGGTCCACATCAAGCACAGCGAGCCTGGTCCGTTGGATTAGCTTACTAACGCGTTTTGACTATGATCTGATGGCCCATGTCTTTTTGGTTTTATTTTATTTTCTGATTTTTATATTTTAATTTATTTAATTTTCAAAAATTCATAACTCTTTTATTTTTTATCCAAAAGTTATGAAAAAAATTCACAAAAATACTTTGAATTATTTCTGATCTCATGAAAAAAATTTCATATTTTTATTTTGACAATTGATATTTTTTATATTTTTTTGCATTGTTTGCTTTGCTTTAATTACCTTAAAAATACTTTCTGACATTTCTCAATTCTAACTTTTTTTTTATAAATATCATTTTGCATATTTCTGACTTTTTGAAAATTTTATGGAATTTTATATTGATGTTTACTATTTTTAATCTATTTTCTATTTGTTTGAACAATTTTAATTAGTTTTAAAATAGATTTTGACTTTTAAAAATTGCCAAAAATTTTATAAAAATATTTGAGTCCTTTTCTGATTTTTCTATGGTCTTACTTAATTTTTCTTGATTAATATGAATATAGTTGATATTTTTCTTTCTTATTTCCATTTTAAAACATTTTTAAAACCTTTTTAATGTATATATTAAATGTATTATTATTTTGTGATTATTTTCTGGATCATCTTGGGTTGAATTTTTGATCATGAACATTATTAACATCATTGGATCCATGGTGTTGAGTTTAACTCCATAAAAATGGATGAATGATTTAATAATAGTTTGATTAAAATTTAATTCAAATGTGGTTTGTATATTTTCCCCCACCCTTCTTCATCTCATCCCTTTCTTATTGCACTAAGTGTTATTGGAGCATGATCTCTATATCATGTATCAAAACAAATGGTGCATAGATTGGTATTGACCGACCTCAAAATAGGTGTGACTTCTATATAAGTCCACTTACGATTGCTTAATATAGCGCTAAATTTTGTCCCGATTCGAATAAATGATCATTCGTGGCCCAAACCTATGTTTGCAAGCCCAAGTATCTTAATTTGATCCCTTTAATCCAATAACCTTGAGATTCATTGTGTGGAGGCTTTGGTTCTACCAATCCTCTAATGGATCTACAACACTTTTGGTCAACGCGGATCACTTAAATATCGTTGATCATTAAATGGTATTTTTGAGGATTCCAAATGGATGATATACTTGACAAAAAACAAATGCAACTTGTTGTATGGAGGCTTTGGTTCTACCAATCCTCTAATGAGTTCTAAATGCAAGTTTCAATATGGTCATCCAACTAACCACTAATTATTAAATTGTTTTTACTTTATGCCCTTTTATTTTTTATGCTTTATGTACCATTTACTTTAAGCATTACATTTCATGTCATTTTTATTTTGCTCACTTGAGCCTTTTCTTTTCTCTCCTAAGACACCTAATAATCGACATGAACCATAAAAACTTTTAAAATACTTGGACTATTTGTTTAATATCCTTGGCATTATGGAGTATTGGACTTATTGGACTTAGGATTAGAAACCTTGGCCTATGTTGGAGACCTTGTGACTTTAATTGATATTTTGTCTGGAGTTCTTGAGGTTTACCTCAAGACACTGGGTTGTTTGTTTGTTTTGTGTGCAGGTTATTGTGATTACATTCTTTGTTTGTAATCTGGAATTCACCCATATACAGCCGTTACTATGCCCAATTTTTATGAAGACTTAATATACTTGAAGTTTGGTTCTCTCAAGAGGTCTAGTATCTTTGCTTGTTTGGTTTCAATCCAAAGAATGTGAATTCTATCTTGACTCATAATGTCAAGTATTGGCTTATTGTTGGTTAGATGGTTCTTATCCCTAGCTTCTACTTTATGCTTTAGGATAGTCTCTTCTTCTCCTCCCATCTTCTTTAATTTAAAAAATCTTCTCCCTCCCTTTGAAAATTCTTCTTGTTTTTAAACTTGAACTATTTTCATAATAAACTTGGACTTAGGTCCATGCATTTTCAAAACATTTTTCTAAATAAACTCTAATCAACTTAATTATACCTTGACATTTTTTTTGTGAGAAGACTAAAATTCAATCAATCTCAGTACAAACCATTTTTCCACTTTGGCTTTTTACTTTAAAACCTTTCTCAAAATATTGGACTCTTGTCAATCCTTGTAGTGATGCAAACAACTATACTTCTACAATGTGTAGTGAAGAGAGATATTTTCCACCTGGATGTTGAGTGAGGCATTGTTGATTTTAAAATCCAATTCATATCCTCCACTTTGAGATGATGAAAATTCTCCTTTCTCATGATTGTAGGTATTAAGTATGTTTTCCACACGGAGAATGACGATGATATCTTGTCTCATAAAATTAACCAACACACTTGTATTTTAAAAATATTTAAAAGAGGAACTACATGTACCCTGATCCCCTATTGCACGAAAAGATGGTACGTAGGCACTAAAGGTTCACAACCGTGGCAGTTGCAAAAAAAAATCATAAAAATATATTTCTTTTCTCACCTCCACCATCCATTTTTATACAACATTTTATAGCCAAAATACACAGATTTTACAAAGAGGTTCCTGCGGAGTACCATAGATGTTTAGGATGCTAATACCTTCCCTTTGCATAACCAACCCCCTTACCTTGAATCTTTCCCCCTCTTTTTTTGGGTTACTCGCTCTTTTCCCATTCCTTTGGAAACAATAAAGCACGGTGGCGATTTTTATTTTTGATATTTATAAGTCTAGTCAATTCAATGGCTTAGTCTTAAACATTTCTACCGCTACAGATACAAATGTTGATCTTCATAGTACTTGTTTCTCTTGTATCCCGAAATGGTCCGAACCTTTGATCCTGTTACATGTGGTTGTGGTTCTGTTATCAGCACAACAATTGTTCAAATTTTGTGGAAACCTTGATCCTACAATATTGCATGCGTAACATGCTTAACCACATTCTTAATTAACATGTTCTTTCTATTTCCAAGGAATCATATTCGTGATCCTTTTGTTGAGATTCTCCATCTCTTACTTGCTTAAAATAAAGCACGAGGGATCCTTAGAAATGATCTAACATGTCATTTCATATACTCATGAAACTCGTGCATCTTCATGCATCCATAACAGGTACTCGGAGTGGAGAGTCCTTATTCAGACTTGGTATTCTCTCCAGGACTGCAATCCTGACTTCTCACTGTTCTGTGCTCAAAGTTTAGCTATGGAATAACTTGTTGGGGAATTGACCGAAATAGAGGTTCATATGGAGCTGATTTATGTGGATATACAAGCCATGGCCCATGGTCAGGAACTCTTGAAAGAGTAAAAAACCAGTTGAAAACCCAGTTGAGTTTGGTATTGGAAACTATGAAGATAATACTAAGAAGATAAGGTCATCCTACATCTGCTCCTACAATAGGAATTTGTAACTCCTCCTCATCCTTGGGATCTCTTTCAAGTCAGGAAATACTTCGTGGGTCTCTTCCATAACCTTGTATTTTTGGGTCTTCTCGTCAGTAGCCGATTTCTGTTCCCCAAGTGAATTCAAGGGCAGGGTGATCAACAAAGACAAAAGAAGCCCGAGAAGCAAGTTGATCCAATTCCAATGTCCTATGGGCAACTACTTCCTCGTTTGTTGGAGTTTCAGCTGATTAAGCTCCGTAATTTAGGCTCCCTCCCGCAAACCCCTCTCCCGATTTCGATAGTAACACTATGTGGCTTTTCCATTCGGGGTCACCTGGTTGTAATGTTGAGAATTTCAAGGGGTTTGAAGTATAAAGTCTAGCACTAGTTTGGAATCTTTTTCAGAAGTCCAATTACCATTTGGCAAACCGTTTCAAACTCTTTCTCCCCGACTGAATATCTCTTCTATGTAGTAGAAGACAAAGTATGGATTGTTCTCCTCTTCCATGTAAATAAAAGATGAAGTGGTTTCATCTATGTAGGAGAATATATTTGGTTCCTAATCACTTGCTTCTATGTAGAAGAAGACACCTTTAAGGTCAAGCTATACATTTTATCCTGACTCTTCTGTGAAGTAGAAAATACTCGGTGGTTTCATTTATGCAAGTTCACTTGGTAAAGCGATCATTGCATCTTTCGATAGGGTCCTCTATGAATATTATCATAGGGCACTTGGTCATTTGGTTGAAGACGGTATGTCATCCAGAGACAAGGTCTAAGATTGGATCAATTAAGAGACTGTTGTGTTCACATCAGATAAAAATGGGAATCAGATGCCTGATTGATTGACAAGACTGTAGAAAGTCTCCAGAATCAAGAACCTGGCAGAGTCAAGTCTCCTTAACAATGGCGATCATTTGTTTCTTTACTGCATTTTCATCCGTAATTTGCTTGTTTGTTTAAACATTGTTTTCATGTATGATTTTTGTTTTTGTTTTTGAATATCAATGCAATGAGTATGTTTGTCTTGAAGTAATCCATTCATTTACACTCATCCATTCGTTTTCACTCATGAAAGGTTTTTCTTGCATTATGATACCAACTGTACTAGTCTTTTACTTAAGCATAGATTAGAGGGTGGATGACGACAATTGAAAAACGCAAAAATATCTGGTTATACACTTTTGAATAGAACCATGCTGATATTTTACAGGCATTGTTTCAAATTCCTAAACACCATAGATATAAGGGAGTGAAACCCCTCGTCAACCCCTTTGAGCCTTGAAGTGGGAGTTTCTTTTTAGTTCAGAAAAAACCCTCATTTTTATTCCAGGGGCAGGGTAGTTTCCAATTAATCTTCTCGATTGCTCAAATTTCGAAAGGAGTGTGTCATGCCCCATATTTGTCTGCCCTTTATTTCTACGGTCAAAAAATATTTTCAAACATTGGTTTTATAATATTATTTTATTTTTATAAATAGTTGCTTCTAAACCTGTTTAAAAAAATAAATATTTATTTCAGATCATTTGTATTTTTGAATAAATAAATACTTGCTCGTCTTCAAGTACTTCCAATTGGCTTTTTATTTCGAATAAGTAACATAACACAGTTGGTAAGGAATGAAGCTTGCAAGTATGAGGTTGCGGGTTTGAATCTCTTGTGTCTCACTTTCAACATTTTCTTTTTTCTATTTTTTTGTTACTAATTTTCTTTCCTTTTTTGGATATCTGGTTTTGGGCTTCTCTTGGTTTTTGGGTTGACTTACTTGCTAAGTATTTTTAACCTAATTCTAAGTCTATAAATAGGACTCATTGTTTTCCTAATTTTTCAGAGAAAATTCACCAACGATCCACAATTTCTCACAACAACTCTTACAGTTTACACTAAGCATCACATTTTTCAAACCCTTCCTACAATTTTCTGTCAATATTGGCCAATGATTTTCATATGAGGCCACACTTTCTCCCTTTCATTTCCAAGTTTATCTTTTTAATTTTAATTTATTTATTGTTTTACCATTTGATGATCATATGATGGTACTTTGTTTTTTTCTTTAAAATTATATTCTTATTATTTGATCAGAGGCAAATTCCTTTACTTTCACTATACCACTATGTGATACGGAGGGAGAACTGACTTGAGGTTTTGTGTTTGTGTTTGCAAATGTTTCAGTTTAGCAAGAGTCGCCACTGACTTTTTATTTTATCCAAAGGAAAGGTCAAAAAGCACAGGAAAGACCTTTGAGATGTTTTCTTGGGTTCGGGGGGTAGATTATGAAAAGGGAAGGTGCTAGCACCCTTTTCATCCATGGTTTTCCATGGGCTCTTAGTTACTTGTTTAGATCACTTGCTTTGCTTTTCCAATTTTTTGAAATGGTGCTTTGTGTGGTTTTGAAAGTATTTTGAAAAGAGGCCATCGTTTTGGCAATCTTTGTAATGATTCTTATTTGAAGAATGTATACAAAGATGTTTGTCTTTTGAAAAATGTTTCAATGTTTGAAAGCTTTTTTTGGAAATTGTTTTGAAATTGTGTGTGTGTTTGTTTGAAAATAGCAAGGATGGTTTGCAAATTGATCAAGTAACTAGGAGTTGTCTACCCTAATCAAAAGTCTTTCTTATGCATTTTTAACCCTTTGACATTGTTGTTTTACCATTTTATTTGGTAAACAACCCTATCTTTGGATGTTAAACAGGACGGGCGTGGGTCATCGTATGACCATGATAACAATATTACTAAGTATCTTTAGCATGTTTTGAGGGACTTGTCATACCCCAATTTTTGACCTAAGATCCCATTTTCATTTTTGGCATTTTTATACAAAAGTCAAGGTCACTAAATACAGTCGGTTTTAACCTCTCACCTTCGAGCATTGATTATGCAGAAATTGTCAAGTGTTTTGAACATTCTTAGCCTATGTATCACTAACTTCTAATCAAGCACGAAATGTGTGTTTTTTTGTTTCTTTGATTTCATGTGCTGACAGGTCTCCTTCGATTCAGCCTTTCGACTGGACAAGTTTGCTGCCTGCAAGCCTGCTTCGACTGGACAAGTTTGTTGCCTGCAAGCCTGCTTCGATTGGGCAAGTTTGCTTCCTGCAAAAGCCTGCTTCAACTGGACAAGTTTGCTGCCTGCAAACATGCTTCGATTGGGCAACATTGCTTCCTTCGAACACGGGCTTTCAATTGGGCAATATGTTTGTTTCGATCCACAGGCTTCGATTTAACAAAGCTTCAATTGGGCAATACAGTCTCCCTTCAGTCACAAGCGTCGATTTGGGCAATACAGTCTCCCTTTAGTCACAAGGTTCGATTTGGGCAATACAGTCTCCCTTCAGTCATAAACTTCGATGGGAAATACAGTCTCCCTTCAGTCACAAGCTTCGATTTGGCCATGTAGTTTCCTTCGAAGTGACCCCCTTTGGTCCACAAGCTGGACATGTGATTTCCTTCAAGGTGGCCTCCTTCGATTCACAAGTTGGACCACTAAACCCTTCGAAGTAACGTACTTAGAGCATACATTGTTTGGAAACGAACATTTTTGTGTAATCATGAAGCTGGTCGAAGTGATCAAAACGAAAGGGGGAAGTATTCAAGGAGTTTGTTGACTAAAGTCCCATATACTGCCAAACTCAAGCCAGCTGTGCAGCTATGCAGCAGTCCTGCACCAACCTGCCACTAAGCTCCAAAATACTAATAAGCCTGCATTGTCTCAGTCCTGTACTTGCACAAAAAAGGAGTGCACAAGAGCTGCATTGAAGAAAACAAGGGGGCAATATACCCAAATAATTCAAATATTATTTGATTTCCCCCCAAAACCATATCAAAGCTCACCTATAAATAAAGAGGCTCCAACACATATTTTCAAGAGGATTTTTGGACCAGAGGAACGAATCCCCCAAATTTTCTCAAACACAAAAAATCTCTCAAGTCCCTTCAACACTTGTGAGAAAAAACCCAGAATCACATTCAAACACAACAAAACTCTCAAGTTCATCAACACTTGAGAAATCAAAAAACCCAGAATCCCAAACACTCACCTCTTTCGATTCTGAAGAACATCCCACACTTAGAAGTTTGTTCAAACAGTTAGACAACCTTGTGTGATAACCCTTCAAACCAAAAGCAAACCCCATGTACCTTGTTACCATTCGAATCCAGCAGGAAGAACCTCACGCTTGTTATCCTCTTTCGAATCCAGCATCAAAGGCAAAACCCCTGGTCCCTCCCTTCGAATCCAAAAGCGCTCCAGGCAACCACCTTATTGCCCAGTACACGTCCCAGCCTCAAGCAAGGTAAGTCATACTTAGCCTTGGATCCTTCATTTCCAGCACAACATGTAAATAAAATTCCTTTTCGTTTGAAACATGTACATACCATTGTTCCTTTCGTTTCCACCTTTTTTAACATTTTTTTTTAGAGCTAAGCCTTTCGTTTTGCTTTCTGTTTACTTGAACTTGCTTTAACTATTAAACTGTTTACAAGACAAATACTAGCATGGCCTCAGGCCATGTTGTCATTTAATGTTTGAAATGAAAGAAACAGGAAACAGGAAATAGGAAATGAAGCTTCTGGCTTCTACCCTCTTTCTCCAGGTCGAACGAAAGAGACCACCAGGAGGCAGAACCAGAAAGCATGCCCTCACTGACTTCCAGGCTCAGTAGAAAGGCATTCCCTCACTGACTTCCAGGCCAATCGAAGGACAGAACCTCACTGGTGCGAACTCCCGGTCGAAGGATACAACTTGCTGCTGCCTTTGCCCAATCGAAGGACAGAACCTCACTGGTGCGAACTCCCAGTCGAAGGATACAACTTGCTGCTGCCTTTGCCCAATCGAAGGAAGCCAACAGAATGCAAATCGAAGGTTGCTCCTGCCTGAATCGAAAGACACTCTCTTTTCTTACTTTTATCTTATTTTTTTCATATTTTTATGTCGTTTGATACGGTTGTAATAGCGTAGGATTTTATCTTTCTGCATTTTATTTACTTTGTACAAATGCTAGTAATTAGGCGTATATGGCAAGATAAAATCAACAAGTAAACAAACTAAAAAAATCCAAAAACACTCTATAATCATTACTTGAACATACTTTAAAACATGCAAAAACACTCAACAAATCAAAACTCCCCCCAAGGGCATGTTATTTTCGTTCTACCGCGATACCGGCCGTGCCTATTGCTAGAATGCGTGCGTTAACATCGCCCACTAAAAAACACAAACAAATCAACTTTTTTCTAGAGGAACTACGGTGTTTTGATTCCTTCATTGGATACATAGGCAAAGGGTCGCGAAACCCTCACGAACGCAATAATAAAAACTCATTTATTTCCCCTTAAACAAACATAGTTGTAGATAAATACACCCTTGTATATAACAAACAATTTTAACCAAAAACAGATATTTCAAAAGGTTCCTGCGGAGTACCGCAGATGCATTGGGTGCTAATACCTTCCCATTGTATAACCAACCCCCGAACTCTCGATCTCCTTTAAAAACGTATTGTATTTTCATTACTTTTAAGTATTATTTTACATTGCATGTTTTAGGGTTTTATTTCGCTCTTTTCCCTTTCCCCTTTGAAATAATAAAGCGCGGTGGCGACTTTTGCTTTTGCGAGTCGAGTTAATTAATAGCTCGATCTCCGATTTTCACCGCTATAGGACTTAAGATCATTTTTGTTTAGGCAACCAAGATAGCGTCATCGAGAGACTATGATCTTTTGTTTTGTTTGATTTTGCTAAGATACCTAGCATGCATACCATGGCCATGTTTTAAGGCAACAAAGTGGATGAAACCCTAGGGGTGCTTGTGTGCAAGGTGTTGTCATTTTTCATGCATTTTTGTCTTGTATTTAGTCATGCTATTTGTTTTGATTTTTGGTCTTTTGCATACAAAACCCTAATTTACTAAACATGCATATAAAAGCAATAAAATGCGTAAAGTAAATCTAGACTATTACAACAATATTATGGGAAGGGGGTATAAGTTTGAAATGGGGGTATTTGCATAAAATAAAACCATAATTTACTATTACAACCCAATTGAATTTATACAATAAATAAATGAACAATTATTTAAATGTACAAATAAAATGTAAATATGCAAAAAATGTTTTTTTGTATTTATTTTATGTATGTAAAATAATTTATTTATGTCCTAAAAATAAGAAACTAAAATATTGATTATTTTTGAAAGGGTGAAAACCCTAATTTTTGGTTTAAAAGAAAATATATATTCTATTATTATTTATTTCATTTATGTACAAGAAAATAAATAAAAATATATACAAAAATGTCAATAATAAAATATGTGAGAAAATAATATTTTAAGTGTATAAATAATAAAAATAAAAATATATAATATTTTTATATTATTTGCAGGTTTATTTAAGAAAATAAAGTATATTGTTATTTAATAAACTATTTTTATGTCCAAAAAATAATAAAAATAATAAAATAAAATGCAAAAAATTAAGAAAATATTTTTGAGATTTTTATTTGTTTAGAAAAAATAAATAAAGCCAGAAAATAGAAATAGAAACGGAAAATATACAAAATATAGAAAATGGGCCAAGGGGGTGCAAATAACAAAATGGGGGGTGCAAACAGAACCAAGCCCAAGCGCGCCAGGCCCACTTCACTTCATCCTTGTCCTCTGAACAAGCACGCGCGCGCCCTGTACTTCAAAATCTGTTCTTGCTCATGCTTGCATGAAATCCAAAACTTACAACATGAAAGTTATAGCATTTTCAATCACAATTCCAACCATATAAAAAACTTGATCTAACTCTCAAAGACCAGAGAGAATTTTAGTGGCCCTAAATTCTAACCTAGTTTTTTCAGCATGTTCATCCTCCAAATTCTCCTAGCTCAGTTAATATAAATAAGAACTAAGCATATGTACAGCTCAATCACATTAAAGACTACATTTTTGCTTCACAAACCTAAGCCTAAGGATGTCTAAATAAGGAGATAGAAAGTTGACAAATACCTTGTTCAGTTGAAGTTGAATATGGCAATGTAGCAACTTTGAGTGAGGCCTGAAGGTCGTGTGAGCTTGCTTGAAGTTCCCTCAACCTTTCCCAATGCTCAGCTTGCTTTGAAATGGCTTGAATGTCCCTGTAGAAGTCAACCTGCAAACTCATAAATTGAAAATGGTGAAGCACGAAACAGGGGTTACAGTTGTTGGACAAAGGCCTGGACAGCTTAGGTGTGATGTATGGAGTGTGTTTGAAGTGGTTCCAAGCAAAACGCATGAGTGGAATATGTTTTGGAAGTGGTTCTGCAGAAGATGCCCTGTTTGGGAAAGAACTTGTGATTTTGTGTTTTAGGGTGTTTGGGAGCTTGGAAAATCGTGTTTCTGGCTTGGTACAATATGCTGAGGTTTTTTGAAATGATACAAAGGCTTGCTCTTATCAGATTTCCAAGTTGTGGACTTTTTGCAAGCTTTCTTGTTTTTGAAGCAAAAGGTGAGTTGACTAAGGCAAAGGCTTGTACAGGCTAGCTCAAGGTCTGCATAGGGTTGGTGAACTTTTCCTGATGTTTATGGATCTTGTTTGTAGCCAAAGATCAGGTTCAATGCTCAAGGAATACAAAATTGCAAAAAGCAAGCTTCATGGAAATGGCATTGTCGCCTTTATGCCATAAATGGATTAATTTATTGTGCAAAGTTCCATAGCTCAGAACAAAGCCAATATCCATTGTATTTGCATTAAATTAAGGAGTTTGGAAAGGTTTAAGGCCTGTAAAACAAGTACAAGCATGCTTAGGACAGATTTGCAAGTTGTAACCTTGTGCAAAATGCCTTGGACAAAAGTGAGAAATGGCCATTTTCATTCCTTCGATTCTCCCTAACCATAAATGATATTGGGGAGTTATTGGACATTTTGGAAATATTGTAACATGCTATACAATCCATATTTGAAATGCATTTTGAGATTCCACTTGGAACTAGGTGAAAAGTTTCCATGAAGTTAGGTCAAAAATCTGCCTAAACTAGGGAAAAATTTCACTAAGTTAAAAGTTTCATGGACCCCTATTCACAAAATCATAACTTGAGATCTAAGCATCTTTTGGGAAAACTTTGTGAAGAAAAGTTGTAGATTTTGTGGAGGACTACAAATTTCATGTTGGAAGTTTTCTTTGAATCCAATTGCATCATGGTGAAAAAGTTGGGAAAAGTTGGAAAAAAATAAGAAAATTTTCATAACTTAGAAAATTTCCAAGTTATGAAATTTTTCAATCTTAAACCCTAATTTCCAAAATTAGGTTTCTTGGTGAACAAGTTTCATTTTTTGACACATATTGATGAAAAATGACCCTTGACACTTGATTTTGACCAAAAAGTCAAAGTTTGACTTTTCAGTGTACAGTTGATTTTTGATCAGTTGACTGGAAAATTCATCTGTCAATCCAATGTGTTTGAGATCTTTTGAACCTTGTGATTAGGTAAAGATGATGCCATTGAGTCCTTGAAACCATTCTTGAACCCAATTTTCCATTGGCTAGGTGAAAAATCAAAAATTGCCCTTCTGCAGTCAAAACCCTAAAAATGACCATTTTGCCATTTTAATGATCTGATCAAATTTCTTGAGGAGTTGTGGTCCAAACTTGATCAAATAGTTCATATGAGTCTATAATGTTGATGTGGATAAAAAATTATGAGGTTTGACTATAAATTGGCCATGGTTGACTTTTTCCCCAATACAACTGATTTTTAGGTCAACTGTCCAATTGGCTGAGCAAAATTTTGATTCAAGGCTTGAAACTTGGTATGGGCAATCTTAGAAGTCCAACATGAAGCATTAAAGTCACATGAGGCATTGGAAGTCCAAAAATCCTTGTGCAAACTCAAACCCTAATTTCAGGTCATCAATGCAAGGAGATGTCTTGAGCTGAGCAAACCCTAATCTAGTCTGGAGTCCAAAGAGTCTTGTGAGGAAAATATTGATAAAATGAGAGGGCAAATTTTGGGGTACAACACACTCACACTGTAAATATTTCACGGGGGCCAATTTCACACACTGCACAAACTGATCCACACTCTTGTACATGTTCATCACTTACACAGAACACCAATTCACAAAATCAACATTTTTTTCAACCAACTTTTCCACTCAATACATACACACGAATTCACACACTAACTTTCTCATATACACATTCATATTGTTTCACACACTTTTTCATACACAGACTTTTTTTTCTCACTAACTTGTATCTTTTTACAAAGCATGTAGCTCAAGCGAAACCTTCAACACCAACAAATCATAAACAAGTTCAACAATAGAGCTATGTTGGTACAAATCAAATAAAATAGAAATTTGTTTCCATTTTCAACATCCCCAAGAACGAATTCTCACGACCCCACACAGTCATAGCCTTCATCACCACCTTATTTAAATTTCATTGTTGTTGTCCATATTGTCTTTAAATCTTTCAGGTTTATATGAGAAGGAAAAAAACATGCGAGCAACACTTCCTCCTCGTCTCTGGTCATCAACAACAACAACATCACTACCTTTCTGTTGTACCCTAATTTTTCCCTCAAAGATTCCTCTATCATATCAATTCAATCACAAAAAGATCATACACTAGGGTTTAGTTCTTCATTCCATCTTTAGGTTTGTCCATGGGGAATCACCAAACACCTTGACTTGTATTTTTTGATCATCTATGTTTTGTATTGGTTAAATTTTACTAATATGTACAATGAATATTTTCTCTAATTGTTGTTATCATAGTTAACCTTTCATGCCTTCTTGAACAAAGCTTAATTGAGATTCAAGCTTCATTATTAAAGATTGTTACACGGTGGCAGAACCTACTGTTTAAATACTGGTTTTTGCATTTTTTTTGTTTGAAAAATATGCGGTAAGAAAGAGTCGAAACCGTCTTTTCTTTTATCCAAATTAAGGAAAGGGTGAAAAGAACAGAAAAAGACCTTTTTGAGATGTTTCTGAGTAAGGGGGGTAGATTATGGAAAGGGAAGATGTTAGCACCCTTTCCATCTGTGGTTTTCCACGGGCTCTTAGAGGTTTGCTCATTTTTTCAAGATTCTTTTATGCTTTGTGTTTGAAAATGTTTTGAAAATCCTTAATGCCACAATTTGCTTTGTGTTTAACTCTTGTATCGATCCTCATGAGTGTTAACAAAGCAAATGTTTTGAATTTTTTTTTAAAAAGTAGTATTTGTGTGTAAGTGCAAAAAGTATTTTTGAGCAAACTTCTAACAGCTATCTACTTCGTACTTGAAAAGGGTGTTCTTTTCCTCTTTTCCTTTAGACAGTGATATCCTACTATTAGTGAGTATGTAACCTTGTCGTTGGATGTTGAGGGACAATCAAAGGGATGTTACAGTCACGAAGGCAATTATGGAGATGCTTTAGCAATTCTGTTTTTAGGGACTAGATCATTTATCGAGCAGGAAACTTTAGGGTGGTACATAGGCACTAAAGGTTCGCAACCGCGGAGGGTGCAAAAAAAACCATAAAAATATATTTCTTTTCTCACCTCCACCATCCATTTTTATACAATATTTTATAGCCAAAATATACAGATTTTACAAAGAGGTTCCTGCAGAGTACCGTAGATGTTTAGGGTGCTAATACCTTCCCTTTGCATAACCAACCCCCTTACCTTGAATATTTCCCCCTCTTTTTTTGGGTTACTCGCTCTTTTCCCATTCCTTTAGAAACAATAAAGCGCGGTGACAATTTTTATTTTTGATCTGTATAAGTCTAGTCAATCCATTGGCTTAGTCTTAAACATTTCTACCGCTACAGAAAAAATGGCGACTTCACTGGGGAAAGATTGACATCTTGCTGGTCCATCCTTAAGAGGGTTTAGCATATCTTTGTTTTTATCTGTATATATGCTATCGTTGTTTATGTGGTATATGTTGTATATATGTTTGTCTGGATTTTCCTGGTTTTCAGGGTGCTTGGTGATTACTTATAAGTCCTATACCCAGACTTGGGCAAACTTTAAGATAGGACGGGCGGTATAGTCATGTTAACTTTGAGGGAGTAATCCCAAAAATGGAGGCATGAGATCCCTCACTCAGTGGAGGCCCCTTTGACTGTGGTGTCGTTTACCGAGTAATCAGTAAGACGTACTGCTTTCGACCTGAGAGCCTGCTGAAGCTGAGGACCGTAGAATACCAAACCCATCTTGGCCTTTTAGGTGTAGTACGGAAGATGTGATAGAGTAATTCGGAAATAGTTGTCACGCGATTCTACACTCGGACAAGTTTTTCTTGAGATTATAACTAATGATCGAGTTAATCGGGAAGTTGGTAATATCCGAAGGAAAGATGTAGACTCTGGGAACCTCTAGAACATTGTTCGGAAGGTGATAACTTTTAGACCAACACCTTATGGGTAGTACCTTCAACCTCATGCTAGTGACGTTGAACCTATGAACCCTATATGTGTGATCTTATGTGTGATTGTTGCATCATGCATCCATGCACTCATAAGCATCCTTTGAAGAAATTTTATTTCAAGGGACTTAAAAAGTTGACCATTTGGGAATATCTCAGGTACTTTTTAACCATGGACTCTGGAAAAAGAAAGACCGGGAAGTACAGTTTCAAGGATCCCAAGATAGATGAGTTGATTAGTCTAATTCCCGAGATTGAGTGTTCTGCAGATTTTCAGAAGAAGTATGAATCCATTATTCATCTTATGAAGCTTAGGATGAAGGAGGGTATTCTCTCGACCTTGGTCCAGTTCTATGATTCGATATATCATTTCTTTACTTTTCCCGACTATCAGTTGATGCCTACACTAGAGGAGTATTCTTATTTGCTGGATTTACCCGTTACCGATCGTGTTCCTTTTACTAGTTTGGAGGGTGATCCAAAACCACATGAGATTGATGCTTTGATCCATCTGGGGAAGTCTGAGGTGGAAGCACATATGACTACTAAAGGATGGATTAGAGGATTACCAGCCCAGTTCTTATTGGAGAAAGCTCGTTACTTTTCCAGGATAAAGAGTACAGTCGCTTTTGAAGCCACCTTTGCTCTACTTGCTTACGGTTTGTTCTTATTTCCTAATGTGGACAAGTTTGTTGACATTAATGCTATCAGAATTTTCATGATTGAAACCCAGTTCCTACATTGTTGGGTGATATTTATTACTCTATTCATCTTCGGAATTCTTATCATGGAGGGATGATTATCTATTGCACGTCTTTGTTGTACCGGTGGTTTATCTCTCATATGCCTCAGTCTGATGCTTTCTAGGATGTCAGGAAGGAACCCCGTTGGGCTCCTAAGATCATGGCACTTTCTCACTCGGATATTGATTAGTATCATCGAGCTTTCCAGGATATGGAGATTGTTGACAGTTGTGGTAGTTTCCCCAATGTACCTCTTCTTGGTACAAAGGGAGGAATTAACTATAACCTTGTTCTTACACGACAACAGCTCAGTTATCCGATGAGGGATAAACCAAAAAATATTCATTTGAGCAGTTTTTTTCCTGAAGGATGGAGAAGACCATAAGGAAGCCAGTGAAAAGATTGAAAAGGCCTAGCATCACATTCATAAGAAGAGTAGGAAAGACTTTGGACCTAGGTGTTGTTTCTTTGGAGCCATATCTTCAGTGGGTTCAAGCGAGAGCTATTAAGTTAAAGATGATGTATTCCCGGGAAACACCTATGCCTGATTTGTTTGTGAAAACCACTTCTCCCTTATTGGATGATCTAGAAGAGCTGCAGCTTGCTTTGGTCAGGATGCAGCAGGAAAATGATGCTTGGAAGAGTAAGTGCCAGACTTTAGAGATTTCCTATAGAGCATACTTGAAGGAGAAACACGACTTGATTGAGATCCTTGAGAGTCGAGTGGTAGACACTATGGAGAGGAAAGGGGATTTGTTTTCTCCTAAGCCTCGCTTAGATGCTGATTACTCACTTCCTAATTCAGGTGATTGGAAGGAGGTTTCCACCAGGTATGCGGAAGAAAACTAGAGGTTGAAGGCTCATATTGCGAGGCTTATAGGGAAACGCCAGCGTATAGAGTGATCTCCGACAACTTTACTTCTCAAGGTTTTAGACTTTATTTTCATCTTGTACTTGGGATTGTTGAGACTTGTAACCTATTTTGAATTTATAATAATAAAAAGTTTCAGTATTTCAAATGTGTTATTACTTTGATATTTGCAATGTGTCTATAAATCTTTAAATCCCTTGAAATATTAAAATAATAAAATAAATTATGTGCATTGCATATCATGCATCATATTGCACATATTTCTTGCATTTGTTATGCATATCCAGATATCTTACCAAGCTTCTTTACCTAGTTCAGTAAGCTGACTCACCACTACAACACTCGGGCTAATTTCAGAAGGAAGATGGACAACCTAGAATAAGAGAATCGCGAGTTGCGTAAGGAGCTTTCTGCTTTGAAGGCCGGCATGGACAATCTTACTGCTCTGATGGAATCTCTGGTGGCTGCTCAAAATCAGCCACCGAGTGTTAAACCTTAACCAACAAGGGCTACTACTGAAGCTCCGGCTGTTCCTGTATCTACTACTCCAACTGTTATTCAGAATCGCATGCCTCAAGGTTATCCATGGGGAATGCTAGAGAACTTTGCGCATTAAGGTTTCAATCTTGGTCCTCAAGATACTCCAGTTGTTCAGACTACTGTTACTCTTGTACCTCCTGTGGTTCCTGTTGCTCCTGCTGCACCTCCTTCAGTGAATATGGTTCCAATTGTTAATGGTGATATGTGTCATCCTTTTCCTCCACCAAGTGAAGACTTGGGTCTCTATGACAGAATGGATGATTTTCAAGAGCTGTTTGACAAAATGCAGAGAGAGATGAAGGCCCTCGAGGGAAAGGAGTTATTCGGGAAGAATGTGAATGAGTTATGCTTGGTCCTGAATGTTAAGATACCTGCGAAGTTTAAGGTCCTAAAGTTTGAGAAGTATAAGGGAAACACTTGCCCTCGTTCTCATCTGGTAATGTATGTAAGGAAATTGTCTACCCATACTGATGATCAACGTCTGCTGATTCACTTTTTTTAGGATAGTTTGATCGGTGTTGCGCTGAAGTGGTATATAAGCTTGGACAGCGTCAATATCCATACTTTCAATGACTTGGGAGAAGCATTTATCAGACAATACAAATACAACGTGGACATGGTGCCTGACCGTGATCAACTTAAGGCCATGGTTCAGAAAGGATGGTAGCAAGTGTGCCAAGTGACTTTACTGAAATGGTAGGCATGGGTATCCATTTAGAAGAGGTTGTAAGAGAGGGTTGTTTAACGAAGAGTGAAGGATAGTGAGGTGCAAAGAAGCCATCTTATGGGTTTACCAAGAAGAAGGAAGGGGATACAAATGATGTTATGCAAGAGAGGAGGGTTAATCATCCTAGAAGAAATTATCAACGTCATCAGCAAGTCGCCTCAGTTACTCCAATTGTTGGTGTAGCTCCAACCACCGTTGCTTATCAGATACCATCTCAGCAGGGGAATCAAGGTAATAATCAGAGAAGGGAGAGTTATGACCCTATTCGTATGAGTTATATGGAGTTACTACTGGCATTAATTCAGAAGAAGTTGGTTCATACCCGACCCCCTCTCGTTGTACCATCACCATTGCCTTGGTAATACAAAGCAGACCGAACATGTGCTTTTCATCAGGGAGCACCAGGGCATAATGTTGAGAATTGCTATCCTTTGAAGACTGAGGTGAAGAAATTGGTGAAGTCTAGTATTCTATCTTTCAAGGATGTGGGCCCTAATGTGAAAGACAATCTTCTACCCAAGCATGGAGGAGAAAACGCTGTGAATATGGTGGCCGGTTGTCCAGGCGACTTCCAGATTTTTGATATTCATCTAGTTAGAGGAGATTTCATGAAAATTCATACAGACCTCTGTGAATTTAGCTACTATACGCATGACCATTCCGGTTGTGCTATTTGCAGTACAGATATACAGCGTTGTGACAAGATAAAGGCTGATTTGTAGGAGATGATGGATGAGGCCCTCATCCACATAATTAGGCCTAGAGCAGAGTATGAAGAGGAGGTGAACATGATTTTCTGGATGTCATGGAGAGTTCAGAATTTTTGATGTGGAGTATATGAATGAAGAACTTGTGCAATTGCATGCTACATTCTGCCACTTGGCTGGTCAGGTGGAACATCAGTATGGATCATGTCGAATTTTCTATCGAGACTCCCGAGGATGTTCTATTATGAGGAAAGGTGTTCAACTGCTATTGGACAATGGAACTATCAAGGTTACAAGTCAGAGGGATGATTATCGTGAAGTTGATATGACTAGGTTTGTTTGGCTGAAGAAGAGTCGGATGATGAGTATGCCTCTTCAAATGAGTATTTCTCCTCAGATGAGGATTTTTTTTCTAGAGATGAGTCAATAATGACTGATTATATTGAAGAAGGGGTAAACATTATTGTGCCTTGTTTTGGTACACCTGCCCATTTTGAAGTTAAGTATCATAGCAAGCCATCTATTACTCCATTGGTGATTAGTTTGTCGGGTCCTGTCCCCTACAAGTCAGATAAGGTTGTACCCTACAAATATAACACTACAATATTAGAGGATGGTGTGGAAGTTCCCATCCAACCAATGCCTGATGTTGGAAATATTGTTGAAACTAGCAGAGTGACCCGCAGCGGTCGTGTATTTGTACCAGTTGTTCGGGGAGATTTTAGAATTAGAAAGAAAATTGCTGAGAATGTTGAACCCAAGAAGATTACGGTTGAAACTAGTGGAGCTACGTTAGAGAAAGAAGTGGATGATATTTTGAAGATAATAAAGATGAGCGACTATAGAATTGTAGATCACCTACTGCAGACTCCTTCGAAAATATCTATGTTGGCTTTATTGATGAACTCTTTTGCTCACAGGGAATCTCTGATGAGGGTATTGGACCAAGCTTTTGTGGAAAGTGATATGCCTGTTGACCAATTCAGCAATGTAGTAGGGAACATTACGTCATGTAATAACCTGAGTTTCTACAATGACAAATTTCCAGATGAAGGAAGGAATCACAACCTGGCCCTCCACATATCTATGAATTGCAAGAATGATTCACTATCCAATGTGCTGATTGATAATGGATCCACTTTGAACGTTATACCGAGGAGCACTCTTATGAAATTGAAATATCAAGGAACGCCGAAGTGCCCAAGTGGAATTATTGTGAAAGCGTTTGATAGATCAAGGAAATTTGTCATGAAGTGGACTTGCCTATTCATATAGGCCCACATTTGTTTTAGATTACTTTCCTAGTCATGGATGTTGTACCCGCTTATAGTTGTTTGGTAGAACGACCGTGGATAACATGAGGCATGGGCTTTCACTTCAACTTTACACCAGAAACTGAAATTTGTACGTGAAGGAAAAGTGGTAATCATAAATGGAGAATATGCATTATTGATATCTCATTTGTCCTCTTTCAGCATTATGGAAGCGGATGAAGCTGTTGTTGGAACCCAGTTCTAAGACTCATCCATTGATAATATAAGGGGAAATGATAATTCCATGGTTTCGCTTAAGGATGCGCAACAAGTTGTGCGTAAGGGTCATAGTGAAGTATCGGGACAGATTTTGGATCCACCTGTAAACAAGAACAAAGCCGGCTTGGGGTTCTCTCTGAAGAATGACAAAAGTAAGAGCACGAAGCTGAAGTCTGCGGCAGGCAAGTATCAAGACATCTTCCGTAGTGGGGGTTATCTTCATCCAACTATCTTCGGGATTAATGCAATTGTGGAAGATGAAGAAGAGCAGGAAATGCCAAATTACGTGACGCACGGAGTTTGGGTTCAGAACTGGATCACCATTGATGTTCCCTCTTGCATACATGTTTCAAAGTAATTTGTTTTGTTAATCTTTTTGAAAAGATTTCACTCTGCCCAAGGTGGAAGTATTAATATTGTATGGGCTTATCTGTTTGTTGTGACTTTTAAAATCAATAATAAAAGTTGTCTTTGTTTCCAAAATTGTGTCTTTATTTTATGCTTTTTCTTGGAAAATGGTAATCAAAAATAAAAAACCTTTCAAAATAAATAATAACTGAAATTAAATCTGCATGATCACTTGTTATATGTGTCAGTTTCTAAATGCAATCATAAATCATATGTGCAGATTAATTAAAAAACTCGTTGAATATAATGACCTTGCACCCTCTCCCAACTTTAAATGTCTTGTGTATGGGGCTGAAGAAGAAGACTATGATGAGATTCCAGAAGAGGTCTCACGGTTGCTTGAGCGTGAGGAAAATTCCATTCAGCCATATAAAGAGCCATTGGAGGTAATCAGTTTGGGTTCAGAAGAAGATCCGAAAGAAGTCAAGATTGGAGTGTTGCTGCGTCCTGATGTGAATAGAAGGTTGATTAAGTTGTTGAAAGAGTGTGTGGTTATTTTTTCTTAGTCTTATCAAGATATGCCTGATCTAGATACAAATATTGTAGAGCACCGTTTGTCGTTGATGCCACAGTGTCCGCCAATCAAACAGAAGTTGAGAAGAACTCACTCGGATATGGCAGTAAAGATCAAAGAGGAAGTTCTAAAGCAGATTAATTCCGGTTTTTTTGGGACGTCAGTGTACCCTCAATGGATTTCCAATATTGTCCCAGTACTGAAAAAGACAGAAAAGTTCGCATGTTCGTAGATTACAGAGATCTAAATAAAGCTAGTCCAAAAGATGATTTTCCATTGCCACACATTGATATGTTAGTGGATAGCACATCAAAATTCAAAGTATTATCGTTCATGGACAGATTTTCCGGGTATAATCAAATAAGAATGGCTCTAGAGGACATGGAAAAAACAACGTTTATCACACCCTGGGGAACATTCTGTTACAGAGTGATGCCCTTCGGGTTGAAGAACGCTGGTGCAACGTACCAGAGGGCTATGACAACCTTATTCCATGATCTGATGCACAAGGAAATTAAGGTATATATTGATGATATGATTGCTAAATCCCAGACTAGAGAAGGGCATGTAGAATATTTATTGAAGTTGTTTCAGCGTTTGAGAAAGTATCGTCTCCGCTTGAATCCAAATAAATGTACCTTCGGTGTTCGATCAGGGAAATTGTTGGGTTTCATTGTTATCCAGAAAGGAATTGAAGTTGACCCTAATAAAGTCAAAGCAATTAAAGAGATGTCAGGCCAAGAACTGAAAAGCAAGTCAGAGGGTTCCTTGGGCGTTTGAATTATATTTCCAGACTCATTTCCCACATGACTGCAACATGTGAACCGATCTTTAAGTTGTTAAAGAAAGATCAAGGTTGTGTGTGGACGGATGGCTGCTAAAGGGAATTTGAAAGTATTAAAGAATGTCTGCTTGAACCTCCTATCTTGCTCCCTCCTGTCGAAGGAAGACCGTTGATTATGTATCTGAGAGTGTTAGATAATTCCATGGGTTGTATTCTGGGAAACAATATGAAACGGGTAAGAAAGAGTATGCCATTTATCATCTCAGTAAAAAGTTTACTGATTGTGAGTCGCGATATTCCATGCTGGAAAAGACATGTTGTGCTCTGGCCTGGGCGGCAAAAAGTTTACGGCAGTATATGTTGAATCACACCACTTGGTTGATCTTCAAAATGGATCTGATCAAGTACATTTTTGAAAATCCTTCTCTTACTGGGAGAATTGCCCGCTGGCAGATGTTGTTATCTGAAAATGACATCGAATACCGCACTCAAAAGGCTATTAAGAGCAGCGTGTTAGAAGATTATCTTGCTCACCAACCAGTTGATGATCATCAGTCTGTGAAGTATGACTTTTCCGACGAGGATGTGATGTTTCTGAATGTGAAAGATTGTGATGAACCATTGCCTGAGGAAGGTCCTGATCCTAAATCTCGTTGGAGTATGATATTTGATGGAGCTGTGAATGCTTATGGTAAAGGAATTGGTGTTGTGATTGTCACTCCACATGGATCACACATTCCTTTTACTGCAAGGTTAACATTTGATTGTACTAATAATATGGCAAAATATGAGGCTTGCATCATGGGTCTCGAGGAAGCTATTGATCTCAGAATTAAAATTCTAGATGTGTATGGTGATTCAGCTTTGGTAATAAATCAAATTAAAGAAGAATGGGATACTTGTCACCCTGGTTTGATCCCTTACAAATATTTTGCTAGAAGATCGTTACCCTTCTTTAATAAAATTGAATTCCATCACATTCCTAGAGATGAAAATCAGATGGTGGATGCTCTGGCAACTATGGCTTCTATGTATCAAGTGAATACTTGGAATGATATACCTTGAATTATAGTTCGACGACTGGATAGGCCCGCTCATGTTTATCCATACTCAAGAATACCCGATTGGTGCATCGAATAAAGATAGAAAGACATTGAGAAGGTTGGCAGGCAGCTTCTTCCTCAGTGAAAATGTGTTGTACAAGAGAAATTATGACATGGTCCTGCTCAGATGCACGGATAGACACGAAGAAGACATGTTAATGCATGAGATTCATGAAGGTTCATTTGGCACTCATGTCAATGGACATTTGATGGCTGAAAAGATGCTAAGGGCAGGTTACTATTGGCTGACAATGGAATCTGACCGTTACAAATTTGCAAAGAAGTGTCATAAATGCCAGATTTATGTAGACAAAATTCATGTGCCTCTGACACTTCTCAATGTTATTTCTTCCCCGTAGCCTTTCTCTATGTGTGGTATTGACATGATTGGAATGATAGAACCTAAAGCTTCGAATGGACAGCGTTTTATCTTGGTAGCAATTGATTACTTCACCAAATGGGTGGAAGCTGCTTCATATGCTAATGTTACTAAGCAGGTGGTAGTGTGCTTCATTAGGAATAATCTTATATGTCGGTATGGTGTGCCGAGAAGAATTATCACTGACAATGGTTTGAATCTGAACAACAAGATGATGACAGAACTGTGTGAAGAATTCAAGATTGTCCATCACAATTCATCTCCGTACAGACCAAAGATGAATGGGGCTTTTGAAGCTTCTAATAAGAATATCAAGAATATTATCCAGAAAATGGTTGTTACTTATAAGGATTGGCATGAAATGATCCCTTTTTCTTTTCATGGATATCGAACATCTTTTTGCACTTCAACAAGATCAACCCTGTTCTCCCTTGTGTATGGAATGGAAACGGTGCTCCCAATTGAGGTTGAGATTCCCTCTTTGCGTGTGATAATGGAAACCAAGTTGTCAGATGTTGAATGGATCTAGAACAGGTTTGACCAATTGAATTTGATTGAAGAGAAGAGAATGATGGCTTTGTGTCATGGCCAGTTATATCAGAAGAGAATGAAGAAAGCTTTTGATAAGAAGGTCAAACCTCG
The DNA here is from genome assembly GCA_948472305.1 of Vicia faba. NCBI lineage: Eukaryota > Viridiplantae > Streptophyta > Magnoliopsida > Fabales > Fabaceae > Vicia > Vicia faba. The sequence goes on from OX451738.1 coordinate 1,255,815,903, forward strand.
TGAATTCAGAGAAGGCGACCTCGTGCTCAGGAAGATCATGTCTTTTAACACTGATTCTAGGGGAAAGTGGACTCCCAATTTTGAAGGTCCATATGTTGTCAAGAAAGCCTTCTATGGCGGTGCATTAATTCTTGAAACTATGGATGGCGAGAAGTTCCCACGACCCATGAATCCTGATGCAGTCAAGAAATAATTCGCCTAAAGAAATAAAAGAATAGCTCGCTAAGTTGAAAACCCTAAAGGGCGGCTTAGGCAAAAAAGAGCGTCTCGGTAGGCCGAAAACCCGAAAGGACGGTCTAGGCAAAAATTAGAGACATAAACAGAATAGAATTTCCCGCTAAGTTGAAAACCCGCAAGGGCAGCTTATGAAAAACTTAGGGACTTTCTTGGCAAGTAACTACATCAGACAAGACTTGATCGTTGGAGCAACAATCTTCTCGGATCCTCATCATAATTCAACAGAAGCTGCTACTCAGGATTTCAAGAGTTGTTAGAGGGGATAGTGGTCATTATATCTCAATGTATATTTTCTATTATATATTACCATTTTTCGAACTTTGTAAACATCCAGAGTCTCTCCATTCGCAGGCTACCACTCTATTAATAAAATTTGAGATTTTACCCAATTCTTTGTATTTATTATTTTATTTAGCTTGCAAAGACTCCATTTATTATTGATAGAAACTTTCAAAGCGAAAAGATTAAATAACAAAATTGATTTTCAAAAAGAATTTACGAATTGCTTTTACTTTAAAATTTGTGACGCAAGAAAAAAAAACAAAAGTGGTGATCCCAGGAATGGACGAACTCCAGTTGTTTTAAGAGGTTTTGTTTCTTGGGGAAGTTTTTCTCAAGATGTTTTCGCTGTATTGGGTTTGTGACTCCAGTGTCCCCAGTCAAGTTTTGGTTCATTTCTCCTCTTTTCTGAGTTTTCATGATATGAAGATTCAATCCAAGATTTCTCCAGTGAAGGTTTCGTTTGTTTGATAGAAGTTATTTCTTCCCAGAGAAGTTGGTACAATAATTACTCTCGAAGAACACATGTCTCCGGTTTCTCTAGTGAAGAACGTATATTGGATTTCCCTTTTGATAATGTGGTGTTGACCTCCCCAATGAAGTCAGCACGAAATTCCCAATTAATGTCTCGATGATGGGGCATTATATGCCTTAGCGAAGTTTGTATGTTTTTCCTCCTTCAAAGCTGGCACGAATTCCCCAGTGAATGTTTTGATGATTTGATGTCTGCTTGCTCTACTTGAAATTAATTTTTCAAATCCCCAGTAGAAGCCTTACTTTTGAAAACATTTTATTCCCCGTTGAAGTCTGAGTGTTATTCCCTGGTAAAGCCTGGGAGAGGATGTTGTATCTCTGTATCTGTACTGTTTGGTCGCTATGTTTTGTTTACTTCTGAATTACGTTTCTCCCTAGTAAAGTTAAGCCATGTAGTAGGTTTTGTTTCCTCAATTGGCGCCTACTTTTTTCTTATGGAATGTTCATCTTGGATGTGATTTAGCCGAGTGTTGATTATTCCCGAGTTGGTTTTGCCTGGTTACTCCCAATGTTATATATATGTTTTGTCATCATATGCACGATAACACTCATACATTCATACATACATCATGCATAGCTAAAATTGGAAAATCATTGCTCATTCACATTCGTTAATATTTTGTTGACATATTACCCTGTTTTTCAGAGTTGTGTTGTCCTCTCTCCAATAGGGTATCGACCTTAAGCAGAAAGTGTATACTTTCAATTTCCCCACTGAGTTGTCCCTCGTGGAAGATCTTTTCTTTAGCCTTTCTGTACAACTCTTTCTCTGGATAGATTGGGTTTCCCTCTTAAGTTTATTTCTCAAAGAATGTATTTTGGTAGACTGTTTTACTCTAGTTTATTTTTGGATTGAATCTTTGTTGCCCAACAATATTATTACTTTGGATTTCCGCAAGCTTCGAGTTTTGATTTGAGAATGTGCATTTATTTTACACGAGAAGACCTTTATCTCCTCAACAGGAATATATTGGCATTTCCCCAGGAAGTCATGATTCATTCCCCAGGAAGTCATATTGCTATGATATTTTCTCTTTCTACCTCCAGTGAAAATTGGTAGGTCACCTTCAGTGAAAGTTGGTGCTTTTTATCTTTTTGCTACCCTCAGTGAACGTTGGTAGATCATCGTCAGTGAACGGTGGTGCCATAATATTTCTTTTCTTTCTACCTTCAGTGAAAGTTGGTAGGTCACCATCAGTTAAAGTTGGTAATTGTTATCTTTTTTCTACCCTCAGTAAACGTTGGTAGCTCACCGTTAGTGAACGTCAGTGTTGTTCTTTATTTCCTCTTTCTACCTTCAGTGAATGTTGGTAGCTTCTCCTTCAGTAGAAGTTGGTGTATCCTTTGGCTTTTTATCATCCTCTATAAGTCGGGTCTTTTGATCCACCAGTGATTTATTTTCTTGGTCGGGTTTCTCTCTTGTTTCTTTATTTTGTTACATCCCCAGTGGTGTTTGCGTCCCTTTGAAGTTGTCCATGTGCACTCATATTCATAAGCATTGCATGGCATCTTAGGGCCAAAAATAGGGTTTGTTTTATATTTAAGCATCTTCGATCGCGTCGATGCAAAGATTTTTAACCTTATATCTTCGGATAGAAGAAACTTAAATAAGGGCAGCTGTTGTAACCCAATTTTTCCCCCTAAGATCTCTTCATCATACCACATTGACTCAATCACAACAAGATTACATTAGGGTTCTTGGTTCTCCTTCCTACCTTTAGCTTTGCTCTTTGAGGAATCACCAAGCACCTTGACTTATTTTCTTTTGTGATCATGATTATTTTGTCTTATTTTTTCCATTTAATTAATAAAATGCAATGTTTGTTTGTCTTGCTTGTTACTAATGTAGGTAAAGGCAATGAGATTTAGCAAGTTGCTTCATGGGTTCATGAGTTTATTTCCATGCCCTAGGCAATAAAGCTTGAGAAGTCCAAACATCACCATTGAAGTTGTTTTGGAAGGGATGGAATGGCAAGGTTTATTTTGGTTCACTACATTCCCAAGATATCAAGATTGATTCAAAAGTGCAAGGGATTGATTGAAGAAGTTGTCATGGTTTGACAAAGTCTTGTTCCCATTGATCACAAGTGCATATTTCTCTCAATTCTCAAGATATGGAAGTGGTCTTGGTGGCTATGAGTTCTCGTTTTCATCCTAAAAAACTTCTATTTACAAAGCAATTGTGTTGGTACAAGAAGTTTGTTCAAAATTGTCAAGGTTCCTCAAAGCATTTTCTTGATCTATGAGCTAGGGTTTTGAACTTCAAAGAAGCATATCTTGCTCATCTTTTGGTATTTTTGAGTGATTCCAAATACATCCTTCTCTTCAAAGGGTTATTAATAAATCACTTCAAAAGTTTCAAGGAGTTTTCATGTGAAAGAAACTTGATGATGAAGAAAGATTATAAGTCCTCCAAATGAACCCCCAATTTCTCATGTGTGACTTCAAATGATCATAACTTGCTCAATTTTTATCACCTTGAGCACATTCTTTTTCCATAATGATCTTAAGGATGTGAAATTTATTCCTTATTTTATGTGCAAAGTGATAAAATGGATAGAAGATGCCCTAAGGATACAAAATATTATAGGTCATTTCATGATTTTTTACCAAATTCAACAATTCATAACTCTCTCAATTTTTGGATATTTTGAATGTTTCAAGTTTCAAAATATAATTCAAAAGGTCTATTTCATGCCATATTTTTTAGTAAAGAGCAAACTCCAAGTGGAAGGCCATGTTTGGATGCAAAACATTATAGGTCACTTTTGAAGAAAAAATTGAAATATTTCTAAGTATGGAAAGTCAACCTTTTTTCCCCAACTTTGACTCAATTAAACTTTCAGCTCAAGCATCCATTTGATTCCATTCTTTTTCCATTGCAAAGCTTGTAACCTCATATTTCTTAAGGATCAATAATCATGCCCTAAGACCCCTTGAGCTGAGAATGCCATTGGATTGAACTTGGTAACTTGGAACTGAAGTTTCTTCATAAGTCAGAATTTGAAATTCATGTTTTGGCCTCTAAACATCAAATTAGCACACGTTTGTGATCTAAACATGTTTAACCAAGTTGCCAAAGTGGATTAGATCCTTAAAACGTGAGGATTGGATGAGTTTTGGTGGAAATCATATCACATTTTACTCGTGCATCAGGTTCACACGATTTCCCTCCAAACTTCATAATTTCACACGCCTGAACATTCCATTTGATTCTCTATAAATAGAGGGTCATCCCCCATTCATTTCCTCAAGCTTTAAGAGCCAAAAACACTCTATCAAAACCTCACGCGAACTTCAAAATTTTGAAATCAGTTTCTGATATTCCATCCTTTTCTTTGCACATTCTTGTTCCTTAAGCATCATACAAACTCTCCAGCACTTAAACCAAGCAAACCGAGCTATAATCGAAGCTATATAAGTCCAATTTCAGAGCTTCTTTCTTAAACTTCGAAAAGGTAGAATTCTCCACTATTTGGATCCAAATAAAGCGCTAATATGTTCTACTCCTTCTCCTGATTCTAGTGCTTCTTACAATTTTTAAATCCATTGAGAATTTAGAGAGAAATCTCAAATTGAAGGTGCTCTCTATTTTCTGGGTTTTTTATTCATATCTCTTTGTATACTTTATATAAATTTGGCGAGATGGTGGTGTTAGGATCGTCTTGAAGAGACGAATCCAGTGATACTGGTTTGGGATCCTAATTTTTCCGTTTGAAAGATCTCACAAAATCTCCATTGCAGGGTGGCTGGAGGTTGAAGACGATGACATGTCTCGTCTCAGCCAAAGATAGTGTGCCAAACGTTTTAATTTCATTGGTTGCCTGTTTTCTGATTCCCTACGCATCTTACTAAGGTCCATATCAAGCACAACACGTCTGGTCCTTTGAATTAGCTTACTAACGCATTTTGACTATGATAGATGACCCATATCTTTTTGGTTTTATTTTATTTTCTGATTTTTATATTTTAATTGATTTAATTTTCAAAAATTCATAACTCTTTTATTTTTATCCAAAAATTATGAAAAAATTCACAAAAATACTTTGAATTATTTCTGATCTCATGAGTATTTTTTCATATTTTTATTTTGATAATTGGTATTTTTTAATATTTTTTTTCATTGTTTGCTTTGTTTTAATTACTTTAAAAATACTTTCTGAAATTTCTTAATTCTAAATATTTTTTATAAATATCATTTTGCATATTTCTGACTTTTTGAAAATTTTATGGAATTTTATATTGATGTTTACTATTTTTAATCTATTTCATATTTGTTTGAACAATTTAAATTAGTTTTAAAATAGTTTCTGACATTTAAAAATTGCCAAAAAATTTATAAAAATATTTGAGTCCTTTTCTGATTTTTCTATGGTCTTACTTAATTTTTCTTGATTAATTTGAATATAGTTGATATTTTTCTTTCTTATTTCCATTTTAAAACATTTTTAAAACCTTTTTTAATGTATATATTAAATGAATTATTATTTTGTGATTATTTTTTGGCTGATCTTGGGTTGAACTTTTTATCATGAACTTTGTTAACATCATTGGATCCAAGGTGTTGAGTTTAACTCCATAAAAATGGATGAATGATTTTAATAATAGTTTGATTACAATTTAATTCAAATGTGGTTTGTATATTTTCCCCCACCCTTCTTCATCTCATCCCTTTCTTATTGCACTAAGTGTTATTGGAGCATGATCTCTATATCATGTCTCAAAACAAATGGTGCATAGATTGCTATTGTCCGGCCTCAAAATAGGTGCGCCTTCTATATAAGTCCACTTACGATTGCTTAACATAGCGCTAAATTTTGTCCCGATTCGAATAAATGATCATTAGTGGCCCAAACCTATGTTTATATGCCCAAGTATGTTAATTTTATCCCTTTGATCCAATAACCTTGAGATGCATTGTGTGGAGGCTTTGGTTCTACAAATCCTCTAATGGATCTACAACACTTTTGGTCAACGCGGATCAATTAAACATCGTTGATCATTAAAGGGTACTTTTGAGGATTCCAAATGGTTGATATACTTTACAAAAAGCAAATGCAACTTGTTGTGTGAAGGCTTTGGTTATACCAATTTTTGTACCCCAAAATTTGCCCTCCCATATTTCTCAAAACATTTCAAGTGAGATCCTTAAATTGCCCAAGGAAGTCCAAGGGTTGATCAGACAAACTCTCTCCTAAGGCAGTCTACCTCAAATTAGGGTTTCATGTTGCATCAAGATACTTGAGTCCCAAGGATCCCAAATGATCACCATTGTCCTAATATGTTCTCAAGATCATCCATGTCAAGTTTCAAGCCTTACAGAGGAAATTTGCTCAGTCAATTGATCAAAGCCTGAAAATCGACTGTGCTAGGGCAAAAGTCAACTAAGGCCCACATACAGTCAAACTTCAAGATTTTTGGTCAACATTCTCATTTTGAAGTATTATTCATCATTTTATCAAGGGTTGATCATGATTCATCAAGGATTGCTCACAATTCATCAAAACCCAAAAGTTGTTAAATTAGGGTTTTTGCAGGAAAAGTCAACTCAACTTTGACCAAGCATAACATTCTCATACTTTATTAGAAATGACCCATCCAAAGCTCATTTTGAAGAGGATTCAATTCCCTACAATTCATCTTCAGCTCCCTTGTTCAAAATATGCACTCACAAGAAGTTACAAATTTGGACATTATATGTCATTTTGAAAAGTCAACAAAAACACATTTTTTGTCAAAGCTTCATACATGAATATGGAAGACACGTCTTTAGATTTTTAAAAAGTCCAAGAACACCCTCATATAGTCAAAATTGAAGAAGTTGTGCATTGGTGAAGTTGACCCTTTTTGCAAAATTGCCAAAAGTCAAAAGTGCCTCAAATTGCAATTTTTGTCAAATGGGCCCAACTTTTTGTGCTTGTGTTGAGTTTGTAACATGGTCCACGACTCGTGGTCCTTCCCACTTGGATTTATTTTATTTTTGCCATTTATTTTGATTTTTACTTCAATTAAATAAAATTAAATCAAAATAAAATCATAAAAATATCAAAATCATTTAAACCTTGAGATTTTGTACATATTTCAGGTCCATGGATAGCTGGAAAGGGAATCAAATCATGTAAGGATTGTTTGTACACAAAAAGATTAATTTTTGACTTGTTTTGGAAAGATTTACAAGAGAATCAAATCTTGATCAATCACCTTAATTGAAGAAGATTTGAAACAAATTTATAAACCTAATTCACTCAAGGATACATATAGAACGTTTGCAGACCAAATGCACAAGGGTTAGAGACGTGTAGAGTGAAGAAAAACTTTCAAAAAATCAAGAAAAAGTGGTAATCTGATATCATAGTTCCAGGATATCTCAAGCCTTCCAAGCGATCTCATTCGTTTCCTGGGTGGTCAAGGAGTACATACCAATCCTTAGAAAGCATTTTCGTACACGAAAGATCGGTGTAAGTGACTCACGACTTTGGCATTTTCTTGAAATCCAATATCATTATTTTGGCATTTGTAGCATGAATTCTTTATATATTCTTGTTCAGTGAAACATTGGCAAGCTATTGGTAATGATTAATTGCATTTTTGTTAGCCATACTGAGATCCACCATTGTTAGGGTTTAGGTTTTGTTTTTAGGGTTTTTTTATGCAGGTGAAATTGGCCCAAAAGAGGGATGCCATGATCTTCACAAGGCCAAGACGAATTGGTCTGTAGCATTAGTTTTCATTTATGGTGCGTGTATGAGATTTTGGAAGTCACAGGGGCTATAGATATAGACTGTGTCCGTAGGTAAAAGTCTTGGAATTTTACCAACAGAGAGAGGAAGAAGAAGGGTGGCGTGGCACCCCTTGATTCATCCATTTAAAATTCGTGCGTTTTACAATATTGCTTTGCTTATTTCCAATATAATATTTGTTGTTTATTCCATAGACAAACAAGTGCGCTAGCTCAGTTGGTTAATGGGCGAAGGAATTTTCCAAAGGACATGGGTTTGATCCCCAGGTCCCCTTGTGCTTCAATATTATTTTTCCATATTTGATCCCGTGCGCAGGTTTCCCATAAGATCCATCATGGACCATCAGCTTGCAACCACTGGATCTAAAGCAGATCAAATCCAACGCTTGGCATGTGAGAGTCTACCAAAGGCCCTAGTCAACTTGCAACGTGGAATCATGAGAAGTCAAACGTGGATCCAGACTATTGGGCTCAGATTGTTATGGACACCCCTCAATTGCTAGCACACCAGGCCCATATTCTTATTCTTTTTCTTTTATATTTTCCTTTATTTATTTTATTTTGATTAATTATTTTCTAACACAAATTTAATTCTTTTTTTATAAAAAAACTCATAAAAAATCAACTTCATCAAATTTAGTTTTTTTTTATTATCAAAATTAATTTAATATTAGCTTAATTTAATTTTAGGGTAACTTTAATCTTTTTTGTAAATAAATTAAAATCAATTAGAAAATTAGGGTTTTTGTTTAATTTAATTTTTATTTTCTTTTCTTAAAATAACAAAAATACAAAAATAGGTCAAAATTAATTAATTTTCTCAATTTAATTTAATTAGTAATTAGGTTTTTATTTATTCATTAAAACCTTATTTTCTTAAAATAATCAAAAACGACAAAAAAATGGTTTTTCTTTTAATTAGGTTTAGACGGGGTCAAAACCCTAATTTTCCTCGTTCTTGTTTCATCGCGCGCGTTTATTTGTTTTTACAATATTAATGTAACTACTCATGGGATGTAATAGTTTAATTAGGACTTTTTCGTTTATTTATCGTTTTTACGGGTTTTGGCTATGTAATTAATCCCCCTCCCCGAAGCCTTGTAATAGCGTAGTTTTATTTTCCGCATTTCAATTTTCGCAAATACTAACTATTAGATGTATGATAATAGGATTGCATGACAAGAATGTATGTTAATTTTAAAATGGTTAGAAAACCCTAAATGTGCAAAGATAATAACTGAAATCAAAACACTCGTACATGTGTTGGCTCGAAAGTCCCGTTCGGAAATGTTGCCTCGGAAAGGTTGCCTCGGAAGTGTTGCCTCGAATATGATCTTAAGACATTAGGGTTATTACTAATACGTCCTAACATTGCTCTAGTGATCGTACGTCCCTTTCGAATTGACCCTTACAACTCCAACGACGATGCTACTACTCACTAATAGTGGAATAGCGTTGTCTAAAGGAAATAAGAACATAAACATTCTTTTTTTCGAGTAGGTAGATGCTAGTAGGTACTTGCTCAAAAATAAAACTTTTCACACTTACACTTTTACAAACAAAGTTTTCAAAAACACTTCGTAGCATTCTTGAAGACAGAAGCAAGGGTTAAAACGAAGTAAAACAAAAACTTTTCAAAACACACAAACATGGAAGCAATTTTTAAAATGATGAGCAAGTACCTAATAGCCCGTGGAAAACCATGGATAGAAAGGGTGCTAACACCTTCCCTTTCTATAATCTACCCCCGTACTCAGAATATCTCGAAAAAGGAATTTTTCTGTGCTTTTTTCCTTTCCAGTTGGATAAAATAAAAGTCGGTGGTGACTCTTGCTTACCGCGACATTTTGCGAACACAAACGCAAAACGCAAACCAGCATTTTCCAAAACAGCCGGTTCTGCCACCGTATCACACCAATCCTCTAATGAGTTCCAAATGCAAGTTTCAAGATGGTCATCCAAGTAACTACTAATTATTAAATTGTTTTTACTTTATGCCCTTTTATTTTTTATGTTTTATGTACCATTTACTTTAAGCATTACATTTCATGTCATTTTTATTTTTCTCACTTGAGCCTTTTCTTTTCTCTCCTAAGACACCTAATAATCAACATGAACCATAAAAACCTTTAAAATAGTTAGACTATTTGGTTATTATCCTTGGCATTATGGAGTATTGGACTTCTTGGACTTAGGATTAGAAACCTTGGCCTATGTTGGATACCTTGTGACCTTAATTGATATTTTGTCTAGATTTCTTGAGGTTTACCTCAAGACATTGGGTTGTTTATTTGTTTTGTGTGCAGGTTATTGTGATTAAATTCTTTGTTTGTAATCTGGATTTCACTCGTATACAGCCGTTACTCTGCCCAATTTTTATGAAGACTTAATATACTTGAAGTTTGGTTCTCTCAAGAGGTCTAGTATCTTTACTTGTTTGGTTTCAATCCAAAGAATGGGAATTCTATCTTGACTCATAATGTCAAGTATTAGCTTCTTGTTGGTTAGATGGTTCTTATCCCTAGCTTTTACCTTATGCTTTAGGATAGTCTCTTCTTCTCCTCCCATCTTCTTTAATTTCAAAAATCTTCTCCCTCCCTTTGAAAATTCTTTTTGTTTTTAAACTTGAACCATTTTCATAATAAACTTGGACTTAGGTCCATGCATTTTCAAAATATTTTTCTAAATAAACTCTAATCAACTTAATAATACCTTGACATTTTTTTGTGAGAAGACTAAAAGTCAATCAATCTCATTACAAACCATTTTTCCACTTTGGCTTTTTACTTTAAAACCTTTCTCAAAAGATTGGACTCTTATCAATCCTTGTAGTGATGCAAACAACTATACTTCTATAATGTGTAGTGAAGAGAGATATTTTCCACTTGGGTGTTGAGTGAGGCATTGTTGATTTTAAAATCCAAGTCATATCCTCCACTTTGAGATGATGCAAATTATCCTTTCTCATGATTGTGGGTAGTAAGTATGTTTTCCACACGGACAATGACGATAATGTCTTGTCTCATAAAATTAACCAACACATTTGTGTTTTAAAAATCTTTAAAAGAGGAACTACGTGTATCCTGATGCCCTATTGCACGAAAAGGTGGTACGTAGGAACTAAAGGTTCGCAACCGCGGCGGGTGCAAAAAAAACCATAAAAATATATTTCTTTTCTCCCCTCCACCATCCATTTTTATACAACATTTTATAGCCAAAATATACATATTTTACAAAGAGGTTCATGTGGAGTACCGTAGATGTTTAGGGTGCTAATACCTTCCCTTTGCATAACCAACCCCCTTACCTTGAATCTTTCCCCCTCTTTTTTGGGTTACTCGCTCTTTTCCCATTCCTTTGGAAACAATAAAGCGCGGTGGCGATTTTTATTTTTGATTTGTATAAGTATAGCTAATCCAATGGCTTTGTCTTAAACATTTCTACCGCTACAGGTACAGATGCTGATCTTCATGGTACTTGTTTCTCTTGTATCCTGAAATGGTCCGGACCTTTGATCCTGTTACATGTGGCTTTGATTCTATTATCAGCATAACAGTTGTTCCAATTTTGTGGAAACCTTGATAGTACACCATTTCATATGTAACATGCTTAACCACATTCTTAATTAACATGTTCTTTCTATTTCTAAGGAATCATATCCGTGATCCTTTTGTTGAGATTCTCCATATCTTACTTGCTTAAAATAAAGAATGAGGGATCCTTAGAAGTGATCGAACATGTCATTTCATCTACTCATGAAACTCGTGCGTCTTCATGCATCCATAACAGGTACTCAGAGCGGAGAGTCCTTATTCAGACTTGGTATTATCTCCAGGACTCCAATCTTGACTTCTCACCGCTTCGTGCACAAATTTTAGAAATGGAATAACTTGTTGGGGAATTGACCTAAATAAAGGTTCATATGGATCTAATTTATGTGGATATACAAGCCATGGCCCGTGGTCAGGAACTCTTGAAAGAGTAAAAAACCAGTTGAAAACTCAGTTGAGTTTGGTCTTGGAAATTATGAAGATAAAGGCATCCTACATCTGCTGCTACGACAGGAAGTTGTAACTCCTCCTCATCCTTGGGATCTCTTTCAAGTCAGGAAATACTTCGTGGGTCTCTTCCATAACCTTGTGTTTTTTGGTCTTCTCGTCAGCATCCGATTTCTGTTCCCCAAGTGAATTCAAGGGGCATGGTGATCAACAAAGAGAAAAGAATCCCGAGAAGCAATTTGATCTAATTCCAATGTCCTATGGGAAACAACTTCCCCGTTTGTTGGAGTTTCAGCTGATTAAGCTCCATAATTTGGGGCCCCCTCCCATAAACCCCTCTCCTGATTTCGATAGTAATGCTATGTGGCTCTTCCATTCGGGGGAACCTAGTTGTAATGTTGAGAATTTCAAGGGGTTTGAAGTATAAAGTCTAGCACCAGTTTGGAATCTTTTTCAAAAGTCCAATTACCATTTGGCAAACCGTTTCAAACTCTTTCTCCCCGATTGAATATCTCTTCTATGTAGTAGAATACAAAGTATGGATTGTTATCCTCTTCCATGTAAATAAAAGATGAAGTGGTTTCATCTATGTAGGAGAATATATTTGGTTCCTAATCACTTGCTTCTATGTAGAAGAAGACACCTTTAAGGTCAAGCTATACATTTTATCCTGACTCTTCTGTGAAGTAGAAAAATACTCGGTGGTTCAGTTTATGCAAGTTCACTTGGTAAAGTGTTCATTGCATCTTTCGATAGGGTCCTTTATGAATATTCTCATAGGGAACTTGGTCATTTGGTTGAAAACGGTATGTCATCCAGAGACAAGGTCCAAGATTGGATCAATTAAGAGATTGTTGTGTTCACATCAGATAAAAATGGGAATCAGTTGCCCGATTGATTTTCAAGACTACATAAAGTCTCCAGAATCAAGAACCTGGAAGAGTCAAGTCTCCTCAACAATGGCGAACATTTGTTTCTTTACTGCATTTCCATCCGTAATTTTTCTTGTTTGTTTAAACATTGTTTGCATGTATGATTTTTTTTTGTTTTTGAATATAAATGCAATGAGTATGTTTGTCTTGAATTAATCCATTTATTTACACTCATCCATTCATTTTCACTCATGAAAGGTTTTTCTTGCATTATGATACCAATTGTACTAGTCTTTTACTTAAGCAGAGATTGGAGGGAGGATGACGACAATTGAAAAACACAAAAATATCTGGTTATATACTTTTGAATAGAACCCTGCTGATGTTTTACAGGCACTGTTTCAAATTCCTAAACACCATAGATATAAGGGAGTGAAACCCCTCGTCAACCCCTTTGAGCCTTGAAGTAGGAGTTTCTTTTTTGTTCAGAAAAAACCCTCATTTTTATCATAGGAGCAGGGTAGTGTCCAATTAATCTGATCGAGTTCTCAAATTTTGAAAGGAGTGTGTGCCATACCCCAAATTTTCCCGCCCTTTATTTCTACAGTCAAAAAATATTTTCAAACATTGGTTTTGTAATATTCTTTTATTTTTATAAATAGTTGCTTCCAAACCTGTTTAAAATAAATAAATATTTATTTCAGATCATTTGTATTTTTGAATAAATAAATACTTGCTCGTCTTCATGTACTTCTAATTGGCTTTTTATTTCGAATAAGTAACATAGCACAATTGGTAAGGAATGAAGCTTGCAAGTATGAGGTTGCAGGTTTGAATCTCTTGTGTCGCACTTTCAACATTTTCTTTTTTCTATTTTTTTGTTACTAATTTTCTTTCCTTTTTTGGAGATCAGGCTTTGGGCTTCTCTTGGTTTTTGGGTTGACTTACTTGCTAAGTATTTTTAACCTAATTCTAAGTCTATAAATAGGACTCATTGTTGTCCTAATTTTTCAGAGAAAATTCACCAACGATCCACAATTTCTCACAACAACTCTCACAGTTTACACTAAGCATCACATTTTTCAAACACTTCCTACTTTTTTCTATCAATATTGGCCAATGATTTTCATATGAGGCCACACTTTCTCCCTTTCATTTCCAAGTTTATCTTTTTAATTTTAATTTATTTATTGTTTTACCATGTGATGGTCATATGATGGTACTTTGTTTTTTTCTTTAAAATTATATTCTTATTATTTGATCAGAGGCAAATTCCTTCACTTTCACTATACCACTCACACTGTAAATATTTCACGAGGGCCAATTTCACACACTGCACAAACCGATCCACACTCTTGCACATGTTCATCACTTACATAGAAAACCAATTCACAAAATCAACATATTTTTCAACCAACTTTTCCATTCAATACATACACACGAATTCACACACTAACTTTCACATATACACATTCATATTGTTTCAAACACTTTTTCATACACAAACTTTTTTTTCACTAACTTGTATCTTTTTACAAAGCATGTAGCTCAAGCGAAACCTTCAACACAAACAAATCATAAACAAGTTCAACAAAAGAGCTATGTTGGTCCAAATCGAATAAAATAGAAATTTGTTTCCATTGTCAACATCCTCAAGAACGAATTCTCACGACCCCACACAGTCATAGCCTTCGTCACCACCTTATTTAAATTTCATTGTTGTTGTCCATATTGCCTTTAAATCTTTCAGGTTTATATGAGAATAAAAATAACATGCGAGCAACACTTCCTCCTCGTCTCCGACCATCAACAACAACAACAACATCACTACCTTTCTGTTGTACCCCAATTTCCCCCCTAAGATTCCTATATCATATCAATTCAATCACAAAAAGATCATACACTAGGGTTTGGTTCTTCATCCCATCTTTAGGTTTGTCCATGGGGAATCACCAAACACCTTGACTTGTATTTTGTGATCATCTATGTTTTGTATTGATTAACTTTTTACTAATAAGTACAACAAATATTTGCTCTAATTGTTGGTATCATAGGTAACCTTCCATGCCTTCTTCAACAAAGCTTAATTAAGGTTCAATCTTCATTATTGAAGATTGTTACACGGTGGCAAAACCAAATGTTTAAATACTGGTTTTTGCGTTTTTTGTTTGCAAAATGTGAAGTAAGCAAGAGTCTCCACCGTATTTTCTTTTATCCAAATTAAAGAAAGGGTGAAAGGAAAAGAAAAAGACATTTTCGAGATGTTTCTGAGTAAGGGGGTAAATTATGGAAAGGGTAGGTGTTAGCACCCTTTCCATCTGTGGTTTTCCATGGGCTCTTAGAGGTTTGCTCATTTTTCAAGATGCTTTTGTGCTTTGTGTTTAAAAATGTTTTGAAAAGCCTTAGTGCAACGATTTTCTTTGTGTTTAACTCTTGTATCGATCCTCAAGAGTGTTAACAAAGCAAATGTTTTGAAATTGTTTTTGAAAAGTAGTATTTGTGTGTAAGTGCAAAAAGTATTTTTGAGCAAACTTCTAACAGATATCTACTTCGTACTCGAAAAGGGTGTTCCTTTCCTCTTTTCCTTTAGACAGTGCTATCCTACTATTAGTGAGTAGGTAGCCTTGTCGTTGGATATTGAGGGACAATCGAAGGGACGTTACAATCATGAAGGCAATTATGGAGATGCTTTAGCAATTCTGTTTTTAGGGACTAGATCATTTACCGAGCAGGCAACTATAGGGTCATCGAGGGACTATGATCTTTTTGATTTTTGCGGGTCTTTGCTAAAACATTCCTGCCTCATGACTATTTTTAAAGGCAACCAAAGTGGGCGTACCTTAGAGGTGTATATGTGCAAGTGTGTTGTGTTCGGTTATTTTTTGTCTTTTTGTTAAGTTTGATAGCGTTTGATTATTAGTCTTATCATTCAAGCCTAATTACTAGCATTTAATATGAAAAGCAGTAAAAAAATGCAGAAAATAGAGGTCTTACGCTATTACAAGGCTTCGGGACAGTTACATAAAAAATGCAAGAAACAAAAAGTGCAGAATTTTAAATCTAAAGCTATTACAACTGTGAGCAGATACAGTAAAATAAAATGCGCGCGAATTTGAAAATAACATCTAAAAATCCTAAGAATAAAATCTTTTTATTGTTTTTATTTTATTTTTGGGAAAATGTTAAGATAATTAGATGATTAATTAATAAAATTAATTTAATAGAAAAAAACCATCCTAATGTTTTTGTGGTTTTTTGATTGATTAAAAAAAGATAAAATAGTTGAAACAAAGCTAAAATCGAAGGAACAGGTAATGGATCAAAGAAGGAGTAATTCTGGAGGCCTGGATCGAAAGAGGCTCGGGGATGTCTTTCGATCCAGCGAAGAGGCTTGATCGAAGGCGCACGAGGGGCTGCGCTTTGGGGGTGTTCAATCTGGATACATCATCCTTCGATCTGGGAACCCTGGATCCAGATCGAAGTTGAGCTGCTTCGAAGCTCTGGACAAGATTCTTAGAAGATGCTTCCTACAAAACGAAATAAATGTTAGAGGTCCAGGGGGGCCTTTATACCCCCGATTTGACTCTCCTCCCAATTCGACCCCTTTCTCAATTCGAATCTGCTGAGTCTGGGTATGGGTCTGGGTTTGCTTTGTCCTGAGATTCGAAGGAATGAACTTAGATCGTACCCCAGCAATGGCACGCCCCCATCCCTGTGCTTAAGCTTACGTGCAACATAATCAGTAATAATAAAAATATATATGCAATGTGTAGTTAAATGTCACGAAGGTGCAAGCTTGGTTTTACAAACCCTTACCAATCGAAGATGATGACCTGTGACTCTAGGTGTGGAGATGTTTGCTTAGGAGTTGGGGTGGACTCCCAGATGATGGAACAAGGCTCTGATCTTTGTTTGGGCTGAAGGTTCCTGCAAAAAAGGGTGTTTCGATTTGCAATATGGAAGCGTGATATGTTCGTGTGCAGAAGTATATCTCCCTCTCTCTTTCGTTCGCCCTTTCATTTTTTCCCTTTTTTCCCTTGGCATTGTGTCCTTGCCTTGTATTTATAGTAGAGCGATGGTCCAGTAACAGCAAGAGACAACAAATTAACCATGCTTTTAAGACTATGAGACAAGAATCAGACCAATTTAAATATTTCCTTTTTTAAAATATCCATAACACTTTTGAAATTATGGATGAATCTGGACACTTGACTCTTTCGAGCAGCCTTCTGTCATTCGAAAATCGTTCGCCCAAATACCACTCGAAGGGTATTTGTTGAAACGTCAATCGAATGGTATTTCTAAAAGGCCAATCGAAGGGTCTTGCCAGAAGGCCAACCAAAGGGTCTTGCCAAAAGGCCAATCGAAGGGTCTTGCCAAAAGGTCAATCGAAGGGTCTTTCCAAAAGTCAAATCAAAGGGTACTTGGTTAACATGCATGTCGAAGCTGCCTTGTTCAGACTCCAATCGAAGTGCCTTGTTCAGACTCCGATCGAAGTGCCTTGTTCAGACTCCAATTGAAGTGCCTTGTTCAGACTCCAATCAAAGTGCTTTGTTGATCGATCGAAAGCTTCGTTCTTCTCTCTTCGATTTCCTTCAGTTTGGACCAATCAAAGTGATGTTAAGATGCCAATCAAAGACGCCTTTGTCATGATGCCAATCGAAAGACTTTGTTAAGATGCCAATCGAAAGACACCTCATCGAAGGACACTTTGACTAACTTCAAAAATTGTTATTTTTCTTTAAGCAAGTGTTTGTAACCACCCATGTAAGAGGAGATCTTGTAAAAAATAAGAGGGAAAATTTTTGGGTACAACAGTTGCCCCTATTCAATCTTCTTAAACCTGAAGATGTAGATTGGCTGGTCTGCCTTTCGTGATCTAAAGGTGGAAGATGATTCAACACTAGAGTGCCCAGAAATTTTCACTCGTATGAAGTGATACTGCTGGTGAATAATATTGGGAATTGGCTTACAGATGCCATTTGGAAAAGGTGACAGAAGACTATCAGAGATGGGCTTAAAGATGCCATCAGAATATGACGGAGAGTCGTCGGAGATGGGCTTAAAGATGCCATCCAGAAGACTGTTGATTTTCTGAGATATTCCTTTACAGGAATCCCTATTCCTATTGTCCGAGGAGGAGTCTGTTGAGGAATGTTGATCTCTGTCTTAGAACATAGAGTTTTAGGAGCTTTAGTCATTCGTTACTCTATTGGGGAGTCATCTCTTGCTTGAAGAGACAAAAGTGAATTGCTATCTTGTCAGGATCCAAGATTTATAGTGTCTTTCTGAGGATAATAAGGCTGACTATTATTTGGCCGTGCTTCAGGCTTCACATCAACTTATTTGGGAAATGAGATTAAACTGTTATCTGGTCGTACCCAGGCTTTGCAGTTTGAAGAAATTAAGTTGTTGTCTGGTTAGGTCCAGGCTTCAAATTGAATTTGAGGTGTACTGTTATCTGGTCGTATGCAGGCTTCGGTAATGACTGACAGAGTAAACTGCTATCTGGTCGAATTCCAGGCTTCGCAATAATTTATACTGTTATCTGGTCGAAATCCAGGCTTCACAGTGTCTTTGAAGAAGTGAACTACTATCTGGTCGGGTACTAGGCTTCACATCACTTTATACTGTTATCTGGTTGAAATATAGGCTTCCCAGTGTCTGAACAAGTGAACTACTATCTGGTCGAATTCCAGGCTTCGCAGCACTTTATACTGTTATTTGGTTGAAATCCAGGCTTCACAATTTCTGAAGAAGTGAACTACTATATGGTCGGATTCCAGGCTTCACAACACTTTATATTGTTATTTGGTTGAAATCCAGGCTTCACAGTGTCTTAAATTGTTGATTGACTATTACCCGGTCGGGTTTCGGGCTTCATAGTAATCGACAGGGTAGACTGCTATCTGGTTGGATTCAAGGCTTCACAACACCTTATACTGTTATCTGGTCGAAATCCAGGATTCAAAGTGTCTTAAATTGGAATGGAAATCAGAGAGATCTTAGTGTCGATCTGACTGGACCAGAGAAAATCTTGGGTTAACTTTGACTGGATAAGAATCAGGAAAATCTTAGGATCGATTTAACTAAACCAGACAAAAGTATTAGAATGTCTTTAACTGGAATAAGAATCAAAGAGATCTTAGTGTCGATCTGACTGAACCAGCGAAGGTCTTGGATTAACTTTGACCGGATAAGAATCATAAAAATCTTAGGATCGATTTAACTGAACCAGACGAAAGTCTTGGAATATCTTCATCTGGAATAAGAATCAGAGAGATCTTAGTGTCGATCTAACTGAACCAGAAAAGGTCTTGGATTAACTTTGACAGGATAGGAATCAGGAAAATCTTAAAATCGATTTAACTCAACCAGACGAAAGTCTTGGAATATCTTCAACTGGAATAAGAATCAGGGAGATCTTAGTGTCGATCTGACTGGACCAGAGAAAATCTTGGGTTAACTTTGACTGGATAAGAATCAGGAAAATCTTAGAATCTATTTAACTGAACCAGACGAAAGTCTTAGAATGTCTTCAACTGGAATAAGAATCAGAGAGATCTTAGTGTCGATCTGACTGAACCAACGAAGGTCTTGGATTAACTTTGACGGGATAAGAATCAGAAAAATCTTAGGATCGATTTAACTTAATCAGACGAAAGTCTTGGAATATCTTCATCTGGAATAAGAATCAGGGAGATCTTAGTGTCGATCTAACTGAACCAGAAAAGGTCTTAGATTAACTTTGACTGGATAGGAATCAGGAAAATCTTAAAATCTATTTAACTCAACCAGACGAAAGTCTTGGAATATCTTCAACTGGAATAAGAATCAGGGAGATCTTAGTGTCGATCTGACTGAACCAAAGAAGGTCTTGGATTAACTTTGACTGGATAAGAATCAGGAAAATCTTATAATCGATTTAACTGAACCAGACAAAAGTCTTGGAATATCTTCAACTGGAATAAGAATCAGGGAGATCTTAGTGACGATCTGAATGAACCAGAGAAGGTCTTGGATTAACTTTGATTGGATAAGAATCAGGAAAATATTATAATTGATTTAACTGAACCAGACGAAAGTCTTGGGATATCTTCAACTAGAATAAGAATCAGGGAGATCTTAGTGTCAATCTGACTGAACCAGAGAAGGTCTTGGATTAACTTTGACTGGATAAGAATCAGGAAAATCTTAGAATCGATTTAACTGAACTAGACGAAAGTCTTGGAATATCTTCAACTAGAATAAGAATCAGGGAGGTCTTAGTGTCGATCTGACTGAACCATAGAATGTCTTGGATTAACTTTGACTGGATAAGAAGCAGGAAAATCTTAGAATCGTTTTAACTGAACCAGACGAAAGTCTTGGAATATCTTCAACTGGAATAAGAATTAGGGAGATCTTAGTGTTGATCTGATTGAACTAGAGAAGGTCTTGGATTAACTTTGACTAGATATGAATCAGGAAAATCTTTGAATCGATTTAACTAAACCAGACAAAAGTCTTGGAATGTCTTCAATTGGAATAAGAATCATAGAAATCTTGGTGTCGATATGACTGAACCAGAGGAGGTTTTGGATTAACTTTGATTGGATAAGAATCAGAAAAATCTTAGGATTGATTTAACTGAACCAGACAAAAGTCTTGGAATGTCTTCAACTAGAATAAGAATCAGAGAGATCTTAGTGTCGATCTGACTGAACCAGAGAAGGTATTCTGAGAACATCGTTCCGAGGAAGATGATGAAATATCCTTTCATCAGGCATAGATTTTGAGAAGACTACCAGGTCACCTAAGTATGGGTGTTTGTTGATTTGATCTTTCCCTGAAAAAGGTAAAAAGTTAGTCATATGCAATGTCATGATGTATGAAATTCATTAATGATGTTCTCAAAACAAATGAGATTATATTGTATGCGATGTGTATGCACATGCCATGATGTATGAATATGGGATGTTATCGCGATTTTAGTCTGGGAAAATAAATCCCAGACCACTGCTGGAGAGTATTAGGAAAAAGAATCATTCATTTCCGCTAGGGATGGTGAATGGAGATGATTCGTTGGGGTTTCCTCTTTTTGTTTGAGGGTAACCTGCTGGGGATTGATTCTGCATGAGAATAACTCTGTGGAGGGAGGTTTTATACCTGTTTGAAATTATAAAGCTCGGCTGGGGAACACAGACTTCAGTTGGAGAAGGTAATCCCTGCTTGGGGAAGATGAGGGGAAAACTCTGGTTGTTTCTGCTCTGTGGGGAACATAGGTGTCACGGGGTCATATGTAGCGGCGATGACTTTGCATCAGGACGTTTCTGCCCCTGTGTCTTCTGGAGATTTTGTGGATGGATCCATGCCATGATTGTACTTGGACATGTATTGAATGAGTGTTAGAATGGCATCCATCTCTGGATCGTATCTGAACTGTACTGTTTCTAAAAGAAGATCTGAATAAGTGTCAGGATGATATCCATCTTGGATCGAACCTGAACTGTTGCTATGAGATGATCTGAATAAGTATCGGGATGATACCCGTCTTGGGCCGTACCTGAACAGTTGCTAGATGATGATATCCGTCTTGGATCGTACCTGAATTGTTGCTAGATGATGATCTGGATAAGTATCAGGATGATATCCGTCTCTAGACCGTACCTGAACTGTTGCTAGGAGATAATCTGGACTAAGTATCAGGATGACATTCATCTTGGATCGTACCTGAACTGTTGCTAGAAGATGATCTAAATAAGTATCAGGATGATATCCGTCTTGGATCGTACCTGAAATGTTGCTAGATGATGATCTGAATAAGTATTAGGATGATATTCGTCTCTGGACTATACCTAAACTATTGCTAGGAGATAATCTGGACTAAGTATCAAGATGACATCCGTCTTGGATCGTACCTGAATTGTTGCTAGAAGATGATCTGAATAAGTATCAGGATGATATCCGTCTTGGATTGTACCTGAACTTTTGCTAGGAGATAATCTGGACTAAGTATCAGGATGACATCTGTCTTAGGTCATACCTGAATTGTTGCTAGAAGATGATCTGAATAAGTATCAGGATGACATCCGTCTTGGATCATACCTGAACTGTTGCTAGATGATGTTCTGAATAAGTATCAGGATGATATTCGTCTCTGCATCGTACCTGAACTGTTGCTAGGAGATAATCTGGACTAAGTATCAGGATGACATCCGTTTTGGATCGTACTTGAACTGTTCCTAGAAGATGTCTAAATAAGTATCAGGATGATATCCATCTTTGATCGTACCTGAACTATTGCTAGGAGATAATATGGACTAAGTATCAGGATGGCATCTGTCTTGGATCGTACCTGAACTGTTGCTATAAGATGATATGAATAAGTATCAGGATGATATTCGTCTTGGATCGTACCTGAACTATTGCTAGGAGATAATCTGGACTAAGTATCAGGATGACATCCGTCTTGGATCGTACCTGAACTGTTGCTAGAAGATGATCTGAATAAGTATCAGGATGATATCCGTCTTTGATTGTACCTAAAATGTTGCTAGATAATGATCTAAATAAATATCAGGATGATATCCGTCTCCGGACTGTACCTGAACTATTGCTAGGAGATAATCTAGACTAAGTATCAGGATGACATCCGTCTTGGATCGTACCTGAACTGTTTCTAGAAGATGAGCTGAATAAGTATCAGGATGATATCCATCTTGGATCATACATGAACTGTTGCTAGGAGATAATCTAGACTAAGTATCAGGATGACATTTGTCTTGGATCATACATGAACTGTTGCTAGAAGATGATTTGAATAAGTATCAGGATGATATCCGTCTTGGATCGTACCTGAACTGTTGCTAGATGATGATTTGAATAAGTATCAGGATGATATCCGTCTCTAGACCGTACCTAAACTATTTCTAGGAGATAATCTGGACTAAGTATCATGATGACATCCATCTTAGATCGTACCTGAACTATTGCTAGAAGATGATCTGAATAAGTATCAGGATGATATCCGTCTCTGGATCGTACCTGGACTATTTTGAGATGAGAATCTGGAGTAAGTGTCAGGAAGACATCCGTTCTTGGATCGTACCTGGACCGTTTCTAGATGAGAATCTGGAGTAAGTGTCAGGATGACATCTGTTCTTGGATCATACCATGAACCGTTTCCAGATGAGAATCTGCTTTATTCATAATGTTTTCGTTGGGAATTCTTGTTTTGCTGTTTTGAGAAGAAATCCATTGAGGAAGATTAATTTTTGCTTGATTGTACGTGATTCATTGTCAGAATTCATGTCTAATGCCCCCAAGTGATTCAGATGAAGATCTGCCCCTGGCTATTTGGAATTTTTTGAGATATTCCTTGAATCTTGACTTGACTGCCCCAGATGAGAGACAATGATCATGTCGTGCCCCTTGGTTGGAAGTGTTTTTCCACTTGAGGTGATTTTGTCCATTGAGAAGGTTTTTGTTCACTAGATATTCGTCATGTGAATTCTCCGCTGTTGAACAAATAGTCATATACAAACAATGGTATTTTAAGAAGGCAAAGCTTATGTCTGTCTTGAAGTTTGAAAATTTGTTTTTTAGTAAAACAAATTATGCAAGAGAGTGATATCAACTCAGGATTTATAGCAAGTCCTACAGAAGTCAGGATACCTTTTATAACAGTATGCTTCCGAACTAACCTATGCTTCAGTTAGGACTTTTAAGGGTTGTAGTGTGGCCTGGTTAACGGTTTAAGAAACAAAGTATAAAGGCTCAAAATTTATTTGTACTCACCCGCTCTTCGTGATGTTCTTCAGTCCTATGCTCAGTTAATTGTGCGTTCAGATTCCAATTGAGTATGGCATCTTGTCCTTGATGTTCTGATGATGGTTCGGATACTGGAAGTTTATTTGAAAGAGGCAGTCATTTTTGTAACCTTATTTTTGTTGAGGATTTGTAGCGACCTCTCTTTTTGGTTTTCGTTATCCCTTCTTTTGCCTAAACTGTTTCTTTTTTGTGATTACACTCAGCGGGATGCCCCCATTTTTTTATTTTTCTTAAGTCTCCTTCATAGGTTTTGACTTAGCGGCCTTTTATTGTAAGAGATAATGACTGTCTGTCTTGACAATTATGCGGAACCATCACCGTCTTTTAATTTGAAAGGACGTCTTCGATGCCATTCATTGTGTACGAAGCGGAATATTGCAACTAAATGCGCGTCTGAGTTAACTGAGAAACTACCCTGCCCCAGGTTATGATTAAAGGGTTTTAATTTGTGTGAAAAGAAAACTCCTACTTCTTAAGATCAAAGGGGTTGATTAGGGATTATCTTCCTTATAACTCCACTATTTGATATTTGAAACAACGCCAGTACATCGTCAGCAAGGTCTGTTCAAAAGCACATTGTATGGATTGTGGTATCGTTTTTGTCATCCTCCCTCTAAAGGCTCAAAGCTTTTGATCGAGATTTGAATATCACAAAAAGGAAGTAAGAAAGCAGTTCGAGCATAGTGCAAACAAATTAATTCAAGACAAACTTGTGCAATGCATTGATGAAATAACAAGGTTTGATATGAATAAATGTTCAAACAATCAAAAGAAAATTACACATTGAAAATTCTAATGAACGAAAAGTATTCTTATGATAACTTGTCACTTCAGATGGTGTGCCTTGGAGGAATGACAGAAAAATTCCAGTTGACCATCTTGTGTGAATTCCAATGCTTCTTCATCTATCAGGTCTTGAATTTTGTATTTCAATGTCCAACAGTTATCAGTGTAATGCCCCAGACTGTTGGAGTGATATGCACATATTACATCAGGATTGTAAGTAGGAGCAGAAGTATTAGGATTTGTAGAAGGATCCCTCAATGTGACCAAATTCAACTTCAACATGTGTTGCAGGACTTGCGACATTGGTATGCTAATTTTGGTATATTTCCTAGTGAGTGAGTCCCACTTACACCGATTACCTTGTGGTTGTTGGCGAAGTTGTGGTTGAACCCTTGGCGTAACAGCCGTCTGGAAAGGCCTGCTCTCTGATCTAACTTTTTGTCTCATCAGGGGTTGGTTAATGACTTTATCCCCATCCTCGACTGCTTGCTTCATACGGTTGTATCCGTATTGATGAAGTTTGTCGATAATGGCTCTCAGCTCTTCTTGTCCCCGGACTAGGAATTGGATAAGAGCCATCTGCCCCAGCATTTGGGTTCTCATTGCTTCTACCTCAGCTTGCAGTTGTTCCAACCGTTCGTCCTTATTGTCTTCGAGACTTTTCTTGGGAAGGTCCTCAGCGAGGAGTGCTTTCAACACTTCCTGCCCCTGAGTCAGAGTCAGGAACATTTGCGGGAATTGAACACTTTGAGCTTGAAGGTCTTTGATGGTTTTTTCAAGAGCCATTTCTTTACTTGCTAAAATAAACAGCGAAGAAGATGAGAACCCTGCTTTGAAACTTGTTTATGCAATAACATGTATGATATGCGTATGTAATGTTTTCAAGGACTCGCGGGGTAAACAATAAGATGTCAACATTTGAAGTTTGTAGCTTTGATTCAAGAACTTTCATGTCATTGAACATCCTTCTACAAGAGTTAAGCTCACCATATCGAGTGGGTCACAGCCCCTGACTCAAGTTGTTGAGTTTTGATCTTTTGACGGCATTGGCTAGAGGAAAATAAATCCTCTTGCCCCTTGCTAGACGTATGATTTATCCTAACCTGCATCATAAACCCTTGAGATCCTTGAAGTGGTTAAGGGAATACTGTGGCATGATGTTATGATGTGCATGTTATGCGTTAAGCAAAACTGTAAGGTGACAAACACAACCCTGCAAAGAATTCAAGTTGCTAGATAATGACTGTAAATAAATCTTGCAAGGAAATCATGTTGTTAGATGATAAAATCCTTCAAGTAATTCAAGTTGAAAGAAAACAAGTCACACAAGCAGCCTTAGGTTTAGGCTTGCATGGGGTTTGTAGGTAAGTACCCTCTTGAATGTTTAGTTGGCTCAAACTGTCTTATGAATAGTAACTGGGTTCTAAGGAGCCTCAATATCACTGACCTTCCCTTCAGAAATTGTTTCAGCTCCGCACCAAAGTATTGCGGCCGGAAAATCCTAAAAGTCTAGCCTCAATGAGTGTAGTATCGAGTATCAACCAATCTTCGGTCAGAACCAGAGCCGGTTATCTCACTACTTCCTAATGGCTAGGATGAGTCAATTAAAGGTTCTAAAGGTCAGTTAGCGCTTAGTGAAACTATGAGGAAGCCTAATGTTATCCTTAACTTACTCAAGGAACATTAGTACAATCCAAAGCATCGCGCTAACGTAGCCATCACTTCGTCCGTATCGGTCTACACCGTACAGCCTCCATGGTTTATTGCTACTTACCTAATAAGGTGCCCCAGATCCAGGTGTAGGATCTTTTAGTAACAACCCAAACAAACCCTTAAAGATAAAGCAAGAAAACACACAATAAAGCAATTTAATAATGAACTAACTCTAAGGTAACCCCAATTTTTATTCATCCCCAGCAGAGTCTCCAGTTTTGTTACACGGTGGCAGAACCGACTGTTTAAATACTAGTTTTTGCGTTTTTTGTTCACAAAATATGCGGTAAGCAAGAGTCGCCATCGTCTTTTCTTTTATACAAATTAAGGAAAGGGTGAAAAGAACAGAAAAAGACCTTTTTGAGATGTTTCTGAGTAAGGGGGTAGATTATGGATAGGGAAGGTGTTAGCACCCTTTCCATATGTGGTTTTCCACGGGCTCTTAGAGGTTTGCTCATTTTTCAAGATGCTTTTGTGCTTTGTGTTTTAAAATGTTTTGAAAATCCTTAGTGCGGTGATTTGCTTTGTGTTTAACTCTTGTATCGGTCCTCAAGAGTGTTAACAAAGTAAATGTTTTGAAATTGTTTTTGAAAAGTAGTATTTGTGTGGAAGTGCAAAAAGTATTTTTGAGCAAACTTCTAACAGCTATCTACTTCGTACTCGAAAAGGGTGTTCTTTTCTTCTTTTCCTTTAGAAAATTCTATTCTACTATTAGTGAGTAGGTAGCCTTGTCGTTGGATGTTGAGGGACAATCGAAGGGACGTTACAGTCACGAAGGCAATTATGGAGATGCTTTAGCAATTCTGTTTTTAGGGACTAGATCATTTACCGAGCAGGCAGCTGTAGGGTCATCGAGGGACTATGATCTTTTTGATTTTTGCGGGTCTTTACTAAAACATTCTTGCCTCATGACTGTTTTTTAAAGGCAACCAAAGTGGGCATACCTTAGATATGTATATGTGCAAGTGTGTTGTGTTCGGTTATTTTTTGTCTTTTTGTTAGGTTTGCTAGCGTTTGATTATTAGTCTTATCATACAAGCCTAATTACTAGAAATTAATATGAAAAGCAGTAAAAAATGAAGATAATAGAGGTCCTACGCTATTACAAGGCTCCAGGATAGTTACATAAAAATGCAAGAAACTAAAAGTGCGGAATTTTAAATCTAAAGCTATTATAACTGTGAGCAGTTACAGTAAAATAAAATGCGCGTGAATTTGAAAATAACGTCTAAAAATCCTAAGAATAAAATCTTTTTGTTGTTTTTATTTTATTTTAGGGAAAATTTTAAGATAATTAGATGATTAATTAATAAAATTAATTTAATAGAAAAAAACTATCTTAATGTTTTTTGTGGTTTTTTGATTAATTAAAAAAGATAAAATAGTTGAAACAAAGCTGAAATCGAAGGAACAGGAAATGGATCAAAGAAGGAGTAATTCTGGAGGCCTGGATCGAAAGAGGCTTGGGGATGTCTTTTGATCCATTGAAGAGGCTTGATCGAAGGCACAAGAGGGGTTGCGCTTTAGGGGTGTTCGATCTGGATACATCATCCTTCGATCTGGGAACCCTAGATTCAGATCGAAGTTGAGCTGCTTCGAAGCTCTGGACAATATTCTTAGAAGATGTTTCCTGCAAAACTAAAATAATGTTAGAGGTCCAGTGGGGACTTTACCCCCCTGATTCGAATCTCCTCCCAATTCAACCCCTTCCTCAATTTGAATTTGTTGAGTCTGGGTATGGGTTTGGGTTTGCTTTGTCCTGAGATTTGATGGAATGAACTTAGATCGTTCCCTAGAAATGGCACAACCGCATCTTTGCGCTTAAGCTTACGTGCAGCACAATCAGTAATAACAAAAATATATATGCAATGTGTAGTTAAATGTCACGAAGGTGCAAGCTTGGTTTTGCAAACCCTTACCAATCGAAGATGATGACCTGTGACTCTGGGTGTGGAGATGTTTTCTTAGGAGTTAGGGTGGACTATTGGATGAGGGAACAAGGCTCCGGTCTTTGTTTGGGTTGAAGATGCATGTAAAAAGGGTGTTTCAATTTGAAATATGGCAGCGTGATTTGTTCGTGTGCTGAAGTATCTCTCTCTCTCTCTCTCTCTCTCTCTCTCTCTCTCTCTCTCTCTCTCTCTCTCTCTCTCTCTCTCTCTCTCTTTCGTTCGCCCTTTTGTCTTTTCCCTTGGCACTGTGTCCTTGCCTTGTATTTATAGTAGAGTGATGGTCCAGTAACGGCAAGAGACAACAAATTAACCATGCTTTTAAGACCATGAGACAAGAATCAGACCAATTTAAATATTTCCTTTTTTTAAATATCCATGCCTCTTTTGAAATTCTGGATGAAACTGGACACTTGACTCCTTCAAACACCCTTCTGTCATTTGAAAATCCTTCCCCCAAATACCACTCGAAGGGTATTTATTGAAATGTAAATCGAAGGGTCTTTCCAAAAGTCCAATCGAAGGGTCTTTCCAGAAGGCCAATCGAAGGGTCTTTCCAAAAGTCCAATCGAAGGGTCTTTCAAGAAGGCCAATCGAAGGGTCTTGGCAAAAGGCCAATCGAAGGGTCTTGCCAAAAGGCCAATCGAAGGGTCTTTCCAAAAGGCCAATCGAATGGTACTTGGTTAACATGCCTGTCGAAGTTGCCTTGTTCAGACTCTAATCGAAGTTCCTTGTTCAGACTCTAATCTAAGTTCCTTGTTCAAACTCCAAATGAAGTGCCTTGTTCGACTCCAATCGAAGTGCCTTGTTGACCGATCGAAAGCTTCATTTTGCTCTCTTCGATTTCCTTAAGTTTGGACCAATCGAAGTGATGTTAAGATGACAATCGAAGACACCTTTGTCTTGATGCCAATCGAAAGACTTTTTTAATATGCCAATCGAAAGACACCTCATCGAAGGACACTTTGACTAACTTCAAAAATTGTTAATTTTCTTTAAGCAAGTGTTTGTAACCACCCAAATAAAAGGAGATCTTGTAAAAATTAAGAGGGAAAATTTCGGGGCACAACAAAGATATTTTTAAATAATATCATGACAAAGCCTATTATGATTCATCATGTCTCAAGTTGTCAAAAATAGTTCAAAGGTACAAGGGTTGATTGAAGAAGTTTGACCTAGTTGGACAAGTCTTTGGTTTCATTGATCACAAGTGCATATCTCCCTCAATTCTCAAGATTTGGAAGTGGCTTTGGTTGCTATTCTTTCTACTTATTATCCTCAAAAACTTCTATTTACATGACAAAAGTATTTGTACAAGGAAGTTTGTCCAAATTTCAAAGGTTTCCCAAAGCATTTTGTTGATCTAGGAGCTAGGGTTTTAAACTTCAAAGGGGTATATATTTCTCATCTTTTGGTATTTTTGGGTGATTCCAAATACATCCTTCTCTTCAAAGTGAAATCAACAAATCACTTCAAAAGTTTCAAGGAGATTTTGTGAGG
The DNA here is from genome assembly GCA_948472305.1 of Vicia faba. Taxonomy (NCBI): domain Eukaryota; kingdom Viridiplantae; phylum Streptophyta; class Magnoliopsida; order Fabales; family Fabaceae; genus Vicia; species Vicia faba. The sequence goes on from OX451738.1 coordinate 1,255,845,319, forward strand.
AAGATACCTAATGATGAAGAAAGATTACAAGTCCTCTAAATAAACCATCAAATTCCCATATGTTACTTCAAAAGATCATAACTTGGTCAACTTTTATCACCTTAAGCCTATTCTTTTTCCATATTGATCTTAAATATGTGAAGTTCAACCCTTCTTTTAAATGCAAAGTGTGAAAATGAATGGAAGATGCCCCAAGGATGCAAAAGATTATAGATCATTTAGTGAATTTTTTCCAATTTCAACAAGTCATAACTTTCTCATTTTTTGGAGATTTTAAATGGTTCAAGTCTCAAAATGTCATTCAAGATATCTACTCCATGCCATCATTTTTGGTCAAGAGCAAATTTTAAATGGAAGACCATGTTTGGATGCAAAACATTATAAGTCATTTTTGAAGAAAAAACATAGAATTTTTCTAAGTACAATAGTCAACCTCTTTTTCTCAACTTTGACTCATCATAATTTTCATCTCAAGCATCCATTTGACTCCATTATTTTCACATTGTAAAGCTTGTGATCTCATCTTTCTAAAGCTTCAAGAATCATATCCTAAGACTCCTTGAGCTGAGAATGCCATTGATTTGAACTTGGTAACTTGAAACTGAAGTTTCTTCAAAAGTCAAAATTTGAAATCCTTGATTTAGTTTCTAAACGCATTTTTATGTGCGCTTTCTAGCCATGTTTAGTGAACCTCCAGAAGTGATTAGCATATTAAAACGCAAGGTTTTGATGATTTTTTATCAAATTAGAAGTCACCCTTTTCTTGTTTGAAACTTCACACGATTTCCCTCCAAACTTCATCATTTCACACACATGAGCATTCAATCAATTTCCCTATAAATAGAGGATCATACCTCATTCATTTTCTCAAGCTTAGAGAGACAGAATCAGCCTGTCAAACTTCCTCTTGAACTCAATTTTCTGTAACTTCGAATTTTCTCTTACAGCCTTTCTCAATCATTTATCTTTGCCAATTCACTTTCCTTGAACCTCACTGAAGCTAACGGAAGAAGAATTAAGCTCTAAGACTTCCTAAATCATGCTAGGCAAGTCCAGTTTCAGAGCTCTGCAACTTAACTTAAATAGGTAGATTCCTTCACCAATTCTATCAAAATCTGATACTGTCAAGAAGCTCTCATCATCCTGATTCTAGTTGCAACACTTGTTTTCAACTGGAAGTACGTTTTGGCCATGAAATTTCAAATCCCTTTTCATAACAAATTTTTAAAAACGACTGAGCTACAATTTATAGAAAATTTTTGCGAAGGTACCATTGGAATCGTCTTGAAGAGACGAAGCGAATGGTACCGGTCTCGTGTCATAATTTTACAGTTTCTGGAACCTGCAGATTTGTTGACTAGAGGTTGAAGATGACCAACGTGTCATCTATCAACCAATGAAGGCATGCCACACATTTTTTCAAATCTGATTTAAATAATTGATTCCATGCTTTATTCACTAAAGACCATGATATGCACAACGCGTCTGATCCATTGGATTAACTTACTAACGCGTTTTGACTTCCATCCATTTGTCCACATTTTTTTGACTTTATTTTTATTTCTTATTTTTATATTTAAATTGTTTTAAACTTAAAAAAATCATAGAAAATTCATTTTAACTTCAAAAAATCTGGAAAAAATTATGAAAAATACTTTTGATTTGTCTCTTTCTGATTATTATTTCTTCACAATTTTATTTTGTATTCTGATATTTTTTATAATTTTTCATTTTATTTGAATTGTTTTAAATGTTTAAAAATACTTTTCTTAATTTTTAAATTCTGAAAAAATTATGGAAGGATCCAATAACCTTTTGACAAATATTGGTGACCTCATTTTATTTTTATTTCCGACTTTACTATTTTTCACAATTTTTGGTTTGTTTTGCCTATTTCTTTTAATTTTAAAAATAGTTTCTGACTTTAAAAAATTACCAAAAATTTTATATAAGTATTTGAGCTTATTTCTGATTTTTTTTCTCTAGTCTTGTTTGATTTTTCTTGGATGTTTTGAATATAGTTGCTATTTTCTACTTTTATTCCCATTTTTAAACTTTTTTTAATATTTTCTTTATTTTTTAAATATATTTTATCTTCTATATATTTTGACTGATCTTGGACTATGAGATTTTGATCATGACCTTTATTAACATCATTGGATCCATGGTGTTGAGTTTAACTCCACAAAAAATGGATGAATGATTTTAATAATAGCTTGATTAAATTTTTGATTCAAATATGGTTTAATTTTTACCCCATCCCTCTTCATCTTATCCCCTTCTTATTGTACTAAATGTTATTGGAGAATGATTTCCATATCATTTCTCAAAACATATGGTACATAGATTGCTATTGACCGGTCTCAAAATAGGTACGACTTCTCTATAAGTCCACTTACGATTGCTTAACATAGCGCTAAATTTTGTCCTGATTTGTGAAAATGATCATTCGTGTCCCAAACCCATGTTTGTAAGCCCAAGTATGTTAATTTGAACTCTTTGATCTAATAACCTTGAGATTCATTGTTAGGAGGCTTTGGTCCTATCAATCCTCTAATGAATTTTCATCAACTTTGGTCAAATTAAATCACTTAAACATCATTGATCATTTATTGTTGCCTTGAGATTTTGAAATGAATGATATACTTGACAAAAAGCAAATGAAACTTGTTGTTGAGAGGCTTTGATTTTATCAATCTTCTAATGAGTTTTCAAATGCAAGTTTCAAGATGGTCCTTCAACTAACCTCTAATTTCTAACTCATTAACAATTGACTTTATTTTATGCTTTTATTTTAAGCACATTTATTTTGGCATTTACATTTCATGTTATTTTCATCTTTGCTCATTTGAGCATTTACTTTTATGTCATTTTTATTTTTTCTCATTTGAGCTTTCATTTTCTTTTTGAAGATACCTAATAATCAACTTGAACCATAAAAACTTTAATGTTACTTGGACTACTTGGTTATTATCCTTGGAATTATGGAGATTGTGGACTTCTTGGACTTAGGATTAGAAGTTTGACCTACTTTGAGACCTTGTGACCTCAACTGTTATTTTGTTTGGAGTTCTTGGGGTTTACCCCCAAGACATTGGGTTGTTTGTTTGCTTTGTATGCATATTATTGTGATTACATGCTTTGTCTATGATCGGGAATTCATTTGTATACAATCGTTACTCTTCCCAATTTTGGTGAATACTTAATGCCATTGAACCTTGGTTTTCTTAAGAGGTTTATTATCTTTGCTTGTTTGGTTTCAAATCCAAAGGATGGGAATTCTACATTGACTCATTGTGTCAAGTGTCGGCTTCTTGTTGGTTAGATGGTTCTATTCCCTAGCTTTTACCTTATGCTTTAGGATAGTCCCTTCAACTCCTCTTATCTTCTTTAATTTCAAAAATCTTCTCCCTCCTTTTGAAAACTCTTCTTATTTCAAAACATGAACCACTTTCATAATAAATTTGGACTTATGTTCATGCATTTTCAAAATATTTTCTTAATCAAAGTTTAATCAAATTAATCATACTTTGACAATTTTTGTGAGAAGACTAAAAGTCAATCAATCTCATTCAAACCATTTTGCCATTTTGGCCTTTTACTTTAAAACTTTCTCAAAAGATTAGACTCTTTTTAATCCTTGTAGTGATGCGAGCTACTATACTTCTACGATATGTAGTGAAGTGAGATGTTTTCAACTTAGATGTTGAGTGAGGATTTGTTGATTTTAAAATCCAAGTTATATCCTCCACTTTGAGATGACACAAATTCTCCTTTCTCATAATTGTGGGTATTAAGTATGTTCTTCCACTCAGAGACGATGATGATATCTCTTCTCTTAAATTTTACTAACACACTTATGTTTTGAAATTTTTAAAGGTGAACTACGAGTACCCTGATCGCCTATTGCACGGAAGGTGGTACGTAGGAACTAAAGGTTTACAACTGCGGCGTGTGCAAAAATCATAAAAATACTTATTTTCTCATCTCTAAAATCTATTTTTATATACAACATTTATAGCTAAAATACACAAATTTTCAAAGAGTTTCCTGCGGAGTACCGTAGATGTTTAGGGTGCTAATATCTTCCCTTTGCATAACCAACCCCCGAACTTAGATTCTCTCCCCCTCTTTTTGGGTTATTCGCTCTTTTCCTATTCCTTTGGAAACAATAAAGTGCGGTGGCGATTTTTATTTGATTTGTGCGAGTCGAGTCAATCCAATGACTTAGTATCAACATTTCTAATGCTACACTTTCAATCAATAACAACAAAATTTTGTTTGTTTTCTTTTTTAGGAAAATGTATCCATAAAACTTGAAGTTGATATAAAGCAGAAGGAAACATATCACAACTTGCAACAATAACCTCAATGCAAATCGAAATAAAAGTCAAAGAGAAGACCCACACATATTAGTGCACACGACCCCTGTATCAGATCTGAGGAAGCACTTCGTCACACACCCGTCGAACCATCGTGATTCCACATTGCACCACTACTGGACTCGAGCTTCCCCTCCGATCTGTCGTCGCCGCCGGTAACTACCTTTCCTCTCCAATGTCTTTTAAGTACAATTGTTTTTGCTTTGTTGTTATTTGAGGTTGAATCATGTATGTCTTGAATACATGCTCTGGTTTAAAAAAGAAACAGTCGGTGGATAAGAAAGAAGTTTTGAGATTGTTGTTTGTTTGCAATTTTTCTCTGTTAATATGGGGTACTTTTCATTTTTTTCCTCTGATATCCCTGTTTTACTTTATGTGTGATAGCCATTTGTTTCCAAGTTATAACTTGTTTTCATATCACTATGTAGTAGTCACATTATTACTTTAAGTTGTTTTTATACCTTGTTATTTTTCATTAATAAATCAAGCTTATAAAAATATACAAAAAAAAGGGATATGTTGACCAAAAGCGTTTTAGTTGATCTGTATACTATAGGTATTTCAATTGGTATTTGGACTAACTCATTTACTCATAAGTCATCACGATGTCATGGACTGAGTCTTATTGAATTCTTTACTGAAAATTGAAGTTAACAATATACCAAAGGTTAATTACAAAAAAATTATAACATTAAATATTGTATAAAATTAAACAAAGTAAAAATCAAAGTTATTTCTTTCTTTTTTTTTGTTAAGTAGATAGATTTTTTAGTCATTTACATTTCAATATATGTATATGTGTCGTTAACCCATTTTCTCATTTTTATGTATATAAATCTTAATCTCATACATAATTCACCTAATTAAAAGATAATAATAAAAAATATTAAGATATTAAAAATATAAAATATTCAAAAATATGTCCTTAACTTTTAGAATGATTACTAATTAGTACAAGATTTTGAAATTTCTTGATTACTTATGCAAAATTATAAACTTCCTTTCTAACCAAAACTAAATCAAACCTTATTAATTATACAAATAATACGAAGATGGATTTTACATCCATCACATCCTCGAATATTGATTGGTCGTCTCATCGTCTATTAGTCAATATGAAATTTTAAAATCCACACAACTCATCAAATACTCCACCCGCGAGCAACACGTGGCCAATTTATGGCTACACGATGAGGAGACTTTATCAGACTTCCCCCGCTCTGCGTCCTACCATACTCTTTAATCAAATAAAATATCAAAATAGTTAACCAACATCAAATCATTTTTTTACTAACTTAATAAAACTACAAGATCATTTTCAAAAAAAGATTAAGGAGAATCATTTTCAAATTAACTACGAACTGCGTCTATGATCACTCACTTTTTAAACCCAGACAGTGTTCAAGGATAATTCGAAAGAAATTCTATAAAATCCTATAAAAACACCAACCAACAACTACAAACTACGAATTGGGACTCTGATTCCTCCTAAGAGGATACGTAGGCATACGACTAAAATCGTGGCGAGTTCCCCTAATAAAAAACTAAAACCCTATTTCTTAAAGGTCGCGCTTCTAACCTTAGTATCCTTGTGAACAAGGTAGATAAAGCAGTTCCTAACACCTTCCCTTCATCTAAAAACGATACAACAAATTTGAATATCTAACTTATTTAGGGTTAACCTTTATATTCCCTTCCTTTGGATAAAAATTAAGGGCGGTGACTCTCAATTTTAAATCTAATTACAACAGTGTACATCCAAGGATCAACCACAATGGTTATCCCTCACACGTCAAAAGGTTGAGGAAAATCAGAACCACAATTCCTCACATGTCAAGAGGTCAAAAGATATCGTAACTACAATGCTTATTCCTCATCAACCAAGGAACGAGGCAGTCACAACACTTTTCAACAAGTCAAAAGACTCAGGATCACATGACTTGTTCACAAAAAGAAAAAGCAGCAATTAAAAAAAGAAAATAAAGAAAGAAAGCCCGCTACGTCAAAAGAAATGGTTGAAAGAAAATGACTTAGGAAAAAATTAGGGCATCCCACTGGACTTCAAAATCAAAATTCAAAAGAATTTGTCCAGGCAAAAGTTAGGGAAATGAAAAAATGAAAAGCGTGAAAAGTGAAAGGGATCATAAAAATCTTCAGCAAAAAACAAAGTAATATGATCAAACACGAAAGAACAAAAGGGTGAGTGACTGCCATGTCCAAGAACCTCATTGATTCCTCAACCGTATCAAACTCCTGTTGAGAGATGAATTCTCATATCGAGTTAACTTAATGTAGGAAGGAAGAATATCATGGAGAATGGGTGCGTACCAAATAATTTTGAGCTTAAATCCTTTTTTCTAAAAAAAATCATGAATCAGGCCACATTACAACCCTCAAAAGTCCTAATTGAAGTAGGGTTTATTTCGAAATTATACTACAACGAGATAACATTAACTGACTCTTAAGGTGGTTTCAAATATCTGTGTTGGTACCATATTGCTTGCATTATCTTTCATACAAAAAGATTTTTAAATGTTGCACTCTAGTTATAGATCCATTCACAACAGAGTTTTGACATCATTTAAATAAAAAAAATCAACTTTAAACTAACATAAGCTTGCATTAGAATTGTTGTTCTCAGAACAAACATGTTTCTATTTGCAAACAGTTGCTTGACAACAAGGAAGCTTCCATGATGGGAATCAGTGAAAAGCATTATCGTGTCAAAGAAAAACACTTGAGAACTTCGTGGAGTAAAGGCCATTATTTTCAGAGAATGATCATATCAAGGGGCAGGGGCATGTTTCCTAGAGACTCCGTTTGAGCATAAGAAAGTCGTTGTCGCAGTTTTGTTCACCCTAGAAATGGTAGATTTTAAAGTCTATGTTGAGCAAAAGATGTGTCGAGTACAACCAATCTGGGGCAGTTTTGTCGAGATTCAACCAATATCTACAAAGATCTTAAGATGTTGAGGCAGATTATCTCAAGACAGTTAAATAGGTGCAATCAAGTTGGGATTCAATCCCTCAAAATTCAGTCAATCTGGGGCAGTAACACCAATAAAAAACTTCAGATTTCTGTTGATTTGGGGTAGTTACATCAAGATTCCACAAATATCTCAAAGAATTCATTAATCTAGGGAAGCTATTTCAGAACTTCAAGATACTGGGGAAAGTTATCTCGAATCATTATGGTAAAAAAGGACCCTTGTGAGGAAAAACCCTTCATAAATAGTATACCTAGGGGCACGTGCTGTAAACTGTCATTCACCTTTGATAGGTTTCTTACCAATACAAGGGTAATAACTATCGAGGTTTCCACTAGCATAAGATTCTTGGTTTATTTCCTCAAAGCAGTATGCTTTTCCCCAGCAAAGTGTGCATGAGCATGCTTTTCCCCAGCGAAATCTACACTTAAGATTGTCTTCACAATGATCTTTTTCAAAAAAGCATTCCCTAGTAAAAGTGTATTTGGTTGAAAGCCTTCCGAAGGATGATTCCCCAGTACAGCCTACAAGTTTCAAGAGTTCTCTGATATTTCTCCTACTCTCCAGTGATAGAAGATGTTGTATCATTCCCCAGTAGAAGTTGAACTTCAAGAGTTTTCTTGTTCAAGAACTCCTTCCTCCCCAAGTGAAGATTCTCTCCCTGGTAGAGGTTATTATAGACTCTTTCTGTTAAGAGAGATATCTTTATCCTCAGTAAAACTTGAAGTTTCCTTTCCCCTAGTGGATTTCCATACAGAGAATCCTTGTCTGGTAAGGTCTGATTGATAAAGACTTCTTGATAAAAATTTGTTGGTTCATAGTGAATGTTCATAAAGGTAAACCTATTGGTGAATGGTCATTCACGAAGAAGAGTTTTCTCCCCAACTGAGAGAACTTTCTCATTCCCCAGCCAAGTTGTGTTGAAAATTCTCTTGTTCCCCAATAGAAGTTGTTATTGGGGTTTCTTTGTCAAGATTTCTCATATCCCCGGAAGGGTCTATTTATTGAGGTATTCTTGTTTAAGGATACTCATATATCCAACAGAAGCGTATGAATGCATTTTTTGTTCAAGAAATTACGTCATCCCCAACGAAGAGGTTGACAAGTTATTCCCCGCAGATCCAATGGTTATTGGTATCCCCTGGAAGCATCCAATCTTCATTGGCATCCCCGCTCAAAATTTGCGGTGTGTTTTAATTCTCTCCAGTGAATTTTGTAATTTATTTTTGCAATTCCTCGCAGAGTTCAACCTATGGTTACTAGCTATTCAATTTATTATTCCCCACGAAATTCCATATTTTTAAGGACTTGTCGTCAGCAGTTTATTGTATCTCTTTATTTCCTTAGAAAATCATGCATCATTACATTTCACCTACTCAAATGTGTAGTGTTTTAATTCATTTTGGAACACTACTCCATAGAAAAATTCAAACATGCATCGAAGCATAAGCCAATTTTATTCCCTTTTTCCCTAGTGAGGTCTATCATGTCTTGTTATACCCGGTGATTCGCTAATCCCTGCAGACATCCCATAATACTCCCAGTAGGTCTCGCTAGAGATTACTTATCCTATGATATCACCTTTTTACAACTCTCCCCCACTCAATATTCATTGATCGCTTTTGTTATATCTAGTGTTTACTAGTCTCTGTTTGGTTTAATCCAATGTTCATTGGTACCTCGTTTTACGTTCAATATTTATTGGTGTCCCTGTGTTTAAAAGTTAGTGGTCACTAGTATTATTTGGTCGAGTGTTCACTCGTTGCCTTGTTGGTGATCCAGTTCCTCCCTGGCGCAACATTTCTAGGTCGGGTGTTTACCAATTCCTTTTGGGGTCAAGTGCGCTACTTGTTACCCGATTTTGAATACAGTGTTGTTATGGTATTCTTTAGAGTCTAGTGGTCACTAGTTCTCTTGAGTCAAGTGGTCACTTGTCTCTTTGTCTATTTTATCCCTTGGTTAGATTCAGTGGTTACCGGTTCTCCCTGGTTGAGACTAGCAGGTGTTCACCTTGATTTGGATCCAATGTTCATTGGTATCCTGTTGATTACTTTCAGGTCTAGTGGTTACTAGTTCCTTTTAGGCCAGTGTTCACTTGCGGACTCGTGTGTGATCCAGTTATTTCCTAGAACATTCTTTATAATAATCCTAAGGTCGAATAGTTACTTGTTACCTTTACTCGACCCCAAGCATTTTACCAATGTTCTAATTGTTTGGTTTAATGGTTACTGTTTCTTCTTTGATTGAGACCGGTGTTTACTGGTATACTCTTGTGGATCCAATGATTATTGGTATCTTTCAGGTCTAGTGGTTACTAGTCCCTTTTAAGTCGAGTGTTCACTCGTTGCTTCTTTTGTGATCCAATTCTTTCCTGGAACATTCTTTATAGTACTTCTAAGATCGAATGATTACTTGTTACCTTTACTCAATCCCCAATGTCTTGCCAATGTTCTAATGGTTTGGTTCAATGGTTATTGTTCCTTCTTTGATCGAGACCAATGTTTACTGGAATACTCTTTTACATCTAATGGTTATTCGTATATTTCGAGTCTAGTGGTTACTAGTCTTCTTGGGTCGAGTCCAATGGTCATTGGCCTTATTTTCAAGTCACGTGTTCACTGTCATTCTTTGATAAGGGTTTAATGTTCACTATTCCTCCATGCTTGCAGACCCAGTCCTTTTGGTTTGATACCACAAAGCTACTAAAATATGGCCACCAATGTTGATACACCTTGTCTAATTCAGAGCATAAATTTTCGAGTTCATATTTGTATTCAACCCCCTTCTACCATATTGCTCGAAAGTGTGGCGCCAATCTCGCTTGCAGGTTTAAGATGATTGAATAGGGGAAACTGTTGTACCCAAAAATTTACCCTCTTCATTTCAACCCTATTTGGCTTATACTTAATTATCATATGCATATATACATATCATCGGTTCTAGAGTCATGGGATCAAGGCATTTCTCTTAAGCTTCAACAAGCTACAGAAGACGTTTGTTTCGTCAATCAATGTAGTGAAGCATGAACTCAGGGTTTTAGAATTGAAATGTACTCAACACGTCCCCCCTAGGCTATTTAACTAGTTATTAATAAAGTGCTTATCATTCCAAGCTCCCATATGTTCCATCATTCCTTGGATTGCAAAGAAAGTCAAGCGTTTCAGTTGATTTGAAACAGTTTGGGCCGAAAGTCAGTATTTCACAGTTCGGGTTCAGAAATTCGTAACTTTTTTGCTATTTTAAATTTTCTAGTGGGTCTTTGGACATAAGAATCTCATTTACATCCTTTCCATTTCATATGTTCGGTTTGGGAGCCAATTTTGTATATAAGATCTCCGAAAATGCAAATACTTTGAAATGGTGAAGCGCATTTCCAGTCAATTGTTTCTCAAATATTGCAAAAATCATAACTTTCTCGATTTTCAACATTTCAGGATGATTCTCAAATCCTGATATAAAGTTTTTTGTCATCTATAAATTTTCTTCAAGATTCGAGTTCGAATTATGCTCTGGAAAATTTAAGTTTATGGCTCCCTTCTCAAGTTGAACACGAAAATATGATGAAAAAGCTGCGCAGCCAAATTTGACATGGAAAAGAGAGGGAAATTTGGCTCCAAAAATCATTTTTTTCTAATTCCAAATGCCAAACATGACTTAAGCCTCTATCTATATATTTTTTATCTCTCAATTTAAAAAGGATTTCATCATTATCACAAATTCACTCTCAAAAATTCAAGAAGCTCTCAAGTGAAGAACTCTCTCTCAAGTTCCAATCAATTTTCCGTCGAAGCTCCAACGCGCCACTACATGACGACTAATCATGCCTCCGATCGACGTGATCATGCCCTCTTCTCTGCTGCACGAATCCGCACACCGTGACTCCCTCCTCCTTTCACCGCCGAACCGTGTGACGAACGACAACCCTCCCTTCCGCCAAGAAATCGCGTGCCACCCCCTCCACTGTGACTGCACCAACCGCCTCCCTCCTCCGATTGATTTTTTTGCACAATTTCACTTTTCTCCGTGCATCTTCGATTAATTCCTCTTCATATCTTTCGGTATATTCTTTATCTTACTTGAAATTAGTTGTTGTGTTGAGATTAATTGGTGAGTTAATTAATATTGTGTTGAATTAGCATGAAGTAATTTTTGGACTGTGGAAATTAAGTGATTCATGTAAATATTCATGACGATGATTTTGACAATTGTTGGAATCGGTTGATTAGTTGATTTATTTTCTTGGATCTCATGGATTTCATGTTGATAATTGTTGATAATTGTTAACAATTGTTTAAATTCATGTGTCAGTGTTTGATTCTGAGTTGATAATTGTTGATAATTGTTGAAATTCATGTATCGATGTTTTATTTCGAGTTGATTAATTGTTGATGACACTTGAATAATATTTTTTGTGAAGCTGGGAAGTCATTGTATCGGTGTGAATTTAATTGTGGCAATTTATTTGTGAATTCCAAGTGAAGTTTCAAGTGTCGGTATTTGATTTTGCGCGTTCGAATGTTGATTTCCAATTGATTTTTTATGAACACCGACGCATGAAAAGTTGCTGCTCGGTATCCGCAAGTACATGCAAATTGTGATTTAATTCTTGCTTGCTCCATGTTTGAAATGTTGATGTCCGATACTCACAAATGCATGCAAATTTGGACTTAATTATTGTTTGATTCATTATTGGGTTTAATTTGATGATTGCTTGATGTTGGTGTTGAGTTTTGATGATTTTAAATTAACTTTTTGAGTATTTTCATGAGTCGAAATGTTGATGCCTGGTAATTGTTTTTGTTGCTCTGACACTTGTTTGTAACTTGTTTCTTCATGAATTAAGCTTGATTCGAGTTATGATATGAATGCTTAACTTTGGGTTATCATTCCTTGTTATTAGTCACTCATTTGTTGACTTGTGCAAACTTTCTAAGACGGTTCAAGAGAGCGATTTGTCACATCTTTTCTTGCATTTAACCGATTAATTAATTCTTGATTATTCGATTAAAGCCTTTACCACTTCTTCTTTTTTGGTTCGGATTTGTTTTTAATGCGTCTGAACTTGGATTCTCATTTCATGAGACTTGTATATTGTTGTTGTTTCTCTGGACTTGTATCTTACACATGACTATTATTTGGTATTTGAATATGCTTGACGCGCCTTCCACTTGTGATTGATTTTCACATTGATGATGCTTCGACACTTATCCCGTGCATTCGATTTCTGACTATTTTGTTTGTTGATGAAGCTTACACAAAGGTATTCGGGTTTCTTACGCTTTGTTAGGCGAAGGCAACAAACCTTTTTATGTTTAGTACCTTTTCTCATTTATCTTATTTCCTCCTTATCTTTCTATTTATTTTCCATGAGAAGTAGGAATAGAGATGTATGACTGGAAGTCCTACTGTTGTAGGAAATTGTTTATTTGGAAGTCCTACTTTGTAGGCATTATTTCTATGATTGTTATCTTATTTTCTCTTTTTACTTTATGCTTGCAATTGAGTCAATGAAGTGGAATGAGGGCTCGCATTCGGCCCCCACATTTTAAGCCCCTTGGTCATTCTTAGCTTCTGTTTCACGTTGATTCTTTGAATCGTGATTTTATCTTGTTATCGAGTCCATAAAGTGGAACGAGGGCTCGTAATCGATTCCCAGTACTTGTCTTTGTTTTTATGATATTTAGCTCACATTTCTTAAGTGTTGATGCTTCAAGTCTTTACTCGATTTATGCTTGAGCTATTATAGTGGAAGAAGAGTATTTTGACTCCCACGCTGAAATCCTCCTTGGATTCTTATTTTGCTAGCTCAAGTTTCATGCTTAGGTGGTCATCTAATAACATGTGTGTTTGTTGCTTTGATACTTGCTTGGTTAAGTAGGTATGCTTTAGTAATCTTGGTTAAGAGCCTATTTTGTGAGTAAGTGGTTACTTCTCATGTATTGTGTGCATGCTTTCATATTGTGTTTAAGTTCTTGATTGCTTGCGTTCTTCTCTTTCTTTCTCTTCTTGTATGATCACATGTTCCCCATAGGATCTTTAGTTCATTCTTGGTCAAGATTGAACTAAGTAGACCTTAAGATTGTTATCCAAGAATGACAACATTAGGTAGAATTTCTTTGATCCCAACCTTAGGTCTACAAGCATGACAACAAGTAGGATTGAGATTTCCCTTTTGTTAGTCTTTTCTTTTTGCATCCCTTTTAAAACTAAAACTCTTTTTTTTATTAATAAAATTCATAAAACACTCTAACATTACTTAAACCCTTTCACAATTAAGAGGGAAGTAATCAGATACCCACACCTTTTAAGGGACTATTTTATGTATACTCTTCACAAAAACACTCAACAAATGTAAACTATTTTTCTCTTCGAACTTTTTCTTCTAAAACCTTTTTCATAATAAGGATGTGTTATTTCCTCTCCGCGCATAAAACTCGTAAAGTCCCCAAAGGTCAGGAAACCATATGTCTATTGCTAGAGTACAAATGTAACATTATCCGCCTAAAAAAGCATACAACAAACCAACATTTTTAAGGAGAACTACGAGTGCCCTGATCCCTTATTGCACGAAGGGGGTACGTAGGCACAAAGGTTCGCAATTGCAGCGGGCGCACTAATAAAACCTTTTATTTTTGTATATAATCCTTTGCATCCATGATTTCCCTTTACAACCTAGATTTAGATTCAAACTCACCCATTAGATTAGACAACAAGAGTGGATCTCGTAGAGTACCACGGATATGAGGGGTGCTAATACCTTCCCCTTGCGTAATCAAATCCCATACCCGTTCTCTTGGTCGTGAGACCTTGATTTATCCCTTCCTAGGTTTTCTTTTATGTTTTCCTTTCCCTTCTATGGCATAAATAAATATTTGATGGTGACTTCATTTTTTTCCTAGTTGCTTCTGCTGGCGACTTCACTGGGGAAACCTAAGTGACTCAGTCATAGCTCTTATTTGTTTTATTTTCTTTGGGTGTTTGTTTGTTTATTTCTTTGTCACTTCTTATGTACATATGTGTGCATTCATCTGCATTTGGATTTTTGGTTCTATTATTTTGTACTGCTGTTGTGTTGTGATGTTTTTTATTCTATTTATCCTCTAGGTTGTGATAAATATGCAAACCTATGATATAACTTACTATGTTAGTCTTGAGGCTTTAGTAAGTTATTCTTTTTAAAAACTCGTACTATCTACCCCTAGGTTGTGATAGGTATGCGAAAATCTATGATATAGTTCATTGTATCAGTCTCTAAACAACAATGAATTGTCATGCTTGTGATTTTATCCTCTAGGTTGTGATAAATACACAAATCTACAATATAACTTACTATGTTAGTCTCTAGGCTTTAGTAAGTTATTATTTTTAAAAACTCATACTATCTACCCCCTAGGTTGTGGTAGGTATGCGAAAATCTATGACATAGTTCATTGTTTTAGTATCGAAGCAACAATGAATTACCAAGCTTGTGATATTTATCCCATAGGTTATGAGAAATATGAAAATATGTTAGTCTCGAAGATTTAATAAGTTATTCTTTTCAAAACTCATACTATTTACCCCCTAGGTTGCGATAAATATGCCATAACTATGTGTGATCGGTGGATCTGGAACTGACTGTTTAACGCTGGTTCGCGAAATGTCGCGGAAGCAAGAGTCGCCACCGTCTTTTATTTTCTCCAAATGGAAAGGACAAAAGCACAGAAAAATTCCTTAAAGAGATTGCTCTCGGTTCGGGAGGTAGATTATAGAAAGGGAAGGTGTTAGCACCCTTTCTATCCATGGTTATCCATGGGCTCTTAGATACTTGCTCATTTGTGTTTTCAAAATGGTTTGTTTGCTTTTCAACTGTGGGTTTTAAAAAGTTTCTTTGAAAATTCCAGTTCGACTCTTGTATCGCTCCTCAAGAGTGTTTGAAAAATTGCTTTCGAAAGCTTTTGAAAATGTGTCGGTGTGAAAAGTATTTTTGAATTTGTTTTGAATTTAGAGCAAGTATCTACGAGAACCTACCTACCCTAAGGAATTCGTCTGTGTAAATGTCCTTTAAAGTAGTGCCATCCCACCATTGAGAGGTAGGTAGCACCACCGTTGGAGGTGTTCGGGTCAATTCGAGTTTGTAAGGACATGGTGATCACCGGAGCAATGTGAAGACACCTTAGAAGCTACCCTCATGCCAGGTTCCCGGATCATGAGGACTTACTAAGACATCCTCTACTCGACGATCACCTTTCGAGGCAAGGCAACAGTGAGGCGTACCCTAGGGGTGGTGTGTGCGATTTGTGTGTCGTTTTCATTTGCATTTATCTTGTCATGTTATTGGTGTTCTATGCTTGTTTTTATTTTTGTCCATACATTCTTTCATGCCATTTGTTAACAGTTAAAAATATTGCGGGAAAGTAAAAATTCTAAGCTATTACAAATGGCGCGGGTCCACATCGCCAAAATTAAACCAGGACCCGATTTCGACAGAAAAATAAAGAAAGTAAAGAAAAGTGCGAGAAAGTTAAAAGGTTACATGGTCTTGGGAGAGATACATAAATATTTAAACGAAAGAAAATAAATATGCGAATTAATAAGAATTAAGAAAACGAGGGCGTTGGACCCTTTTTGCAAAATTAAATTAATGATGAATTAATTAATTAAAAAAAAGAAAAGAATTATTTTTTTGGTATTTTAGGATTTAATATGAAAAAAAGAGAATTAATTAAAATTAAATGCTAACCCTAATTCTATTGGCTTTTAATTTATTAAGAAAACATTGAATTTTAACCTAAATTAACCCTAATTTTTATATACAAATTTAATTATAAAAATAAATATTTAATTATTTAATTATTATGGGAGAAAAAAAAAAGAAAAAAGGATAAAAAATTAATATGAACCCTAGTTCTATGTTTTTTAGATTTTTATTAAAAGAATTAAAATTAAAACCTAATTTAAAACTAAGTTTAATTATATACAATTTAATTACAAAAAATACTATTAAATAAAATGTTTATTATTTTATTTTTATCTTTCTGATTTTTTTATTGTTTTGGATATTTTTATGAAAATAACAAATTAATTAAACAAATAATAATTAAAGGAAAATAGAATTAATAAAAAATAACATGGCAAACCTAGGGGGTATCAGTCCCCAAATAGGAGGTATAGCCTTGATAATTCAGGCCCAATGACCTTCAGGCCTGGTTGACTTGGGCGCCAACGTGGATCTTTGTTGACCAAGTGCACCATACTCTTCAGATTGTGGTCGTTGATGGGATGCCTTAGGACGCGTGGATAGCTGGATTTGGTAGGTGCACGATGGACACCCTGTATTACAACTACACACGAATATGTTTAAGGAAAAAATATAATGAAAGGAGTGAAGACCTGGGGCTCGAACCCAGGTCAGGTACTTTACCAACAACTACGCTTGCCACTGAATCAATTGTTTACTTTGTATATTATATGAATGAGAATTATTATAAAACAAAACAAACGCTAGTGGCCTAAATCAGAAAAGCGCGCGCCAAGATTCAAAGTATCCAGTCATGGCTGGCCACGTACCCTTCTTCTTCGTTGGATTTTTATTTTCCTGAAATACAAACATGTTAGGCAACGGTTTTGCAAGCGTTCTTTTAGGCCATCTATGGAAAAATAGCGAATAGCCCTGTGACGCTCATAAATTGAGCGCGAGGGTGCCGTCTTCTTCGTCCAAACGCGCTTGTGTCAATGGTGGTACTCAGGGGTTCTAATTTTCCCTGGACTGGGAAACCCCAATTCAAAGTCCTTCAAACCCTAAAAAACGATAATGGTAGATTCGCGTAGGGTGCATAAAAATTCAATCAAACACATGGGTTAGCTTCAGAATAGCATAAGGAATGTAAATCACATATTAAAACTTGCAAAAAACGCATGAATTGAGATGCACGATTATGAATTTTATTTGAAACAGTTTGACTCCATTGTACCAATTTCGGGCGTATGAAGGTTGGAAAGTGATCCAGTTAGCTTCAGAGGGACACGAGGAAGCTTTTGCAATTGGTCTTGCGCTTTGAATCAACCTAAAACCTGATTTCCAGTTTTGAGATTTTTTGACAAATTTCAAGTTTTGTTTTCCAGATTTCTGAGCAGCTGCGTGGTCTTTTTGATTAGGTTTTCGTTCTATGCTTATGTATGAATAAATTAGGTCAACAATTCTGATCAAAATCTCTTTCATTGATGGTTTATGAGATTTGATTTTCAATCATATTTTCTTCAATCTTTTTCATGCAATTTTGTACCAATCATGATCCAATCAATCCAATTCCTTCCCTATTTAATTATACACGAATTATTGAGTAGATTTCATGCACAAAAAGATTGTAAAACTGGTTAAATATTTTTCATGTATTTAATTTGATTTAAATGAATTATTATTAATAAAAATTCAAATAAATAAATAAAAAATGAAGAAATACTTCCCTTTGGGCCAAGTGGTCGTGCACATGCTTGGGATGATGAATTGTGGAAGAAAAATGGGCCCATTAGCAATTTTAGGTCATTTGAATCAATGTTGACTTTTCAAAATATCCAAAAATTTCCCAACTTCCACAAGGCATAACTTGCTCAATTTTTAAGCTTTGCTCATGTTCTTGGACATTTTGGAAAGGTCTTTGAGTCCTCTAACCAATGCCTTTGGTACCATGTCATTTTGTTTTACCAATATCAAGTTATGGCCTTTGACTTAAAGTCCCTTTTTGTTGACTTTTGAAAATGACCTATAATGTTGAAATTGATAACTTTTTGTGAGAGCATTTCTTGGACTTGAAGTATGAAGATGAGTTGTAGGAAATGTCTTTCTCTTCAAAATGAGCTTTGGATGGAATTTTTCTGATAATCCATGTGAAAGTTATGCCCTGGTCAATTTACAGTTGACTTTTTCAACTGTCTAAATAAGGAAACTTTTGCATCTTGATGATTTTTGAGCCAAGCTTTGAGAATCATGATCAAGCATTGATCAAATGATGTTTGTGGCTTCAAAATGATATGTTGACCAAAAATTTGAACTTTTGACTGTCAAATGACCATTTTGCCCCTTACAGTTGACTGTAGTGCAATTAGGGTTTTGATTGTGCAATTTTGTGCTGAAAGTCTTGAAACTTGATATGAGGGTACTTGACCATATTTATAGGCATGTGAGACTTGATTGGACCTTTTGAAAACTTCATTTTCTTGATCAGAACAAAACCCTAATCTTGACTATTTATGAGACCCTTGACTGTGCAACCCTTGGGGAGATTTTGAAGCATGACTTGGAAATTTCTTGGAGAATATGGGAGGGCAAATTTTGGGGTACAACAGTTGCCCCTGTTCAATCTTCTTAGACCTGAGGATGCAGATTGGCTGACGTGCTTTTCGTAATCCGAAGGTGGAAGATGATTGAACACTAGAGTGCCCAGAAATTTGCGCTCACATAGTAGCAATGTGATGATGAAATGGGCTTACAAATTCCATTTAGAGGTTGATGAATAGGATGATGGGCTTATAGATGCCATCTGGATGTTGATCGCGTAAGAGATTCCTTAGCGAGAACTTGCGTACCTGCAAAAGAAAAAAATGAGTACCTGACATGCTGCAGGAGCTGATTTTCAGATGCTTGGTATAGATGTGTCCTGACTGGTTACAGGAGCTGGATCTGGAGCTTCAAACGGTGATGAATGAACCAGGGATGGTTACTACCTCAGCATGAATAGTGAGAGAACCTTGGGTGACTTTAACTTCAACAACGCTCGTTGAGAAAATCTTGGTGGGAATTACCATCTTCGCAGGATCGGGAAGAGAACCATAGGCAATTATAATCTGAAATAGAATTATCATCTCACGCACCGTCGGGGAGAGAACCATAGGAAATTATAACCTAAAATGGAATTATCATCTCACGCACCGTCGGGGAGAGAACCATAGGAAATTATAACCTAAAATGGAATTATCATCTCACGCACCGTCGGGGAGAGAACCACAGGAAATTATAACCTGAAATGGAATTATCATCTCACGCACCGTCGGGGAGAGAACCACAGGAAATTATAACCTGAAATGGAATTATCATCTCACGCACCGTTGGGGAGAGAACCATAGGAAATTATAACCTGAAATGGAATTATCATCTCACGCACCGTCGGGGAGAGAACCATAGGAAATTATAACCTGAAATGGAATTATCACCTCACGCACCGTCGGGGAGGGAACCATAAGAAATTATAACCTGAAATGGAATTATCATCTCACGCACCGTCGGGGAGAGAACCATAGGAAATTATAACCTGAAATGGAATTATCACCTCACGCACCATCGGGGAGGGAACCATAAGAAATTATAACCTGAAATGGAATTATCATCTCACGCACCGTCGGGGAGAGAACCAAAGGAAATTATAACCTAAAATGGAATTATCATCTCACGCACCGTCAGGGAGAGAACCATAGGAAATTATAACCTAAAATGGAATTACCATCTCACGCACCGTCGGGGAGAGAACCATAGGAAATTATAACCTGAAATGGAATTATCATCTCACGCACCGTCGGGGAGAGAACCATAGGAAATTATAACCTAAAATGGAATTATCATCTCACGCACCGTCAGGGAGAGAACCATAGGAAATTATAACCTAAAATGGAATTATCATCTCACGCACCGTCGGGGAGAGAACCACAGGAAATTATAACCTGAAAACTTCTACTGAGTCTTCATCAGAAAAATCTGTTGGGAGTCGATTCAGCTGGACTAGAGAAGGCCTTGGACTGGATAAGAAATCTTTGGATTCGATTAACTGAACCGGTCTAGGTCTTGAAATATGATGGAGAATTTAGCTGAATCTTTCCTGAAAGGTAAAGGTCAGTCATATGCAATGCATGATATGGATCACGCAATGATGTTCTCAACATAAACGAGATTTGTATGATACGATGCGTCTATGCATGCTATAATGATGTATGTGATGTTTTATGAATGTGTTTATCGTCTAGGAAAGTAAATCCTTGACGAGTGTCGGGAAGTCACTCCTGGGCTGATGTTGAAGAATAGATTTTGCTTCCGCCGGGGACGATAATTGCAAGAATACCGGTAGGAGAAGATGGCTCCGTTGGGGGATAAACTTGGCGAATGGAAGATTCTGCGGGGAGAAAAAGTACTCTAGTAATCTTGCTGGGGAGCAATATTCTGTGGGGAGAGGGATGCTTTGTTGAATTGTTGATAATAATTTGCTGGGGATGTCCTTGTTGTATTGGAAGTGTTAATAGCCTTCGCTGGGGATAAGAAAGAACTGTATTGACGACGACCTTTCCGTGGCTTTTGACTGAGGATAACCCAGTTATATCCTGTTAAGGAAATAACTCTTTAAATAAAGTCGGACGATGCGTTCGTGCCTTGCGAGGGATAAGCTTCCAGAATCTACTGGGGATAAGCTTGCTGCTTGGGGGAGATGAATTCCAATTTTCCTGGGGAACTAGATTGGACTTTCCTGGGGAAGTTTTGAACTGTAGGGGAAGTGATTCCTTTGAATGTTGATATACCGCCGGGGAACCACTTTTAGATTAAGACTGTCGGGGATGCTTGTTAAGGATATATATGCTGCTGGGGAATGTTGATATCTGCCGGAGGATACCCAACTTCCTTAAGATTTGATAACTTTGCTTGAGGAGAGTGGACTGACTTGCTGGCTCACTCTCTGGGGAATTGATTATGTTCCTCGGCTGATCTTACCTTGGTACCTTGGAGGATAGGACAATTAGATTGTTGAGACAACTCTTTATTGCCCCTGTTTCTGATGTGGGAGAGGTAGACCTGTGAGGCGCTGATAGTTGTTGATGGACCAACCTTCTTCTGGTTGGCCAGTGACAAGATGCCGGGACATAGTCGTACGCTTTTGATCCCTAACTTTTTCCTGGACCGCCCTTTCGGGTTTTCAGTCCACCGGGATACCCATTTTTGCCCAAGCCGCCTTTTCAGGTTTTCTGCTTGCCGGGTGTACAGATTTTTCATTTCAACCCTTCATTTTGCTCGAACCCTTTTGGTTCGCCGGGAAGCCCTTATTTTTGCCTAGGTGTGTCAACCTAGCGGGTCTTTGACTTTGCGTAGTATTTTTTTCCGACTATGTCCATGCTCTGGAAGTAGGGAGTTGCCCCTGTTAGAAGGGTTTTGTCATGCCACCAGGAGGTATTTGATCAGGCAAGATTCGTCGTTGGAATGCCCCAAGTGACTCAGGCGGAGATTTGCCCCAGACTATTTGGCCTTTGAGAGATTCTCCGAATCTTGATTGGATTTCCCCAGATGATGGACCATGATCATGTCTGCCCCTTGATTGGAAGTGCTTTCGTTCACTAGGTATTCATCGTGCGAATTTCCCTGCTGTTCAAACAAAGGTCATATGCAAACAAAGTTATGTTAAAAATTCAAAGCTTATGTCTGTCTTGAAGTTTTTGAAAATGCATTCTTTTTCATAAAACAAATGAATGTTTGTAAAACGTGATGTCAATTCCGTATTTACCGTAAGCCTTAAGGAGTCAGGATACCTTTCGTACAGTATGCTTTCGAACTAACCCGTGCTTCATCTAGGACTTTTAAGGGTTGTGGCGTGGCCTGGTTCACGGTTTAAGAAACAAAGGATAAAGGCTCAAATTTATTTGTACCCACCCGCTCTTCGTGATATTCTTCGAACCTAAAACTCAGTTGATCGTGCGTTAGACCTTGTTTGAGTCTTTGCTCTGATTTTCCGGTGATGATTCAGATAGTTTATTTTGAATAGGCAGTCATTTCCTTTTTTGTTGAGGGTTTGTATGACCTCTTTCTTTTTGATTTTGCTATCCCTAAATTTTGCCTGAACTGTTTCTTTTGTGGTTACAGTCAGCGGGATGCCCCAGTTTTGTAAGTCCCCTTCATAGGTTTTGACTTATTGGGCTTTTATTTTGAGAAGTAATGACTGCCTCTCTTTATTGATTATTCGGAACCATCACTGTCTTTCCTTGTTTTGTAAGGACCTCTTTTGATGCTGTTCATTATGCACTTGGATCAACTGAGAAAACTACCCTGCCCCAGGTTATGATTAAGGGTTTTTAAATTTCGAAAAGAAAAACTCCTACTTCTTTGGCTCAGAGGGGTTGACGAGGGATTCTCTTCCTTATAACTCCAGTGTTTAGGATTTGAAACAATGCATGTACCTCATCAGCGGGGTCTGTTCAAAAGCATACTGTAAAGATTGCGGTATCATTTTCGTCATCCTCCCTCAAGTGGCTTAGAATTATTAATTAAGAGTTGATCATCAGAAAAAATATGAAAATAATTTGCGTATAGTGAATACGAATATATTGCTTCGAAACAGACATAAGCGATGCATTAATGGAATAACAATGTTTAACATGAATAAATGTTTGAACACGAGAAAATTTTAATTTGAACATCCGAATGAACAAAAATCTTCTAGTCTCAGGGCTTGTCATTTCACATGGTGGATCCTGTAGGGATGGCAGGAGCATTCAGCCTGACCCACTTGAGTGAAATCCACTACTCCTTCATCAATTAGATCCTGGATCTTATTTTTCAAGCTCCAACAATCATCTGTAGTATGCCCCGGGCTGTCAGAATGATAAGCGCAACGGGCGTTGGGGTTATACTTTGGTGACGTTGTATTTTGAAACTTCGGCGTCTCTTTTAGAGTTACCAGCTTGGTCTCCAGCAACTGTGGCAATATCTGGGATAAGGTCATACTGAGCCGAGTGAACTGCCTCCTCTCGCTCTTTTGTTGGCTGTGATGTTGAACTTGTGACACTGGAGCTATTTGAGGAGCTCTCCTCTTACCTCCTTGTTTCAAAGGTGGTTGAACGATGACTGGCTTTTTGCCCTTAGATTTGTGCCCCAGTTGGTTGCCCTGAAGCAGTTGGTTGACAAGAAACCAGAGCTCATCTTGTCTTTGAGCTAACCCTTGAATGGCAGTCACCTACCCCAGCATCTGGACCTTCAATGTATCCACCTCCGCTTGTAGGTGTTTCAGCATTTCATCCTCAGCACTGTTCCTGACAAAGGTCCCTATGAGAAGTGTCCTTAGCTCCTCCTGCCCCTTGGATAGATTCAGGAGGATTTCCCCGAACCGAGTCTCTTGAGCAAGAAAGTCCTGGTTATTTTGTTGGGAAGCCATTGCTGAAATAAACAAAGGAGATGGTAAGTGACTTGTCCAAAGGGTACCTGTTATGCAATGATATGTATGATATGCATGCAATGTTTTCAAGGACCTCGCGGGGTAAACAAGAAAATTCGTTAGGATTCGAGTCCGGCGGCTTGATTGAAGGAACTGCATATCATTGAGAGTCCTTTTTCAAGGGGTCAAAGGCTCGCCATATCCAGTGGGTCATAGCCCCTGACTTTAGTCATCCTGTCTGGCTTTGATTTATAAACAACCTTGGTTGGGGGAACCTTCTTCAAGTGTCAAAGCTCACCATATCTAGTGGGTCATAGCCCCTGACAACCTTGGCTAGAGGAAAATAAATCCTCTTTGCCTCTTGCTAGATGTTTGATTCATCATGACCTGCATCACAAGCCTTTGAGATCCTTGAAATGGGTTAGTCCTTATGTAGGATGTATGCAATGGTATGATGTTATGCTATGCATGGGGTAATGTAAGTAACCCTGTTATGAGTCCCAATTAAGGACTGTTAAACCTAAACCTGCAAAAAACTCAAGTAAAACCTATCATGAGTCCCGATTAGGGACTAAACAAAACCTGCAAGAAATTTAGTAAGCCCTGTTATGAGTCCTAATTAAGGACTATAAACAAAACCTGCAAGTAGTTCATGTGTCAGATAACAAGCATGCAAATAGTCAAGTACGAAGGCACGCAAGTCACACAATAGAAGCCCTTAGAGTTTAGGCCAGCATGAGGTCTAGGTATTACCCTCTTTCAGTTTGTTGGTTCATACCTGTCCTATCAAAGTAACCGGGTTCTTAGAGGATCCCAATATCATTGACTACCCTCAATCGGTCATAACTCCAGCATCGCAATCTTTTCTTGCGGCCAGAACCATCACGAGAGTTTAGCCTCAATGGGCGTAGCATACTGCTACTGTTCTAATGGCCAAGTTGTGTCATTTAAGGTTCTAAGGTTGTTGGTGCTTAATGACTCCTCAGAAGACCCATATTCTCCTCGTTGCAACACAAGGGATATCGGTACAGACCAAGGTGCCACACCAACGTAGCCACTGTTTCACCCGTGTCGGTCTACGCCGGACAGGTCCCTCACAGCTTATGCTACCTAAACAGGGTATCCCCAGATCCGGGTTAGGATCTATGTAACTCCCATGCAACCCACAAATTTAAAGCAGACAAGTCAATACAATTGAAAACACAGTTATGAACTAACCCTAAGGTACACCTCACTTTAAGTTTAAGTCCCCAGCAGAGTCGCCAGTTCTGTGATCGGTGGATCTGGAACTGACTGTTTAACGCTGGTTCGCGAAATGTCGCGGAAGCAAGAGTCGCCACCGTCTTTTATTTTCTCCAAATGGAAAGGACAAAAGCACAGAAAAATTCCTTAAAGAGATTGCTCTCAGTTCGGGAGGTAGATTATAGAAAGGGAAGGTGTTAGCACCCTTTCTATCCATGGTTATCCATGGGCTCTTAGATACTTGCTCATTTGTGTTTTCAAAATGGTTTGTTTGCTTTTCAACTGTGGGTTTTAAAAAGTTTCTTTGAAAATTCCAGTTCGACTCTTGTATCGCTCCTCAAGAGTGTTTGAAAAATTGCTTTCGAAAGCTTTTGAAAATGTGTCGGTGTGAAAAGTATTTTTGAATTTGTTTTGAATTTAGAGCAAGTATCTACGAGAACCTACCTACCCTAAGGAATTCGTCTGTGTAAATGTCCTTTAAAGTAGTGCCATCCCACCATTGAGAGGTAGGTAGCACCACCGTTGGAGGTGTTCGGGTCAATTCGAGTTTGTAGGGACATGGTGATCACCGGAGCAATGGGAAGACACCTTAGAAGCTACCCTCATGCCAGGTTCCCGGATCATGAGGACTTACTAAGACATCCTCTACTCGACGATCACCTTTCGAGGCAAGGCAACAGTGAGGCGTACCCTAGGGGTGGTGTGTGCGATTTGTGTGTCGTTTTCATTTGCATTTATCTTGTCATGTTATTGGTGTTCTATGCTTGTTTTTATTTTTGTCCATACATTCTTTCATGCCATTTGTTAACAGTTAAAAATATTGCGGGAAAGTAAAAATTCTAAGCTATTACAAATGGCGCGGGTCCACATCGCCAAAATTAAACCAGGACCCGATTTCGACAGAAAAATAAAGAAAGTAAAGAAAAGTGCGAGAAAGTTAAAAGGTTACATGGTCTTGGGAGAGATACATAAATATTTAAACGAAAGAAAATAAATATGCGAATTAATAAGAATTAAGAAAACGAGGGCGTTGGACCCTTTTTGCAAAATTAAATTAATGATGAATTAATTAATTAAAAAAAAGAAAAGAATTATTTTTTTGGTATTTTAGGATTTAATATGAAAAAAAGAGAATTAATTAAAATTAAATGCTAACCCTAATTCTATTGGCTTTTAATTTATTAAGAAAACATTGAATTTTAACCTAAATTAACCCTAATTTTTATATACAAATTTAATTATAAAAATAAATATTTAATTATTTAATTATTATGGGAGAAAAAAAAAAGAAAAAAGGATAAAAAATTAATATGAACCCTAGTTCTATGTTTTTTAGATTTTTATTAAAAGAATTAAAATTAAAACCTAATTTAAAACTAAGTTTAATTATATACAATTTAATTACAAAAAATACTATTAAATAAAATGTTTATTATTTTATTTTTATCTTTCTGATTTTTTTTATTGTTTTGGATATTTTTATGAAAATAACAAATTAATTAAACAAATAATAATTAAAGGAAAATAGAATTAATAAAAAATAACATGGCAAACCTAGGGGGTATCAGTCCCCAAATAGGAGGTATAGCCTTGATAATTCAGGCCCAATGACCTTCAGGCCTGGTTGACTTGGGCGCCAACGTGGATCTTTGTTGACCAAGTGCACCATACTCTTCAGATTGTGGTCGTTGATGGGATGCCTTAGGACGCGTGGATAGCTGGATTTGGTAGGTGCACGATGGACACCCTGTATTACAACTACACACGAATATGTTTAAGGAAAAAATATAATGAAAGGAGTGAAGACCTGGGGCTCGAACCCAGGTCAGGTACTTTACCAACAACTACGCTTGCCACTGAATCAATTGTTTACTTTGTATATTATATGAATGAGAATTATTATAAAACAAAACAAACGCTAGTGGCCTAAATCAGAAAAGCGCGCGCCAAGATTCAAAGTATCCAGTCATGGCTGGCCACGTACCCTTCTTCTTCGTTGGATTTTTATTTTCCTGAAATACAAACATGTTAGGCAACGGTTTTGCAAGCGTTCTTTTAGGCCATCTATGGAAAAATAGCGAATAGCCCTGTGACGCTCATAAATTGAGCGCGAGGGTGCCGTCTTCTTCGTCCAAACGCGCTTGTGTCAATGGTGGTACTCAGGGGTTCTAATTTTCCCTGGACTGGGAAACCCCAATTCAAAGTCCTTCAAACCCTAAAAAACGATAATGGTAGATTCGCGTAGGGTGCATAAAAATTCAATCAAACACATGGGTTAGCTTCAGAATAGCATAAGGAATGTAAATCACATATTAAAACTTGCAAAAAACGCATGAATTGAGATGCACGATTATGAATTTTATTTGAAACAGTTTGACTCCATTGTACCAATTCCGGGCGTATGAAGGTTGGAAAGTGATCCAGTTAGCTTCAGAGGGACACGAGGAAGCTTTTGCAATTGGTCTTGCGCTTTGAATCAACCTAAAACCTGATTTTCAGTTTTGAGATTTTTTGACAAATTTCAAGTTTTGTTTTCCAGATTTCTGAGCAGCTGCGTAGTCTTTTTGATTAGGTTTTCGTTCTATGCTTATGTATGAATAAATTAGGTCAACAATTCTGATCAAAATCTCTTTCATTGATGGTTTATGAGATTTGATTTTCAATCATATTTTCTTCAATCTTTTTCATGCAATTTTGTACCAATCATGATCCAATCAATCCAATTCCTTCCCTATTTAATTATACACGAATTATTGAGTAGATTTCATGCACAAAAAGATTGTAAAACTTAGGTTAAATATTTTTCATGTATTTAATTTGATTTAAATGAATTATTATTAATAAAAATTCAAATAAATAAATAAAAAATGAAGAAATACTTCCCTTTGGGCCAAGTGGTCGTGCACATGCTTGGGATGATGAATTGTGGAAGAAAAATGGGCCCATTAGCAATTTTAGGTCATTTGAATCAATGTTGACTTTTCAAAATATCCAAACATTTCCCAACGTCCACAAGGCATAACTTGCTCAATTTTTAAGCTTTGCTCATGTTCTTGGACATTTTGGAAAGGTCTTTGAGTCCTCTAACCAATGCCTTTGGTCCCATGTCATTTTGATTTACCAATCTCAAGTTATGGCCTTTGACTTAAAGTCCCTTTTTGTTGACTTTTGAAAATGACCTATAATGTTGAAATTGATAACTTTTTGTGAGAGCATTTCTTGGACTTGAAGTATGAAGATGAGTTGTAGGAAATATCTTTCTCTTCAAAATGAGATTTGGATGGAATTTTTCTGATAAACCATGTGAAAGTTATGCCCTGGTCAATTTACAGTTGACTTTTTCAGCTGTCTAAATAAGGAAACTTTTGCATCTTGATGATTTTTGAGCCAAGCTTTGAGAATCATGATCAAGCATTGATCAAATGATGTTTGTGGCTTCAAAATGATATGTTGACCAAAAATTTGAACTTTTGACTGTCAAATGACCATTTTGCCCCTTACAGTTGACTGTAGTGCAATTAGGGTTTTGACTGTGCAATTTTGTGCTGAAAGTCTTGAAACTTGATATGAGGGTACTTGACCAT
This sequence comes from Vicia faba, assembly GCA_948472305.1. Lineage (NCBI taxonomy): Eukaryota > Viridiplantae > Streptophyta > Magnoliopsida > Fabales > Fabaceae > Vicia > Vicia faba. The sequence continues at coordinate 1,255,873,670 of OX451738.1, forward strand.
ATTTATAGGCATGTGAGACTTGATTGGACCTTTTGAAAACTTCATTTTCTTGATCAGAACAAAACCCTAATCTTGACTATTTATGAGACCCTTGACTGTGCAACCCTTGGGGAGATTTTGAAGCATGACTTGGCAATTTCTTGGAGAATATGGGAGGGCAAATTTTGGGGTACAACACTATGCCATAACTATGATATAACTTGTTGCATCAGTCTCGAAGTAGCAATAAGTTATTTATCTTTCAAACTCCGTGCTATTTACCCCCTAGGTTGTGGTAAGTACACAAAATATGCGATTAATTTTTTCTAGATATTGATGAGTTATCCGCGTTGTCACATTTAGGTCATACATGTTCATGCTCCAGGCATTTGGTGAGTTAATTGCGTCATCCTTGCCTGTCTAATTTTTTGGTTTACTATACAGTCCATTTTTTAAGGTTTTGGTCGAAAGTTGGGGTCTTCCATTATTTAATAACCCTCTGATCCGAATGTGCGAGGCCTTTGTACTCTCGCACCTTCAATCGAATAGTAATTAAATAGGGGCAACTATCATATCCCAAATTTTCCCTACTTGTATTAATAGGTAATGTATTTTATTTTATCAATCTTCATATTTTTTTATATTAATTTATTGACATCTAAATCACTTGGGTAGGGGTGTATTTATCATTTTATCAAAGGGGCTTCATTTTCTTAAATTTCTCCTAGAGGTCCATTAGAGATTTTGAGGCTCATATCAGATTTTTAGGTTAACCTAAGATTAACAAATCCTCTTGCGTTACTTTTTTCTTTCATTTATATCATCATTTATTATTTATTATTAATATTGTTAGAATTTTGACCAAGAGTCAAAACTAGGGTTTCTTTATCCTAACACCAAGTTGCGCCTGGACCCTTCAACCCTAAGTTATAACAAAGGACCAATTCCATAATTTTTCAATCAAACCAAATATTGAAGATTGAAAATAATTTTATTGTTTTTGAATCAATGTGCATAAGGTGTCTAGATACATAACAAAATCTGAAAACCCTAATTTCTAAATCAAATTTGAATCTCTTTCTAATTACAAATCCCAATCAAATATTTTAATTTAAAAATATGAATCAATCTAACCCTAATCAATTTCGTAACAAATTATGAAATAATTTCCTAATCTATCTAAACCTAATTCCTATAAAAGTCTAATTGCTAAACTGATAAAAAGATCGAAGATTGAAGAAAAGGAGTAGAAGAAAAATTTGAAGAGTGAAGCCTTAAAATCTTTGGACCTTGCCACGAATCCTCCAAAATCCTTGTACCTGCAATTGGAAACAAATAAAGAGATTAGAGGCGAAGGAGAGAAATCAGAGAGGATTATACTACGAGAATCACTACGGAGAGGTAAACAAGAAAAAAACTTATCTTAAGGCCTTGTTAATTGTTGTGTGGTTATTAAAACTTAGGGTTTAATTCGTGAATCTGGAAATTTAGGGTTAGGGTTCTTTGTGGTTGAAGGTTATGGTTAGGGTCCTTAGGGTCAGGTTATGAATTCATAGGGTTCTTAGGGTTTAGATGATATTCTCGACGGACATTCATCTATGATGGCGGCCTTGACGTCTGCCCAAGGTGGAAAAGGGTTAGGGTTCTTAAGCACCACCTAGGGTTATAAGGTTTATGGGTTTTGGTTGAAGATCCCGATTGAACTTCAACCGGATATCTGGGTATTCACGGAGGGCAGGGTAGCCAAGGCGATTTCCGATGGTGGTATTCCTAGAGAGAGGTCAAAGCCTCTCTCTCTCTCTAAGTTTTGTATATGTGAGAGAGGGTATATAGAGATAGAAGGGGAGAAAGAAGAAAAATGAGAAAACTGTAAGAGAAATGAATATATAATACTCCTTTCGCTCCCTACACGCATTCTAACTATACTCCATCAGTCAATGCTTAATCATAACCATTTGTTTGTTATACTCTTGATCAACGCTCCAGAGCTAACCTTTGGAGACCCTTTGATCAAGATCAAATGCTCCCCACGCCTTCAGCATACCATAATTCCCTGTTTTTGCTCACAATCTGTCCAACGGATCAAATTAGTTTATCTGGGCCAAGCTCGTTCTATTTACACTCCCCAATTACTACATTAATTGAAAATCATACCCCCTGGCGCCTTTGGATCAAAATAAATGTTTGGGCTTAAGCCCTTTCTTTCCACACATCTCATACTTACTTCTTCAACATAATTCATACCCCCTTTGCACTTTGGACTTCAAATTAGTTTCTGGGCTTAGGCCCTTGCTATTTTATCCCCCCCCCCTGTTTTACTATGTTACCTAAGAATATACACCCCATGTTTTTAATTTAAATAATTCATTTAATATATTTATATTATTTATTTATTTTGTTATTTTATTTACTTAATTAATTTATTCATATTGATCAATTTTCTTCGCATTTTTTATCATTTGCATTAAAATTATATTTTTTTTATCATAAGTAATCTTGCTGATAAATAAATACTTTTCTAATTATTATAAATAATCAATATATTTCTAATAATAAGAAATTAATTATTTACTAACTATTTTCTAAAAAATTAACCCTTTTTTATAAACTCATCAAAGATTTTTTCCATCGTTCAAACTTATTATTTTTCAAAATTGCATCATGCATTCAAGACATCTAACCAATCAAACTTAACATTATTTTTACTAACTTAATTTCAATTTCAATATTATTTTCAAAAAGGATTGTGAATTTATTTTCTAAATTAACAGCGAACTTCGTCTACGACTATGCTATTTTTCAAACTCAGACATGGTTCAAGGATAACTCGAAAACATTTACACAATCCATAAAAAAACTAACCAAACACATCCGAACTACGAATTTGGACTCTGATTATTCACAAGAAGATACGTAGGCATGCAGTTAAAACCAAGGCGAGTCTATAACTAAAAGTTTAAACATTTTCTTAAATACATGGAAATAAAGCAGTTAAATAGGAAATTTCCGATTTACCCCTAAACCTAAAATAGGATTCCCCTTGAGAACAAGGGAGATGAAGGGTGCCTAACACCTTCCCTTCGTATAATCAACTCACGAATTTAGAATCTCTGTACTAATTAGGGTTACCCATTATTTCCCCGTCCTTAAGATAAAAGCTAATGGCAGTGACTCGTTATTTTTTAGCCGATTACGACATTGATTTAGTTCTAAAATAGGTATTTTGGGCTTTTATAGTTTTGGGATTTCGCTTAGAGAGAAAGCTAACCTAAAATTATAAATAGTGGGATTAACCCCTATTTTTTTAATCAATCAAGTTGTATTCACAAAATTTTCAATTGCAAGTGAATAAGAAGTTTTCCACAGTTTGTGGGTAAAGAGAAACTCTGCAGAAAATAATTGTCTTTTCTTCCTTCTTTCTTCTATATTTTTTCATTGTCATTGTGTGGTGATAACAATATTGTTCATCAATATTGATAGAAATTAATCATATAATTGGTGTATTTCCAACATCTGGTATCAGAGCCTTGTTTAAAGTGAAGGGACCAACTTACTTGTATCGAAACACTTCCCGCAGGTGGTGGGTAGAAGGTGGTCCATTGAAGAGTGTCAATGGTAGTACAAGTGTATGTGGAAGAGAGATCTTCCACGTGAGGGGGAGCATTGTAGAATTTCACTTGAGGGGGAGTGTTGAGAATCAAGTGTGAGGAAGAAGTCCTACATTGATTAAAAAAGGGACGAATGAACACTTTATAAGTGAGAGAACCCACACGTCTATCACCTTAAGATTTTAGATGGATATATGGTGTGTCTCTCACAAAGGTGTATCCTAAGTAAAAATTCTCCCTCGAAATTTCCCCTTATAGTGGTATTAGAGCCTGGTTTAGCGATCAAGGGAAGAAGAAGAAAATCAATGGCGATGAATTATGAAAGTGGAAATTTTCCATCAAATCTTCTGATTCTTAAAGGTGATAACTAAGAGAATTGGTGCAAACAGATGAAGGTTATATTATGTTTTCAAGGTCTTTTGGAACTTGTAAAATATGGATTAGAACCACTTGATGAAGACACTTTAGAAAAGGAAGAGGCAGAATACAAAGATATAAAGAAGAAGAATTATAAAGATCTCTTTATAACTCATCAATGTGTCAGCCTAGACAATTTCAAAAAGGTTAATGATGTAGAATCTGCAAAAGAATCCTGGGATATTCTAAAGAAATCTTTTGGAGGTGCATAAAAGGTGAAAGAGGTGAGGTTACAAACTTACAAAAGGACAAATGAATTGCTTCAAATGAAAGATAACGAAATCATATCTGATTTCTTCACTAGGGTTACGAAACTAGTGAATCAAATCAAGACTTGTGGAGAGATGTTAACAATAAGACAAGTTGTTTCGAAGATATTGAGATCTTTGGCTCCGAAGTTCGATCATGTGATAGTTTCCATAGAAGAGTCGAACGACATGTCAACTTTGTCAAAAGAAGAAATTCAAGAGACGCTTGAATCTCGTGAACAAAGAATGGCTGAAAGAGTTGTAGGCAAGTCGAAGAGTGATATGGCTTTTCACACTCAATCAAAAAAAGATAAGAAAGGCAAAGGAAAGTGGTTCGACAACAAAGTTAGAGGTGGCTACAACAATTCGACTGGTAGATAAAACCATAAAAAAACATGTCAAATCAGAGAAGACCATACCAAGGCAACCAAAGAGGTTGTGTTGCAAATAGAGGAAGAGGTGGTGATCAAAAACCTGATGAGAGTCACATTCAGTGTTTCAATTTTCAAAAGTATGGTTACTATTCTAGTGATTGTCCAGAAAAGTGAAAGAATCAAGAAAGTGATGCAAAATTTGCAAAACATGAAGAAGAAGAGATGATGCTAATGGTCACAACACAAGATAAAGAGAAATTCAAGGACCAATGGTACTTGAATTCAGGATGCTCATAACATATGTCTGGAAGGAAAGATTGGTTTGTCAACATAACCCCCTTGATGAAAAACACATTGAAATTCGCAAATTACAATACCCTAGCAGATGAAGGTACTGGTGATGTTATGATTATGAGGAAATATAGCAGGAGATCAATAATTCCCAATGTGTTGTACATACTAGGCATGAAGAGCAATTTGCTCAGTATAAGGCAGTTGGTCGAAAAGAACTACAAAGTGTCAATCAAAGACAAGATGATGAGAGTTGTCGATGCAAATGGAAGATTAATCTTGAAGGCTTACATGTCTTAAAATAGAACCTTCAAGAGTGAGCTTAATTTGATGGAGCACAAGTTCCTTTTGAATGCAGCTACCAAAGATGAATGGATATGGAATTGTCGACTAAGCCATCTTAACTTCAAAGACATCAAAGATTTGAAAAGAAGAAATATGGTTTCAGGACTACCAGAAATCGACATTCCAAATAAAGTGTGTGAGGAATATGTGCAGGCAATTAAACACAAGACTAGCTTTAGCAAGGATGCAGGAAGCAAGTCGAAGGCTATTCTCGAAGTCATATACTCTGATATATGTGGACTAATTCAGGTGGATTTGATGGGAGGTAACAAATACTTTGTTACATTCGTAGATGATTTCAATCAAAAACTGTGGATACCTAATCAAGAAGAAAAGTGAAGTGATCGAGGTATTTGCCAAGTTTAAGTTATGGGCAAAATAAAAAGTGGTCGAAAGCTCAAAGTTTTGAGAACTAATGGTGGTGGAGAGTATGTGTCGAAGTACTTTGACAAATTATCTGAAAAAGAAAGGATTATGCATGAGGTGGTGCCACCCTACACTCCATAGCAGAATGGAAATGCAGAAAGGAAGAATCGAACCATCATGAATATGGTGAGAAGTATGTTGAAAGGCAAGCATTTACCTAAAGAGTTTTGGGGTGAAGCTGTGTCGACTGCAACATACATATTGAACAAATGTCCAACAAAGAAGCTATAATGAATTACTCAATAAGAATGTTGGTCTAGTGTGAAGCCTAGCTTGATTCATCTGAAGGTATTTGGATCTATTGCACATAGACATGTTCCAGATAAGTTGAGAAGAAAACTTCATGACAAGTCGAGTCAAATGGTCCTAGTTGGATATAATTTGATAGGAGGCTACAAGTTGTTCGACCCAATGAACAAGCATATTATGATCAGTAGGGATGTGATCATAGATGAACTTAAAGAATGGGATTGGACTGAAAATATCAAGAAAGATTCAGTGAGAATCTTACTTAAAGAACCAGCAGAAACTCAAGTCGAAAGAGAAGTTTGACAAGAGGAAGAAGTTAGAGATCAACCAAGTACAAGCAGACCTCAGAGAACAAGGCACATTCCTGCAATATTGCAAGATTGTGTGATTACATCAGATGATGTGGTTGATAATGAATGTGAGCTGGTACATTATGCTTTCTATGTAGATGTTGAACCTATAAATGCAGCTGAAGAATTAAAGGATTCAAATTGGGTGAAAGCAATGAACAAAGAAGTGAAGTCCATTGAAGACAATAACACTTGGTCACTTGTTGAATTGCCTCAAGGCAAGAAGGAAATTGATGTCAATTGGGTATACAAAGTGAAGATGAATCCCAAATGGGAAGTAACTCGATACAAAGCAAGGCTCATGGTGAAAGGATTTCTCTAGAAAGAAGGAATAGACTTTGATGAAGTTTTTTCACCTGTGGCTAGGATCGAAACAATCAGGTTGGTTGTTGGTCTAGCAGAAATGAATAGTTGGCACATATGTAAGATAGGCGTGAAGTATGCATTCCTAAATGGATCCTTAGATGAAGAAGTTTATGTTAAACAAACAGTTTGGTTTGTGAAATATGACGAAGAGAGAAAGGTGTACAGGCGACACAAAGCCCTATATGGATTGAAGCAAGCTCCAAGAGCTAGGAATAAGAAGATAGATAGATTTCTAAGGGAGAAGGAATTTGTGAAGTGCACAAATGAATATGGAGTATATGTAAGAAGAAGCAAAAATGAATTGCTTATACTATGTCTCCATGTCGATGATTTGTTAATAACATGTAGCTGCAAAAGTGAGATCGGAGACTTCAAACGTGGCCTCGACAAGGAATTCAAAATGTCCAATTCGGGTGACATTTAATATTTCCTTGGCATAAAATTCTACAAGAGTAGTAGAGGTTTAATGATGCATCAAAAAGAAGATATGCAGGAGAAATTCTCAAGAAAATTGAGATGGAAGAATGCAACTCCACTATGACACATACAAAACCAAGACTGCAACTGTCGAAAGATGCATGTGAAGATGATGTCGACCCAACCCAATACAGAAGACCTATTGGGTCATTGAGATACCTTTTTTATACAAGACCTAACTTAGCATACAATGTAGGTTGGTAAGTAGATTCATGCAGAAGCCAAGAGTATCACACCTATCAGCGGCGAAGAGGATATTGAGGTATCTAAAAGGAAATCTCGACTATGGAATTTTTTTTCCCACAACTGATAAAGGAAAAGAATGCAAGTTAGGGGGATACACTGATTCAAGTTGGTGTAGTGATGCTGAGGATCGAAAATTCACAGCAGGATATTTGTTCATGTTAGGTGGTGCACTAGTTGCTTGGAGTTCGAGAAAGGAACCAATAATGAAATTATTATCGTGCGAAGCAGAGTACATACATGCTTCTCTTTCTGCATGTCAAGCAACATGGATGATGAATTTGGTCGAAGAAATCACAGGGAAAGATCATGGAGAAATTACCATGAAAATCGACAGTATGTCAGCTATTAATCTGGCAAAGAACCCGATAACATGTGGAAGAAGCAAGCACATTGAAATGAGGTTCCACTTTCTTCGAGATCATGTAGGGAAGATGAACTTGGAACATTGTAGAACTGAGAATCAGATTATAGACATTATGACTAAGGGTGTGCAGGTCGAAGTATTTCAAAGACTAAGAGCTATGATGAATGTAAATAGCTTAGATGCAATGAATTATATGGTGTGTTGAAAGTATAATTCCTTGTGTCGAAGCAACTTGATCGATAGAAAACAAGAAGTGTCAAAGTGTGGAAGCAGTTTTTTACACACAAATTTGATTTAGATCTAAAATAGATAATTTTAATTTAGGTATAAAAATAGATAGATTTCATTTACTTCTAAAATAGGTATTTTGAGTTTTTATAGTTTTGGGCTTTGACTTATAGAGCAAGCTAACCTAAAATTATAAATAGTGGGAGTAACCCTATTTTTTGTAATCAATCAAGTTGTATTCACAAAATTTACAGTTACAAGTGAATAAGAAGTTTTCCACAATTTATTGGCAAAGAGAAACTCTGCAGAAAATAATTGTCTTTTCTTCCTTCTTTCTTCCATATGTTTTCATTGCCACTGTGTGGTGATAACAATCTTGTTCGTCAAGATTGATATAAATTCATCATAGAATTGGTGGATTTCCACCATATGTATATCCGAAAACACTTTTTTCATTAAACAAGAGTTTTTTCGGATATGCATATCTGAAATATACATTTTTTACAACAATAGGGTTCGTTCGGATATGCATATCCGAAGAGTATTTTGGGGTTTTCAAATGTGTTTTTCACCCATATAAGAGTGTTTTCCGTGAAAATTGGTAAACAATCGCTAGTCTTTCGAATTCTAGAAATTCTTGTAACTTACAGGATCGACTAGATTGATCCTGGGACACGTGTTGTGTTTCGTTGGTTTATATCTTTTGAATGTTCATCTTTTCGATGGTTATGGTTAAAGTGTAAAAGACAAAAAATTTATGTAAAGTGACTATAGGAAAGTAAAAAGACTTTGACTTAAAAGTAAAATGGATGAAAGAGATTTTGGTAAATATAAACTGACAATTAATTAAAATATGGTGATTCATACGTACATTCTCAAAGACTCTTTTCTCTAAACACTGGTACTTCGAGTTTTATGAGTAACTTGTACAAAAGTGAACACACTAAAATATAACATTAAGACCCTAATTTATACTACTTTGACCATACAGGTCTTTTACTATAGACATGCCACGTTTGACGTTGCATGCTTTCTCAAATCCTCAGACTTCCATGCGTCCTTCTGGATAAGAACGAAGCATTTGAATTCAAAATCAGCCTTCAATCCAAAGCGCCAAACATCATGATACGATCTTTCGAATTATTTGAATTCGAAACTTGAAATATCTTTAACTCCTTATAAGATCCACAATAATGAGACTTCGCTAAATCATTAATCAATCAGTCGAAAGAACCTTAAATAGTCAGCTTCATATTCCCTTTGAAAATTTGAACTTCCTTTGACATCCTCTCATTTTCTTCCAGATTATATACCGTCGAAATTCCAACCAACAAAGGGTAGCCAAAGAAATTCTCAAAGATGATGAGTACACTAATGATGAGAGAAGATTGTCTCACGTAAAAATAGAATTGACCCGAATAACCAAAACCTGTAAAAGGTCGGGCTTAGACAACTTAATTTTAACCTGTTTAAATTTTGGACTTTAAATCGACCCGCCAAAGATCTGAGCCCGTCACGGGCTAGCCCTAAGCGGGCCGAATAGCCTAAATTGTCAATTCTACTAACATCTCACCGTATAATTATTTTAAAATATTATTTTAATATTTAAGAGAGAAAATGAAGAGTTCAAATTTTATCGAAAAAAGGATCGGAAACAATCTACTCTCATTAATGATTAATGAATTTAATGGAAGTGCATGTAAAGAAATGTAAGACAAACATTTAATTTTAATATTTTAAAATATTAAATTTTATAAATAATTTAAAATTTAATTTGACGAGATACATAATTATTATAGATTAACAAGTACAACAACCATTTTCTCATGTTTAATATAATAGGCAAAGTTTGTATTATTATATTTGAGGCAAAGTCACGATATTAACTTGATGCCATTCAACAAAAAATTAAAAAAAAATTCCTAAAAAACAATTGAATTCTTCATCTTCGATATCGACCAAGCATATGTTAACTTAAATTAGATATTAACTCGCGCGTTGTGGGAGTTTTTTATTGCGCTTGTAATTTTGATGTATAAATTAAAATTAGTTTATGAAAAATAAATTAAATATATAATAATATTTTTGAATGAGAAGTTTATAAATATATTACAATTGCAAATATTTTTAATGTAAAATTGTATATTAGTTATAAAAATACGAGTGACTACAGTGTCTTAACGAATGTTATAGAAACATAAATTTCTTTTTTTTTTCTTCGGTTAAAAGAATTTGAATTATCAAAATGAATTAAAATTAAAATTGACTTTAAGAAAATTTGTGATGACAATATCTAATTGAATTATTTTTCTCTTGATTCTAATATAAATTTTTATGTTAATTTTTTTGTAATATATTTATAAATTGAAAATATTTTTTATGTCAATTATATATATGAGATATGAGGCATAAATAAATGTTATAATAAATAAATTATATAATTTTTTATATTTAATGAGAGTTACGTTTTTAACAGTATGAATTAAAAAAGAATGTTAATCAGTATGTTTTTAGATAAATATTCTTGAAAATTTTCATTTTCGCTTCCTATTCTTGAATTCACATTTTTCAACGACATAGTCTTGAATTCACATTAAAAAAAAAAAGAATAAAAAGACATTTCCTTTTTGAACATGTATTTTAGTAAATTGTATTTAGAAAGTTGTTTTACTTCTAATCTCTTCACTCTCTTTGTCTTATTTGTCATTTTTCTTTGTATTAAAATATTCTTCTTTATGGTATAGTATTATGAAATGTGTGGATAATTCCACTAATATTTAATAGTTTTTTTAATAAGCTAGATGTTCGACTAATATTTATTAAAATAGTTTTTTTAATAACTAATAGTTTTTCTAAATATATATACTCTCATCACACTATTAGTATATATTATTGACTATAGAAAAAAAAAAAAAAAATAATAATAATAATAATAATAATAAGTAGGATGTTTGGTTAAAATAATAATTAAATATTTAAGAGTGGTCCCATATATAAGTTTAATTATAATTGTCACATTTAAATTATGTATAATTTTTTTGAAACTCTAAAAAAGTGAAGCAACATTAATTAGAAGAAGTCAAGAACAGTGAGTATTTGGAGAGAGAGTATATATGATGAAAGAGTCAAGACACACTAAATTTTGTCCTGGTCCCTTAATACAAAGCAATACCTGCGGCAAATGCCATAATTGTATGGTGCAACTTTATTGAAATGGAGACTTTAATGGGTTGTTTTATTCGGGGAAGAGTTCAAATTAGATGTTTTTTGTCTTTAAGTGAAAATAGTCACGAGGCATTAAGGGGACAGGTAAAGTGTTGTAGAAAATGGTCCCATAATATAACAAAAGGTCTAGCAGTAAGTTTACTCATTTCAATGTTCCATTAAGTAACTTTTCATTTATTCAAGCATTGTTACAATGAATTAGGAAATGCTTTACAAAATCAGTTAGTATATAGTGAATTAGTGCAGAAAATAGCACAAGTGAATCTTAAAAAATAAGACAAACATGAATGGTAATGTGACATGAGTGGTTGCTAAAAGTTTCAAATAAATTCATGGTGTAGACTATCATGACATGTTCATCGGTTCCAATAATTAAATTAATTTGATTTTTACTATAAAATATAGAAAATAGATGTCAAGATTGCGTTCCTAAATAAAAATCTATTTCATGATGTGTATATGACACAACATGAAGGCTTTGATAATCTAGAACATACCAAAAATATATGTGAGTTGCAATAGTCAATTTATGGAATGAAGCAAGCTTATAAAAGTCAACATTTTTGTTTTGATCACTCATAAAATTTGAATTCATTAAAATGAATATAAACCTTGTGTTCATAAGAATGTTAGTGGGAGCATAATTGTAGAATAACATATTACTCATAAAAAATGACATCTCTATCTTGCAACAAGTTAAAACTTGATTAGAAAATTTCTTTTCTAAGAAATATTTTGGAGAAGATGCTTATGTATTTTGAATAAGGATCTATAGAGATAAATTCTAACGGTTGCTTAACTTAAGTCATGTCACATAGTGATTGTTTGTCAAAAGTATAATCTCCTTCAATGGAAGAAAAAAAAGTTCCATGAATAAGATTTCATATATAAATGCAATTGGATCTCTTATGTATGTCATGTTGTGTACTCAAACATATGTCTTGTATACTTTTAGCACAACGAGTATATACCATTTTGATCTCAATGATGGCCATTAGGCTACTGTCAAGAATATCCTTAAGTACTTGAGGAGAATTAAGATTAATTATTGGTATATATAGGTCAAGAATAACATATTATAATTGGTTACATCGATATATCTTTCAAACAACTAAAGATTATTTGAGATCGCAATTTGTTTATGTGTTTTGTTTAAGTGGAGGAGTCGTGATTTGGAAGAGTTCAAAGCAAGAAATTATTGTTGATTATACCACAAAGACTAGGAATATTGTTGCCTCGAACGCAGCAAAAAAGTTGGTTTGAATTAAGAATTTAATTACTATATTTGGTACCAGTGTGAATCTTATTGATTTGTGTTTCGATAACAATGGTATCATTGCACTAGATAAGAAGCCTAGATTTCATCAGTTATCCAAATAGATACTTAGGCATTATCACTCATTCAAAAGATAATCGAAAGAAGATATATGGCACTATCACCTTAATATGTTTGACTTGAACGTAATAAAGTCTCTAGATTAATTAATATGTGAAGGAACCGAAGAAAAAAAAAATCGAGAAGAAAATCAATAAAGTCGCCATCGAGTATTTATTTATCCCGAGGAAAGGGAAAGAAAACTCATCAAAGAAAAACTTGAAAAGGGAGAAGTCACGATCTTACGACCGAGAGATCGAGTCCAGGAGTCAATTATGCAAGGGGAAGGTATTAACACCCCTCACGTATGTGGTACTCCATGGGATTCATTCTTGTTGTTCTAATCTAAAGAGTGTTTTCTATCTAAACACTAATCAAGCTAGAGGGAAATGCATGTATGCAAAGTGTATATATAAAGAAAAAGGTTTTATTAGTCGTGCCTGCTGTGGTTGCAAACCTTTATGCCTACGTATCCTCTATGTGAAATGAGAGATCAAGACACTCGTAGTTCACCTTGAAAATGTTGGTTTGTTGTATGTTTTTTATGAACAATGCTAAATTCGCATTCTACCGCAGCTCGACCTTTGGAGACTCATGCATTGTAGTAGAAAGGAATTAACACGTTCTTCTCTGAAAAGATTTTAAAAGAAAAATGACTGAAGACAAAAAGATTTGCATTGGTTGATATTTTGCCGTGAATAATAGCTAATTGACCTCAAGAGAGAGATTAACCATTTCTTCACTTATTAACGAAAATAGTCTTTGAGATTTGAACTACACAAAAGACTAAGAATGAAAGAACAATAAGATCGAGAAGAAACCCGCTTATCATCTCCATTACTTAGTAGAAGCATGATTCTCATCATTTGTTTATTAAGTGTTTTGAAATTTAAAAGAAAAAGAAGTTTTTGTTTTAACAATGCAAAAAAGGGGAATGAAAAAATATAAAGGAGATTAACCCAGTTCTATCCTTAGTGTTATCATACAATGATGATCCTAAAATTTGGATAACAAAGGGGAACATCTACCTAAGTTAGCATGCATGGATTACAAACCTAAGGTCTATTTGATTCAATCTTTTAGAGAAGAATGGACTAAAGGTCCTATGGAGAGCATGCAATCTCTCAAGGAGAAAAGAAAAAAGAGAAGCAAGCAAACAATCAAATACTTAGAAAAGATAGTGAAAGCAAACAAGAAGTAGAAGTTTAATCAATTAATTAAAAGTCGATTAAACTTAATCAATTAGGTTAAAAAAATTAATTAACAAAAACTAATTAATTTTTTTATAAGAAAATCAACTAATTAAATTAACATCTAATTAATTAATTAAAAGAAAAAAAAGGATCACGACATGGTCAACCAAACAATTAATATTCAAAATACAAGAATTAAACTTCTAACTATTTTTTTTTTGTGATTTTTCATGTAAGGAAATTAGAAGTTAAAAGGAATTAAAAACCTGTTATAATATATTTTTTGATAATTTTATGAAAAGAAAATTAGAAATCACAAGGAATTAAAGCCCTATTCTATGTTTTTTGATATTTTTTATGAAAATAAATTAGAAGTTAAAAAGAATTGAAATTCTAATTCTAAATTTTTTGAAATTTTTATCATAAAGAAGATTAAAAAATTAAAAAAATTAAAAGGAAATAAAAATACTATTTTAAAATATTTTTTATGACATTCTATCATGTGAAGAAACTAACCAATATCATAGAAAAATCACACAAAAACATTTAACAAAAACAAGAATTGAAAGATGAAGGAGAAACTGATTTAAAGGAACTAGGGGGTGTGAGTGTGTAATTTCGAATTGTTGGGCTCAGAAACAGTAAGCCCAAGTTCTAAAAAAAATTAAAAATGATGGGTGTAACACCCTATTTCTCCGTCGCTAATTTATATAATAATCAGAGTAAATTAATTTTGAAAGAAACATCAACTAAATAGGACGTCACATGCTTCGCCAATCACACATGCTCAAATTTAGGATACACAACACAATCACATACTCATAAGTCTTAAAACTTCAATACATTTATTCGCAGCATAAAAACATCAATAAACAGTCATCTCGATCCACCAACCGGAGTTATAATTATTATCCTTCACACATCAGCATAATCATAAAACAATTCAAATAATGGAGTAATACATGTTCACTCCTAATCATAACAAAACAAATCATGCAAAAACCCCAAGTGTTATGTATCAGAGCAGACACCGACTCAATCTATGCAACTGAAGGAACTCCTCAGCTAACCTTCGATCTCTAGCTACTTCGAATCATCTGCACATTATCCATATGGAGGTAACATTCAAACAGAAATTGCGAGATATCATAACAATATAAGAGAAAGCATAATAATAAGCAGGTAAGATTCAAACACATAATCAGCGCTAACATACATCATAATATAATATACACTATCATCAATCTTCACCCATCGACTTATCAATCATAATATGATGCAAAGGAGTGACATTGATGCAATGCATGTGGTACCAATCAGGGTAGAATCCTCTTCGCAATAATGTCAATTTAGCGCAATCAACTTCACTCGCCAATACAGGCCTTTGCTTTATGAATGTATGAGACACTATCATGCAACAATATACTTTGCATTTATCGTTAATACTCATCACAATATCACCAATACAAGCCTTTTTCATCGCCTTCGTCATGTATATCGTATCACACAATCAAAACAATCATCGCAAATAACCACAACATAATTCATGGCATACAAATTAGAACACACTTACGAATCGGTAGCAATATTGATGAAATAATTAACTACTGCATTATAAATCATTTTTATAAGATAGGAAATTATTTTATCTTTCTAACGGTCTAAGCGGAGCATCAAACGGACACCTGAGGCAAAAGTTATGAGTCTTAGAAGTTTTCTAAAAATGATGTCACTAGCAGTGGTAACCGGTTACCCACTTATGATAACCGATTACCACAGGACACTAGCCTCGTTTCTTTTCAAAATTCATCACGGTAACGGGTTACCCATTTATGGTAACCGGTTACCTCAAGATAGTATCTATCCTCATTCCAACCATTGATATGGTAACCACTTACCATATTTGGGTAATCGGTTATTCCGTGATAACAATGAAAAATCCTGCAATTTCCATGTTACGACCCTCCATGTTTCAACATCCAAAAATCATAATTTTTACATCAAAATTCATCTTTTTAATAGTTTAATTATTCATCAACATTTATCTACCAATTCTAACCAATTCATATCATTCAATCACATAAAAACACACCAAATTCACCAAAACTCCATCAACGGGAAAAACCTCAGAAACAACCAATTATGGAGAAATCAAAACATACGATTATACAACATAAATCCTACCATACCCCATCATTAGGAAAACCCTTATAGAGTTAGAATCCCCCCTTACCTTAGGTTCTTGGTTGATTCTTGATTTCTACGGTGAAATCTCTTGCCCTAGCTTCTTATTGCTCTTCTCTTCTTCTCTCTTCTACGCTTCTCTTTCTCTATTTCTACATACTGACTCTTTTCCCTTATTCTTACGCAAACATATTCCAATAAATAATTATTTCATTATTATTATTATAAAATAATAATAATTATCCTAATAATATAATAATAGTAATAATCCATCATTTTCCTCAGTCTCTACTTCTACGTTTCAATCCCTCATTTTCCTTAGTCTCTAGTTCTACGTTTCAATAACAAAAACCTTCTCTGCTCAGATTATTTTTATTCTCAAAAACTCTATTCCTAAAGCTCAAACTTCCCCTGTTTGTTCATTATGATTATGAAAATCACACAGCAACAAAAAAAAAACTCGGTTTCTCCTCCGTCAAAAATCTCTTATGTTTTCTTTTCACGATATTCTCACGGTTATCTCTATTCATTCTCAGATTTGATTGTAAACCACAACAAAAACTCATTCAGATTTAGATCAGGTTCGGTTTTCATTTTATCAGTTAGCAACATCAACAAGTTTTCACGGTTATGTCGATTTTAAGTAATAGAAACAATTATAAAAGCTCTATTCAGATCACAGCAAACAACAACAACATAACATGGTAATTCAATTGAGAGAAAGGAAAAGGGAAGCTTACAAGGTCAGAGCAAGTCTGAAGATTATCCGATGCCGATGAGAGTCGAGAAAACCAGAGTTAAACTGCTCCTATGTTCTTCTTAATTCTGAATTTAAGTCTTGAAATCTGGAAATATTCTGGAAACATTTCTGAAAGTTTTCCAGGTTCTGAAGTATTTCTTGAAGCTTGGAATTGCAGGTTCTGATGAAATTTCTATTTGAGGAAGAATTTGAATTTGACTTTAAACCTTGGACTATAAATGGAATTGAATCTTCACTTTGAATCATCATGAATTGCCAATCCAAATGATTTACGAAACTTCTAAGTCATAAAAATGACATATAACGTCTCACGCGATTTCACGACCTTCTGAGCATAATCCGAGATTGATCCTTCAAGTAAACTTGTAGATTTGTTTGTGATGTCGTGCAAAAATAATCGGCCCAAAATACTTAAAAATTGAGGAAGTTACGATCCTTGCGAGTTGGGTAACAATCTTTTAAAATTAAGTCAAATCCACAAAATGACCTCTAAAGTATTCAAACTTTTGATGATTTTCCATACATAATCAGCTCCTGACTTGTAAAGAGAAGTTGGAGAGGATATCACAGAAATTCTTTCCCAAAGAATCGCTAAAAAATACTAAGTAATGAATAAGTTATGATCATTTGAACTCGAACTTACAAACGTTGACTTTTGGTCCACCAACTTTCAATTAACTCGCGAATTTGATCTTTTTCCCTAACCCAAGGCACACTTAATCACATATAAACTTGAGATGATGAAATCTTGATTAAATCAGGTTCACATTTGTCAGAATCTGAGATTACATGTTAAAGAAGGCATGGAAATTAACACATGAACCTATCTCAATGAGTCTCAGAAAGTAAGCAACCAAAATCGCCTTAACCATACAGGATGAAGCTTGAAGACAACGTGATCCTGATGTATTGTGATTCTATGAGATGACAAAGAATCTTAGAAGGAAAATTAGGGTATAACAACATGTTTAATGGAACATTTATGCGTAACTTAAATGTGCAACACCGTTAAATATAAGGACGTCAATCTAAAAGTATTTGTTGTCAATTTTTCTTGTTAATTAGGACAATAATGGTGCGCATTGACTATTATGTGAGTAGACATATGATCCTATCTCATAAGGCATAAACATGAGATATCAACCTTTTACATATGTATATGGTGCACATAGAATATTATGTGAGTAGACATATGATTATGATGAATTGACTCACTATGAGGATACTACATATTGTGTTATGTAATTGTCAAAAGTTATTCATCTAGTTATAGATCTATGTGCTTGCAGATATATCTGTCAGTTAGTTGGGATGATGACAACTGATGTAGCAACTTTAAATTGAAAACTCCATAAGTCAAACTGCTTTTTATTGTTGATAGTTCTTGTGATAAGGAAATGTGATATCAATCGTCAGCTGGTTTTGATGATGAAAAATAATGAAGGACCTTTAAAGATGACAACTCCATAAGTCAAACGACTTTTGGACGTTGAAATTTCTTTATAACAGGAGAGGTTAATATCAAGTATCAAACCAAGCTCCTAATGATGACACATTGTCAAGAAGATATATCTAGCCTCATCAGTAAGATAATTTAAAGATATGGATGAAGTGCTAATAAAGTTGTTGAGTCGAGCAGGGGATCTTAAAGTCGAAAATAGAGAAAATGTTAAAGCTCATTTGGTCCTATGCTTAGGTTCTTAGAGTGATCAATTTATTTTAAAATATATAAGAGTAATTCTTGAGATACTAAGAAAAAGTCACACACACGTAAAGCTTTTTCAAACATCTCTAAAATATTTTATAAAACAAATGAAAATGTTTTTACACAGGTACTTAATTGATTTTTAATTTTATTAAATAATACAAATAATTTTTACATAGGTTAAGTGATTACAATATTAGAATTAATTGATTAATTCACTTGTAACTCCTCCAATATTACAATAGAAGTTAATTAAATCAAAAGATTAAAGTGAAAGATCATCACTCATGCCATGTTCCAGATTAATCAACATAAAGAAATCTCATGTTCAAAGAACAACAAAGAAGATGAAGAAGTTACTTCAACAGTTGAATAATAAGGATATAAGATTTCAAAAGTATACTCTAGAAGTATGCACCTTTAAAGTTTTTGATCTTGAAATATTAACTATCATGACAAATATGATCAAATCAACACCATTTGAGAATTTCTCAGTTTAATAATTTGTGGCGCTCAATAAAATAAATATGCATGTGGTGAACTTATTTATTTGTTTGTTTACAAACTCACACATTCAATGATGTGTGGAGAAGGATACACTATTAAGGTGTTTTTCCTAGGAATTTTATCAATAATTTTTCTTGATGCAAGTAAAATTATTTTAAGATTAAAATAATTAGTTAATCTCATTAACCCCTTAAAATAACTATTTTTAACTCTTCCCTACTTTAAATAATTATTATTTTATTGATCATGTTATTTTTGACCTCTAAAATGAGTTTGTTCAAGTATTTTAAGCTTAGGGATACTAAAAACATAAATTTGAGGTGTTCAGAAATCAACAACGCCCAACAAACAAACCAAAACACAAAGGAGGCTCAGATGAAGAAATTTAATCGATTACCAAGAAAAGATAATATATTAAATATAGACAAAACGCACAGTTTCAAAAAAAATCCAAATCATCTTGATGCGTCTGAAAGATTCAATCTAAGCAATAATTAGGATTGTATCAAAAGCTGAAAGATTGAGATATTTAATCAATTGAAGAAATCGATTAAAAACCTAAATATGGTGAATTTGGATCTTATTTTTGGACAACTTGATCTTCTCATCAAAATCTATTGACCCACCCTCTCAAAAAGCCCATAAGGTATCACTATCAATAGGTATTGCATTCTAACATTCTCTTGCATCTCATACTTTCTTTTCTCTACACACTAATAAGATTATTCTCAAAAAGGTTCATCATGAATCCCAGTCTCACTGATGAGTCACAATCAAACAACATGAATTAAGATTTTTCAAACACTTTGTTAACCGAATAGTTATGAGAGTTCATACCTTAGATCCCGCAGTTTTTAAAGAATGCAAGTTTTCAAAACTCTAGAAGAACTCAAACTCAAATTTTCTCTGCACTTCCTCAACAAAAATTTACACCACCTTAGTAAAGATGTATTTCTCAAATCTCCATCTAATTGATGGAATTCTTCAAACCGAAGTAAGAAAACACCACATAAGCCTTTCTATAGAAGATTTTCTAAAAATACCCAATCTTCCTTGTGAAGACCATCCCATTAAGTCAAAAGAAGACAACTTCAACTTTGTCACTGCCACATCTTCACTAATAAAAAACCTTCTTCATACACACCTTAACCATTTGAAACCAAACAAATTTATCCAGAAATAAGATTATCCCACTATATAATTTCCATCACTCTTATTCCTAGGAAAGGAACAATTGATCACCTAAACCAAATGAACGTAAATATTTTATGGTCACTAGAAAACAAAATCATTGTCCATTGGGCTAAACTGGTAATCAAACATATGATAGACAATAGGAAAGAAGGCAAACTTTTCTATATGGAAACCTTATCTGAAAAATCCTAGAAGAATTAGGATATGATTTTAAGAATGAAGTATTCAGAGAAAAATCATCTAGAATAGGGAAATCTACTTTGTTAACCATAAAAGTCAGACTTAAATAAAATAAAATAAATAAAGAACAACAAAGAAATAAATATCAAAAGATATCCCCACCAAAGAACTCTCATCAATTTACAATCAAATATATCAATGAGTTCGTAAACCAACACCTCATCCCAAACCAAAACCAACTAAATCTTGAAGATCTTGATAAAGAACTATCCATTTTAGGATTTTGTTAAAACACAGTCTTTGCTATTTTAATAAAATTCATGTAATTTCCCTTTTGCATTTCTTGTTATGTTGTTTCCTTGTTGTAATGCATTCCTTTTTTTTAAAAAAAATGAGTATGTCTTATTATTTTTAATATTCTTGTTTTACATATCCTTTCCTTACATATGTTTGAAATGTCCCATAAAGTATAAGATTCTCTTAATAGATTTTGTTTGCCAATAAATGAGAATAATATTCGTCAAACCTTTTTTTGCATAAGACACTCTTAGGGACACCTCAAGATGAAAGCTCAATATACCAATAAGCATGACAAAGACATATATTATGCCAAAATATATGGAACCTTATAAAGAAAACATGTGTCTCATCTGATAGTGATACTCCCTATGCCTAAGGATTAGGAGATCTTGTTTAGGATAAATATGTTATTTCCTACTAAGTGTGATATTTTCCTCATTATGCCATGATATTTTTTGCTTACCTTGTGTCATACTTAAATACACTTTAGAAAAACTTATATCACACACTTTAGATAGGAAATATGCTTCCCTTTATAAAGTATGATTGTTGTACCCCAAAATTTTCCCTCTCTTTTCTCAAGGGATCATCCTGGACCCTCAGGTTTGCTTCCATCCAATTTCAAGCCTTGAATTACAAACTTTCCAAGAAAGTCATTCATAAGGGCAAAATGGTCATTTGCATACTAAAAAGCCAAACTTTGACTTTTTAATCAAAATCAAGTTTCAAGCATCATGTTTCATCAAGACATGTTGAAATATGAAGTTTGTTTCATCAAGAAATTCAAAAGTCAAAATTACTTTGGAAAAGTCAAAATTCTAAAATACTTAGAATTTTTCTAAGTGTTTAAGAAATATGACAAGCTCAGAACTTTTGATCAGATTTTCACCATGATGGAAGTTGATTCTGTAAGAACTTCTAACACAAGAGTTATAGATCTCAATGAGATCTCAAACATTGCAGAACAAAACTTCTCCTAGAAATGTTGGGATTTCAAGCTACAAATCCTTGAAGACACGACCATGAAACTGAAACTTTCAGCAAGTTCTGGACCTTTCTAAAACAGGACTTGGTTAGAACTTCTGGGCCAATTTTTCACGTAGGTTCAGTCAGAAGTTGCAATAGAAATTCAAAGAGGACTTACAAAGCATGTCACAAGCTTTCTGGAAAGTGTAAGAACTCGTTCAGAACATGCTGGGGCAAAGGGATTTAGGGATCAAAAGTTATATATTGGTTCTAAGTTGCACTGATGTTGAACTTCTGACCCAGACTTAGGCTATGATGCACAATCTCATAGCGCAAGATTTCTAGTTTGATAAATCTCATCATCATTTAATGCTCACAACCACTTTTGAGTTTTTATCCAAAGGATTTCCCCACGTGTGAGATAGAAGTACCATTGTTGTCCTTGAAAGACAAACTTTTGTACAAGGTTATGCTAGGCCCATGCTTTGCTTTTTCCTCTGAGGGTAATTTTCCTTAATTCATGCTTATAAATCCAGCTTAGGCACGGCTAAAAGCTGCTAACCATCATACTTGCTTCAAGAACAAGGCATCACCCTAGCATGTGAAGCTATGTTCAACGCTTCCATCAGAACATCACTCTTCGAGTATCATTCTGGTCTTCTGCGATCAGAACATCAACAGATCTTAAAACCTCATTTATATAACCTGCTGCACTGCCACAACACAGTCCTATAACCAACAGCTAATTCATTCCATGCCTGCATCCCATAACTGCACCAAACTGGCATACGAAAACTGTGATAAAAAAGCAATGGAACAGTATACCAAAAAAGGTTCAAATCCCATTTGTTTTCCCCCCTAAAACCATAACAAATTCACCTATAAATAAGTTGCTCCATCACACTTTCAAGGGGCTGGCTTTTGGAAGAGAGAGAATTTTCAAAAGAGAGAAAAGAAAACTGTAAAACCTTCATACAAATCCAGAATTCCCAAACAGAAAACCAAAACCTTTTCTCTTCCCTTTGAGTCAAAGAACTTGGTATTCTCTCTTTCGTTGCTCTTGCTGACTCTAGAACATCTAAAGGCAGCAATTCAAGTTCCAAGCACACGCTCCAGGTTCAAGATAAGTCTTTTTGACTTTGCATCTCTTTATTCAGAACATCATTAAATATGTAAATATCATAGTATTGATGTTGTCCATATCATTGCATAAGTAGAAAAAAAACTACGGATCAGAACTTTTGAATAAAGCTAGGTTCGGAATTAGAATCAGAACTTCTATAAACTGCTATGCTTTTATCCTTCTGATTTGCTGTTAAGGACTAGTTGAATTTCTGATGTGCTGATTAATATGAGGAAAGAGTTCAAATGCAACACAAAACTTCTGTTTTTTCACTCACCATTTTAACACACAGAATTTCTAGGATTTTCTCACTGTTTAAGTACACAGAACTTCTGAGTTCTCTTCACTGTTTTAACACACACAATTTCTAGGATTTTCTCCTTGTTTAAGCACACAGAACTTCTGAGTTCTCTTCACTGTTTTAACACACATAACTTCTATGATTTTCTTACTATTTTAACGCGCATAACTTCTGATTTTCACTCACTGCTTAGCACAACACAGAACTTCTGACTTTTGGCTCACTGTCTGAATACCACCCAGAACCTCTGTTTCCTTTCCCTCTAACGTTTCTTACAGGACCTCAGAGTGTACCAATCTAGAACTTCTGATTCTCACTGACGTTTCTTTCTGAGTCACAGCACGCCTGACATCAGAACTTCTGATCCCTTTTGTTCTGTTTTCAACAGCACGCTGATTCTATCTCTCATTATCTTCCCCTTTATTTTTTATCATTTTCAATATTAATACCTTTTTTATTAATATAAAAAAGACATCAAAAAATTTTCTTTTATTTAATTAATTTATTTCTTTTTTAATTCATTAAGACAAAAAACCACTTTCAAAATAAGTCCATTTTACATTTCTTGTATACTATTTCAATATGGTTCTATTAGATAATTAGGAATTTAATTTCTTGCAAACCCCCATTTATAAATTTGTACCCCATCCCTCAATGATGTAATAGCTTAGGACTTTACATTTCCGCAATTTATTTTCTTTTAAACATAAATGCTAGTAATTAGGGTGTGTATGGTAAGATATGAAATCAACAAATAAATAACCCTAATCAAGACAAAATGCATGTAAATAAAACACACTTGCACACTAGCACCCCTTAGGGTAATCTCACTTGTTGCCTATCGGAAAAATAGTCATGTCCCTCGAACATGGGCATTTTAGCAAAGACCCTCGATAAAAGATCGTAGTCCCTCGATGAACCTTGATGTTGCCTTCGGTAAACGATCTAGTCCATAAATGACATTGCTAAAACGTCCATAGGTTGCCTTCTATGACTATACAAACATCCCAACACCCGTCCCTTCACATCCAACGATAGGGCTTCTTACCAAATTAATGGTAAGATAGCAACATCTAAAGGAGGAGGAAAAAAACATCTAAGACCTTTTGAGTAGGTAGATTTGCTCCTAGTTGCTCGCTTGCTTAAAACAAAAACATTTTTATACACCCACACTCTCATTTTGAAACATTTTCGAAAGACAACACTTTGTACACATTCTTATAGAGACGAGAACCATTACAAAGACACCTTTTTAAAATCACTTCCAAAAACATATCTCACAAACACATCTTTGAACTATTTTTCAAACAAACACTTTGTACGCGTTCTTATAGAGATGAGAACCATTACAAAGACGTTTTCAAAATACTTTCAAAACCCACGCCACGAGCATATTCAAACAAAAGAAAGTGATCTAGCAAGCAACTAAGAGCCCATGGAAAACCATGGATGAAAAGGGTGCTAATACCTTTCTTTTTCATAATCTACCCCCCGAACTCAAGAAATAATCTCAAAGGTCTTTCCTGTGCTTTTTCACCTTTCCTTTTGGATAAAAGAAAAGTCGGTGATGACTCTTGCTAACCGCAACATTTGCGATAAAACACAAAACATACCAAGTCAGTTCCCCCACCGTATCACAAAACTGGAGACTCTGCTGGGGAAAAAAAATCAAAAGTGGGGTTACCTTAGGGCTAGATCACCTTTACTTACTTTCTTTGTTTAACTTGCATGCTTTACATTATGGTTCCTTGTTTGGGTTTGTTTTAATCCTATACCCGAATTTGGGGCACCTTTTAGGTAAGTAGCAATAAACTGTGAGGGAACTCTGCAGGGTATACCGACACGGTTGAAGTAGTAGCTATGTTGATGTGACACTTCAGTTGGTACCTGTTGTACCCCAAAATTTTCCCTCGCATTTTTCCACCAGCAATCTCAGCTTCAGGCATTTCATGACTTTTCAAACTGACTCAAGAATCGGGCAAACGGACTTTTCTTGTCAGTCAAGCAAAATTAGGGTTTTACTGGTTTTCATGGTCCTAGAACAGTTCAAGCAGTTGGCTTAGGGTTTTGGTTGGTTTTGGCTCAATTTTGATCAGGCGAACGTTATTTAGCATTTAATCGAGAATTAAGGGTTTTTTGGGCATATTCTCAGAAAGGTTAAAATTCCACAGCACTTTGCAAGTCACTCCGAGATTCGGGTCGAATTCGCATTGTTTTTAATTTAATCAGTAAAAGGGACAGTTGGGTTGAATTCATGTTGTTTTGTTTGAGCCAGTCAAAAGAAATATGCAGTTTGGAATTATAGTGCTTGGCAAAGAATCAGTGAAAAAGGAATGCGCTTGATCAGTTTATTTTGGTCAACTGCTGCTTTGCTTTGGATATTGGAAATGACAGGTTTAATTGGTCAATTACTAAAGCATTGTTTTATTTAAATTATTTATTATTCTAAATTAAGTGATTGAAATTTATTTTTCAATTATTTTAATTCAAAGAGTTTTAAATAAATAAATAAACAATAAAGAGAGAAAACAGAATTAAACTGGATAATGGAAACTTTTATTTATCTTTAAATTAACTGTACAATTGATGTTTGGAATTTAATTACAAACATTGTTTTTTACATTGATTTAAATTTAAATAAAAAAGGGGAAAACTATCCTATTTATTTCTAATTCTTCATTCTTCACTTCGCTCCGGTGCTCCTTTATTCATCTGCAAAAAGAAAAGAGAAAAGTCAAAAGCAGTTAAATCGAAAAAGCAGATAAAGTTTGCAGTCATCATTAAGGGCCACTGATTGGGATCAGTTAACCCTCTCTGCAAATCACGGGATTTCTCCCGGTTCACAAAGAGGGAAGAATTTTATCATGAATGCAAAATGTCAAAATGCATAATTTTAAAATGTCAAACTGCATAGTTCAGAAGTAAGTTCAAACCAAACTGAAAATCCAATTACAACTTTCTATCAAAGATCAAAAAGTGCAATTTACTGTCAAAGTATCAAAGAGTCTACACAAAAGCTGTCAAGAGGAAGATTTTGAAAGATATCAAAAAAAGCACACAAGCTGTCAAAGAAAGATAAAGATGCAGAGGAAATCTTATATGCAAGCAAGCTTTCTCTTTTATCATCATTTCCCATCAGAGAGCCCTTTCAGAAAAAAGTACAGAAAATAATCATATTATAATATATCCAACTGTACTATAGAGAGAGAAAAAGAAGAGATAGAGGCAGGTTTTCAGGCTTAGGCAGGATAGGCAGGAGATATAGGAAGAAAAATATACAAAAGAACAAACACAGTTCAGAGGGGGAGAACTTTCACAAGAGATACAAGAAAATATACAAAGACTCCCCACTGCATAGAAACAAATACATAGATACAAACTGCCAAGTTTTGAGGCCTAACCAGAACCTGTATTAGCTAAGCATTCAACCTGCCCAGTTCATATCTGAATAACCATAACACATAACCTGCGGTGGCTAAAACCTGTTAAGTCCTAACCAGAAGCCAAAACCTGCTAGCACAAACATAACCAAAATCACCCAAGACCTGATACCTGCCTGAGACCTGAAACCTGCCTACTGCACTACCATTACCAACTGTCAAAACCAAAACCACCATAAAAAAGCCTGCTGAAGTCAAGCCTGAAAGGCAAAAAACATACAAACCTGTCACCATACCAGTATGAACCTGCTGAAACACTGAGTAAACCTGCCTAAGCCATCAACCAAAAGCCATACCAACATACAAACCTGTCACCAAACCAAACATATACCAAGTCACAAGCATAAACCTGCATCATTCAAACCCAAGGCCAAACCTTTAAACCTCAAGCTTAAACACATAACATGCATTAGCTTAAACCTGAAAAGAGTTAAAAACCTCCAAACAAGCAAGCCTAAAAACAGTCACAAGCTATACCAGCATATGTCCATCCACCATAAACCTGTATACACTGTCAAACATAAAAACTTGTCCCAACCATTACCTAAACTAGCAAAACTGCCTCAGCAGCATACCTGCTAAAACCTTAAGCCAGTTCACCAAGCATCAAAGCCCTCAGAAAGATATCATCACTGGGCGTGGAAAGAATCAACATTTTTAGGCATCCAATACAAGTGTTTCGAGGAAGTAGCAAGAGAAGCAAGCACACAAGAAGGCAAAGAAGATACAAAGGCACCACATAGCATACAACCTAGGCAATCCAACAAGGGCAGTAAGAGCCCTCAGATTGGCATCATCACAGGGAGAAGTTCAAAAACGCGTTCATCTCAAAGCATCATAATCAAGTGTTTCAAAGGAAAAGCATACAAAAGCTCAGAGCACTTAAGATAGAAGACGTTTCAACAAAGCCTACAACAACGGCAACGGGGGGCAAACCAACGAAGAGGAGAGATAAATAAGTGAATAGTAAAAAGGGTTTTCAGGGCAAATGCAAATCATCATAAAACCCTAGGAAAATAAAAGTTACCGAAGCGCAAACCTCAACACCCTCCGCTCGTCCCGGCCTCCTGAGCGCCACATCCCCTATCTCTCCTCCTTCTCCAAGGTCAGGTAGTACGTTCTTCTCCCTCTCTTTTTCTCCTTCACCTCATAATAATAAAAGATTAAGGTTTTAGCTCAAAGCGAATAAACATGCAATTCGTAAAAAAGGGATATAAAAAACATCTAAAGCGAACCTTGTTGTAATGAGACCTTTGAACTCGAGCCGGAGGGAAGAGAGATGTGGGGGTAGCGCAGGTGACCATGGACAAACGAGAGAAAGAACTCAGAGATTCAGAAGAGCGAACGGAGAAGACGAAGAAGAAAAGTACGAACGGCGCTGCCCAAACCCTAAGCCTTTTGGTTCTCAACTGAACAACAATTCTCAAACCCTAAAATTATTCTGACCCCCAAACGTGGGCCTTGCCCATTCTGAATGCCTGAAGCCCAATGAATTCACATAAAAAGCCTTAATCTCGTTTTAACTCACCTTTCTATAAACAAATTTATTTCAAATACTAATTTCTCTCTTTTTTTATATACATAACATCTTAAAACAATGTATTTATTTTCTAACTTAATATATTTTTAATAAAAATACACTCTTGATTAATATACATCATTTAATTAAAAATATATCTTTTTCTTTAAACATATAATAAAAACATATTTCCTATATACATAATTTTAGAACATTAAATTTAAATATAATTTGTACATATCATACAATAATTGAAAATACCCTTTTCTTTTAAATACACTTTTATACATAACAATATAAAAATGCACTTCTTTTTATAATTCAATTCTTGACATTTAATACTTTTTGTACATAATAATAATAAAAGATATATTTTTTCTACATCATATATTTAAAATTGAAAATACCTTTCCATTCTTTTAATTAAAATATATTTTGTACATACTAAGTAAATATACATTTTTTGCATAATTTAATTTCTTAAAACATTTTTGTACATAACACATGAAAAAATACCTTTTTTTTAAGGCTTAAATGCAGTTTTGACCCCCCTAGTTTAAGGTTTTTGGAGTTTCGATCCCCCTAGTTTAAAAGCCAGGTTTCTAGTCCCCATAGTTTTCAAATTTGGGATTTTTGAAGCCCCCCTCCATCTGGCTGCCCAAAAAGTTTTCAAATTTGGGATTTTTGAAGCCCCCTCCATGTGACATGGCACAGGGAGAGTAATGCCACGTATTATTTTCTTATTTCTTATTTAGAATAATATTTTTTAAACATTTAAATAAGTGATATTAATTTCCAAATGAATTTTTAATTTCATAATTCATATTTTCTGAAAATCCCAAATTGCTTAACCTAATTTCCTCTTCCATCCGCCCGTACGAGATTTCAAAAATCCCAAATTTGCAAACTTTTTGGGCAGCCAGATGGAGGGGGCTTCAAAAATCCCAAATTTGAAAACTATGGGGACTAGAAACCTGGCTTTTAAACTAGGGGGATCGAAACTCCAAAAACCTTAAACTAGGGGGGTCAAAACTGCATTTAAGCCTTTTTTTAATTTAGAAATATTTTATTTTCTCAAAACATCATTTTCATAATTAAAACTTGAACATACAATTAAAATATTTTCCTTTTGTGCATATTAAAAGAAATACAAGATCAATAATTAAATAAACGCTTAATTATTCTTTAGGTTAAATAAATACCTAACAATACTTCATTAATTTCATATTTCGCACCTGTAAATAATCACATACTCATATACATGTACACTTACACAAATACATTCACATTGCCCTATACACATTTGTTTATCTTATATTTGTATATTCGATATTTACATTTGATCGCAAATTCGATTTGGTTGTAACTTATTGGATACTATAAGTCTCATCCTCATTCATACACATGTACCCCCACTCCCGGATACTATTTTGTAATAGCGTAGATTTTACATTTTCGCAATTTACCGCTTTCAATTATACCATGGTTAGACCTAGAGTTTGCATGTACATAAAATCAAACGCTAGATAACCTAATACAAGACAAATACATGAAATCAATACACAATCACACTTGCACCCCCTAGGGTAATCCCACATGTTGCCTTCCAAAATGGGTCATGCTTGCACGTCGAGTATCTTTGGCAAAACAAAATCAAAATGATCATAAGTCCCTCAAAGTGTTGCCTAAAAGGAATGATCAAGTCCCTTCAAAACAAATTGCCAAAGACACTTGGCACCATTGCATTCATGGTCCATACGATGACCCGCGCCCGTCCCGAACAAACTTCCTAAACGCAAGATTGTCCACCAAATTCAATGGTGGAACAAAATTGTTAAAAAGGGGTTAAAACATAACAAAAAAACCTTTGAGTACAATAGGGTAGACAAAACTCTTAGTTACTTGAGATCAACTTGCAAAAACACTTGCCTTCTTTTCAAAAACCACAATCCACAACACTTTCAAACAAACTCTCAAAAACATTTGAAACGTCTTTTCGAAAAGATCCACACTTTTGTAAAACACTCAAACACGAGTCAAATACATTGGTCGCCTAAGACAAGGCATCTTCTTCAAAAACATTTTTCAAAACGCTCACACACACACCATTTTCAAGCAATCAAAAAATCAAGGCAAGTGATCTAAAAAACCAAGTAACTAAGAGCCCATGGATAACCATGGATGAAAAGGGTGCTAATACCTTCCCTTTTCATAATCTACCCCCCGAACCCACGAAATATCTCAAAAGGTTTTTGCTGTTCTTTTTTAACCTTTCCTTTAGGATAAAATAAAAAGTCGGTGGCGACTCTTACTCAACCGCACAAGTGCGAATACGAACGCAAAACACTAGTCAGTTCTCCCACCGTATCACATAACTGGCGACTCTGCTGGGGATAATTCTAAAAGTGGGGTTACCTTAGGGTTTAGATCACCTTTGCTTTCTTGCTTTGATTGACTTGATTGATTTATCTTTTGGGTCCTTGTTAGGGTTTTTTATAAATCCTCTACCCGGATTTGGGGGCACCTTCTTAGGTAAATAGCAAAAAAACTGCGAGGGAACTGTGCGGGGTATACCGACATGGTTGAAGCAGTAAGCTATGTTAGTGTGACATATTTGTGAGTACCGGTAACCCTTGAGTAGTCAAGGAGAGTACGGGGCCGCTGTGTGATGTCATGAAGCACTAACGAACTCTTAGAACCTTAATTGACCATCTTAGCCTACCGACTTTGGTGCAGTCCGAAGTTGGTAGATCCTCGATACTACACTCTTTTGAGGATTATTTTCTTGGAATATTTTGGTCGCCAGTAAGTGGCTAAACCGAAACAATGAACATAGAATACAATCCAATGATATTGAGCTCCTTAGAACCCGGTTTCTATTTTTAGGACAGGATGAACCAACGAACTGAAAGAGGGTAGTACCTGAACCTCATGCAAGCCTAAACCTAAGGCCTTGTGTGCTTGGTGTGAATATGTTTGCCTGTATATACACTCACTTGCTTGTGCATACATGTACATAACATCATGACATCATACCATAGCATTTTCAATAACCATTTCAAGGATCTCGAGGGTTCTTTGGATGCAGGGCCACGTTGAACCAGACGTCTATCAAGGGGCAAGAGGTTTCTCCTCTAACCAATGCAATCAAAGATCAAGTACAACAAATTGAATCAGTGGCTATGACCCACTCGACATGGTGAGCTTGATTCTCGTGGAAAGACATCCATCGATACAAAGTCCTTCAGTCAAAGTTCAAATACAACAACTTGAATCAGTGGCTATGACCCACTTGACATGGTGAGCTTGATTCTCGTGGAAGGACGTCCGCCGGTGCCGAGATCTCCAATCCAAGAGCAGAGTTCAACCTCTAACATGTTCTTGTGTTTACCCCAAGAGATCCTTGAAAGCATGCATCCGCATATCATGCATTGCATTTTGACAATTTTTCCTTTTTCAGGTTTCCTTACTCTCCTGCTGTTTATTTCAGCAAGAGATGGCTCTAGAAAGGTCTGTCAAAGACATCCAAGACCAGACTGCTCAGTTGCAGGAGATGTTCCTGAACTTGTCTCTGGGGCAAGAAGAGATGAAAGCTCTCCTCACCAAGGGCTTGGGGAATTCCAGCAATGCCAGGAGTGATCAGCTTGCGGAGCTGTAGTTTGATCTGACAACACTGAGGACTCAAGTGATGGGACAGTTGGTGGGCCAGATGGCTCTCATCCAAGACCTATCCCAAAGACAAGAGGAACTCAGAGTTCTTGTCCGCCAACTGCTTCCAAACAACCAACTGGGGCAAACATCTGAGGTCGAAGAGCAAGTCACCGCTCAGCCTCCACCCATTCAAGAAGACAAAGGGAAAGCTCCTTTACTTGCTTCGGGGGCACAAACCCATCAACAACCTCGCCAGCGTCAACGGGGTAATCGGCGTAAGCAAGAAAAGTCGGGAAGACAGTTTACGGAGACTGAAATACCATCATTCTTCATACTAAAGCGCCTGTTGGAGGTCAATTTGCTTACCATAAAGGATCCCCCTCAGAAGCTCAATACCTCCTCTCCTCACTATCATCCCGACGCATTCTGTGTTTACCACTCCTACAGCCCGGGACACGACACCAACGACTGTTGGGCCTTGAAGAACAAGATTCAAGATCTGATCGACATTGGGGTGCTGGAATTCATGCCAGACGGCGAGATGAAAATCTTCCGTTAAAGGGTTCTCCACTTGAAGTAACAGAGCTCGAGCTGAAAGACTTTTGCTTCTTTTTGAACTTTCAAAGTTGTAATTTCTTTTGCTGTCAAACAATTATCTGTTGATGTTAAACTCTGTTTTCATTAATGCATTGCATATGTTTGTCTTGAATTCATCCATTCGTTTCACTACTCTTATGCTTTTCTTTATGATATTTGACTCTTGATAAAAAGCTGTAAGCCTTTAGAGGGAGGATGACGAAACAATACCATGATCTTATACAATATGCTTTTGAACAGACCTTGCTGATGATGTACATGCATTTCTTTCAATTCCCAAACACTGGAGTTATAAGGAAGTTAATCCCTAGTCAACCCCTTCGAGCCAAAGAAGTAGGAGTTTTCTGTTCTAAACAATCAAAACCCTTGATATAAACCAGGGGCAGGGTAGTCTCTCAGTTAATTCAAAAGAAAATGCGCATTGAAGTCGCAAACTCTCAGTTCGTAATACAACGAACGATGTCAAAAAAAAAGAGAAAGCGTTCCTTTGGAATCAAAAGACAAGGGTGGTTCCCTATCACATAGACAGTCAATCTCTCAAAAGAGAAAAGCCCACTGAGCCAAAACCTATAAAGGAGGCTTAAGAAAGCTGGGGCATCCCGCTGACAGTAATCCCGAAAACGGTAACAGTCAGGCAAAAGTTAGGGATAACAAATCAAAATCGAAATAGTGAGGTCATTACAAAATCCTCAACAACATGAAAAATGTTGGAAAAGAAAAGGAGATGATGGCTGTCTCCCCCAAATTCAATGAGTGAACCATCGCCCAAAAGTCGTTCCAAACTCAAAATAGAGTGTGACGCACAATTAACTGAGCTTAGGTTGGAGGACATCACGAAGAGCGGGTGGGTACAAATATACTTTGAGCCTTATCCTTTGTTTCTTAAACCGTGAACCAGGCCACGTTACAACCCTTCAAAAGTCCTAATTGAAGCATGGTTTAGTCCGAAAGCATACTGTTACAAAAGGTATCCTGACTCCTGTAGGGCTTTGCTCTAAATCTTGTGTTGATCTGTCTTGTGAAAAGTTTTCTGCTAAAAATGCATTTTTCAAAACTTCGAGACAAACATAAACTTTGCATTATACGAATATCACTGTCTGCATTTAACCTTTTTGTTTGACAGCGAAGAAATTCATACAGCGAATGTTCGGAGGAACGAAAACTCTCTCAGTAAGTCAAAATCACTTCAAGAGGATAACACTTCCATCAAATCTCCTATCAACAAGGGGCATGGCATATCACAATTCAATTAACCTGGGGCATTCCAGTCAAGGTCCAACAGATCTTTCAAAATCCAGTTAACCTGGGGCAGTCCAGTCAAGGTCCAGCAGGTCTTTCAAAATCCAGTTAACCTGGGGCAGTCCAGTCAAGATTTCAAGAAATCTCTCAGTATGCAGGGTAATCTGATTCAAGACTCCTTCACCACCACTTGGGGCATTCGAATGTCAAAAGTGTTCAACAAGTCAACTATTACAATTCCAGATTCAACTCCTGTATCCAGCCAGGGCATGTCTGTTGACCACATTTCCCGACTGGATTCCTGTATCTAGCCAGGGCACGTCTGAAGAGTTTGAAGATTCGATTCCTGTATCCATCCAGGGCATATCTATCAACTATCACCTTTTCCAGATTCGATTCCTGTATCCAGCCAGGGCATGTCTGAAGAATTCCAGATCAACACCTGTAACAACCCAGGAAAACATCTGTGAACGACCGATTGTAGACCAACATCTGTAATAAGCCAGGAAATTATCTACATCACCACTTGGGGCATTCGAATGTCAAAAGTGTTCAAAAACTGATGCAGTTTTACACAAGCTCATCATCAGGAAACCCTACACCGGTTCCTCTTCAAGATTTCTGAAAACAGTTTACGGATTCTTCCCAACAACGGATGTCAATCTACCGACTTGTTCAGACTCTTCTCAACCTTTGAAATTAGTTTACGGACGCTTCCCAACAACGAATGCGGCTCTATTGCTGATTCAACTTCAAGATTTCTGAAAACAGTTCACGGGTTCTCCAAGTAAACGGATGTTAACCTATCACTTGTTCAGATTCTTCTTCAAGACTTTTGAAAACAGTTTATGGATTCTTCCCAAGTAACGGATGTTAATCTATCAACTTGTTCAGATGCAACCTTTGAAAACAGTTTACGGACGCTTCCCAACAACGGATGCGGCTTTATTGCTTATTCAATCTCAAGATTTCTGAAAACAGTTCACGGGTTCTCCAAGTAAACGGATGTTAACCTATCACTTGTTCAGATTCTTCTTCAAGACTTCTGAAAACAGTTTATGGATTCTTCCCAAGTAACGGATGTTAATCTATCAACTTGTTCAGATGCAACCTTTGAAATTAGTTTACGGACGCTTCCCAACAACGGATGCGGCTCTATTGCTGATTCAATCTCAAGATTTCTGAAAACAGTTCACGGGTTCTCCAAGTAAACGGATGTTAACCTATCGCTTATTCAGTTTCTTCTCAAGCTAGCTCCACTCAGAGTCAAGCTTCATTATCCCCAGTGAAGCTAAAACTTCAAATTATCAATCCCCAGCGGAGCCAGACCATTGAAACTTCTCCCCACAGAGTTTTGGAGAGGGAAAATCTTGAGTTCCCCAGTGAAGTCACCAGATTTACTTCCCATCAAGCTGAAGATTCTCAATCTGACCTCCCCAGCATGAGTCTACTAGTTTGGAGCTCCCCAGTAGAGGTCATCAGGAATTCTCTTCCCCAGCAACAGCCAAGGACTTATTTTCCCCGGCAGCAGTCAAAATGCTTTTATCTTCAGCCATCTCGGATTCATTTATCCTCAGCAAGATTAGCTCATCATCTGACATGCGCATTCATCACAATCATGTCATAAACATCGATGTCACATACATTGCATCATGCATTGCATACGGCTAACCCTTTTCCTTTTCAGGTAAGATCAGTCGACAGACACAGATCATCTCCCAAGATTCATCCAGAAATAGTTCAGATATGACCCGGACACGGCGACATTCTGATACTTATTCCGGATCCATTCAAACGCATCATCAGGAAACCCTACACCGGTTTCTCTTCAACTTCAAGACTTCTGAAAACAGTTTACGGATTCTTCCCTACAACGGATGTCAATCTACCAACTTGTTCAGACTCTTCTCAACTTCTGAAAATAGTTTACGGATTCTTCCCTACAACGGATGTCAATCTACCAACTTGTTCAGACTCTTCTCAACTTCTGAAAATAGTTTACGGATTCTTCCCTACAACGGATGTCAATCTACCAACTTGTTCAGTTTACGGACGCTTCCCAACAACGGACGTTGCTCTATTGCTTGTTCAATCTCAACTCCTGAAAATAGTTTACGGGTTCTCCAAACATGGACGTCAACCTGTTGCTTACTCGGACCCCTAATTCAGAGATGTTCCAAAACATGGATGCCTTTCTGATACTCGTCCACTCACCATTGACATACAGTTCAACATGTCCAGATGGCATCTATAAGCCCATCCTCCTACCAGCAGTCACCAGATGGCATCTTTAAGCCCATTCTCAGATGGCATCTCTAAGCCCATTCCCCGACAAGATTCTAATCGCACCAGATGGCATCTTTAAGCCCATCACCAAATGGAATCTTTAAGCCCATTCACCTCTGCCATCATGTCGCCGAGTGCAAATTTTCTGGGCACTTTAGTGTCCAATCTTCTTTTACCTTCAAGTCGCGAAAGGCAAACTTGCCAATCTAACTCTTCAGGTCCAAGAAGATTGAACAGGGGCAACTGTTGTACCCCAAAATTTGCCCTCGCATTTTTCCACCAGCAATCTCAGCTTCAGGCGTTTCATGACTTTTCAAACTGACTCAAGAATCGGGCAAACGGACTTTTCTTGTCAGTCAAGCAAAATTAGGGTTTTACTGGTTTTCATGGTCCTAGAACAGTTCAAGCAGTTGGCTTAGGGTTTTGGTTGGTTTTGGCTCAATTTTGATCAGGCGAACGTTATTTGGCATTTAATCGAGAAAAAAGTACAGAAAATAATGATTATTATATTATAATATGATTATTTTCTGTACTTTTTTCTCGATTAAATGCCAAATAACGTTCGCCTGATCAAAATTGAGCCAAAACCAACCAAAACCCTAAGCCAACTGCTTGAACTGTTCTAGGACCATGAAAACCAGTAAAACCCTAATTTTGCTTGACTGACAAGAAAAGTCCGTTTGCCCGATTCTTGAGTCAGTTTGAAAAGTCATGAAACGCCTGAAGCTGAGATTGCTGGTGGAAAAATGCGAGGGCAAATTTTGGGGTACAACAGTTGCCCCTGTTCAATCTTCTTGGACCTGAAGAGTTAGATTGGCAAGTTTGCCTTTCGCGACTTGAAGGTAAAAGAAGATTGGACACTAAAGTGCCCAGAAAATTTGCACTCGGCGACATGATGGCAGAGGTGAATGGGCTTAAAGATTCCATTTGGTGATGGGCTTAAAGATGCCATCTGGTGCGATTAGAATCTTGTCGGGGAATGGGCTTAGAGATGCCATCTGAGAATGGGCTTAAAGATGCCATCTGGTGACTGCTGGTAGGAGGATGGGCTTATAGATGCCATTTGGACATGTTGAACTGTATGTCAATGGTGAGTGGACGAGTATCAGAAAGGCATCCATGTTTTGGAACATCTCTGAATTAGGGGTCCGAGTAAGCAACAGGTCGACGTCCATGTTTGGAGAACCCGTAAACTATTTTCAGGAGTTGAGATTGAACAAGCAATAGAGCAACGTCCGTTGTTGGGAAGTGTCCGTAAACTGAACAAGTTGGTAGATTGACATCCGTTGTAGGGAAGAATCCGTAAACTATTTTCAGAAGTTGAGAAGAGTCTGAACAAGTTGGTAGATTGACATCCGTTGTAGGGAAGAATCCGTAAACTATTTTGAGAAGTTGAGAAGAGTCTGAACAAGTTGGTAGATTGACATCCATTGTAGGGAAGAATCCGTAAACTGTTTTCAGAAGTCTTGAAGTTGAAGAGAAACCGGTGTAGGGTTTCCTGATGATGCGTTTGAATGGATCCGGAATAAGTATCAGAATGTCGCCGTGTCCGGGTCATATCTGAACTATTTCTGGATGAATCTTGGGAGATGATCTGTGTCTGTCGACTGATCTTACCTGAAAAGGCAAAGGGTTAGCCTTATGCAATGCATGATGCAATGTATGTGACATCGATGTTTATGACATGATTGTGATGAATGCGCATGTAAGATGATGAGCTAATCTTGCTGAGGATAAATGAATCTGAGATGGCTGAAGATAAAAGCATTTTGACTGCTGCCGGGGAAAATAAGTCCTTGGCTGTTGCTGGGGAAGAGAATTCCTGATGACCTCTACTGGGGAGCTCCAAACTAGTAGACTCATGCTGGGGAGGTCAGATTGAGAATCTTCAGCTTGATGGGAAGTAACTCTGGCGAATTCACTGGGGAACTCAAGATTTTCCCTCTCCAAAACTCTGTGGGGAGAAGTTTCAATGGTCTGGCTCCGCTGGGGATTGATAATTTGAAGTTTTAGCTTCACTGGGGATAATGAAGCTTGACTCTGAGTGGAGCTAGCTTGAGAAGAAACTGAATAAGCGATAGGTTAACATCCGTTTACTTGGAGAACCCGTGAACTGTTTTCAGAAATCTTGAGATTGAATCAGCAATAGAGCCGCATCCGTTGTTGGGAAGCGTCCGTAAACTAATTTCAAAGGTTGCATCTGAACAAGTTGATAGATTAACATCCGTTACTTGGGAAGAATCCATAAACTGTTTTCAGAAGTCTTGAAGAAGAATCTGAACAAGTGATAGGTTAACATCCGTTTACTTGGAGAACCCGTGAACTGTTTTCAGAAATCTTGAGATTGAATAAGCAATAGAGCCGCATCCGTTGTTGGGAAGCGTCCGTAAAATGTTTTCAAAGGTTGCATCTGAACAAGTTGATAGATTAACATCCGTTACTTGGGAAGAATCCATAAACTGTTTTCAGAAGTCTTGAAGAAGAATCTGAACAAGTGATAGGTTAACATCCGTTTACTTGGAGAACCCGTGAACTGTTTTCAGAAATCTTGAAGTTGAATCAGCAATAGAGCCGCATCCGTTGTTGGGAAGCGTCTGTAAACTAATTTCAAAGGTTGAGAAGAGTCTGAACAAGTCGGTAGATTGACATCCGTTGTTGGGAAGAATCCGTAAACTGTTTTCAGAAATCTTGAAGAGGAACCAGTGTAGGGTTTCCTAATGATGAGCTTGTGTAAAACTGCATCAGTTTTTGAACACTTTTGACATTCGAATGCCCCAAGTGGTGATGTAGATAATTTCCTGGCTTATTACAGATGTTGGTCTATAATCGGTCGTTCACAGATGTTTTCCTGGGTTGTTACAGGTGTTGATCTGGAATTCTTCAGACATGCCCTGGCTGGATACAGGTATCGAATCTGGAAAAGGTGATAGTTGATAGATATGCCCTGGCTGGATACAGGAATCGAATCTTCAAACTCTTCAGACGTGCCCTGGCTAGATACAGGAATCCAGTCGGGAAATGTGGTCAATAGACATGCCCTGGCTGGATACAGGAGTCGAATCTGGAATTGTAATAGTTGACTTGTTGAACACTTTTGACATTCGAATGCCCCAAGTGGTGGTGAAGGAGTCTTGAATCAGATTACCCTGCATACTGAGAGATTTCTTGAAATCTTGACTGGACTGCCCCAGTTTAACTGGATTTTGAAAGACCTGCTGGACCTTGACTGGACTGCCCCAGGTTAACTGGATTTTGAAAGATCTGTTGGACCTTGACTGGACTGCCCCAAGTTAATTGAATTGTGATATGCCATGCCCCTTGTTGATAGGATATTTGATGGAAGTGTTATCCTCTTGAAGTGATTTTGACTTACTGAGAGAGTTTTCGTTCCTCCGAACATTCGCTGTATGAATTTCTTCGCTGTCAAACAAAAAGGTCAAATGCAGACAGTGATATTCGTATAATGCAAAGTTTATGTTTGTCTCGAAGTTTTGAAAAATGCATTTTTAGCAGAAAACTTTTCACAAGACAGATCAACACAAGATTTAGAGCAAAGCCCTACAGGAGTCAGGATACCTTTTGTAACAGTATGCTTTCAGACTAAACCATGCTTCAATTAGGACTTTTGAAGGGTTGTAACGTGGCCTGGTTCACGGTTTAAGAAACAAAGGATAAGGCTCAAAG
Organism: Vicia faba; assembly: GCA_948472305.1. Classification (NCBI taxonomy): domain Eukaryota; kingdom Viridiplantae; phylum Streptophyta; class Magnoliopsida; order Fabales; family Fabaceae; genus Vicia; species Vicia faba. The sequence continues at coordinate 1,255,913,067 of OX451738.1, forward strand.
TATATTTGTACCCACCCGCTCTTCGTGATGTCCTCCAACCTAAGCTCAGTTAATTGTGCGTCACACTCTGTTTTGAGTTTGGAACGACTTTTGGGCGATGGTTCACTCATTGAATTTGGGGGAGACAGCCATCATCTCCTTTTCTTTTCCAACATTTTTCATGTTGTTGAGGATTTTGTAATGACCTCACTATTTCGATTTTGATTTGTTATCCCTAACTTTTGCCTGACTGTTACCGTTTTCGGGATTACTGTCAGCGGGATGCCCCAGCTTTCTTAAGCCTCCTTTATAGGTTTTGGCTCAGTGGGCTTTTCTCTTTTGAGATATTGACTGTCTATGTGATAGGGAACCACCCTTGTCTTTTGATTCCAAAGGAACGCTTTCTCTTTTTTTTTGACATCGTTCGTTGTATTACGAACTGAGAGTTTGCGACTTCAATGCGCATTTTCTTTTGAATTAACTGAGAGACTACCCTGCCCCTGGTTTATATCAAGGGTTTTGATTGTTTAGAACAGAAAACTCCTACTTCTTTGGCTCGAAGGGGTTGACTAGGGATTAACTTCCTTATAACTCCAGTGTTTGGGAATTGAAAGAAATGCATGTACATCATCAGCAAGGTCTGTTCAAAAGCATATTGTATAAGATCATGGTATTGTTTCGTCATCCTCCCTCTAAAGGCTTACAGCTTTTTATCAAGAGTCAAATATCATAAAGAAAAGCATAAGAGTAGTGAAACGAATGGATGGATTCAAGACAAACATATGCAATGCATTAATGAAAACAGAGTTTAACATCAACAGATAATTGTTTGACAGCAAAAGAAATTACAACTTTGAAAGTTCAAAAAGAAGCAAAAGTCTTTCAGCTCGAGCTCTGTTACTTCAAGTGGAGAACCCTTTAACGGAAGATTTTCATCTCGCCGTCTGGCATGAATTCCAGCACCCCAATGTCGATCAGATCTTGAATCTTGTTCTTCAAGGCCCAACAGTCGTTGGTGTCGTGTCCCGGGCTGTAGGAGTGGTAAACACAGAATGCGTCGGGATGATAGTGAGGAGAGGAGGTATTGAGCTTCTGAGGGGGATCCTTTATGGTAAGCAAATTGACCTCCAACAGGCGCTTTAGTATGAAGAATGATGGTATTTCAGTCTCCGTAAACTGTCTTCCCGACTTTTCTTGCTTACGCCGATTACCCCGTTGACGCTGGCGAGGTTGTTGATGGGTTTGTGCCCCCGAAGCAAGTAAAGGAGCTTTCCCTTTGTCTTCTTGAATGGGTGGAGGCTGAGCGGTGACTTGCTCTTCGACCTCAGATGTTTGCCCCAGTTGGTTGTTTGGAAGCAGTTGGCGGACAAGAACTCTGAGTTCCTCTTGTCTTTGGGATAGGTCTTGGATGAGAGCCATCTGGCCCACCAACTGTCCCATCACTTGAGTCCTCAGTGTTGTCAGATCAAACTACAGCTCCGCAAGCTGATCACTCCTGGCATTGCTGGAATTCCCCAAGCCCTTGGTGAGGAGAGCTTTCATCTCTTCTTGCCCCAGAGACAAGTTCAGGAACATCTTCTGCAGCTGAGCAGTCTGGTCTTGGATGTCTTTGACAGACCTTTCTAGAGCCATCTGTTGCTGAAATAAACAGCAGGAGAGTAAGGAAACCTGAAAAAGGAAAAATTGTCAAAATGCAATGCATGATATGCGGATGCATGCTTTCAAGGATCTCTTGGGGTAAACACAAGAACATGTTAGAGGTTGAACTCTGCTCTTGGATTGGAGATCTCGGCACCGGCGGACGTCCTTCCACGAGAATCAAGCTCACCATGTCAAGTGGGTCATAGCCACTGATTCAAGTTGTTGTATTTGAACTTTGACTGAAGAACTTTGTATCGATGGATGTCTTTCCACGAGAATCAAGCTCACCATGTCGAGTGGGTCATAGCCACTGATTCAAGTTGTTGTACTTGATCTTTGATTGCATTGGTTAGAGGAGAAACCTCTTGCCCCTTGATAGACGTCTGGTTCAACGTGGCCCTGCATCCAAAGAACCCTCGAGATCCTTGAAATGGTTATTGAAAATACTATGGTATGATGTCATGATGTTATGTACATGTATGCACAAGCAAGTGAGTGTATATACAGGCAAACATATTCACACCAAGCACACAAGGCCTTAGGTTTAGGCTTGCATGAGGTTCAGGTACTACCCTCTTTCAGTTCGTTGGTTCATCCTGTCCTAAAAATAGAAACCGGGTTCTAAGGAGCTCAATATCATTGGATTGTATTCTATGTTCATTGTTTCGGTTTAGCCACTTACTGGCGACCAAAATATTCCAAGAAAATAATCCTCAAAAGAGTGTAGTATCGAGGATCTACCAACTTCGAACTGCACCAAAGTCGGTAGGCTAAGATGGTCAATTAAGGTTCTAAGAGTTCGTTAGTGCTTCATGACATCACACAGCGGCCCCGTACTCTCCTTGACTACTCAAGGGTTACCGGTACTCACAAATATGTCACACTAACATAGCTTACTGCTTCAACCATGTTGGTATACCCCGCACAGTTCCCTCGCAGTTTTTTTGCTATTTACCTAAGAAGGTGCCCCCAAATCCGGGTAGAGGATTTATAAAAAACCCTAACAAGGACCCACAAGATAAATCAATCAAGTCAATCAAAGCAAGAAAGCAAAGGTGATCTAAACCCTAAGGTAACCCCACTTTTAGAATTATCCCCAGCAGAGTCGCCAGTTCTGTGATACGGTGGGAGAACTGACTAGTGTTTTGCGTTCGTATTCGCACTTGTGCGGTTGAGCAAGAGTCGCCACCGACTTTTTATTTTATCCTAAAGGAAAGGTTAAAAAAGCACAGCAAAAACCTTTTGAGATATTTCGTGGGTTCGGGGGGTAGATTATGAAAAGGGAAGGTATTAGCACCCTTTTCATCCATGGTTATCCATGGGCTCTTAGTTACTTGGTTTTTTAGATCACTTGCCTTGATTTTTCGATTGCTTGAAAATGGTGTGTGTGTGAGCGTTTTGAAAAATGTTTTTGAAGAAGATGCCTTGTCTTAGGCGACCAATGTATTTGACTCGTGTTTGAGTGTTTTACAAAAGTGTGGATCTTTTCGAAAAGACGTTTCAAATGTTTTTGAGAGTTTGTTTGAAAGTATTGTGGATTGTGGTTTTTGAAAAGAAGGCAAGTGTTTTTGCAAGTTGATCTCAAGTAACTAAGAGTTTTGTCTACCCTATTGTACTCAAAGGTTTTTTTGTTATGTTTTAACCCCTTTTTAACAATTTTGTTCCACCATTGAATTTGGTGGACAATCTTGCGTTTAGGAAGTTTGTTCGGGACGGGCGCGGGTCATCGTATGGACCATGAATGCAATGGTGCCAAGTGTCTTTGGCAATTTGTTTTGAAGGGACTTGATCATTCCTTTTAGGCAACACTTTGAGGGACTTATGATCATTTTGATTTTGTTTTGCCAAAGATACTCGACGTGCAAGCATGACCCATTTTGGAAGGCAACATGTGGGATTACCCTAGGGGGTGCAAGTGTGATTGTGTATTGATTTCATGTATTTGTCTTGTATTAGGTTATCTAGCGTTTGATTTTATGTACATTCAAACTCTAGGTCTAACCATGGTATAATTGAAAGCGGTAAATTGCGAAAATGTAAAATCTACGCTATTACAAAATAGTATCCGGGAGTGGGGGTACATGTGTATGAATGAGGATGAGACTTATAGTATCCAATAAGTTACAACCAAATCGAATTTGCGATCAAATGTAAATATTGAATATACAAATATAAGATAAACAAATGTGTATAGGGCAATGTGAATGTATTTGTGTAAGTGTACATGTATATGAGTATGTGATTATTTACAGGTGCGGAATGTGAAATTAATGAAGTATTGTTAGGTATTTATTTAACCTAAAGAATAATTAAGCGTTTATTTAATTATTGATCTTGTATTTCTTTTAATATGCACAAAAGGAAAATATTTTAATTGTATGTTCAAGTTTTAATTATGAAAATGATGTTTTGAGAAAATAAAATATTTCTAAATTAAAAAAGGTATTTTTTCATGTGTTATGTACAAAAATGTTTTAAGAAATTAAATTATGCAAAAAATGTATATTTACTTAGTATGTACAAAATATATTTTAATTAAAAGAATGGAAAGGTATTTTCAATTTTAAATATATGATGTAGAAAAAATATATCTTTTATTATTATGTACAAAAAGTATTAAATGTCAAGAATTGAATTATAAAAAGAAGTGCATTTTTATATTGTTATGTATAAAAGTGTATTTAAAAGAAAAGGGTATTTTCAATTATTGTATGATATGTACAAATTATATTTAAATTTAATGTTCTAAAATTATGTATATAGGAAATATGTTTTTATTATATGTTTAAAGAAAAAGATATATTTTTAATTAAATGATGTATATTAATCAAGAGTGTATTTTTATTAAAAATATATTAAGTTAGAAAATAAATACATTGTTTTAAGATGTTATGTATATAAAAAAAGAGAGAAATTAGTATTTGAAATAAATTTGTTTATAGAAAGGTGAGTTAAAACGAGATTAAGGCTTTTTTATGTGAATTCATTGGGCTTCAGGCATTTAGAATGGGCAAGGCCCACGTTTGGGGGTCAGAATAATTTTAGGGTTTGAGAATTGTTGTTCAGTTAAGAACCAAAAGGCTTAGGGTTTGGACAGCGCCGTTCGTACTTTTCTTCTTCGTCTTCTCCGTCCGCTCTTCTGAATCTCTGAGTTCTTTCTCCCGTTTGTCCATGGTCACCGGCGCTACCCCCATATCTCTCTTCCCTCCGGCTCGAGTTCAAAGGTCTCATTACAACAAGGTTCGCTTTAGATGTTTCTTATATCCCTTTTTTACGAATTGCATGTTTATTCGCTTTGAGCTAAAACCTTAATCTTTTATTATTATGAGGTGAAGGAGAAAAAGAGAGGGAGAAGAACGTACTACCTGACCTTGGAGAAGGAGGAGAGATAGGGGATGTGGCGCTCAGGAGGCCGGGACGAGCGGAGGGTGTTGAGGTTTGCGCTTTGGTAACTTTTATTTTCCTAGGGTTTTATGATGATTTGCATTTGCCCTGAAAACCCTTTTTACTATTCACTTCTTTATCTCTCCTCTTCGTTGGTTTGCCCCCCCGTTGCCGTTGTTGTAGGCTTTGTTGAAACGTCTTCTATCTTAAGTGCTCTGAGCTTTTGTATGCTTTTCCTTTGAAACACTTGATTATGATGCTTTGAGATGAACGCGTTTTTGAACTTCGCCCTGTGATGATGCCAATCTGAGGGATCTTACTGCCCTTGTTGGATTTCCTAGGTTTTATGCTATGTGGTGCCTCTGTATCTTCTTTGCCTTCTTGTGTGCTTGCTTCTCTTGCTACTTCCTCGAAACACTTGTATTGGATGCCTAAAAATGTTGATTCTTTCCACGCCCAGTGATGATATCTTTCTGAGGGCTTTGATGCTTGGTGAACTGGCTTAAGGTTTTAGCAGGTATGCTGCTGAGGCAGTTTTGCTAGTTTAGGTAATGGTTGGGACAAGTTTTTATGTTTGACAGTGTATACAGGTTTATGGTGGATGGACATATGCTGGTATAGCTTGTGACTGTTTTTAGGCTTGCTTGTTTGGAGGTTTTTAACTCTTTTCAGGTTTAAGCTAATGCATGTTATGTGTTTAAGCTTGAGGTTTAAAGGTTTGGCCTTGGGTTTGAATGATGCAGGTTTATGCTTGTGACTTGGTATATGTTTGGTTTGGTGACAGGTTTGTATGTTGGTATGGCTTTTGGTTGATGGCTTAGGCAGGTTTACTCAGTGTTTCAGCAGGTTCATACTGGTATGGTGACAGGTTTGTATGTTTTTTGCCTTTCAGGCTTGACTTCAGCAGGCTTTTTTATGGTGGTTTTGGTTTTGACAGTTGGTAATGGTAGTGCAGTAGGCAGGTTTCAGGTCTCAGGCAGGTATCAGGTCTTGGGTGATTTTGGTTATGTTTGTGCTAGCAGGTTTTGGCTTCTGGTTAGGACTTAACAGGTTTTAGCAACCGCAGGTTATGTGTTATGGTTATTCAGATTTGAACTGGGCAGGTTGAATGCTTAGCTAATACAGGTTCTGGTTAGGCCTCAAAACATGGCAGTTTGTATCTATGTATTTGTTTTTATGCAGTGGGGAGTCTTTGTATATTTTCTTGTATCTCTTGTGAAAGTTCTCCCCCTCTGAACTGTGTTTGTTCTTTTGTATATTTTTCTTCCTATCTCTCCTGCCTATCCTGCCTAAGCCTGAAAACCTGCCTCTATCTCTTCTTTTTCTCTCTCTATAGTACAGTTGGATATATTATAATATGATTCTTTTCTGTACTTTTTTCTGAAAGGGCTCTCTGATGGGAAATGATGATAAAAGAGAAAGCTTGCTTGCATATAAGATTTCCTCTGCATCTTTATCTTTCTTTGACAGCTTGTGTGCTTTTTTTGATATCTTTCAAAATCTTCCTCTTGACAGCTTTTGTGTAGACTCTTTGATACTTTGACAGTAAATTGCACTTTTTGATCTTTGATAGAAAGTTGTAATTGGATTTTCAGTTTGGTTTGAACTTACTTCTGAACTATGCAGTTTGACATTTTAAAATTATGCATTTTGACATTTTGCATTCATGATAAAATTCTTCCCTCTTTGTGAACCGGGAGAAATCCCGTGATTTGCAGAGAGGGTTAACTGATCCCAATCAGTGGCCCTTAATGATGACTGCAAACTTTATCTGCTTTTTTGATTTAACTGCTTTTGACTTTTCTCTTTTCTTTTTGCAGATGAATAAAGGAGCACCGGAGCGAAGTGAAGAATGAAGAATTAGAAATAAATAGGATAGTTTTCCCCTTTTTTATTTAAATTTAAATCAATGTAAAAAACAATGTTTGTAATTAAATTCCAAACATCAATTGTACAGTTAATTTAAAGATAAATAAAAGTTTCCATTATCCAGTTTAATTCTGTTTTCTCTCTTTATTGTTTATTTATTTATTTAAAACTCTTTGAATTAAAATAATTGAAAAATAAATTTCAATCACTTAATTTAGAATAATAAATAATTTAAATAAAACAATGCTTTAGTAATTGACCAATTAAACCTGTCATTTCCAATATCCAAAGCAAAGCAGCAGTTGACCAAAATAAACTGATCAAGCGCATTCCTTTTTCACTGATTCTTTGCCAAGCACTGTAATTCCAAACTGCATATTTCTTTTGACTGGCTCAAACAAAACAACATGAATTCAACCCAACTGTCCCTTTTACTGATTAAATTAAAAACAATGCGAATTCGACCCGAATCTCGGAGTGACTTGCAAAGTGCTGTGGAATTTTAACCTTTCTGAGAATATGCCCAAAAAACCCTTAATTCTCGATTAAATGCCAAATAACGTTCGCCTGATCAAAATTGAGCCAAAACCAACCAAAACCCTAAGCCAACTGCTTGAACTGTTCTAGGACCATGAAAACCAGTAAAACCCTAATTTTGCTTGACTGACAAGAAAAGTCTGTTTGCCCGATTCTTGAGTCAGTTTGAAAAGTCATGAAACGCCTGAAGCTGAGATTGCTGGTGGAAAAATGCGAGGGCAAATTTTGGGGTACAACAGTACCGGTAACCCTTGAGTCAATCAAAGAGAGTACGGGGCTGTCGCGTGGTGTCATAAAGCATCAACTGGCCTTAGAACCTTTAATTGCACAACTTAGCCAGTAGGACGTAGCGAGATGGTCGGCTTTGGTGTGTTCCCAAGGTCGACAGATACTCAATGCTACACTCATTGAGGTTTGAATCTTGAGTTTTGTTTGGTTGCGAGTCAATCGCCTATTGAACGAAGCTCGGGGGAAAGATTGGTGATATTGAGATCCCTTAGAACCCGGTTACTATTAACTAGGACAGGTTGAGCCAACTAAACTTCAAGAGGGTACTTACCTACAAACTCCACACAAGCCTAAACCTAAGGACTTGTCTGCTTTGTGTGAATATGATTATTTGTATATAAACTTGCTTACTTTGCATACTTTGTACATAACATCATGAAATTATACCATAGCATTTTCAATAACATCGAACCATAACATTTCAAAGATCTCAAGGGTCTTTGATGAAGGGTCACGTTGAACCAGACGTCTATCAAGGGACAAGAGGATTTATTTTCCTCTAACCAAACACCGTCAAAAATCAAGTACAACAAACTTGAGTTAAGGGCTACAACCCACTTGGCATGGTGAGCTTAATTCTCATGGAAGGACATCCACCGATACAAAGTTCTCCAATAAAAGCTGTTGATCAAAGTTCAACTTCTAACTTTTTATTGTGTTTACCCCGCGAGATCCTTGGAAACATGCATCCACATATCACGCATCATATCATGACAGGTTTCTCCCATACAGGTCTCCTTATCTTCCTGCTGTTTATTTCAGTAAGATGGGTATGGAACAGACAGTGAAAGATCTCCAAGCTCAAAACACTCAATTCCAACAAATGTTCCTAGCTATGGCTAAGGGGCAAGAGGACCTGAAGACTCTTCTTCCCAAAGACAAGAAGAAAAAGTCCAAGAAGTCAGTAGGCATCCTGAATTGGCAAGAAGACCTAGAGGACCAGTCAAGAGAGCTCTATATCTTCCAACTCTATCCAACATGGGGGATAGTCATGAAGAAGACAATAGTCTGGAGATTGATAAAGTTGAAGCTGACTACTCTAAGGAAAAATATCCTCCCGCTGTTGACAAGTACAAACAGTTGGAGGACCGCCTCAATGCTATGGAGATTCAACAGATACCTGGCTTGGATTTAAGATACATGGGTTTGGTTTCTGGAGTGGTCATCCCGCTAAAGTTAAAAATCCCTACCTTTGTCCTGTACGATGGTGTCTCTTTCCCTAAGATGCACTTAAATTCTTATGTCCGCAAGATTCAACCATACACAACTGATCTGAAGCTTTGGATCCATTTCTTCCAAGAGATCCTAGTAGGGACTCAACTTGAATGGGTCTATCAATTGGAGAGTTCTCGAATCCACACCTGGGAGGATTTAGCTGTTTCTTTCTACAAGAAGTATCAGTATAATGTTGATCTTGCATCAACTCGTGTGCAATTGCAGAACATGACCATGGGTTGCAACGAGAGCTTCAAAGGATACACCCAAAAGTGGAGAGATCTGGATGGTAGGGTACAACCCCCTTTAACTGATAGGGAGCTGATTGATATCTTCATGGGAACTTTGACATGACCTTTTGTTGTACCCCAAAATTTGCCCTCCCTTTCTTCAGGAAACCACCTTGGATTTTCAAGGTCCCTCTGAAACAAATCCAAGTCCTGAGTTATCCTTTTTCCCAAGCAAGCCGCTTACAAGAGCAAGATGATCTCACGAACTCCAAAAAACGACGCTTTTATCTTAAGAAAAATCAAATTCTAAATACTTAGAACGTTTCTCTAAAATGAGTGTTTAAGAAAAATCAGCGCTTCAGAACTTCTGGACCCATTCCAGATAAAAACGGTCAGAAGTTGCAAGCCTGAGCATGGTCAGAAGTTGGCTTTTCAGCAGCTACATCAGTTCAATCAGAAGTTGTAAACGTGGTTCAGTATGTAAGCCTCAAACAGAACATGCCCCTTCAGCAGTTACACAAGCTCAGTCAGAATTTGCTAAAGGAATGCAAGAGAAGCAGGGAAATCTGAAGGCTCCTTCAGAACATGCCGAATTCAGAAGATGAAAAGGTCAGAAGAATGGGTGTTACACTGATACAGAATCTCTAAGCCCAGGAGATCCAGAAGTAAATCCAAGGAACGTACCAGAAAACCAGGAGAATCTCCAGAGTTTACAGGAAGCCAAGGCCAGAGCATGGTCTACGCTGCTGATGCAACGTTGGTTTCCATTACCAGAATATTGATGTTGATAGGTCTTATCACCATTTAATGCCCATTAATGCTTCCAACCACTCCTGAACATTCACGTGTGGCTTGGAAAACGCTTTTGTGCAGATTCTGGCATGGGTCTACGCGCCACCGCCCACTTCAGAGGTCACTTCTCCCCAATCTACGCCTGCTGCTGCAGCCTAGGCTGAAAGCTATCTGTTTTCACAACTTCCCAGGAATTTCTGTCAAAGAACAAATTCAAACTCTGTTGGCGCTTTAATGTTCAAGGCATCCACAAGAACTTTGCCTATAAATAGAGAGTCTTCACCACTGCAAAAGGCGTTCAAGAAAAAGAAACAAAAATTGCTAAGTGAGAAACAGAACTCTTAGCAACATAGCGTTCTGAAACTCTGTCAAAATCTCCAGTTTTGTTTCATAACTTTGAGTTTCTCACCTTCAAACTTCATCAAATATCCAGTTTTCTCTGTGAACCAAAAAAAACACCCTTTCCAAACTTCTGACCCTACATACGTATACGCCTTTACCAGCCCTTTCAAAGAAAATCTGTCCAGAACACTACCAGAGCCAAAAGCTAACTTTCACCCACCAACTTTTCCAACAGTCAGGTAAGCACCTGCTGACCCTCATCACGCTGTTAAGCATCATCAGCTGTGCATACTCAAATAAACATAATGTAAATATCACGTTGTTGCTATTTATGTTCTGAGGATTTTCATACCTCAGAACGTTCTGAGCCAGTATAGGACTTGCCTGGGACCTTGGTGGTTCTGACCTCTGAAACATTTTTGTATTTGCTGGATCTGTTCCAAATATGTTTCCTGTTTTGTGGAGTAACAACAGGATTGCAGATGTTCTGGTTAGTACAGGGAAAAGCCAAGTGCTGACTTTGACGTTAGCACATCTGAAGCCTGTTTTGCTGTCAATGATATCAGAACCTCTGAGAGTTATTGCCTTTTCAGCAGAATCAGAACTTCTGGTTTCTCCACTAACAAACTTCTGTCTTGCAGCGAAGGGGAATCAGAACTTCTGATTTCCCCACTAATAAGATTCTGTTTTGCAGGTGGCAGAGTCAGAAGTTCTGACTCATACGTTTTAACCAAGAGGTTGATCATCTGGCAGCGGATCTGAGTCAGAACTTCTGATGACCTCCCAGCAGCGCGCGGGCTCCCTCTCTCTCTCTCTATATATATATCTTGTTTTTTGCTATTTTCCTTTTTGTCTATTTTTCTCGTTGAACCCCCTATGTACAAATGTGTATCCCCCTCCCCTAATTGTTGTAATAGCGTAGGATTTTATATTTCCGCTTCTTATTGCTAGTAATTAGGACATGTATGGCAAGATAAAAATCAACGAAATAGAAAAACCTAATTCAAAGAAAAAACTCTTGTATGCAATAAAACACACTTGCACACTAACACCCCTAGGGTTACATCCACTTGTTGCCTTTCAAAATTAGGCCATATTGCATGTTAGGTCTCTTTGGGCAAAGCAAAAAAATCAAATGATCATAGTCCCTCGATGACGCTTTCGAAAAAGTTGCCTGAAATGATCAAGTCCCTTTCAAAGAAAAATTTCCCAAAGACATTTAACACTATTGTAATTATGGTCTAAACGATGACCCGCGCCCGTCCCTTTCACATCCTAATACAAGATTGTCCACCAAATGCAATGGTGGAACAAAATTGTCAAAAGGTTTAAAACATAACAAGAATCTTTGAGAAAACTTTAGGGTAGATAACTCTTAGGTACTTGTCAATTTGCAAAGAAAACACTTGCCTATTTTTAAAACCACACTTCACAAACACTTTCAAAACAAACTTTCAAAAAACCTTGAAACATCTTTTCAAAAGACAAAACACCTTTTGTAAAACATTCGAGTAAAGAATTGTTACAAGGGTAGCCTATACAAGGCATCTTTTCCAAACATTTTCAAAAACCACACACCGAGCACCATTTCAAACAATTAAAAACCAAGGCAAGTTGATCTAAGCAAGTACCTAAGAGCCCATGGATAACCATGGATAGAAAGGGTGCTAATACCTTCCCTTTCTTTAATCTACTCCCCGAACCCAAGGAAAAATCTCAAAGGTTTTTGCTGTGCTTTTTAAACCTTTCCTCAGGATAAAATAAAAAGCCGGTGGCGACTCTTGCTCAACCGAAACATTTGTGAAAACAAACGCAAAATCATAGTCAGTTCTCCCACCGTATCACAGAACTGGCGACTCTGCTGGGGACTATTTCAAAAGTGGAGTAACCTTAGGGTTTAGATCACCCTCTTGCATGACTAATTGTTTGATTTGATTGCTTTATATTTTTGCTCTCTTGTTTGGGTTTGCAATCCTACACCCGGATTTGGGGACACTGTTCATAGATAGCAATACGTTGTGGAAACTGTGCGGGGTATACCGACACGGTCGAAGCAATAGCTATATTAGTGCGACATATTTGTGAGTACCGGTAACCCTTGAGTTCAATCAAGGAGAGTACGGGGCCGCTGAGTGATGTCACTAAGCACTAATGACCTAGAACCTTACTTGACCATCTTGGCCTTTTATTAGGGGTAGTAAGATGACCGACTTTGGTGCAGTCCGAAGTTGGTAGATACTCAATACTACACTCATTGAGGGTTGTTTTCTTGGGATATTTTGGTCGCCAGTTAAGTGGCTAAACCGAAACAATGAACACAGAAAACAATCCAATGATTTTGAGCTCCTTAGAACCCAGTTTCTATTTTAGGACAGGATGAGCCAACTAACTTCAAGAGGGTACTTACCTAAACCTCATGCAAGCCTCAACCTAAGGACTTGTTTGCTTTGTGTGAATATGTTTGTCTGTATATACACTCACTTGCTTTTTTGCATACATGTACATAACATCATGACATCATACCATAGCATTTTCAATAACCATTTCAAGGACCTCGAGGGTTCTTTTGATGCAGGGTTACGTTGAACCAGACATCTACCAAGGGGCAAGAAGTTTCTCCTCTAAGCAAAGTTCTCCAATCAAAGTTCAAGTACAACAACTTGAATCAGTGGCTATGACCCACTCGACATGGTGAGCTTGATTCTCGTGGAAAGACATCCACCGATACAAAGTTCTCCAAACAAAGATCAAGTACAACAACTTGAATCAGTGGCTATGACCCACTCGACATGGTGAGCTTGATTCTCGTGGAAAGACATCCACCGATACAAAGTTCTCCAAACAAAGATCAAGTACAACAACTTGAATCAGTGGCTATGACCCACTCGACATGGTGAGCTTGATTCTAGTGGAAAGACATCCGCCGGTGCAAAGTTCTCCAATCCAAGAGCAAAGTTCAACCTCTAACATTTTCTTGTGTTTACCCCAAGAGATCCTTGAAAGCATGCATCCACATATCATGCATTGCATTTTGACAGTCTTTCCTTTTTCAGGTTTCCTTACTCTCCTGCTGTTTATTTCAGCAAGAGATGGCTCTAGAGAGGTCCGTCAAAGACATCCAAGACCAGACTGCTCAGCTGCAGGAGATGTTCCTGAACTTGTCTCTGGGGCAAGAAGAGATGAAAGCTCTCCTCACAAAGGGCTTGGAGAATTCCAACAATGCCAGGAGTGACCAGCTTGCGAAGCTGCAGTTTGATCTGACAACCTTGAGGACCCAAATGATGGGACAGTTGGTGGGCCAGATGGCTCTCATCCAAGACCTATCTCAAAGACAAGAGGAACTCAGAGTTCTTGTCCGCCAACTGCTTCCAAACAACCAATTGGGGCAAACAGCTGAGGTTGAAGACCAAGTCACCGCTCAGCCTCCATCCACTCAAGAAGACAAGGGGAAAGCTCCTTTGCTTGCTTCAGGGTCACAAGCCCATCAACAACCTCGCCAGCGTCAACGGGGTAATCAGCGTAAGCAAGAAACGTCGGGAAGACAGTTCACGGAGACTGAGATACCATCATTCTTCATACTGAAGCGCCTGTTGGAGGTCAACCTGCTCACCCTAAAGGACCCTCCTCAGAAGCCCAATACCTCCTCTCCTCACTATCATTCCGATGCGTTTTGTGTTTACCATTCCTACAGCCCGGGACACGACACCAACGACTGTTGGGCCTTGAAGAACAAGATTCAAGATCTGATCGACATTGGGGTGCTGGAATTCATGCCAGACGGCGAGATGAAAATCTTCCGTTAAAGGGTTCTCCACTTGAAGTGACGAAGCTCAAGCTGAAAGACTTTTGCTTCTTTTTGAATTTTCAAAGTTGTAATTTCTTTTGCTGTCAAACAATTATCTATTGATGTTAAACTCCGTTTTCATTAATGCATTGCATATGTTTGTCTTGGATTCATCCATTCGTTTCACTACTTTTATGCTTTTTGACTCTTGATAACAAGCTGTAAGCCTTTAGAGGGAGGATGACGAAACAATACCATGATCTTATACAGTATGCTTCTGAACAGACCTTGCTGATGATGTACAGGCATTTCTTTCAATCCCCAAACACTGGAGTTATAAGGAAGTTAATCCCTAGTCAACCCCTTCGATCCAAAGAAGTAGGAGTTTTCTGTTCTAAACGATTAAAACCTTTGATATAAACCTGGGGCAGGGTAGTATCTCAGTTAATTCAAAGAAAATGCGCATTAAAGTCTCAAACTCTCAATTTGTAATACAACGAACGATGTCAAAAAGAAAGAAAGCATTCCGTTGGAATCAAAAGACAGGGGTGGTTCCCTATCACATAGACAGTCAATCTCTAAAAAAAAAAGAGAGAAAAAGCCCACTGTGCCAAAACCTATAAAGGAGGCTTAAGAAAGCTGGGGCATCCCACTGACAGTAATCCCGGAAAACTGTAACAGTCAGGCAAAAGTTAGGGATAACAAATCAAAATCAAAATAGTGAGGTCATGACAAAATCCTCAACAACATGAAAAATGTTGAAAAAGAAAAAGGAGATGATGACTGTCTCCCCAAATTCAGCTGGTGAACCATCGCCCAAAAGTCGTTCCAAACTCAAAACAGAGTGTGACGCACAATTAACTGAGCTTAGGTTGAAGAACATCACAAAGAGCGGGTGGGTACAAATATACTTTGAGCCTATATCCTTTGTTTCTTAAACCGTGAACCAAGCCACGTTACAACCCTTTAAAAGTCCTAATTGAAGCATGGGTTAGTTCGAAAGCATACGGTTACAAAAGGTATCCTGACTCCTGCAAGGCTTTGCTCTAAATCTTGTGTTGATCTGTCTTATAAAAAGTTTTCTCCTAAAAGCGCATTTTTCAAAACTTCGAGACAAACATAAACTTTGCATTGCTTGAATATCACTGTCTGCATTTGGCTTTTTGTTTGACAGCAAAGAATTTCCTACAGCGAATGTTCGGAGGAACGAAAACTCTCTAAGTAAGCAAAATCACTTCAAGAGGATAACACTTCCAACGACAAATCTCCTATCAGCAGGGGGCATGACATGTCACCATCCAATTAACCTGGGGCAGTCCAGTCGAGGTCCAACAGATCTTTCAAAATTCAATTAACCTGGAGCAGTCTAGTCGAGGTCCAACAGATCTTTCAAAATCCAGTTAACCTGGGGCAGTCCAGTCAAGGTCCAACAGATCTTTCAAAATCCAGTTAACTTGGGGCAGTCCAGTCAAGATTTCAAGAAATCTCTCAATATGCAGAGTAATCTAATCCAAGACTCCTTCATCACCATTTGGGGCATTCGAATGTCAAAAGTGTTCAACAATTTCCTTATCACCTCAAAAGACAAGATGTAGTTCAAGATGTGACCCAGAGATGGCGACATTCTATAACTCATTCAGACTTTCAAGAAATAGTTCAGATGTGACCCGAAGACGGCGACATTCTGACACTTATTCCAGATTTATCCAGATGCAGTTTAGCACGAGCTCATCATCAGGGAACCCTACACCGGTTCTTCCTCCTAATCCAAGATTTCTGAAAACAGTTCACGGGTTCTCCAAGTAACGGATGTTAACCTATCGCTTGTTCAGTTTCTTTTCAAGACTTCTGAAAACAGTTTATGGATTCTTCCCAACAACGGATGTTAATCTATCAACTTGTTCAGATGCAACTTTTGAAAACAGTTTACGGACGCTTCCCAACAACGGATGCTGCTCTATTGCTTATTCAATCTCAAGATTTCTGAAAATAGTTCACGGGTTCTCCAAGTAACGGATGTTAACCTATCACTTGTTCAGATTCTTCTCAAGACTTCTGAAAACAGTTTATGGATTCTTCCCAACAACGGATGTTAATCTATTACTTGTTCAGATGCAACCATTGAAAACATTTTATGGACGCTTCCCAACAACGGATGCTGCTCTATTGCTTATTCAATCTCAAGATTTCTGAAAATAGTTCACGGGTTCTCCAAGTAATGGATGTTAACCTATCACTTGTTCAGATTCTTCTCAAGACTTCTGAAAACAGTTTATGGATTCTTCCCAACAACGGATGTTAATCTATTACTTGTTCAGATGCAACCATTGAAAACAGTTTACCGACGCTTCCCAACAACAGATGATGCTCTATTGCTTATTCAATCTCAAGATTTCTGAAAATAGTTCACGGGTTCTCCAAGTAACGGATGTTAACCTATCACTTGTTCAGATTCTTCTCAAGACTTCTGAAAACAGTTTATGGATTCTTCCCAACAACGGATGTTAATCTATTACTTGTTCAGATGCAACCATTGAAAACAGTTTACGGACGCTTCCCAACAACGGATGCTGCTCTATTGCTTATTCAATCTCAAGATTTCTGAAAATAGTTTACGGGTTCTCCAAGTAACGGATGTTAACCTATCACTTGTTCAGATTCTTCTTCAGACTTCTGAAAACAGTTTATGGATTCTTCCTAACAACGGATGTTAATCTATTACTTGTTCAGATGCAACCATTGAAAACAGTTTACGGACGCTTCCCAACAACGGATGCTGCTCTATTGCTTATTCAACCTCAAGATTTCTGAAAATAGTTCACGGGTTCTCCAAGTAACGGATGTTAACCTATCACTTGTTCAGATTCTTCTCCAGACTTCTGAAAACAGTTTATGGATTCTTCCCAACAACGGATGTTAATCTATTACTTGTTCAGATGCAACCATTGAAAACAGTTTACGGACGCTTCCCAACAACGGATGCTGCTCTATTGCTTATTCAATCTCAAGATTTCTGAAAATAGTTCACGGGTTCTCCAAGTAACGGATGTTAACCTATCACTTGTTCAGATTCTTCTCCAGACTTCTGAAAACAGTTTATGGATTCTTCCCAACAACGGATGTTAATCTATCACTTGTTCAGATGCAACCTTTGAAAACAGTTTACGGACGCTTCCCAACAACGGATGCTGCTCTATTGCTTATTCAACCTCATGATTTATGAAAACAGTTCACGGGTTCTCCAGTAACGGATGTTAACCTATCACTTGTTCAGACACCTCTCAACGTTCTGAAAACAGTTTACGGATTCTCCAGTAACGGATGTCAATCTATCGCTTGTTCAGATTCCAAGCCTTCACCTACAGTAATCAGAGGACTCTCGCAATCCCCAGCCAGAGAACCTTCCAGAAGCTAACTCCCCTCAGAGTCAAGTGAAGTCGCCAGAGTTACTTCCCGCCAAACTGAAGATTCTCAATCTTACCTCCCCAGCATGAGTCTATTAGATTGGAACTCCCCAGTAGAGGTCATCAGGAATTCTCTTCCACAGCAGCAGCCAAGGAATTATTCTTCCCGGCAGCATTCAAGATACTTTTATCTGCAACAGTCAAGATTTATCTATCCTTTGCAAGACAGCCCTCCAGCTTACATGCACGTCCATTTACATTCATATCATACATTGCATCATGCATCATGACATTGCACATAACTAACCCTTTACCTTTTTAGGTAAGATCAGTCGACAGACAAAAGTCATTATCTCCCGAAATTCTTTCCAGGAATATTTCAGATATGACCCAGACATGGCAACATTCTAATGCTTATCCCAGATTTATCCAGATGCAGTTCTGCGCGAGCTCATCATCAGGGAACCCTACACCGGTTCTTCTTCCAAATTCAAGATTTCTGAAAATAGTTCACGGGTTCTCCAAGTAACGGATGTTAACCTATCACTTGTTCAGATTCTTCTCAAGACTTCTGAAAACAGTTTATGGATTCTTCCCAACAACGGATGTTAATCTATCAGCTTGTTCAGATGCAATTTCTGAAAACAGTTTATGGATTCTTCCCAACAACGGATGATAATCTATCAGCTTGTTCAGATGCAATTTTTGAAAACAGTTTACGGACGCTTCCCAACAACGGATGCTGCTCTATTGCTTATTTAACTTCAAGATTTCTGAAAACAATTCACGGGTTCTCCAAGTAACGGATGTTAACCTATCGCTTGTTCAGATTCTTCTCCATACTTCTGAAAACAATTTATGGATTCTTCCCAACAACGGATGATAATCTATCAGCTTGTTCAGATGCAATTTTTGAAAAAAACAGTTTACAGACGCTTCCCAACAACGGATGCTGCTCTATTGCTTATTCAACTTCAAGATTTCTGAAAACAGTTCACGGGTTCTCCAAGTAACGGATGTTAACCTATCGCTTGTTCAGATTCTTCTCAAGACTTCTGAAAACAGTTTATGGATTCTTCCCAACAACGGATGATAATCTATCAGCTTGTTTAGATGCAACCTTTGAAAACAGTTTATGGATTCTTCCCAACAACGGATGTCAATCTATTGCTTATTCAAGTCCCAGTTCAGAGATGGTTCAAGACAGGGACACCTTTCTGATTTTCATTCCATATGGCATCTTTAAGCCCATCTCCAAATGGCATCTTTAAGCCCATTTCCGCATCCATTGCTTTGACGAGTGCAAATTTAAGGGAACTCTAGTGTCCAATCTCCTTTTACCTTCAAGTCACGAAAGGTAAGATTGCCAATCTAACTCTTCAGGTTCAAGAAGATTGAACAGAGGCAACTGTTGTACCCCAAAATTTGCCCTCCCTTTCTTCAGGAAACCACCTTGGATTTTCAAGGTCCCTCTGAAACAAATCCAAGTCCTGAGTTATCCTTTTGCCCAAGCAAGCCGCTTACAAGAGCAAGATGATCTCACGAACTCCAAAAAACGACGCTTTTATCTTAAGAAAAATCAAATTCTAAATACTTAGAACGTTTCTCTAAAATGAGTGTTTAAGAAAAATCAGCGCTTCAGAACTTCTGGACCTATTCCAGATAAAAGCGGTCAGAAGTTGCAAGCTTGAGCATGGTCAGAAGTTGGCTTTTCAGCAGCTACATCAGTTCAATCAGAAGTTGTAAACGTGGTTCAGTATGTAAGCCTCAAACAGAACATGCCCCTTCAGCAGTTACACAAGCTCAGTCAGAATTTGCTAAAGGAATGCAAGAGAAGCAGGGAAATCTGAAGGCTCCTTCAGAACATGCCGAATTCAGAAGATGAAAAGGTTAGAAGAATGGGTGTTACACTGATACAGAATCTCTAAGCCCAGGAGATCCAGAAGTAAATCCAAGGAACGTACCAGAAAACCAGGAGAATCTCCAGAGTTTACAGGAAGCCAAGGCCAGAGCATGGTCTACGCTGCTGATGCAACGTTGGTTTCCATTACCAGAATATTGATGTTGATAGGTCTTATCACCATTTAATGCCCATTAATGCTTCCAACCACTCCTGAACATTCACGTGTGGCTTGGAAAACTCTTTTGTGCAGATTCTGGCATGGGTCTACGCGCCACCGCCCACTTCAGAGGTCACTTCTCCCCAATCTACGCCTGCTGCTGCAGCCTAGGCTGAAAGCTATCTGTTTTCACAACTT
Source organism: Vicia faba (assembly GCA_948472305.1). NCBI lineage: Eukaryota > Viridiplantae > Streptophyta > Magnoliopsida > Fabales > Fabaceae > Vicia > Vicia faba. Next base: position 1,255,932,790 of record OX451738.1, read on the forward strand.
CCCAGGAATTTCTGTCAAAGAACAAATTCAAACTCTGTTGGCGCTTTAATGTTCAAGGCATCCACAAGAACTTTGCCTATAAATAGAGAGTCTTCACCACTGCAAAAGGCGTTCAAGAAAAAGAAACAGAAATTGCTAAGTGAGAAACAGAACTCTTAGCAACATAGCATTCTGAAACTCTGTCAAAATCTCCAGTTTTGTTTCATAACTTTGAGTTTCTCACCTTCAAACTTCATCAAATATCCAGTTTTCTCTGTGAACCAAAAAAAACACCCTTTCCAAACTTCTGACCCTACATACGTATACGCCTTTACCAGCCCTTTCAAAGAAAATCTGTCCAGAACACTACCAGAGCCAAAAGCTAACTTTCACCCACCAACTTTTCCAACAGTCAGGTAAGCACCTGCTGACCCTCATCACGCTGTTAAGCATCATCAGCTGTGCATACTCAAATAAACATAATGTAAATATCATGTTGTTGCTGTTTATGTTCTGAGGATTTTCATACCTCAGAACGTTCTGAGCCAGTATAGGACTTGCCTGGGACCTTGGTGGTTCTGACCTCTGAAACATTTTTGTATTTGCTGGATCTGTTCCAAATATGTTTCCTGTTTTGTGGAGTAACAACAGGATTGCAGATGTTCTGGTTAGTACAGGGAAAAGCCCAGTGCTGACTTTGACGTTAGCACATCTGAAGCCTGTTTTGCTGTCAATGATATCAGAACCTCTGAGAGTTATTGCCTTTTCAGCAGAATCAGAACTTCTGGTTTCTCCACTAACAAACTTCTGTCTTGCAGCGAAGGGGAATCAGAACTTCTGATTTCCCCACTAACAAGATTCTGTTTTGCAGGTGCCAGAGTCAGAAGTTCTGACTCATACGGTTTAACCAAGAGGTTGATCATCTGGCAGCGGATCTGAGTCAGAACTTCTGATGACCTCCCAGCAGCGCGCGGGCTCCCTCTCTCTCTCTCTCTATATATATATCTTGTTTTTTGCTATTTTCCTTTTTGTCTATTTTTCTCGTTGAACCCCCTATGTACAAATGTGTATCCCCCTCCCCTAATTGTTGTAATAGCGTAGGATTTTATATTTCCGCTTCTTATTGCTAGTAATTAGGACATGTATGGCAAGATAAAAATCAACGAAATAGAAAAACCTAATTCAAAGAAAAAACTCTTGTATGCAATAAAACACACTTGCACACTAACACCCCTAGGGTTACATCCACTTGTTGCCTTTCAAAATTAGGCCATATTGCATGTTAGGTCTCTTTGGGCAAAGCAAAAAAATCAAATGATCATAGTCCCTCGATGACGTTTTCGAAAAAGTTGCCTGAAATGATCAAGTCCCTTTCAAAGAAAAATTTCCCAAAGACATTTAACACTATTGTAATTATGGTCTAAACGATGACCCGCGCCCGTCCCTTTCACATCCTAATACAAGATTGTCCACCAAATGCAATGGTGGAACAAAATTGTCAAAAGGTTTAAAACATAACAAGAATCTTTGAGAAAACTTTAGGGTAGATAACTCTTAGGTACTTGTCAATTTGCAAAGAAAACACTTGCCTATTTTCAAAACCACACTTCACAAACACTTTCAAAACAAACTTTCAAAAAACCTTGAAACATCTTTTCAAAAGACAAAACACCTTTTGTAAAACATTCGATTAAAGAATTGTTACAAGGGTAGCCTATACAAGGCATCTTTTCCAAACATTTTCAAAAACCACACACCGAGCACCATTTCAAACAATTAAAAACCAAGGCAAGTTGATCTAAGCCAGTACCTAAGAGCCCATGGATAACCATGGATAGAAAGGGTGCTAATACCTTCCCTTTCTATAATCTACTCCCCGAACCCAAGGAAAAATCTCAAAGGTTTTTGCTGTGCTTTTTAAACCTTTCCTCAGGATAAAATAAAAAGTCGGTGGCGACTCTTGCTCAACCGAAACATTTTCGAAAACAAACGCAAAACCATAGTCAGTTCTCCCACCGTATCACACCTTTCTTTAAACACCTAATCGAAAGCTCCTCAGTCGGGTTCACCGAGCTAATACTGACTGGCGAAAGAGTCGAAGCTGGCATCAAAAGTGGAAATATCCAAGGAGCTACACCTTCTGATGCTCAGAAAAAGCCATACAATGGGAAGAAAGAGTCCAATGTTGTGTATGGTCAAAAGAGTCGTCATGACCAACACATAGGAGAAATCTTAATCTCTAATCTTATGCCTCTCAACAAAGACAGGGGCATCGGCGTAAGGAGGCCGCGCCTAAAAGACAATTCACTAAGATCAACATGTCACTAGATCAAGCGCTACAATATATGTTGAAGACATAACTGATTACGTTAAAGGCTCCTCTCCGGAACCCAAATACTTCCGCTCCTACCTATCATCTCAATGAAAGGTGTGAATACCACTCTGATAGTCTGGGACACGACACAAACAACTGTTGGGCTCTGAAGAACAAGGTCCAAGACATGATTGATGCCAAGGAGATAGAGTTTGACCCTCCGGAGACTCCAAACATAATTACTACTCCTATGAAGAATCATTGAAAGCTTTTGTTCATTTGGATTTTCAAGTTGTAATCTCTTTTGTTATTCAAACAATTATCTATTAATGTCAAACTTTGTTTCATTAATGCATTGCATATGTTTTTCTTGAATTCATCCATTCATTTTCTCTATATTCAACCTATGCTTTTTACCCTCAACTCTTGCTAAAAGTTACAAGCCTTTAGAGGGAGGATGACGAAAACAATGCCATAGTCTAATACAATATGCTTTTGAATAGACTTTGCTGACGATGTACATGCGTTCTTTCAAATCCTAAACACCGGAGTTATAAGGAAGATAATCCCTAGTCAAACCCTTCGAGCCAAAGAAGTAAGAATTTTCTTTTTCACATAAAATGAAACTTTCAATCGAAACCTGGGGCAGGGTAGTCTCTCAGTTAATTCAAATACGCGTTCAAATCGCAAACTCTCATCTCGTAATACAATGAATGACGTAATAAACTTTCCTCTGGAATCAAAAGACAGTGATGGTTCCCTACCAAATAGGCAGTCTGTAACACCCCAATTCTACCCCAAGCAAATTATGCAAAATAAATCAGAGTTATAAAATTTCATTCATACAAACGAATCGGGACGTCACAAATTCTTCTAACAAATTCATTGCATTCATCATGGATATATAACACTTTTAAAACATCGGATGAACCATCGTCATAACATCTTTAATAAAATAATTCAACAACCACGCAGCGGAATTCTTCAATAACATCTCTAAATAAAACAACAACTTCGAAACATTTCATATTAATAATAATCATTTCAAAACTCAACAACTGAAAATCAACAATCAAAAATCAGCAAACGTTCATCCCCTCGAGTGTTACATATCAGAGCAATGACACCGACTCAAACTATTGAAGGTATACAACCTTCACTCGCGATTACCTGCACGTTACCAACATAGGGGCAACATTCAAACAGAAGGGGTGAGATATCTAACAATATAATAAAGAGCATGATAATTAATATATTAAATTAGATCACCAATATCACCACTTCTCATCTCATAATCAACAATAATTACAGCATATATACTCATTCATCAACATCAAATACACTTCATTATTCAATCATAAAATGCGACTCAAAACTATGCAAATGCATGTGGTACCATTGGAGCAGAACTCCCATCTCAAAAATCTTCCAATTAATAGAGGCATCAACAAGGCATAGCCTTCATCTCAAAATTTTGCCAATCCAGGCCATCTCAACGAGCATAAGCTCCATCTCAAAAATGAAATGTATACGACTCATCATGAATGTAATGTCAACACTCAATCAACCACATCTCAATTATCTTAAAACAACAACATCTCATAAACATCTCAGAATAACATCTCATAAACATCTCAGAACAACATCTCATAAACATCTCAGAACAACAACATCTCATAAACATCTCAGAACAACATCTCATAAACATCTCAGAACAACAACATCTCATAAACATCTCAAAACAATAACATCTCAATCATCTCAAAACATCTCAATTATAGCATCTCATAAACATCTCAAAATAATTTATTAAACATCATTTATTTATCAAACGTCATTGGTTCATCATAATTACCAAACACAACTTTAATGACCATGTCTCAATATTAACTCAGTTGTATATCAATACTACGGTAATCCCTACTGTTATTCTGCTACTGTACATCATTATTGTCACTAATCCTACTGTCATATTTCTAACAGCAGTTTCAAACATCTCATACTCATCATTCTGTCCAAAATCCAACTTAATTATCAATCACGGGAATTAATCCTAAATCTTAGATTGGTTACTAGGATTACACCTCTTCATCATCATCTAAATCATCTAGAATAATATTCATCATGTTAGTTAATCAACGCTTCGAACGACATCTCAAACAGCATCCTAAAACTCAAGTTACAGCACTTCAAAACTGATTATGTCGAAATAAGTTAGTATGGATCGACACGAAACTCTATGAATCGACTCGTCCTGCTTATCCTTTACACTATGTGTCAACATAAAGCCCTATGGATCGACTCATCCTGACTTCAAAACGCAGCATGTATCGACACATGCATCATATCGGTCGACTCATCTTGAGCCTCACACACTCATGTATCGACACATCCTCTCTTCGTGTCGACTCATCCTGAGTCTTGTACTTATCATGCATCGATACAAGCTCTCCTTTTATCGACTCATCCTGAGTCGAACATCGCCCATGTATCTACGCAAGCCCTGCATGCATCGACTCATCCTGAGTCGAACATCCTTCATGTATCGACACATCCAGCCTAGGGTCGACACATCCTTCGACAGTCTGCATAATTTTCTGCGTTTTGCTCTGTATTTTCACTACGGGAATTCATATTACATCCATACAAACCTTATTGTAATCATGATAAATCATCACCTAACATTAACCTATATTACTACATCGATTAAACAATATCATGGCATCATTATTCATCCAAAATTCATCCATCTTCATCATACATCATTCATAATGCATTCAATTCAAGAACAAACAACAATTACATCTAACCCCACATATCAAATATCATGAACCCAATTATAAAGTCAGAACCCCACCCTTACCTTGGATTGAAGGTCGCTCTACAATTTCTGGGTTGAATCTTAGTTCTTGTCTTTTTCCACTTTTTCCAGCAGCTTCACGTTCTCTTCCAAATCCTTATTTTCTTCTACTGCTTCTTTCTTCTCTACCTTCTCACAAATAATAAAATAACATAATATTCTATTATTCCTTATTGGGCTCCAAACTTACACCCCCTTATTACATCTACTATCTCAAATTAAGCCCACCTTAATAATATTACACTTCTAATATTATTTCACCACATAATAATATTATACCTCTAATATTATTATTTCTCCACTTAATAAAATAAATCCAATTTAATTATAACACCACCTCACAAATATTCCAAAAATAGTTTAATTAAATAATTAATTAAATTACGGGCGTTACAACTCTCCCCCACTTAGAATATTTTCGTTCTCGAAAATTTACCTCAATCAAACAATTCAGGATATGAGTCTCACATCTTGCTCTCCAACTCCCAAGTCATGCTTTCTCCTGCAGCTCCTAACCAAACCACTTTAACCAAGGAAATCTCTTTTCCCCTCAGAGTCTTCATTTCATGATCTGCGATCCGTACAGGCATCGTCTCTACCATAAGATTATCCCGTACTTGCACATCGTCCATATGAATCACATGACATGGATCTGAAATATACTTCCAAAGTTACGACACATGAAACACATCATGCAAATTCGAATGATTAGGCGGTAAAGCCACTCTATAGGCAACATTTCCCACTCTCTCTGAAATCTGATACGGTCCAATAAAATGAGAAGTGAGCTTCTTAGACTTCAATGCTCGCCCAACACCAGTCACAGGTGTAACTCTCAAAAACACATGATCACCAGCTTGAAATTCTAAATCTTTCCTTCGCTTGTCATGATAACTCTTCTGTAATAACCAGCTAATCCCAAAAAGCTTCTAATCTCAGTAGCTGACTTTGGAGTTTCCCATTGCAACACATCATCAACCTTCAATGGGTCTACAACAATGCCACTACCTGAAATTACATGACCAAGAAAACTAACCTCTTTCGACCAGAATTCACACTTGGACAGCTTTGCATATAACTTTTTCTCTTTCAAAATATGCAATACTACTCTCAAGTGTTCATCACGCTCTTCTTCTAACTTAGAGTAAATCAAAATATCATCAATGAATACCACTACAAACCGATCCAAATAAGTATGAAAGATACGATTCATATATTCCATGAATACTCCCGGCGCATTAGTAACACCGAAAGGCATCACTGAATACTCGTAATGTCCATAACACGTTCTGAAAGCCGTCTTCTGAATATCTTCATCCTTCACTTTAATCTGATGGTAACCCGACCTCAAATCAATCTTACTAAACACATGGGAATCCACTAATTGGTCCATCAAGTCACCTATTCTTGGAAGCAGATACTTGTTCTTAATCGTCACCTTATTCAATTGTCTATAATCAACACAAAGCCTCATGCTTCCATATTTCTTCTTCACTAACAACACTGGAGCTCCCCACAACGATACGCTTGGTCTTACAAACCTCTTCTCAAGTAACTCTTCCAATTTCTTCTTCAACTCGGACAACTCGGACACAGACATCCTGTATGGTGCCATAGACATAGGTCTGGTACCAGGTATAAGATCAATAGCAAATTCAACTTCCCTCTCTGGCGGTACATCAGGAATCTCATCAGGGAAAACTTCAGGAAATTCACACACCACCTACAATCCCTCAATTATAGCTTGAGTCTCTACAGATAGCGACGCCATCAACGAAAACATCTGGGCTTCCTCAACTGTCTAGCAGACAACAAACCATCTTATTCTTCTTCAGGAGTAGAAAACTTCACCGACTTGTCATAACAGTTAATATGAACACAGTTATGCTCTAACCAGTTCATGCCCAAAATCACATCCAAACCTCTTAATGGTAAACAAACCAAATCAACAACAAAGTCTCTGTCGAAGATCGACAAGGGACACTTCAAACACACAGAAGAAGTAGTCACCGACCCCTTGGCTGGAGTATCGACGACCATTTCTCCATTCAAAGAAGACAACACAAGACCCAATCTTTCAACACAATCAGCAGCAATAAAACAATACGTAGCACCAATATCAATAATAGTAATTAAAGGAGTATTATTAATGAAACATGTACCTCTAATAAGTTCGTCCTCAGCAGCTGTCTGATCCTTAACCAAAGCAAACACTTTACCACTTGACTGAGCCCTCTTCGGTTTCGGACACTGACTACCAACGTGCCCTTCTTCTTTACAGTTGAAACAAACCACACTCTTGTGCTCACACTCAGCTACAACATGTTTGTTCTTGCCACAACGGAAACACCTCTTTACTTCAGCAGTGCACACATTACTCTTGTGTCCAGGTTTCCCACCTTAAAACAAATCACACCAGCAGGAGCATCTCCCCCACTAGTCCTCTTACCATGAGCAACTCTCTGTTTACCCTTACCAGTTGGGGCATCATAAGGTTTACCACGACTCAGTGGGTGCTTACCCCTCTTCTCACTAATAATCTTGTAATGAGCATTATTGTCTTCCTCATAAATCCTGCAGCTATCAACCAAATCAGCAAAGACACGATCTTCTGGTATCCAACTGCCTTCTTAATTTCTGGGCGCAACCCGTTCTCAAACTTAATACACTTTGAAAACTCAGCATTTTCCTCAGCGTAATGCGGATAAAACTTAGTCAACTCAGCAAACTTGGCAGCATACTCAACAACATACATATTTCCTTGCTTCAGCTCAAGGAATTCAATTTCCTTCTTACCACGGACATCTTCAGGAAAATACTTTCTCAAAAACTCCCTACGGAACATAGCCCAAGTGACATTCTCACCTGCAGCTTCTAACTTCAGGCAAGTCTCTAGCCACCAGTCATCAGCCTCGACTGCTAGCATATGAGTCCCATAACAAACCTTCTGCACTGGAGTGCAGTCCATTACATGAAAGATCATCTCTATCTCTTTCAACCATTCCAAAGCTCTGTCAGGATCATATTTTCCCTTGAACGTAGGTGGATTCTCTCTCTAGAAAGTTGCCAAGCTACGAGATCCAGCATTCCCGTCAGCATTCGGATGATTTTCCATCGCATGAGCCATTGCTTCTAGAGCAGCAGCAAGAGTAGCATCATTCCTTCCAGCCATCTCAACTTCTTACTACAACATAAACAACGATTAGAATATCAAAATAACAATACTCGATTTTTAGACAACTACGACTCGACGACAAGGTCAGACTAACCTTTTGCTCTGATACCAACTTTGTAACACCCCAATTCTACCCCAAGCAAATTATGCAAAATAAATCAGAGTTATAAAATTTCATTCATACAAACGAATCGGGACATCACAAATTCTTCTAACAAATTCATTGCATTCATCATGGATATATAACACTTTTAAAACATCGGATGAACCATCGTCATAACATCTTTAATAAAATAATTCAACAACCACACATCGAAATTCTTCAATAACATCTCTAAACAAAACAGCAACTTCGAAACATTTCATATTAATAATAATCATTTCAAAACTCAACAACTGAAAATCAACAATAAAAAATCAGCAAGCGTTCATCCCCCCGAGTGTTACATATCAGAGCAATGACACTGACTCGAACTATTGAAGGTATAGAACCTTCACTTGCGATTACCTGCACGTTACCAACATAGGGGCAACATTCAAACAGAAGGGGTGAGATATCTAACAATATAATAAAGCGCATGATAATTAATATATTAAATTAGATCACCAATATCACCACTTCTCATCTCATAATAAACAATAATTACAGCATATATACTCATTCATCAACATCAAATACACTTCATTATTCAATCATAAAATGCGACTCAAAACTATGCAAATGCATGTGATACCATTGGAGCAGAAATCCTATCTCAAAAATCTGCTAATTAATAGATGCATCAACAAGGCATAGCCTTCATCTCAAAATTTTGCCAATCCAGACCATCTCAACGAGCATAAGCTCCATCTCAAAAATGCAATGTATGCGACTCATCATGAATGTAATGTCAACACTCAATCAACCACATCTCAATTATCTTAAAACAACAACATCTCATAAGCATCTCAGAACAACATCTCATAAACATCTCAGAACAACATCTCATAAACATATCAGAACAACATCTCATAAACATCTCAGAACAACATCTCATAAACATCTCAAAACAATAACATCTCAATCATCTCAAAATATTTCAATTACATCATCTCAAAATAATTTATTAAACATCATTTATTTATCAAACGTCATTGGTTCATCATAATTACCAAACATAACTTTAATGACCACGTCTCACTATTAACTCAGTTGTATATCAATACTACAGTAATCCCTACTGTTATTCTGCTACTGTACATCATTATTGTCACTAATCCTACTGTCATATTTCTAACAGCAGTTTCAAACATCTCATACTCATCATTCTATCCAAAATCCAGCTTAATTGTCAATCACGGGAATTAATCCTAAATATTAGATTGGTTACTAGGATTAAACCTCTTCACCATCATCTAAATCATCTAGAATAATATTCATCGCGTTAGTTAATCAACGCTTTGAACGACATCTCAAACAGCATCCTAAAACTCAAGTTATAGCACTTCAAAACTGATTCTGTCGAAATAAGTCAGTATGGATCGACACGAAACTCTATGGATCGACTCATCCTGCTTCTCCTTTACACTATGTGTCGACACAAATCCCTATGGATCGACTCATCCTGACTTCAAAACGCAGCATGTATCGACATATGCATCGCACCAGTCGACTCATCTTGAGCCTCACACACTCATGTATCGACACATCCTCTCTTCATGTCGACTCATCCTGAATCTTGTACTTATCATGCATCGACACAAGCTCTCCTTGTATCGACTCATCCTGAGTCGAACATCGCCCATGTATCGATGCAAGCCCTGCATGCATCGACTCATCCTGAGTCGAACATCCTTCATGTATCGACACATCCAGCCTGGGGTCGACACATCCTTCGACAATCTGCATAATTTTCTGCGTTTTCCTCTGTATTTTCACTACGGGAATTCATATTACAGCCATACATACCTTATTGTAATCATGATAAATCATCACCTAACATTAACCTATATTACTACATCGATTAAACAACATCATGGCATCATTATTCATCCAAAATTCATCCATCTTCATCGTACATCATTCATAATGCATTAAATTCAAGAACAAACAACAATTACATCTAACCCCACATATAAAATATCATGAACCCAATTATAAAGTCAGAACCCCACCCTTACCTTGGATTGAAGGTCGCTCTACAATTTCTGGGTTGAATCTTAGTTCTTTCCGTTTTCCACTTTTTCCAGTAGCTTCACGTTCTCTTCCAAATCCTTATTTTCTTCTACTGCTTCTTTCTTCTCTACCTTCTCACAAATTATAAAATAACCTAATATTCTATTATTCCTTAGTGGGCTCAAAACTTACACCCCCTTATTACATCTACTATCTCAAATTAATCCCACCTTAATAATATTACACTTCTAATATTATTTCACCATATAATAATATTATACCTCTAATATTATTATTTCTCCACTTAATAAAATAAATCCAATTTAATTATAACACCACCTCACAAATATTCCAAAAATAGTTTAATTAAATAATTAATTAAATTACGAGCGTTACACAGTCATTATCTCTCGAAAAGAAAAGTCCACTAAGTTAAAACCTACAAAGGAGACTTAAGAAAAACCGGGGCATCCCGCTGACCGTAATCTCAAAACAAGAACAGTCAGGCAAAAATTAGGGATAACAAATCAAAAGAAAGAGGTCACTACAAATCCTCAACAACGTGAAAAATGTTGCAAAAATGACTGCCTTCCGACAAACTTAATTTGTCTGAACCATCACCAAAACGTCATTCCAGACTCAATTAGAGTTCAAACGCACAATTAACTGAGTTCAGGACTGAAGAACATCACGAAGAGCGGGTGGGTACAAATACACTTTGAGCCTTTATCCTTTGTTTCTTAAACCGTGAACCAAGCCACATTACAACCCTTTAAAAGTCCTAATTAAAGCATGGGTTAGTTCGAAAGCATATTGTTACAAAAGGTATCTTGACTCCTGTAAAGCTTTACTCAAAATCTTGAGTTGAATTTGAAGAAGTGAAAAACACAAGAAGGGGGGTTGAATTGTAAAAACTGGAAATCAATTGCAATCAACACGATATTTTTATCCTGGTTCGTTTGATCTCAAACTACTCCAGTCCACCCGTCAAGGTGATTTCGCCTCTCTCCAACGAGGTCTTAATCCACTATATTCAACTGAATATTACAATCTGCTTTAACAACTACTAAAGCCTTCTTGATGCAAACCACAAACCGGTTTCTCAAGGAATTACTTTCTTACAAAGAATTGAAATCTAGGTGTGTGAATGTTTTCTACAAAAACTGTTGATCACAACTGTGATACTACACAAATTAAGCTTAAGAGAACTAGATTGCTAAAATAATTGAGTAAGGAATTTTGGAGCTTTTAGCAAACTGAGAGTGAGGAAGATGATGAATAGCTTTTTGGCGTGTAGATTGTTGTAGAGAATTAGCCAATTCAATCTTCATTGACTTGTTTATATAGCATTGGAATTAGTGTATGTTGGAGCAATAATTCTGTTTCAATGCCAATAACAATCTTTCCTTATTAAGCAGATCTTGTCTGGAATGATGCCGTTGGTAATAACTCATCTTGAATGCACAGTACCGTTGCCACTTAAGCGTGTTCTGGCTTTGGCTCATTCTGACGCTGCTTAAGTGCTGATGAACTGTTGTTGTGTTTATCAGAGTTCAGAGTGTTTGAGCGCAAAGCTGTTCATCAAGCTTCAGCATAAGAGCAAGTTGATCTTCTGATTCTGGTATCTGATATAACATCTTCTGATGCTGATGTGGATATCCAATTTTCTGATGCTGATGAGGATGTTCTCATGCTGATACCTATCAGAGTTTCTATAAGACAGAATGTAATTTTTAGATAGCATATGTGTCTTACATGAATCATACAATTAATGTATCTTAGCGTTTTGTTATCATCAAAACTTAAACTTAGGGTAGTAGATTCAAACTTTGTTCTAACAATCTCCCCCTTTTTGATGATGACAAAAACTAGATATTTTTGATTGAAAAATTAGCGAGAAAAGTATCAGAGATAATCAAATAGTAAGTTGTATCAGAATTAATTAGGAAGTTATCAAAGATAAGGGATAAAGAGATATCAGGGTTTAGATCGAAGATACTCCCCCTGAATTTATTACTTCCCTTTTTAATTCCAAGAGTTCTTCAGGATCAGATCTTTATTGACTTTCTTTGAACATCAGAATATCAGAGCTTCAGATCGGAATATCAGAGCTTCAAGCTTCAGTGTATCAGAGGTGATTAACTTCTTGTACCTGTAGACTTATGCAAAAACAGAAAACATTCAAGTATATCAGAGTGTTAGAATGTTTGAGACTTTTTGTCTCAGTAATCCGTTATTGAAAAAAATATCATTCTTGTTCTCCCCCTTTTTGTCAGCAATCAAAAAGTGTAAGTGATGTGCTAAAACGATCAGAGCAGAAAAAACTTGTTATATTAAAATTCAGAGCCAGACAAAACAGTACAAAAGATATGCAAAGAAAACATTGAAAATGTCATGAATGAAAGACTAAGGTTGGGGTGGAAAGCGTGTGAACAGAGTCTCCAGCATTGACTTAATCTGATCAGCAGTCTCATTCTGCTTGTGCACCATGCTGACTACTGTATCTATCTTGCTGTCTTTCACATCCATCCTTTAAGTCTCTGATCTTGCTGCTGGGAACCCCATGGGTGAAAATCTGTCTTACAATGACAGCAACGTCAGAGCATCTTTCAGCCATGTCGATACAGCGGATACCACCACCACTGTATCCAATCAATTTTGCTATATGATCCTCAGTGATCACAATCTTCTTTCCCATTATGTAGGAGGTGACTTGATGCATTGATGAGTACGCATGAATCCAGAACTCCTTGACCAAGACTGGGAATGTTGGTCCAACCAACCTATCAAAATATCTCTCCCATACCTGTGCCCTAACTTCTTCTGTCAAGTCAAATCCATTTTCTTTCAGACTGGAGAAGTCAACAATTAGTTCAGACAGCACTTCCAAATTCTTCACTGGTGTAAAGAGTGTTCTGAAGGGAACTTGGTATTGTTCAGAAGAAGCCTCCTTCTGAGAACCTGCAGAAACATTGCTGGAGGTTGCCATGTTCACACTTAGGGTTTTTCTGAGAAAACTGGAAAATGGGTTTCTTTTGATAGAGATGAACACACAAGGAAAATGCAGAAAAATATTTGTAAGATTGTAAGAAACGGTAAAGGATTAATGTGAGATGTTAATGTGCTTAAATAAATTTCAAAATAATTTTTGAAAGTGTAAACGGTTTCAAGAAAGAGAAATAATTCATGATTACGTTTTAAAACATGATTACTTTCATTTAATGCTTGCTGATATGTGTCTCAATGCACCCAATCTGCGTTTTGCCTTCTCAGAAGCGTGCACGCGTTTTGCTTCAGAGATTTGCTGATGATTGGATGACACTTGTTTGATTTAGTGAGAAGCACGTCTATCCTTTAGCTGAAACGCTCAGATCTTTAAGAATAGCATCTGATACAATCTGCATGTCTATCTTTCTGAAAAGAGATTGATCAGAAGTTCACAGTAAAACAAATACATTTTGAAGATTAATATATAGAATTAAAACATTTTTACTCTGGGCAGATTTTCATGCTGAGATGTTTCAGAATGAAATTGAACCTATCTTCAGAAAGGGGTTTAGTGAAGATATCAGCCCATTGATGGTCTGTATCAATAAATTTTAAGTTCAAAATTCCTTTCTGAATGTAGTCCCTAATGAAGTGATATTTTATTTCTATATGCTTAGCCCTAGAATGTAAAATGGGATTCTTACTTAAGCAAATAGCAGAAGTATTGTCATAGAGTATAGGGATGTTACTCTCAAAAATCTGGAAGTCTTCAAGCTGACTTTTCATCCAGAGCATTTGTGTGCTACAACCTGCTGCTGCTATGTACTCAGCTTCTGCTGTTGATAGCGCAATTGTGGATTGCCTTTTGCTGGACCAAGAGATCAGATTTTCTCCCAGAAACTGGCAGCTTCCAGAAGTACTTTTACGCTCTACTCTGTCTCCAGCAAAGTCAGCATCGCAGTAGCCTACTAAGCTGTAATCACTAGATTTTCTATAAAATAAACCCAGATTAGTAGTACCTTTCAGATACTTGAAAATTCGCTTGACAGCTGTTAAGTGAGATTCTCTAGGATCTGATTGGAATCTAGCACAAATACATACGTTGAATAAGATATCAGGCCTTGAAGCTGTCAGATAAAGGAGAGAACCAATCATACCTCTGTAGACCTTTTGTTCTACCTTTTTGCTTACCTCTTCTCTTTCCAGAATGCACGTGGGATGCATTGGAATCTTTGATGGCTTACATTCTGAGAGGTCAAATTTCTTCAGAAGATCTCTGACATATTTGCTCTGATGAATGTAAGTTCCCTCTGGAGTTTGATTGATCTGAATTCCTAGAAAGAATTTCAGTTCCCCCATGAGGCTCATCTCAAATTCTGCCTGCATACACTTAGCAAATTTTCTTCCAAGAGAAGGATTAGTAGATCCAAAAATAATATCATCAACATAAATTTGACAGACTAAGATGTCATTCTTGACTGACTTACAGAATAAGGTAGTGTCCACCTTCCCTCTGGTGAATTCATTTTCTAACAGAAAGTTACTTAGTCTTTCATACCAAGCTCTGGGAGCTTGTTTCAGACCATATAGTGACTTCTTTAGTTTGAAAATATGTTCTGGATGTTTTGTATTTTCAAAACCAGGGGGTTGGTGCACATAAACCTCTTCTTCTATATAACCATTTAAGAATGCACTCTTGACATCCATCTGATACAGAGTGATGCCTCTATTAACGGCAAATGAAATTAAAAGTCCAATAGATTCTAACCTGGCGACTGGAGCAAAGGTTTCTGTATAGTCTATCCCCTCTTGCTAACTATAACCTTGTGCTACCAGTCGTGCTTTGTTTCTGATGACTTCACGTTGTTCATTTAGCTTGTTTCTGAACACCCATCTTGTTCCAATGACGTTGAATCCTTTTGGTCTGGGAACAAGATCCCATACGTCATTTCTGGTGAATTGATTCAGCTCTTCTTGCATTGCTAGAATCCAGTCTTTGTCCAGAAGTGCTTCATCAATAGAAGAGGGTTCAATCAGAGACACAAGTCCCATGAGGGTTTCTTCAGAGTTTCTGAAGCTTGCTCTTGTTCTGATTGGATCTTCTTTTCTTCCTAAGATAGTTTCTTCTGGGTGATCCAAGCTGCTTCTGGGTGGTCTCTTCTGAGGTTGATCAATAGCTGTTGTAGGATTGCTAGCAGTGCTCCTTTCAGATGTTGAAGGAGTGTCTGTGTTGAGAGCTTCTGATGACTTGTCTTCAGAACCTGTAAATTCAATTTCCATACCTGCAAAAACTTCATTCTGCTTTGACTTTTCAGAGTCAAGCTTATCATCAAAACGAACACTGATTGATTCTTCCACAATCTGTGTTTCTTTATTGTATACTTTGTACCCTCTTGAGCGTTCAGAGTATCCTAACATAATACACTTCTGTGCTTTAGAGTCAAACTTGTTCAAATAATTTTTTGTATTTAACATAAAACAAGTACATCCAAATGGATGAAAATATGAAATGTTGGGCTTTCTGTTCTTCCACAATTCATATGGAGTCTTTTCCAGAATAGAACTTATTGAGATTCTATTCTGAATGTAGCACGCTGTGTTTATTGCCTCTGCCCAGAAGATCTTAGCAACGTTTGTCTCATTGATCATGGTTCTGGCCATTTCTTGCAATGTTCTGTTCTTTTGTTCTACAACTCCATTTTGTTGGGGAGTTCTAGGACAAGAGAAATCATGCAGAATGCCTCTGTCATTAAAGAATGACTCAAAATCTTTGTTTTCAAATTCTCCACCATGATCACTTCTTACTTTAACGATTCTAAGATCCTTTTCATTCTGAACTTGGTTACAGAAGGTAACAAACACAGAGTGTGACTCGTCCTTGTGTCTTAAGAACTTTACCCATGTCCATCTGTTATAGTCATCTACGATTACTAACCCATACTTCTTGCCACTGACTGAAGCAGTTTTAACTGGTCCAAATAAGTCAATGTGCATAAGTTCTAATGGCTTAGAGGTAGAAACAACATTTTTAACTTTGAAAGAAGGTTTTGCAAACTTGCCTTTCTGACATGCTTCACCCAGAGCATCTGAATTGAACTTCAAATTAGGAAGTCCTCTGACCAGATTGAGTTTGTTAATCTGAGATATTCTTCTCATACTAACATGCCCCAATCTTCTGTGCCAGATCCACTGCTCGTTGTTAACAGACAGAAGACACTTTACATTCTGACTTTTCAGTTCAAAAAGTTTGATTTTATAGATGTTGTTTTTCCTCTTTCCATTAAACAGGATAGTCCCATCTTTCTGACTAACAGCTTTACATGATTTTTGATTAAAGATTATATCATAACCGTTATCACTTAATTGACTTATGGATAACAGATTATGCATTAATCCATCTACTAGCAGAACATTATTTATGGAGGGAAGATTTCCATTACCTATAGTTCCAGAGCCAATGATCTTTCCCCTCTGATTGCCTCCAAAGCCAACGTGGCCTCCAGGCTTAAGTTCCAGGCTTTGGAACATATGCCTTCTTCCCGTCATGTGTCGCGAGCAGCCAGAATCCAGGTACCATGACTGGTGTTTCTGATTTGCTGCTAAAGATATCTGCAACATGTATTATTTTTTCCTTAGGTACCCAGATTTTCTTGGGTCCTGATTTGTTAGATTTACCAAAACTCTGGTTGAATTTTGGTTTCACAGAATACTTACTGCTAGTGTATTTAATATCATGTGTGTGACCATACACAAAATGTGAGTTCAGAGGAGTGTGTTTAATGGTTAAATCCATGACATTCTTTGGTGTAGGAACCTTACCTTGGTATCCTATTCCCTTCCTGCCGTTTCTGCTCACTCCATAGATCATTGAAGCCATTTTGCTTATATCTATGCTTTTAGCAAGGAACTTTTGGAAACTGTGATCATACTCCTTGATGATCTCATCAGCGCTGCTGGGAGTTTCAGAAATTGGTTCCTTCTGAGAGTTTTGTAAAGTATTTTCTAATTTTGAAATTTTATTTCTTAGCTCAGAATTTTCCAATTTAAGACTCTCAGTCTTATCAGAGTCAGATTCAAGATTCCTTTTTAGGTTTCTGAATTTAACTCTAATCTGCTGGTACCTTTCCAGAATTTCATTAAGGCTTTCAGCAAGTTCAGCCTTAGTAAAATTAATTGCAAAGTCAAGAAATACCTCTTCAGTATCTGATTCTGAGTCTGATTCAGAAGCTTCACTATCTTCTGAAATGTTGGCCATGAGAGCTATGTTTGCTCTCTCATCATCTGATTCCGAGTCAGCTTCAGACGAGTCAGAGTCATCCCATGTAGCCATGAGACTTTTCTTCTTTTCTCTTCCAAACTTCTTTTTGGGCTTTTCCCTCTGAAGCTTTGGGCAGTCACTCTTGTAGTGTCCTTGCTCATTGCACTCATAGTAGATGATGTCCTTGGTGTTTGGCTTTCTGCTTCCTGAGGAGCCTTCAGATCTTATGTATCCAGAGGAAGAATCTGTCCTTCTGTATCTGGAAGAAGACTCGTTCTGATCAGATCTTCTGGGATTCCTGAACTTCCTTTGCCTCTGCTTCCACAGTTGATTCACTCTTCTGGAGAGGAGAGAAAGTTCGTCTTCTTTTGATGAGGATCCATCAGATGTTTCTTCAACTGC
Organism: Vicia faba; assembly: GCA_948472305.1. Taxonomy (NCBI): domain Eukaryota; kingdom Viridiplantae; phylum Streptophyta; class Magnoliopsida; order Fabales; family Fabaceae; genus Vicia; species Vicia faba. The sequence goes on from OX451738.1 coordinate 1,255,950,921, forward strand.
CTGCAAAACTTTAGACTCAGATTTTTTGTTAGATTTTAATGCTAAAGGCTTACCTTGCTTCTGAGGTTCATCAGCTTCTAGCTCTATCTCATGACTTCTAAGGGAGCTGATAAGTTCCTCCAGAGAAATTTTGTTGAGATCTTTTGCTAGCTTCAGAGCTGTAACCATTGGCCTCCACTGCTTTGGTAAGCTTCTGATGATCTTCTGGACGTGATCAGCAGTAGAGTATCCTTTGTCCAGAACCTTGAGACCAGCCACCAGAATTTGGAATCTTGAGAACATTGTTTCAATGGATTCACTTTCTTCCATTTTGAATGCCTCATACTTCTGAATGAGCGCAAGAGCTTTAGTTTCTTTGACCTGAACGTTGCCCTCATGCGTCATTCTGAGTGAGTCAAACATGTTCTTTGCTGTGTCTCTGTTAGAGATCTTTTCATATTCAGCATAAGAGATGGCGCTGAGAAGGATGGTTCTGGCCTTGTGGTGATTTTTAAAGTCACGCTTTTGTTGGTCAGACATTGCTTTCCTATCAATCTTCTGACCGTTTGCATTCACAGGGTGCGTGTATCCATCTGTCACCATGTCCCACAGATCAGCATCGTGTTCCAGAAAGAAGCTTTCAATTCTGTCTTTCCAGTAATCAAAATTTTCTCCATCAAAGACTGGAGGTTTGCCGCTGAATCTGTCTCTGTCTTCATTGTTGTCATTGTTGATGTGTTGATAAGTTCCTGCCATTGTGTTTTTCTGACGCTGGATCTTGTACTGACACGGTTAAGTGTTTTAGCTCAGAACCAGGCGCTCTGATGCCAATTGAAGAAGTGAAAAACACAAGAAGGGGGGTTGAATTGTAAAAACTGGAAATCAATTGCAATTAACACGATATTTTTATCCAGGTTCGTTTGATCTCAAACTACTCCAGTCCACCCGTCAAGGTGATTTCGCCTCTCTCCAACGAGGTCTTAATCCACTATATTCAACTGAATATTACAATCTGCTTTAACAACTGCTAAAGCCTTCTTGATGCAAACCACAAACCGGTTTCTCAAGGAATTACTTTCTTACAAAGAATTGAAATCTAGGTGTGTGAATGTTTTCTACAAAAACTGTTGATCACAACTGTGATACTACACAAATTAAGCTTAAGAGAACTAGATTGCTAAAATAATTGAGTAAGGAATTTTGGAGCTTTTAGAAAACTGAGAGTGAGGAAGATGATCAATAGCTTTTTGGCGTGTAGATTGTTGTAGAGCATTAGCCAATTCAATCTTCATTGACTTGTTTATATAGCATTGGAATTAGTGTACGTTGGAGCAATAATTCTATTTCAATGCTAATAACAATCTTTCCTTATTAAGCAGATCTTGTCTGGAATGATGCCGTTGGTAATAACTCATCTTGAATGCACAATACCGTTGCCACTTAAGCGTGTTCTGGATTTGGCTCATTCTGACACTGCTTAAGTGCTGATGAACTGTTGTTGTCTTTATCAGAGTTCAGAGTGTTTGAGCGCAGATCTGTTCATCAAGCTTCAGCATAAGCGCAAGTTGATCTTCTGATTCTGGTATCTGATATAACATCTTCTGATGCTGATGTGGATATCCAATTTTCTGATGCTGATGAGGATGTTCTCATGTTGATACCTATCAGAGTTTCTGTAAGACAGAATGTAATTTTTAGATAGCATATGTGTCTTACATGAATCATACAATTAATGTATCTTAGCATTTTGTTATCATCAAAACTTAAACTTAGGGTAGTAGATTCAAACTTTGTTCTAACAGAATTTTTCTTACAAAATTTCTTTACTTGCTAAAACGCATTTTCAAAACTTCAAGACAAGCATAAACTTTGCATTATTTGAATATCGCTGTTTGCATATGGCTATTTGTTTGACAGTAGAGAAATTCACAACGAATATCCAGTGAACGAAAGCTCTCCCAATGAACAAAATCACTTCAATTGGAAAGACACTTCCAATGAAAAATCTCTCATGATCAAGGGGGCTTGACACCTGGGGCAGTTAAGTCAAGATTCCCAGAAATATCTCAAGAAATGCAGAATAACCAGGGGCAGGTCACCATCTCCATCACTTGGGGAATTGATTAGGTTACATACAATCCAACATTTCCTGGCAGTGCCATAAATAGTTGCTACTAGGGGCAGTGACAAATCTCCCCAGAATCCTTCTCATAGGATGATTCCCTAGCCAGATTTTCAATATCTGAAAACCTCCTACCAACTGAGTCGACTTCAAGAATCCTCGTGGATTTCTACCAGTGAAGTCGTTGCCTCTCCAACAGACCGAGCAACATGGTTTATTTCCCCAACAAATGGAAGGATTCTCCAGCTTGAGTTTGCCTCTCCCACTTACTATAAATCAGAGGACCATGACTCCCCTTCCCCAATAGACTACTCTACAATCCCCAGCAAGTTACTATGAAATCTGGACCTTAACAGATATCAGTTCAACTTCGACTCCCCAGTAGAGCAACAGACAACCGAGACTCTTGTTCTCTTTTCCCCAAGCAAGAATCAATACTCTCCATAGAGTTTTCAACTTTCCCCAGCAGAGTTCTCCTCAACAAAACATGAATCGTTGGTGGAAATATTCTAAGTTTGAAGACTCACCTACTCTTCAACAGCAGTCCGGGATTTAATGACTCTCCAGCATTTGTCAAGGATTTATTTTCCGGACAAAGATACATTCAAATAAACATCTCACATTTCATATATCATATTACATACATGACAAGTGCACACGAGACAATCTCATTTATTTTGAGAACATCATTACTCAATGCATACATCATGACATTACATACAACTAACTCTTTACCTTTTCAGGAAAGATCAATCAACAGATAAAGGTCATCATCTTTTTGGAGTAGTAATCGTCCAAGATTCCTTCATCATCCTGCTGAGCTTTCAGATACAGTTCAGATACGCTCCAGATACAGATACCATCCTAATACTCATTCAGATTCAGCTTTCAGATACAGTTCAGATACGCTCCAGATACGGATGCCATCCTGATACTCATTCAGATTCAGCTTTCAGATACAATTTAGATACGCTCTAGATACGGATGCCATCTTGATAATCATTCAAATTCAGCTTTCAGATATAGTCCAGATACGATCCATATTCGGATGTCATTCTGTCACTCATTCAAATACAGTCCAGATACGATCCAGATTCGGATGTCATTCTATCACTCATTCAAATACAGTCCAGATACGATCCAAATTCGGATGTCATTCTGTCACTCATTCAAATAAAGTCTAGATACGATCTAGATTCAGATGTCATTCTGTCACTCATTCAAATAAAGTCTAGATACGATCTAGATTCATATGTCATTCTGTCACTCACTCAAATAAAGTCCAAATATGATCCAGATTCGGATGTCATTCTGTCACTCATTCAAATAAAGTCCAGATATGATCCAGATTCAGATGTCATTCTGTCACTCAAATACAGTCCAAATACAATCACCTTCGGATGGCATCTTTAAGCCCATCTCCAACAACTATCCATCATTTCTCCAAATGGAATCTTTAAGCTCATTCTCTACATAATCAACCACAACATCATCGAGTGCAAATTTTTGGGCACTCTAGTGTTCAATCATCTTCCACCTTCAAGTTACGAATAGTAGATTTACCAATCTAACTCTTCAAGTGTAAGAAGATTGAACAGGGGCAGCTGTTGTACCCCAAAATTTGCCCTTTCTTTTCTCAAGGGATCATCCTGGACCCTCAGGTTTGCTTCCATCCAATTTCAAGCCTTGAATTACAAACTTTCCAAGAAAGTCATTCACAAGGGCAAAATGGTCATTTGCATACTGAAAAGCCAAACTTTGACTTTTGGATCAAAATCAAGTTTCAAGCATCATGTTTCATCAAGACATGTTGAAATATGAAGTTTGTTTCATCAAGAAATTCAAAATTCAAAATTACTTTGGAAAATCAACTAATTAAATTAACATCTAATTAATTGATTAAAAGAAAAAAAGGATCACAACATGGTCAACCAAACAATTAATATTCAAAATACAAGAATTAAACTTTTAAATATTTTTTTTGTTGTGATTTTTCATGTAAGGAAATTAGAAGTCAAAAGGAATTAAAAACCTGCTATAATATATTTTTTGATAATTTTATGAAAAGAAAATCAGAAATCACAAGGAATTAAAGCCCTATTCTATGTTTTTTGATATTTTTTATGAAAATAAATTAGAAGTTAAAAAGAAATGAAATTCTAATTCTAAATTTTTTGAAATTTTTATCATAAAGAAGATTAAAAAATTAAAAAAATTAAAGGAAATAAAAATACTATTTTAAAATATTTTTTATGACATTCTATCATGTGAAGAAACTAACCAATATCATAGAAAAATCACACAAAAACATTTAACAAAAACAAGAATTGAAAGATGAAGGAGAAACTGATTTAAAGGAACTAGGGGGTGTGAGTGTGTAATTTCGGATTGCTGGGCTCAGAAACAGTAAGCCCAAGTTCTAAAAAAAATTTAAAAATGATGGGTGTAACACCCTATTTCCCCGTCGCTAATTTATATAATAATCAGAGTAAATTAATTTTGAAATAAACATCAACTAAATAGGACGTCACATGCTTCGCCAATCACACATGCTCAAACTTAGGATATGCAACACAATCACATACTCATAAGTCTTAAAACTTCAATACATTTATTTGCATCATAAAAACATCAATAAACAGTCATCTCGATCCACCAACTGGAGTTATAATTATTATCCTTCACACATCAGCATAATCATAAAACAATTCAAATAATGGAGTAATACATGTTCACTCCTAATCATAACAAAACAAATCATGCAAAAACCCCAAGTGTTATGTATCAGAGCAGACACCGACTCAATCTATGCAGCTGAAGGAACTCCTCAGCTAACCTTCGATCTCTAGCTACTTCGAATCATCTGCACATTATCCACATGGAGGTAACATTCAAACGGAAATGGTGAGATATCATAACAATATAAGAGAAAGCATAATAATAAGCAGGTAAGATTCAAACACATAATCAGCGCTAACATACATCATAATATAATATACACTATCATCAATCTTTGCCCATCGACTTATCAATCATAATATGATGCAAAGGAGTGACATTGATGCAATGCATGTGGTACCAATCAGGGTAGAATCCTCTTCGCAATAATGTCAATTTAGCGCAATCAACTTCACTTGCCAATACAGGCCTTTGCTTTATGAATGCATGAGACACTATCATGCAACAATATACTTTGCATTTATCGTTAATACTCATCACAATATCACCAATACAAGCCTTTTTCATCGCCTTCGTCATGTATATCGTATCACACAATCAAAACAATCATCGCAAATAACCATAACATAATTCATGGCATACAATATAGAACACACTTACGAATCGGTAGCAATATTGATGAAATAATTAACTACTACATTATAAATCATTTTCATAAGATAGGAAATTATTTTATCTTTATAACGGTCTAAGCGGCGCGTCAAACGGACACCTGAGGCAAAAGTTATGAGTCTTAGAAGTTTTCCAAAAATGTTGTCACTAGCAGTGGTATCCGGTTGCCCAGTTATGATAACCGGTTACCGCAGGACACTAGCCTCGTTTCTTTTCAAAATTCATCACGGTAACCGGTTACCCACACATGGTAACCGGTTACCACAAGATAGTAGCTATCCTCGTTCCAACCATTGATATGGTAACCAGTTACCATATTTGGGTAATCGGTTATTCCGCGATAACAATGAAAAATCCTGCAATTTCCATGTTACGACCCTCCATGTTTCAACATCCAAAAATCATGATTTTTACATCAAAATTCATCTTTTTAACAGTTTAATTATTCATTAACATTTATCTACCAATTCTAACCAATTCATATCATTCAATCACATAAAAACACACCAAATTCACCAAAAATCCATCAACGGGAAAAACCTCAGAAACAACCAATTATGGAGAAATCAAAACATACGATTATACAACATAAATCCTACCATACCCCATCATTAGGAAAACCCTTATAGAGTTAGAATCCCCCCTTACCTTAGGTTCTTGGTTGATTCTTGATTTCTACGGTGAAATCTCTTGCCCTAGCTTCCTATTGCTCTTCTCTTCTTCTCTCTTCCACGCTTCTCTTTCTCTATTTCTACATACTGACTCTTTTCCCTTGTTCTTACGCTAACATATTCCAATAAATAATTATTTCATTATTATTATTATAAAATAATAATAATAATTATCCTAATAATATAATAATAATAATCCATCATTTTCATCAGTCTCTACTTCTACGTTTCAATCCCTCATTTTCCTTAGTCTCTAGTTCTACGTTTCAATAACAAAAACCTTCTCTGCTCAGATTATTTTTATTCTCAAAAACTCTATTCCTAAAGCTCAAACTTCCCATGTTTGTTCATTATGATTATGAAAATCATACAACAACAAAAAAACAACAACTCGGTTTCTCCTCCGTCAAAAATCTCTTATGTTTTCTTTTCACGATATTCTCACGGTTATCTCTATTCATTCTCAGGTTCGGTTTTCATTTTATCAGTTAGAAACATCAACAACTTTTCACAGTTATGTCAATTTTAAGTAATAGCAACAATTATAAAAGCTCTATTCATATCACATCAAACAACAACAACATAACATGGTAATTCAATTGAGAGAAAGGAAAAGGGAAGCTTACAAAGTCAGAGCAAGTCTGAAGATTATCTGATGCCGATGAGAGTCGAGAAAACCAGAGGTAAACTGCTCATATGTTCTTCTTAATTCTGAATTTAAGTCTTGAAATCTGGAAATATTCTGGAAACATTTCTGAAAGTTTTGCAGGTTCTGAAGTATTTCTTGAAGCATGGAATTGCAGGTTCTGATGAAATTTCTATTTGAGGAAGACTTTGAATTTGACTTTAAACCTTGGACTATAAATGGAATTGAATCTTCACTTTGAATCATCATGAATTGCCAATCCAAATGATTTACGAAACTTCTAAGTCATAAAAATGACCTATAACGTCTCACGCGATTTCACGACCTTCTGAGCATAATCCGAGATCAATCCTTCAAGTAAACTTGTAGATCTGTTCGTGATGTCGTGCAAAAAGAATCGGCCCAAAATACAGAAAAATTGAGGAAGTTACGATCCTTGCAAGTTGGGTAACAATCTTTTAAAATTAAGTCAAATCCACAAAATGACCTCTAAAGTATTCAAACTTTTGATGATTTTCCACACATAATCAGCTCCTGCCTTGTAAAGAGAAGTTGGAGAGGATGTCACGAAAATTCTTTCCCAAAGAATCGCTCAAAAATACTAAGTAATGAATAAGTTATGATCATTTGAACTCGAACTTACAAACATTGACTTTTGGTCCACCAACTTTGAATTAACTCGCGAATTTGATCTTTTTCCCTAACCCAAGGCACACTTAATCACATATAAACTTGAGATGATGAAATCTTGATTAAATCAGGTTCACATTTGTCAGAATCTGAGATTACATGTTAAAGAAGGCATGGAAATTAACACATGAACCTATCTCAATGAGTCTTAGAAAGTAAGCAACCAAAATCGCCTTAACCATACAGGATGAAGCTTGAAGACAACATGATCCTGATGTATTGTGATGCTATGATATGACAAAGAATCTTAGAAGGAAAATTAGGGTATAATAACATGTTTAATGGAACATTTATGTGTAACTTAAATGTGCAACACCGTTAAATATAAGGACGTCAATCTAAAAGTATTTGTTGTCAATTTTTCTTGTTAAGTAGGACAATAATGGTGCACATTGACTATTATGTGAGTAGACATATGATCCTATCTCATAAGTCATAAACATGAGATATCAACCTTTTACATATGTATATGGTGCACATAGAATATTATGTGAGTAGACATATGATTATGATGAATTGACTCACTATGAGGATACTACATATTGTGCTATATAATTGTCAAAAGTTATTCATCTAGTTATAGATCTATGTGCTTGCAGATATATGTGTCAGTTAGTTGGGATGATGACAACTGATGTAGCAACTTTAAATTGAAAACTCCATAAGTCAAACTGCTTTTGATTGTTGATAGTTCTTGTGATAAGGAAGTGTGATAACAATCGTCAACTGGTTTTGATGATGAAAAATAATGAAGGAACTTTAAAGATGACAACTCCATAAGTCAAACGACTTTTGGACGTTGAAATTTCTTTATAACAGGAGAGGTTAATATAAAGTATCAAACCAAGCTCCTAATGATGACACATTGTCAAGAAGATATATCTAGCCTCATCAGTAAGATAATTTAAAGATATGGATGAAGTGCTAATAAAGTTGTTGAGTCAATCAGGGGATCTTAAAGTCGAAAGTAGAGAAAATGTTAAAGCTCATTTGGTCCTATGCTTAGGTTCTTAGAGTGATCAATTTATTTTAAAATATATAAGAGTAATTCTTGAGATACTAAGAAAAAGTCACACACACGTAAAGCTTTTTCAAACATCTCTAAAATATTTTATAAAACAAATGAAAATATTTTTACACAGGTACTTAATTGATTATTAATTTTATTAAACAACACAAATAATTTTTACATAGGTTAAGTGATTACAATATTAGAGTTAATTGATTAATTCACTTGTAACTCCTCCAATATTACAATAGAATTTAATTAAATCAAAAGATTAAAGTGAAAGATCATCACTCATGCCATGTTCCAGATTAATCAACATAAAGAAATCTCATGTTCAAAGAACAACAAAGAAGATGAAGAAGTTACTTCAACAGTTGAACAATAAGGATATAAGATTTCAAAAGTATACTCTAGAATTATGCACCTTTAAAGTTTTTGATCCTGAAATATTAACTATCATGACAAATATGATCAAAGCAACACCATTTGAGAATTTCTCAGTTTAATAATTTGTGACGCTCAATAAAATAAATACGCATGTGGTGAACTTATTTATTTGTTTGTTTACCAACTCACACATTCAATGATGTGTGGAGAAGGATACACTATTAAGGTGTTTTTCCTAGGAATTTTATCAATAATTTTTCTTGATGCAAGTAAAATTATTTTAAGATTAAAATAATTAGTTAATCTGATTAACCCTTAAAATAACTATTTTTAACTCTTCTCTACTTTAAATAATAATTATTTTATTGAGCATGTTATTTCTGACCTCTAAAATGAGTTTGTTCAAGTATTTTAAGCTTAGGGATACTAAAAACATAAATTTGAGGTGTTCAAAAATCAACAACGCCCAACAAACAAACCAAAACACAAAGGAGGCTCAGATGAAGAAATTTAATCGATTAACAAGAAAAGCTAATATATTAAATATAGACAAAACGCACAGTTTCAAAAAAAATCCAAATCATTTTGATGCGTCTGAAAGATTCAATCTAAGAAATAATTAGGATTGTATCAAAAGCTGAAAGATTGAGATATTTAATCAATTGAAGAAATCGATTAAAAACCTAAATATGGTGAATTTGGATCTTATTTTTGGACAACTTGATCTTCTCATCAAAATCTATTGAGCCACACTCTCAAAAAGCCCATAAGGTATCACTATCAATAGGTATTTCATTCTAACATTCTCTTGCATCTCATACTTTCTTTTCTCTACACACTAATAAGATTATTCTCAAAAAGGTTCATCATGAATCCCAGTCTCACTGATGAGTCACAATCAAACAACATGAATTAAGATTTTTCAAACACTTTGTTAACCGAATAGTTATGAGAGTTCATACCTTAGATCCCGCGGTTTTTAAAGAATGCAAGTTTTCAAAACTCTAGAAGAACTCAAACTCAAATTTTCTCTGCACTTCCTCAACAAAAATTTACACCATCTTAGTAAAGATGTATTTCTCAAATCTCCATCTAATTGATGGAATTCTTCAAACCGAAGTAAGAAAACACCACATAAGCCTTTCTATAGAAAATTTTCTAAAAATACCCAATCTTCCTTGTGAAGACCATCCCATTAAGTCAAAAGAAGACAACTTCAACTTTGTCACTGCCACATCTTCACTAATAAAAAAACCTTCTTCATACACACCTTACCCATTTGAAACCAAACAAATTTATCCAGAAATAAGATTATCCCACTATATAATTTCCATCACTCTTATTCCTAGGAAAGGAACAATTGATCACCTAAACCAAATGAAGGTAAATATTTTGTGGTCACTAGAAAACAAAATCATTGTCCATTGGGCTAAACTGGTAATCAAACATATGATAGACAATAGGAAAGAAGGAAAACTTTTCTATATGGAAACCTTATCTGAAAAATCCTAGAAGAATTAGGATATGATTTTAAGAATGAAGTATTCAGAGAAAAATCATCTAGAATAAGGAAATATACTTTGTTAACCATAAAAGTCAGACTTAAATAAAATAAAATTACTAAAGAACAACAAAGAAATAAATATCAAAAGATATCCCCACCAAAGAACTCTAATCAATTTACAATCAAATATATCAATGAGTTCGTAAACCAACACCTCATCCCAAACCAAAACCAACTAAATCTTGAAGATCTTGATAAAGAACTATCCATTTTAGGATTTTGTTAAAACACAGTCTTTGCTACTTTAATAAAATTCATGTAATTTCCCTTTTGCATTTCTTGTTATGTTGTTTCCTTGTTGTAATGCATTCCTTTTTTTATTTAAAAATATGAGTATGTCTTATTATTTTTAATATTCTTGTTTTACATATCCTTTCCTTACATATGTTTGAAATGTCCCATAAAGTATAAGATTCTCTTAATAGATTTTGTTTGCCAACAAATGAGAATAATATTCGTCAAACCTTTTTTTGCATAAGACACTCTTAGGGATACCTCAAGATGAAAGATCAATATACCAATAAGCATGACAAAGACATATATTATGCCAAAATATATGGAACCTTATAAAGAAAACATGTGTCTCATCTGAGAGTGATACTCCCTATGCCTAAGGATTAGGAGATCTTGTTTAGGATAAATATGTTATTTCCTACTAAGTGTGATATTTTCTTCATTATGCCATGATATTTTTTGATTACCTTGTGTCATACTTAAATACACTTTAGAAAACTTATATCACACACTTTAGATAGGAAATATGCTTCCCTTTATAAATTATGATTGTTGTACCCCAAAATTTGCCCTCTCTTTTCTCAAGGGATCATCCTGGACCCTCAGGTTTGCTTCCATCCAATTTCAAGCCTTGAATTACAAACTTTCCAAGAAAGTCATTCATAAGGGCAAAATGGTCATTTGCATACTGAAAATCCAAACTTTGACTTTTTAATCAAAATCAAGTTTCAAGCATCATGTTTCATCAAGACATGTTGAAATATGAAGTTTGTTTCATCAAGAAATTCAAAAGTCAAAATTACTTTGGAAAAGTAAAAATTCTAAAATACTTAGAATTTTTCTAAGTGTTTAAGAAATATGACAAGCTCAGAACTTCTGATTAGATTTTCACCATGATGGAAGTTGATTCTGGAAGAACTTCTAACACAAGAGTTGTAGATCTCAATGAGATCTCAAAAATTGCAGAACAAAACTTCTCCTAGAAATGTTGGGATTTCAAGCTACAAATCCTTGAAGACACGACCATGAAACTGAAACTTTCAGCAAATTCTAGACCTTTCCAAAACAGGACTTGGTTAGAACTTTTGGGCCAATTTTTCACGTAGGTTCAGTCAGAAGTTGTAAGAGAAATTCAAAGAGGACTTACAAAGCATGTCACAAGCTTTCTGGAAAGTCTAAGAACTCGCTCAGAACATGCTGGGGCAAAGGGATTCAGGGATCAGAAGTTAGATATTGATTCTAAGTTGCGCTGATGCTAAACTTCTGACCTAGACTTAGGCTATGATGCACAATCTCATAATGCAGGATTTCTGGTTTGATAAATCTCATCATCATTTAATTCTCACAACCACTTTTGAGTTTATATCCAAAGGATTTCCCCACGCGTGATATAGAAGTACCATTGCTGTCCTTGAAAGACAAACTTTTGTACAAGGTTATGCTAGGCCCATGCTTTGCTTTTGCCTCTGAGGGTACTTTTCCTTAATTCATGCTTACAAATCCAGCTTAGGCACATCAAAAAGCTTCTAACCATCATACTTGCTTCAAGAATAATGCAACACCCTAGCATATAAAGGCTATGTTCAATGCTTCGGTCAGAACATCACTCTTCGAGTATCATTCTGGTCTTCTACAATCAGAACATCACCAAATCCTAAAACCTCATTTATACAACCTGCTACGCTGCTACAACACAGTCCTATAACCAACAGCTAATTCAGTCCATGCCTGCATGCCATAATTGCATCAAACTGGCATACGAACACTGTGATAAAAAAGCAATGGAATAGTATACCAAAAAAGGTTCAAATCCCATTTGTTTCCCCCCCCCCCCCCAAAAAAAAATAAAAACCATAACAAATTCACCTATAAATAACTTGCTTCATCACACTTTCAAGGGGCTGGCTTTTGGAAGAGAGAGAATTGTCAAAAGAGAGAAAAGAAAACTGTGAAACCTTCGTACAATTCCAAAATTCCCAAACAGAAAACCAAAACCTTTGCTCTTCCCTTTGAGTCAAAGAACTTGGTATTCTCTCTTCCGTTGCTCTTGCTGACTCCAGAACATTTGAAGGCAGCAGTTCAAGTTCCAAGCACACGCTCCAGGTTTAAGGTAAGTCTTTCTAACTTTGCATCTTTTCATTCAGAACATCATTAAATATGTAAATATCATAGTATTGATGTTGTCCATATCATTTCATAAGTAGAAAAAAAACTATGGATCAGAACTTTTGAATAAAGCTAGGTTCAAAATTAGAATCTGAACTTCTACAGACTACTATGCTTTTATCCTTCTGATTTGTTGTTAAGGACTAGTTGAATTGTTGATGTGCTGATTAATATATGGAAAGAGTTAAGATGCAACACAAAACTTCTGTTTTTTCACTCACCATTTTAACACATAATTTCTAGGATTTTCTCACTGTTTAAGCACACAGAACTTTTGAGTTCTCTTCACTGTTTTAACACACATAATTCCTAAGATTTTCTCTGTTTAAGCACACAGAACTTCTGAGTTCTCTTCACTGTTTTAACACACAAAACTTCTATGATTTTCTTACTGTTTTAACGCGCAGAACTTCTGATTTTCACTCTTTACTTAGCACAACACATAACTTTTGACTTTTGGCTCACTGTCTGAATACCACCCAAAATATCTATTTCCTTTCCCTCTAACTTTTCTTGCAGGACCTCAGAGTGTACCAATCCAGAACTTCTGATTCTCACTGACGTTTCTTTGAGTCACAGCACGCCTGGCATCAGAACTTCTGATCCCTTTTGTTCTGTTTGGAGCAACACGATGATTCTATCTCTCATTATCTTCCCCTTTTTATCATTTTCAATATTGATACATTTTTTTATTAATATAAAAAAGACATAAAAAGATTTTCTTTTATTTAATTAATTTATTTCTTTTTTAATTCATTAAGACAAAAAACCACTTTCAAAATAAGTCCATTTTACATTTCTTTTATACTATTTCAATATGGTTGTAATAGATAATTAGGACTTTAATTTCTTGCAAACCCCCATTTGTAAATTTGTACCCCCATCCCTCAATGATGTAATAACTTAGGACTTTACATTTCCATAATTTATTTGCTTTTAAACATAAATGCTAGTAATTAGGGTGTGTATGACAAGATATGAAATCAACAAATAGATAACCCTAATCAAGACAAAATGCATGTAAATCAAACACACTTGCACACTAGCACCCCTTAGGATAATCTCACATGTTTCCTATCGGAAAAATAGTCATGTCCCTCGAACATGGGCATTTTAGCAAAGACCCTCGATAAAAGATCATAGTCCCTCGATGACCCTCGATGTTGCCTTCGGTAAACGATCTAGTCCCTAAATGACATTGCTAAAACGTCCATAGGTTGCCTTCTATGACTATACAAACGTCCCAAAGCCCGTCCCTTCACATCCAACGATAGGGCTTCTTACCAAATCAATGGTAAGATAGCAACATCTAAAGGAGGAGGAGAAGAATATCTAATACCTTTTGAGTAGGTAAATTTGCTCCTAGTTGCTCGCTTGCTCACAACAAAAACATTTTTATACACCCACACTCTCATTTTGAAACATTTTCGAAAGACAACACTTTGTACGCATTCTTATATAGACGAGAACCATTACAAAGACACCTTTTCAAAATCACTTCCAAAAACATATCTCACAAACACATCTTTGAACTATTTTTCAAACAAACACTTTTTACGCGTTCTTATAGAGACGAGAAAATTACAAAGACGTTTTCAAAATACTTTAAAAACCCACACCACAAGCACATTCAAACAAAATCAAGTGGTCTAGAAAGCAACTAAGAGCCCATGGAAAAACATGGATGAAAAGGGTGCTAATACCTTCCCTTTTCATAATCTACCCCCCGAACTCAAGAAATAATCTCAAAGGTCTTTCCTGTGCTTTTTCACCTTTCCTTTTGGATAAAAGAAAAGTCGGTGGCGACTCTTGCTAACCATAACATTTGCGATAAAACACAAAATAATACCCTTCAACATGATCAAAAACCCTTACTTGAATGAAGAAAAATATCACATGTGTCCTTATTATTACATGATTATTTAAACATGTCTGCATATGATAAACCTTATGATATGCCTAAACACGTTTTATGAAATCTTATTTTAGACATCTCAAAAATAACATCTTTTAGACAAAACACGTGTTTCTTTATATGACATGATATAATTCAAATCTTTGCCATGTATAAGTTTCCCTCATCACTACTCATTTCTTGCATTTCATAAATGGTTCAACACTTATGATGTTATTTTCATGTGATCTATCCTTACTTATCATGATTGTGATGTTTAATAAAATTCATTATACCATGTATTATTACATTAATCTTCTTTCAACATTTCATGATATTTTCTGAACATGAGCGCATATTTGCATTTTTTTACCCACCTTTTTAATTTTGACAAAGGGGGAGAAGTATACTCTTAGGGGGAGGGTATCATTCTAAAATATATATTTCTTTGTTTCTTTTACCACCTTCCCTGAGAGTTATCTTGTCATCATAAAAAAAAAATCTTATATTGCAAGCAATCAGTTTTCTTTTGATGAGGACAACTATGAAGCACATAATAGATATTCAACATAATAAATATGCAAAATGATGAAAACTGTAAAAGATCAAAAAAGATAACATTAAACATAATAAAGATGAAAGCATTATGAAAGTTAACAAATGTACTTAAGCATTTAAAGATGCAATCCATGGGTTTGATAAAGAATTGGCAAATTTCAGACATCGACAAAGTCTCAAACAAAGGAAAACAAATGTATTACATCAAAATCCTCAAAATAAATCTCAGAGCAAGTGTCAACCCAAAAGAATCTATTAGACAATGCTTAGAGGAGTCAATATCCTAATTTAGTAAGTGAATGAAACTTTTGTAAAAGTAAAAGTTATTTCTCTATAGAAGTAGATGGCTATAAGCATACACTCACACACTTAAAAACTTTTTTAAAAATTATTTTGATAATAAAAAACTTTGAAGAAAAATATATAAGTTGCATGGAAAAAGATTAGAGCATTGAAAAAGCCAAGAAAAATATTTTTGACTAAATCTAATTGATTAGAACAAAGTGTCAACCGATTAGATTAGCGCGTTCTTGAAGAACAAGGAAATTTGAGTGCACTCAAATGATTAGCAAATGCTATATATCTCTTCTTTCCTATTTTGAAACTCATAGTCGTTATTTTAAATGACCTAATATATTGGCTTAATCGATTAACAACAGTCATGTTTGCTTTAATGAAGTTTCATCTTTTGAGGATTTTCAATCCTATAAATAGATGTCTCATTCATTGTTTCATTTCATCCAGAAATATTTTTGTGTATTGACACACACACACACACACACACACACACACACACACACTCTCTCTCTCTCTCTCTCTCTCTCTCTCTCTCTCTTTCTAAGTTTTATTTTTCACTTTCTCTCACTAGTTCTTATAGCCAAATGATTTTATGAGGAAAGATCTCTTGTGAGTGAGGTGTTCTTGTAATTATATATGGGTAGCATTGTATAAGTTCTCCAAGAATGTTGTTTATTCATCTTGGATGAACATAATCTTTTTAAGGATAAACATTTGTGGTTAAAAGCTAAACTCGTTAAAAGCTTTGGTTATGGATTGTATGACAAGTTCCTATATTTATTTAGGTTAAAGATCATTAATATTGATGAACTTCCCCTAGGATCTTAGTTAGCCTCGTTTGAAGGTTGAAGATTGTCAATATTGATGAACTTATCATTGGTTCATGGTTAGCCTGTTTAAAACCATAGGTTAGAAGATTAACTTGTTAAAATCTCAAGAGGTTATTAGTTATCATGTTAAACCAAATTGAGCTTAGTTATTTTTGTGGAGAGAAGACTAATCACTTTAATCTACAATTGAAAAGGAAGCTTGACCACTTCAGTCTCATCAATTTCAATGGAGAAGATGAAAACGATCATATCTTCTTTCTTGTAATACTTTAGTTGTATGACAAATATCATTTCCTTGTATAAGGGGGTTCATGAGTTTTACCTATTAAAAGCTCTCAAGTATATAATAGAAACTCTCAAAATCAATTCTTGGGGAGAGGAGTATGTCCCTTTTATTATGACTGAACCTCTATAACTCTTGGTGTTTTTATTCTTCCCTTAACTATTTTATATTCTGAACTTTATTTTGATATATAGGTTTATATTCCACTACTAAGTCTTGAAAAACCTTGTAAACTCTTACAGATCTTAGGAAACCAAAAGATCAACTGTTTATGGTGCTAGAAAACCAAAAGTGTCAAATGCAAATGGTATAAAAGCATGTTGATTGTTAGAACACGCTTTCTCATGTTTGACCACTTTACTTGAGGTAGCTTTAAAAGCTGGTTGTCCCATGGTAAAACTACCAGTTCTCATTCCCACCAGTGGGAAAACACCGGTCAAGTCCATACAAGTATGTTTCCCTCTTACCCATTCGTACACCAGAACATGTGTTGGCCTAAGTATTGATCTTCCCTCAAGTGGGTCAATAAAAAATTCGCAAACGCCTCTTTCTTCACAAATTTTAATTTGTTATGATATTCTTTGCACCAATTTTGTGTACGTTGAAATTGTATACATGTATGTATGTTGATAAAGATGGGATGAGAATGTATATTTGTGAATTTTTGCCTTTTGTCTTATTTTAATTTGTTGACTTTTTATGGAAAAAATAAATATAACTTGGTAAAGAAGAAAATTGGTAAAAGAAATAAAAGTGATAATCATACATTATAAAATGCAAACTCAATTTGTTTATTACGTGAATTTGTGCAACATAAACTCAATTTGCGTGTTATATGAATTTGTGCCATGTAAATTCAATTCGCGTGTTATGTGAATTCTCTAAAATAAATTCTTTGCAGACTAGAATGTGCTTGATGAAAAGATGAAACATGGTGCTAAATGATAAAAGAATTATAGTTCCTTGAAAAATGCCAAATATGGTAAAGATGTGAAGAATTGGACCAAGTGTAAATATGAAAAGAACATGCTCAAATAAAGCTAGAGTGTGACAACTGTCTCTATTTAATTACCTTTAAACAGAGAATATAAATGACACCCGTCTTCGTATAATCATGTTGAACTATAATTAAATACAAAGAGGACCCTCAAAATCCTTTATTTAATTACGAGTCTTGACAAAAGCCTTTATTTAGTGAATGGACATTGCAAGGATAACGCCTGGTCATCTTCAACCCGAAGTGTTGATACCTAGACCGGAAAAAAGATAAAATGTTCGTCTTTAACCAAAAGGCTGTTACCTGGACCAACAATAAGATAGGATAGTCGTCTTCAACCCGAAGGGCTGATACCTAGACCTACAAAAAGATAAAATGGTTGTCTTCAACCAAAAGGATAATACCTTGATCAACAATAAGATATGGTAGTCGTCTTTAACCAGAAGGTTGATACCCAGACCGATAGAAGGATAAAATGGTTGTCTTTAACCAAAAGGATAATACCTAGATCAATAAAAATATAAAATGGTTGTCATCAAGTAACATGCTGATACTTAAATCGGTAAAGAGATAAAATGGTCATATTTAACCAAAAGGTTGATACCTAGACCGATAATAAGATAAAACGTCTATTGTCAAACAAAGGTTAAAACCCATACTGACAATAAGAAATGATAGTCGTCTTCAAACTAAGGTTGATACCTAGACCAACGGAAGGATAAAATGGTTGTCTTCAACCAAAAGGTTGATACCTGGACTGACCAAAAGATAAAATGGTCATAGACAACCAATAGTTTGATACCTATATCAACGTAGAGATAAAAAGGCCGTCTTTAACTAAAAGATTGATACTTGGGCAGACAATAAGATAAAATGGTCGTGTTCAACCAAAGGCATATAGTTAGACCGACAAAAAGATAAAATGGCCGCCATCAACCAATAGGCAGATAAGTAGACCAAGAGAGCGATAAAATGGTCGATTTCAACCAAAAAAGCTAATAGCTAGACCGATAAAGAGATGAAATGGTTGTCTTCAACCAAAAAGGCTGATACATAAATATCGTCACCAACACGAGGATTGATACCTAGATCGATAATAAGATCATAACCAACACAAGTGTTAATACCTATATCAACAACAAGATCGTCACCAACCTGAAGGTTGATACCTAGATCAAAAAAAGTTAGTCATCAACACAAGTGTTAATACCTAGATCGACAACAAGATTGTCACGTCACTAACATGAGGGTTGATACCTAGATCAATAATCAGGTCATCATTAATATGAGTGTTGATACCTAGATTGATAACAAGATCATCATCAACACAATTTTTAATACCTGGATCGATAAAAAAGATCATTACCAACACGAGGACTGATACCTAGATCGACAACAAGATCGTCACTAACACAAGTGTTGATACTTATATCAACAATAAGATCATCACTAACACAAGGGTTAATGCCTAGATCGACAACAAGATCGTTATCAACATGATTGTTCATACCTAGATTGACAAAAATATCGTCACTAACATGAGTGTTGATACATAAATCAACAACAAGATTGTCACCAAGATGACTATTGATACCTATATCAACAACAAGTTCATCACCAACATGTGGGCTAATACCTAGATTGATAACAAGATTGTCACCAACATGAGTGTTGATACCTATATCAAAAAAAAGATCATCACCAACACAATATTGATGCCTAGATAAAAAATAAGATCTTCACCAACCTGAAGGTTGATACCTAGATCAACAACAAGATCTTCATCAACATGAGTGTTAATACATAGATCGACAATAAGATCATCACCAACACGAGTGTTGATACCTATATTGACAACAAGATCGTCACCAAAATGAGTGTTGATATCCAGATCAACAACAAGATCATCACCAACATGAAAGCTGATAACTAGATCAACAACAAGATCGTCACGAACATGAGTGTTGATACCTAGATTGACAAAAAGATCACCACCAACAGGAGTGTTAATACCTACATCGATAACAAGATAGTCATTAACACGAGTGTTGATACCTAGATTGACAACAGGATTGTTATCAACATGAGTATTGATACCTAGATTGACAACAAGATCATCATCAACATGAGTGTTGTTACCTAGACCGATAACAAGATCTTCATCAACACATGTGTTAATACCTAGGTCGATAACAAGGTTGTCACCAACACGAGAGCTGATATATATATATATATATATATATATATATATATATATATATATATATATATATATATATATATATATATATATATATATATATATATATATATATATATATATATATATATATATATATATATATATATATATATATATATATATATATATATATATATATATATATATATATATATATATATATATATATATATATATATATATATATATATATATATATATATATATATATATATATATATATATATATATATATATATAACAAGATCGTCACCAACACGAGTGGTGATACCTAGATCAATAAAAAGATGGTCACCAACATGAGTGTTGATACCAAGATCAACAACAAGATCGTCATCAACACGAGTGTTATACCTAAATCAACAATAAGATCGTCATAAACACGAGTGTTGATACCTAGATTGACAACAAGATCATCATCAACATGATTATTGATACCTAGATTGACAACAAGATCGTCATCAACATGAGTGTTGATACCTGGATCGAGAACAAAATCGTTACTAACACGAGGGTTGATACCGAGATCGACAACAAGATCGTCACCAACATGAGTTTTGATACCTAGATGAATAACAGGATCATCAGTAACACGTATGTAAATACCTAGATCGACAACAAGATTGTCAACACGAGTATTGATACCTAGATCGACAACAAGACTATCATCAACACGAGGATTGACACTTAGATCGACAACAAAATTTTCATCAACATGAGGGTTGATACCTAGAACGACAACAATATTTCAAGTGAGTGTCATACATGATTCGCGTTATGCATGATAATTGAATGATTTGTTTCTTTGCGTGAAGCATGATTATTGTTTATGTGATATGTGTTTGAGAAATGCATGATGAATGATTGATACATGCAGTGTGTTGATTTCAAAGAGAACCAATGAAAATTGGGTTTTCTTTGTGAGGTGCCATGCAAGGCTGGTTTTTGTAAGGTGACACCAATGAAGATTGGGATTTTGGTTGTAGATGTTTGATTTTGTTGCTTATGTTTTAAGGCTTTTGATAATGTCAGATTCATGCTATAGAAATATGTCTAGATGAATGAGATGAAATGCATGGCTTGATTCTAGAGAAATACAACATGATTAATGCATGATGGTGATTTATTTATGAAATGACTTGAAGGCTTCCAAAAGTGCCCATGTGCCAAGCAATGGACGAAAGGATTGAGAAAAGTTTTTTCCTAACAAAGCTTCTCGTCAAGAGAAAAGGTTATTTGATAGATTATTATGCTAACATGATCTCCTATCACTCATTTTGAACTTAATGGTTGTTGATGTATCGTAGAGTTTGCTTGCACAACTTGAAGTATGGAGAGAACTTGCCTCCATCATTTATTCAACTTACATTGCCCCAGTCTATTGGGTCTTTGGAGAAATTTGCTTCAAAATGAGTTTTGAAACAACTCGCAATAATATGACTTTGAGATGGCTTTATCCAATATTTTTAACCTTGAAGCAGTCTTCCCCTGATTAACTAATTTTTGGAATAACTTTCCCTTTATCAACATAGTCTTTAGGTGATATGCCCTTGATCAATTAGGGTTTCTAAGCGATTTTCCCCTGATGTGGCTGATTCTTAAAGTGATTTTCCCTTGACAGGACCACTTACGAATGACTAAGGCCCTTAGATGGCTGCACACTGCTAGAACTTCCTTGGTGATAAGTGCTGAATTGCAGATAAAATTGTTCCTTTAGGATGGTAATTCTAATGCAATGCTCATGCAGATTCTGAAACCAAAGTCATTATTGAGATAATGTTGTGATGTAAAATGAATGAGTCAATGATTAGAACACAATGTTGATCTAATATTCAAAGTGTAAAGTTAGCAATGCGAGAACATGGTATACTTAAAGATGATTAACAAGTATCTTTGAACTCAGGTTAACACAATCTTGTTGTAGTATGATTTCAAAATAAGCCTTTCTTAAATTAGGTATTTTGAACGGTATAATATGGTCTGGTTCATGGTTTTTAAATAAAAGGATATAAGGCTCAAAATTTTAATTTTAACTCACCCATTCTCTTTCTGATGATCTTCATTCCTACATTCAATTAATTTGACACACGCATTCAAATAACAAGAGAATTTTTTAAGGTGAAGATATGATGGTTCAAGAACTTATATAATTTTTTTGAGGTGGTTTTCTTTTCTCCTTTTTTTTGACATGGTAGTCACCTAATCTTGTTCTTTTTGTTAAGGACTTTGGTGACCTTTTTTTTTCTTCTTTTTTTTTGTTGCTTTTTATCCCTAATTTTTGTCTGGACCACTCTTTCGAATTTTCAGTCCACCAAGATGCCCTAATTTTTTCCTAAGTCATATTTTCGAGTGCTCAACTTAGCGGTATTTTTTCTATTTTTGTAACAATTTCCGCAAAATTTGTTCTTTTGCCTTGATTTGGGCAAGGATCGTGACTGCCATGGTATTGGTTATTGAAGAACTACCTCTATAAGCTTTTGGATTTTCATGACTTCTTCGACACTTCATGATGTGTGTGGGGAAGAGAATGTGGTTTAACCTCTTATTAGAAGGTATGTAGATGGAATAATTCTCTAGAATTTTGAATACATAATCAAAATAACTGAAAACTACCTTGCCTACCTTGCCCCTGGTTAAGATTAAGGGTTTTTAATTAATACAAAAGAAACACCAACTTTTAGGCTCAAAGAGGTTGACTGAGGATTAAATTTTCTTAACTCCTTAGTGTTTGGGAAGTGAAACAATGTCTTACATCGTTGCAAGGTTTTATTAAAAATCATACTTTAGTAATTTTGGGTATTTTGTTTACATCTCCCTACATCCAATATTTGCTTGAACGAAAGTTTTATAAAATAAAGTGAGGTAGAGAAATATTGATATTGGTTTTTTCTTTTTTTGTGTGATAAAAAGAAAAAAAAATGATTGAATACGAAAGTATTAATTCAAAACATGCATGCTCATTTCACTAATACTACCATTCAAAAAGTAACAAGTTTAAAAGCAAATAGTACTTAAAAAACAAGGAAATTACAAATGAAGATGAAAAAATGGCCTAATGATCATTAACTTTGAGGATGAGCTTTCCTATCTGATTCATCGGCTTTAGGATATTCTTCTCTAAGTCTTGGAACTCATTTAAACTAGGGGTTTCTCATTACAAGGGGCCCTCTTCCTCGAAAGTCAACGACTTGTTGTCAATCAGCTCTTTCACCTTAGCTTTGAAACCCGTGCAATCTTCAGCTGAATGTCCTATTGTTCCAGCATGGTATTCACATTTAACATTTGTGTTGGACCATTTTGGAATTTGAGATATCAATTGTTTGAGTGATTTGGGATATAATCATGCATTTAGGACTATGTATGGCAACAACTGACTGTATTTCATATGTATAGGGTCAAAACAATGATGTATTCCCCCTTGGTTAACCCGAGGTCTGATTTGAGCTTGATTCTGGTTATACTAAATCCAACTTTGCCTTTGAGAATTTTGAGGAGGAGTAGACCAAGGTTGTTGGTGTGGAGGTGGGCATTGATGTATAGTTGGTGATGAAGCTGCCACATATGGAGACTAATAGTATGGTGCTAGAAATGGTGACTGATGAAAAAGCGGGGGACCGTAAGGTATTGTCGGTGTACCATGATAATACCTGACACTTGTTGTGAATGCATTGGCCTCACCCTCTTTTTTCTTCTAGAAGTCGCTAGGGGATTTCTTATCACCAATATGACTACTCTAGGTGCCTTAGATTTTCACACTATTGAGGCCATTTTATGTGTTCCCAAATTATCACCAGATCATAGAACCCTGACGATGCATTCCCTATTATCTTCTCATAATACGGGCCTTGCAGGGTACCCATAAACATGTCAACCAACTCCCTTTCCAAGAGCGATGGTTGTACTCAAGCTTCCAGTTCTCTCCACCTTTGTGCATATTCTTTGAGGGGTTCATTGTTTTTCTGCATCAGAATCTACAATTGTGTACAATTTAGTTCCATATTAGTGTTATACTTGTATTTCTTCAAAAATGCATCAACTAGATCTTTCCAAGTATGAACTGGATTCTCTCCAGCTGCATGTTCTAATCTAATGATGCCTCACATAAACTATTCTAGAAGCAGTGGATCAACAATTTCCCATTACAAGAATAAATAGCCATTTTTCAAAGTCAGACACTTTAAATTTAGGAGGTATGACTACATATGATACTAAGCACACGTCGAAAGCATCAAAATTGTATGCATCATGTCCTTTCATAACTCTTAGTCGCTCCTTTAACACATGATATTTTTCAGCAGATCCAACATTCTGGGGATTCTCACCGATCGTCACCGGATGTGCACCTTGAGGATTTGGCATATAGTTTTCAAGTTGATGATACTCGATAGCATCATGTGGTGAGGCATGCCTATCTTGGACAGTGGGATCTCATGCATGGTAGGGCCCTCATTCACGTTAGACACCATGATTGGCACAAGACGAGGTTGGGCAAGATTGTCCACTTGTAGTGGATATAGCCATGAGGAAGGCTTAATGGTTGAAACGGTGCAGTTACTATTGGAACCAGTTGCAAATTTAAATTAGATCCAAATGAAGAAGTGGAGTTCTCAACATTCACGACTATTTAAGAAGTGTCCTCTCTTTGCCAAAGCTAACATGGCCTCTATGAGTCGGTCCAATTTTCCTTTCATTGCATCAACATCTGCTCTTAATGCAACTTGGTTTTGTTCTAGCTGGTCAATGATCCTTCGAGTGTTGCTTCGGGTTCAATATGACTGTCAGGGAATCAACTTGCTAGTTATGGACAAGCGATAGGATGATTTTTTCGTATTTTTATGGAGAAATGTATGCATGTTGAAGAATGTGGACGCATGAAATTTTTCTTTTGTTTTTTTTTTAAATTCAATGCCATGCAATGTATAAATACTTATGAACGAAATGCGATATGCTGAGAGTTTTTTTTCAAAAAGAAAGAAACACTACGCCAAGTGCGAGCTCATGAAGGTGCTGAGTAATAATGATACAGGTAAACGCATAACATAACTACCTATTTAGGACGGTTCCTTACGATAGGATAGTTTCGTGTTTTTTCTACTTAAACTACTCGCAAATGTTAGCTCTAGGGTTTTTTATAAAAGGATCATGAGTCACAGATCTTAATCGAAATTTTACCATGCAACGAACTAGTCATTTTTTGACAAACTTTCTAGAAAAGATCTACTATATACAAGATCTTATGTTAACCATACAAGGAGTACATCCCGGTGCCAACACTATGTGACCACCGTACTCGTCTGGTTCTAAAAAGGATCCTGGAGTACGGACCTTAATCATAATTTTCCATATGCTACAAGCTAGCCCTTTTATGACAAACTTCATAAAGAAGATCTACTCAAGGAGGGGTTTCATGATAACCATACAAGGTGTACACCTTGGAGTTCAATACCATGCAACCTCCAGTCTTAACAATACATTTTCGGTTCTAGACAAGGTTCCTAGAATCACAGACCTTAATCGGAATTTTGTCATGCAACGGGCTAGCCGTTTTATGGAAAACTTCACAAAGAAGATCTACTCTAGGTGGAGTCTTATTGTTAGCCATAAAAGGTGTACACATTGGGGACTAACACTATGCAACTACCGCTTAAACTTAGGATTTTTCTCAGACTCGGGTATAGATCCTTGCACAACATGTGAAATCAATCAGAAAATCCAAACCACAACACATTATAATCACATAATAGATAAAAGTTAATATTAATCACACATCAATAAAAAATAAAGTATGATAGAAGAAACCAAATAATCAAAGCTAACACTTATAACAAATTCGACTAAACTAGGCTTGACTCTTTAGAAGTCCCCAGAAGAGTCTCCAGTTGTCGCAGTACAAAAATACTCGAGTGAATGAATACTCGAAATTCAAAAAGAGTCTCCACCAAAGTTTATTTTTTAAAATGGAAAACATCTATAAATCTCTAAAAGAACAAAAAGTTGGTCATCACAACCAAATTCAGGTTCGGGAGTCGATTATGCACAAGAAAGGTATTAACACCCTACACATCATTGTACTCAACGAGAACCGTTTAGTTAGTTTTGAAAATAAGAGTGTTAATGTAAGTTATTTTATTTATTATAATTATTATTATGTATTTACAAAGAGAAATAAAGGAATAGAAATGTATATTTTTATTAGAGTGTTTGACGAGACGTTGAATCTAGCTCCTACATATCCTCAGGTGCGATGGGGAACTCAAAGATATATAGTTCTTTGTAGCTAATGGTTATGTGTTGGTTGATTTTAGGGTTTGATGTTTAAGTCACATTTTAGAAGTTAAGTGTTGCTTGTTCGTCATGCATTGGCGAAATAAAGCATTTACTTATATTGCGTTAGAATGGATAAAACATCATTCATTTATGAAAAAGTTTTTGTAGTCGCGATCAGGAAAAAAATAGGTTTGATTGGTTGAAATTATTTTAAGTGGAAGACAAGTAATCATTTTAAACAATGTGTACACCTTACGCTCGATTACTTGAGGATCAACAATATGTACATTTGACACGTCCCTTTTTAATCCAAGTTTGTTGAAAATTATTCTTTGTGGAAGACGAGTAATCATTTTGAAAAAAGACTACACCTTGTGCTCGACTACTCGAGGATCAACTGGATGTACATCTGACACGTCCCTTTTTAATCTGAGCTTTAGTTAAGTGTTTTAGGTGCAAAAAAAATGGTAGTTTTAGATAAAGTGTGCACTTTGCACTCGACTACTTGAGGATCAACCCGATGTACATCCGACATGTCCCTTTTCAATATGAGTTTATTGAAAATTATTCTTTGTTGAAGAAAATTAATCATTTTGAACAAATTATACACCTTGTGCTCGTCTACTCGAGGACCAACCTGATGTACATCTGACACATCACTTTTTAATATGAGTTTTAGTTAAGTGTTTTAGGCATAACACTAGTGGTCATTTTGAACAAAGTTTACACTTTACGCTCGACTACTCGAGGATCAACCAAATGTACATCCAACACGTCTCTTTTTAATCTGATTTATTTAGGAAAAAGATTTGTAGTTCTATTGTGAAAAAATGATTCGATTTAATTGTGAAAGATATTACTAATGCTTGTTTATTTGACAGTGTATAAAAATAATTCAAGTATAACTATGAGATGTCATGCAATTAAATCGATTGACATATTCTTCAAAATAGAAGGTAAGAGTCCAATGCAACAAAATCGAATGGTGGCTGACTGGAGTAACACTAACACCGTATCTGTCGAGGCGAAGGGTTGTTGTGGTTCGATGTGTGCATGTGCGTTCACGATGGAACAAGGTGCAATGGAGGTGTTGCGGATTGGTCAAACTGTGTTTTCATGGTGGAGGCTCAATTCCGGCGCGATTTGAATGGTGGATGTGGATTCACACAATGATAAGCGTGGATGCAACTTGTCTGGTTGGTGGGAGGTGGTGCACTTATTTGGTTGTTTTAATTTGTTCTTCTTCTTTGTTTACCGATTGGATTATTTGCTTCTTATTCCCTTTTCACTTTGGTTCTGTTTTTTGTTTTTTTTAGATTGAAACACTGTTGTTGATGTGTTGAGAGATTGGGCGCACGTGTTGCAACTTTTCGTTGACACATTTTTCAGCAGATTTAAAAGGAATAGAGAGAGAGAAAATAGGGGTTCGACTACCAAGACCAGAAAATGAAAATTGAGAGTGATTTTGGAGCTTATGGAGGCCATTGTAGTCATTAGAGAGCTATTTCTTCAGTGATTTTTCATGGTCTTCTCATATAAGCTCTTGGTATTGATTAAATTCAACATGAGTAGTATGATTCCTCTAGGTTAGGTTAAATTTGATGATGAACCTAATTTTACTTGATTAGGACATGTGATCAGATGATGTTAATGTTAGTGTTCTGACTTACTATTATCATTATTATTATTATTTAGTTATTGAATATTACTTTTTGATTGTTATGAAATTCGAATTGATATTGATAAATAATGAAATTCTGGCACTGTAATAACAAAAATCAAGACTGATGGCTCAACAACACACAATATCACAACAAATGTTATAACATCTGCTGACATAAAAATAGACTTGCTAAAAACATAAAGATTGTGCTGAAAAGTAAATTGCAGAAACTTAAAGAACACAATCAATTGTTAACCCAGTTTAGTGCAACTCACCTACATTTGGGGCTACCAAGCTAGGAAGAAAATCCACTATTAGTAGTATCAATTTAAAGCCTAAACAATACCAATTTACAACTTCTCACTTAATCCATACCCAATGGAACTTCTACCTCGGAACCTCCTAGATATGAGAACCCCTCACACTCCTTATCACTGTAGTGATATCAAATAATCCCAATTCCAGGGAATGTATCAAGAAACCAAAAAGAAGATTACTCTTCCAATACAAAAATACTTAGTTTTGCTTAAAAGCTTTAACTAAAAACAATACTCAACTCTTGATTAAAAGCTTAGAGGAGAACAATAACTTTATAAATAAGTAACAATCAGTCTAGTTCAATGCACCGAAAGATACATGAGAACATACAAAAACACGCGAAAACCTAAGGACCTCTAAAACCCTAAACCCTTATTTTTGCACACTCAATTTACAAAAATAATGCTTAAAAAACTAGGTCTTGGACTTCCCCTTAAATAGACTCATGCAGTGGGCTTAGACTCTTCAATCAAATCAAATCAACAGCTCCAAATCCCTGCAGAATCTTCTCCATAAAAATAGAAACAAATCTCATAAGTGTTTCCTAAAAAGTCTCAAAGAAACTTTTTATAAAACTAATCAAATGTGCGCCTGTTCCTAAAAAATACGTGACTTGCACATAATGATGAGGAATATCCAAAAGGATCTCATCAAATCAAATTTAATATGTCAAGAGATACACAAACACAACACCTGATGTACATAGTCCAGGATGTCATGACATCTGTCTTCCACATCTAGATGAAAACATATAACAGATGAACTGTTATGACAATTGATGCAGATATTACGATATCTTGCTCAACATCAATATAGAACCATGTTTTAACAAAATTTAGCCAGTAATAAAACCATGGAACTAACTGAAGAAGTGAAAAACACAAGAAGGGGGGTTGAATTGTTAAAACTTGAAATCAAATGCAGACAACACATTATTTTTATCCTGGTTCGTTTGATCTCAAACTACTCCAGTCCACCCGTCAAGGTGATTTCTCCTCTCTCCAACGAGGTCTTAATCCACTATATTCAACTGAATACAAAACTGCTTTAACAACGGCTAAAGCCTTCTTGAGTCTAAACCACAGACCGGTTTCTCAAGGAAATTCTTTCTTACAGATAAATGAACAATTATGTGTGTTGAATGTTTTCTGGAAAAACTATATATCACAGCTGTGATAATACACAAATTAAGCTTATGTGAAACTAGAATGCTAGAACTATAGAGTAAGCAATTTGAGAGCTTTAGCAAACTGAATGAGTGAGGACGATGATGATTGGCTTTAGGCGTGTAGAGTATTGTAGAGCATTAGCCATTTCCTTTCTCACTGATTTGTTTAAATACTTCTTGGAATAGATACATTGATGCCAATCATTCCATTTCAATGCTCATTACGTTCTTTCCATTTTGAGAAGATCTTTGTCTTGGAATAAAGCGGTTGGTAATTAATCTGCCTTGAATGCAGTACCTTTGACACTTCAGAATTTTCTGCTTGATTAAGATCAGAGTGTGTTGGCTTTAGTTTATTCTGATGGCTTTTGAGTGTTGATGACATTGTTAAGATCTTGATCAGAGTCAGAGTATGTTGAGCGCAGATTCTGTTCATCAGACTTCAGCGTAAGCACATGTATTGATCTTCTGATGCTGATGTTGATATTTTGATATTCTGATGCTGATTCCATCAGAGTTTCCTGCAAATACACAACATAGTTTTAGGTAGAATCTATGTCATATATAAGACTCATACTTCATTTAATCTTGTATTTGTTATCATCAAAACTCTAACTGAGGGTTGTAGAATCAAACTATGTTCTAACAATCTCCCCCTTTTTGATGATGACAAAAACTAGATTTTTTCAATTAAAATAAAATGATGAAAGTATCAGAGTTTAAGGATAAAGAGGAAACGATATAAGAGATAATCAAATAATGAGTAACAGTATCAGAGCTAAGAGGTTAAGGAATAAAAAGTATCAGAGTGATGATGAGAAAAACTCCCCCTGAGTTGATTATTTCCCTTTGATTCCTTAAGACCTTGAGTATCAGAACTTTATTGAACCTTTCTTTGGAGCATCAGAATTTTACTTTAACAGAGTTCATCAGATTCTTGTACCTGTAAGCTTTTCAGAACATCAAATATATAAGGATGTTAGAATGTTTGAGACTTTTGTCTCAGTAAACCGTTATTGAAAAATATCATTATTTCTCCCCCTTTTTGTCAGCGATCAAAAAGCATATATAATCAGAGTTAAACAGATCAGAGTAAAAACACGTTTGTATTAAAACAGAAGCAATGATAGTTTAGAACAGGTAGAAATATTACAGAGAAACATGTAAAGAAAACAAGGAAAACACAAGAAAAATCTAAGAAGAAGGAGGAAGTCGTGTGAACAGAACTTCCAACATGCTCTTGATTTGTTCGCTGGTTTCGTTTTGCTTGGCTACCATGCTTGCTATAGACTTAATCTTGATATCCTGCTTGTCCATCCGTTCGTTCATCAGCATGTCTGATCTCTTCAAATCCTCCAGAGCCTGCCTGTCAAGAGAGGAAGCTTGAGGATCTTCAGATACAGGATGCTTCTCAGAGATTTCTGTAGTTTCTTCTGCTTGACCCAAGTCTTCATCTTGAATTGCCTATTCTTCTGCAGGTTGAACTGTAGATGCTGGACGCTTTTCAGACCAAGGCTCACTGTCCAGATGGAGAACTTCTTCCTTCAGCACCTTGCTCAGAACTGAACCTTCCATTTCCTTCAGCAGATTGCTGAAGTTCTGTTGAGCCTGTCCATAACTCTGGTCTTGCAACTTGAAGGTTTCAGCGCAAACCCATCTTCTGAATTGAGTCCAGAGATGATCTGATACAGCAGGATCAACCACTTCCAAACTTGCTTGTTTTAAAGAAGTGATCCACTTCTGCATATCTGATTCAAAGTTCAAAATGCTGGAACCAACATCTGGTTGTTTCAGTTTAGGGATGGCAGTTTTCTGGTTTATTTCAGTAAGGCGTTCAAGGATTGTTAGGTCAATGACTGTCTTGCTGTGGTTTTATGTATTTTTCTTAGGTGAGGGAGTAGGAGAGTCAGAAATAACGATTGGACTATGTGGAGTATGTGGTGGAGTTGTTTCTGGTGATGAGGGAAGTTGAGCCATATTAACAGTTGTACCACAAGGCAATTGAATGGCCAAGGGTTGTGGTTTAGGAGACTCAGAGGTTTGAGCCTCAGAGTTTTGAGTCTCTGGCTGTGGTGATTGTGCATGTTAAGGAGAGGGTGGATTACTTTCTGGTTGAGGATAGGAAGGTTGTGGAATTTCTGGAATTTATGGTATTGGTGAAAGTGGAATGTCAGGTTGTGGAGAAAGGGGAATTTCTGAGTTTGGATTTGGATTTTCTGTTTGGGGAGCGGAAGTATGTTGGTCTATATCAGACAAAACTTGTGCAAGTTCTGGTTCTGGTATGGTTGCAGTGTTTGGATTTTGTGGTTTGGAGCAGGATCTTCTGAGGGTTAATGACTCAGAAGGGTCAAAGTCAGTGTCAAAATCTTCAAAGGTTTGTGGTTTTGGGATATTAGCTGGAGTTGGAATGGGAGTAGGAATAGATGTGGAAATAACACTTGAATTTAAAAGAGATACAGAAACAGGATTACCTCTTTTCTTTGGAGTCTGTTGTGATGATCCTTCTGGAGCAGCTTTTCTCTTCTTAGTCTTCTTCAGAGGAACCTCTGGTGCCTTCTGCTGAAGATCTTGAATGTTTAGATTAGGAGCTGTACCATCAGCTTTACAAGCGTCCAAGTATCTCAGAATGATCTGAGGCTTGGAGTCAATCTCTGAGAACATGGGAAAGTCGTCCAGAGGGACTCTTCTGCTGGAGATGTCAGCAAAAGGAGTGACGTTGGGCTCCTTCTTAATGTTCTCTATCAGCTTCATCTTCATTAGATTCTTGGCATTCAGTTGCTTGCCAACAGAGGGTTCCAGGGTGCTGATCTCTTGTGCCTCAGTCAAGTGTTCAATCAGCCTATTCTCAGTCAGAATATCTGATATCAATCTGCCCAAGGGTATCCAATCCCTTTTAGTGCATTCATCTTCTCTTGTTTCCTTGATGCTTGTTCTCAGATGGTTGAACATAAGATGAGCTAGATTAATCTTTACCCTCTGAGAAATAAAATAGATCAGAAACTGTTGATCTATGTTTATGTAATCAGGAGAGCTTGTAGGATTCCTGTGGTTGAAACAGCCCAGAATAATCTTTGCCCAAATTCTGTGCTTATCTCTCAAATCCCTTATCTTGCTGGAGGGAAGCCCCAGCGTGAAAATTTCCCTTGCTATAACAGCAACATCTGAGCACCTTTCAGCCATGTCTATACAGCGAATACCACCACCACTGGACCCAATCAGTTTTGCAATCAGCTCTTCAGTAATCACTATCTTCTTCCCCATGATGTAAGAAGTGACTTGGTGATTTGAGGAAGAGGCGTGAATCCAGAATTCCTTAACCAAAATAGGGAAAGTTGGACCCACCAACCTGTCAAAGTATTTCTCCCATCCTTGTGCTTGAATTTCTTCTGATAAATCAAAACCATTTTCCTTCAAACTGTTGAAATCCACTATAATCTCTGACAAAACTTCAAGGTTCTTGACCGGAGTGAGAAGAGTTCTGAGAGGAACCTCATATTGCTCAGCTGATGCATCTTTCTGGGAACCTAATGAAAGATTGCTGCTAGAAGCCATGTTCACACGAGGATTTTTTGAAAAAAGTTTTAAGGGGTTTCTTAAGAAGGAAGAACACAAACACAAATATCAGCAATATTGCTTGAAAACGAAAGTTAGGGTAAACGTTGTGAATGGTGTGAATGGTGTTTAAATAGGTTTTGAAAAAGTTTTTGAAAACATAAACGCTTAAGAGAGAGAAATAAATCATGATTAATAGCATTTAATGATGGCTGATTTTAGGGGATTTCAGAAAGATACTTAAACGGTTACCAGTGACATGTGTCTCAATGCATCCAATCAGCGCTTTGCCTTTTCAGAAGTGTGAACGCGTGTTCTGCCTCAGGAAACAGCTGATGACTGGATGAAACTTGTTTGCTTTGAGTGAACATCACTTCTATCCTTGAACTGAAGAGCTCAGAGCTTAATGGATAGATTCTGATACATTCTGCATTTCTAAAAATTCTGAAAGAAGATTAATCAGAAGTTCACAGAGAAATAAACATAATTCTGAAGGTTAATATATAAAATTAAAACAGTTTTATTCTGGACAGAGCTTCATGCTGAGATGATTCAGAATGAAGTTGAACCTATCTTCAGAAAGTGGTTTTGTAAAGATGTCAGCCCATTGATGGTCTGTATCAATAAATTTTAAGTTTAAAATTCCTTTCTGAATATAGTCCCTAATAAAATGATGTTTTATTTCTATATTCTTAGCCCTAGAATGCAAAATTGGATTTCTACTTAAGAAAATAGCAGAGGTGTTATCACAGAGTATAAGAATGTTACTCTCATAAATTTGGAAGTCCTCAAGTTGACTTTTCATCCAGAGCATTTGTGTGCTGCATCCAGCTGCTGCTATGTATTCAGCTTCTACTGTTGATAGAGCAATGGTGGATTGTCTTTTGCTGGACCACAAGATCATATTTTCTCCCAGAAACTGGCAGCTTCCAGAAGTGCTTTTACGCTCAACTCTGTCTCCAGCAAAGTCAGCATCACAGTAACCTACTAAGCTGTAATCACCAGATTTTCTATAAAACAAACCCAGATTAGTAGTACCTTTCAGATACTTGAAAATTCGCTTAACAGCTGTTAAGTGAGATTCTCTAGGATCTGATTGGAATCTTGCACAAATGCATACACTGAATAAAATATCAGGCCTTGAGGCTGTCAGATAAAGAAGAGAACCAATCATACCTCTATAGACCTTCTGTTCTACCTTTTTGCTTACCTCTTCTCTTTCCAGAATGCACGTGGGATGCATTGGAATATTTGATGGCTTACATTCTGAGAGATCAAATTTCTTCATAAGTTCTCTGACATATTTGCTCTGATGAATGTAAGTTCCTTCTGGGGTTTGATTGATCTGAATTCCCATAAAGAATTTTAGTTCTCCCATTAGGCTCATCTCAAATTCTGCCTACATACACTTAGCAAATTTTCTTCCCAAAGAAGGATTAGTAGATCCAAATATTATATCATCAACATAAATCTGGCAGACTAAGATGTCATTCTTAACTGTCTTATAGAATAAGGTTGTGTCCACCTTCCCTCTGGTGAATTCCTTTTCTAACAGGAAGTTACTTAGTCTTTCATACCAAGCTCTGGGAGCTTGTTTCAGACCATACAGTGACTTCTTTAGTTTGAAAACATATTCTGGATTTTTTGAACTTTCAAAACCAGGGGGTTGGTGCACATATACCTCTTCTTCTATATACCCATTTAAGAA
The DNA here is from genome assembly GCA_948472305.1 of Vicia faba. NCBI lineage: Eukaryota > Viridiplantae > Streptophyta > Magnoliopsida > Fabales > Fabaceae > Vicia > Vicia faba. The sequence goes on from OX451738.1 coordinate 1,255,985,517, forward strand.
TGCACTCTTGACATCCATCTGATACAGAGTGATGCCTTTATTAACAGCAAAAGAGATTAAAAGTCTGATAGATTCTAACCTGGCGACTGGAGCAAAGGTTTCTGTATAGTCTATCCCCTCTTGCTAACTATAACCTTGTGCTACCAATCGTGCCTTGTTTCTGATGACTTCACCTTGTTCATTAAACTTGTTTCTGAACACCCATTTTGTTCCAATGACGTTGAATCCTTTTGGCTTAGGAACCAGATCCCATACGTCATTCCTGGTGAATTGATTCAGCTCCTCTTGCATTGCTAGAATCCAGTCATTGTCCAGAAGTGCTTCATCAATTGAAGATGGTTCAATCAGAGAGACAAGTCCCATGAGGGATTCTTTAGAGTTTCTGAAGCTGGCTCTTGTTCTGATTGGATCTTCCTTTCTTCCTAGGATAGTTTCTTCTGGGTGATCCACGCTGCTTCTGGATGGTCTTTTCTGAGGTTGGTCAACAGAAGATGCTGAATTGCTTGCAGTGCCTCTTTCTGATGTTGAGGGAGTGTCTCTGTTAAGAGCTTCTGATGACTTGTCTTCAGTACCTGTGAATTCAACTTCCATACCTGCAAGTAATTCATTCTGCTTTGACTTTTGAGAGTCAAGCTTATCATCAAAGTGAACACTGATTGATTCTTCCACAATCTGTGTTTCTGTATTGTATACTCTGTACCCTCTTGAGCGTTCAGAGTATCCTAACATAATACACTTCTATGCTTTAGAGTCAAACTTGTTCAAATAATTTTTAGTATTTAAAATAAAACAAGTACATCCAAATGGATGAAAATATGAAATGTTGGGCTTTCTGTTCTTCCACAATTTATATGGAGTCTTTTCCAGAATAGGTCTTATGGAGATTCTATTCTGAATGTAGCACGTTGTGTTTATTGCCTCTGCCCAGAAGATCTTAGCAACGTTAGTCTCGTTGATCATGGTTCTGGCCATTTCTTGCAATGTTCTGTTCTTTCGTTCTACAACTCCATTTTGCTGGGGAGTTCTAGGACAAGAGAAATCATGCAGAATGCCTTTGTCATTAAAAAATGATTCAAAATCTTTGTTTTCAAACTCTCAACCATGATCACTTCTGACTTTGACGATTCTAAGATCCTTTTCATTCTGAACTTGGTTACAAAAGGTAACAAACACAGAGTGTGACTCGTCCTTGTGTCTTAAGAACTTTACCCATGTCCATCTGCTATAGTCATCTACGATTACTAACCCATACTTCTTGACACTGACTGAAGCAGTTTTAACTGGTCCAAATAAGTCAATGTGCAAAAGTTCTAATGGGTTAGAAGTGGAAACAACATTTTTAGATTTAAAAGCAGGTTTTGCAAACTTGCCTTTCTGACATGCTTCACACAGAGCATCTGAATTGAACTTCAGATTAGGAAGTCCTTTGACCAGATTGAGTTTGTTAATCTGAGATATTCTTCTCATACTAACATGCCCCAATCTTCTGTGCCAGATCCATTGATCGTTGTTAACAGACAGAAGACACTTTACATTCTGACTTTTCAGTTCAGAAAGTTTGATTTTGTAAATGTTGTTTCTCCTCTTTCCATTAAACAGGATAGTCCCATCTTTCTGACTAACAGCTTTACATGAATTTTGATTAAAGATTATATCATAACCGTTATCACTTAATTGACTTATGGATAACAGATTATGCATTAATCCATCTACTAATAAAACATTACTGATAGAGGGAAGATTTCCATTACCTACAGTTCCAGAGCAAATGATCTTTCCCCTCTGATTTCCTCCAAAGCCTACATGGCCTCCAGGCTTAAGTTCCAGGCTTTGGAACATATGCCTTCTTCTCGTCATGTGTCGCGAGCAGCCAGAGTCTAGGTACCATGACTGGTGTTTCTGTTTTGCTGCTAAAGATATCTGCAACATGTATTATTTTATCCTTAGGTACCCATATTTTCTTGGGTCCTGATTTGTTAGTTTTACCAAAACTCTGGTTGAATTTTGGTTTGACAGAATAATTGCTACTGGTATATTTGATGTCGTGTGTTAGCCCATATACAAAGTGTGACTTAAGTGGAGTGCGTTTAATAACTAAATCCATGGCATTCTTTGGTGTAGGTACCTTACCTTGGTATCCTATTCCCTTTCTGCCATTTCTGCTAACTCCATAGATCATTGATGCCATCTTGATTCTATCTAGGCTTTTAGCAAGAAACTTCTGAAAGCTGTGATCATACTCCTTGATGATCTCATCAGCGCTACTGGAGTTTCAAGAATTGTTTCCTTCTGAGAGTTTTGTAATAGATTTTCTAATTTTGAAACTTTATTTTTCAACTCAGAATTTTCCAACTTGAGACTCTCAGTTTTATCAGAGTCAGAAGCAAGATCCCTTTTCAGGTTTCTGAATTTGACTCTGATCTGCTGATATCGTTCCAGAATCTCATTAAGGCTTTCAGCAAGTTCAGCCTTAGTAAAATTAATAGCAAAGTCAGGAAATACCTCTTTTGTGTCTGATTCAGAGTCTGATTCAGAAGCTTCACTGTCTTCTGATATGTTTGCCATGAGCGTTATGTTTGCTCTCTCATCATCTGATTCTGAGTCAGCTTCAGATGTGTCAGAGTCATCCCATGTGGCCATGAGACTTTTCTTCTTTATCTTGCCAAACTTTCTTCTGGGCTTTTCCTTCTGAAGCTTTGGGCAATCACTCTTGTAGTGTCCTTGCTCGTTGCATTCATAGCAGATGATGTCCTTGTTATTTGGCTTTCTGCTTCCTGAAGAGCCTTCAGATCTTCTGTGTCCAGAGGAAGATTCTGACCTTCTGTATCTGGAGGAGGATTCGTTCTGGTTCTCAGATCTTCTGGGATTCCTGAACTTCCTTTGCCTCTGCTTCCACAGTTGGTTCACCCTTCTGGAAAGGAGAGACAGTTCATCTTCTTCTGATGAGGACCCATCAGAGGTTTCTTCAACAGCCTGCAAAACCTTAGAGTCAGATTTTCTGTTAGATTTTAGAGCTAAAGGCTTACCTTGCTTTTGAGTTTCATCAGCTTCCAGCTCTATCTCGTGACTTCTGAGGGAGCTGACAAGTTCCTCCAGAGAGATTGTATTGAGATCCTTAGCTAGCTTCAGTGCTGTGACCATTGGCCTCCACTGTTTTGGCAAGCTTCTGATGATCTTCTTGACATGATCAGCAGTAGAATACCCTTTGTCCAGAACTTTGAGACCAGCAACCAGAATCTGTGAGAACATTGTTTCAATAGATTCACTTTCTTCCATCTTGAATGCCTCATACTTCTGGATGAGCGCAAGAGCTTTAGTTTCTTTAACTTGAAGGTTGCCTTCATGCGTCATTCTGAGAGAATCAAACATGTTCTTAGCAGTGTCTCTGTTTAATATTTTTTCATATTCAGAGTAGGAGATAACACTGAGAAGAATAGTTCTGGCCTTGTGATGGTTTTTGAAATCACGCTTCTGTTGATCAGACATTGCTTTCCTGTCAATCTTCTGACCATTTGCATTTACTGGGTGCGTGTATCCATCTGTCACCATATCCCATAGATCAGCATATGGGCTAGAAAGAAGCTTTCAATTCTGTCTTTCCAGTAATCAAAGTTCTCTCCATCAAAGACTGGAGGTTTGCCACTGAATCTGTCTCTTTCTTCATTGTGGTCATTGCTGCTGTTTTGATGTTGTCCTGCCATAGTGTTTTTCAACGCTGGATCTTGTACAGACACGGTTAAGTGTTATGAACTCAGAACCAGGCGCTCTGATGCCAATTGAAGAAGTGAAAAACACAAGAAGGGGGGGGGGGGAGGGGTTGAATTGTTAAAAATTGAAATCAAATGCAGACAACACATTATTTTTATCCTGGTTCGTTTGATCTCAAACTACTCCAGTCCACCCGTCAAGGTGATTTCGCCTCTCTCCAACGAGGTCTTAATCCACTATATTCAACTGAATACAAAACTGTTTTAACAACTGCTAAAGCCTTCTTGAGTCTAAACCACAGACCGGTTTCTCAAGGAAATTCTTTCTTACAGATAAATGAACAATTATGTGTGTTGAATGTTTTCTGGAAAAACTATATATCACAGCTGTGATAATACACAAATTAAGCTTATGTGAAACTAGAATGCTAGAACTATAGAGTAAGCAATTTGAGAGCTTTAGCAAACTGAATGAGTGAGGACGATGGTGATTGGCTTTAGGCGTGTAGAGTATTGTAGAGCATTAGCTATTTCCTTTCTCACTGATTTGTTTAAATACTTCTTGGAATAGATACGTTGATGCCAATAATTCTATTTCAATGCTCATTACGTTCTTTCCATTTTGAGAAGATCTTTGTCTTGGAATAAAGCCGTTGGTAATTAATCTGCCTTGAATGCAGTATCGTTGACACTTCAGAATGTTCTGCTTGATTAAGATCAGAGTGTGTTGGATTTAGTTTATTCTGATGGCTTTTGAGTGCTGATGACATTGTTAAGATCTTGATCAGAGTCAGAGTATGTAGAGCGCAAATTCTGTTCATCAGACTTCAGCGTAAGCACATGTATTGATCTTATGATGCTGATGTTGATATTCTGATATTCTGATGCTGATTCCATCAGAGTTTCCTGCAAATACACAACATAATTTTAGGTAGCATCTATGTCATATATAAGACTCATACTTCATTTAATCTTGTATTTGTTATCATTAAAACTCTAACTGAGGGTTGTAGAATCAAACTATGTTCTAACACTAACAATCCCCCCCCCCCCCCTTTGGTAGATTTTGGCTAAAACAACCAAAGCATGATAAACCTGGAGATATAAACTGCAATCATAAAGATATGTCAGGATAGTATGCAATTGCAAAAACATGAACATTACTCCCCCTGTTTAAACAATCATCCCCCCCCCTCAATAGGAAGAACCCAAATCATCAGAAAATCAAAAACACCAAATATGAACTACTCAAGTTCATACATCAGAGGCAGTAGTAGCAGATGACAAAACAACCTAACATAAGGATTTCTTCACATCAGGCAAGATGTCATAACATTAGACAAGACATCATGCACAAAGACTTCACCAGCAGTCAATAGTAACAAAAATTCACCTTCAAACCAGCATGACAGTCTATCATGCTCCCCCTAAATAGTGGCATCCATCAAGCAACCATAATAACTACTCTCTCCTTAGCAGTAGCATAATCCTATCATCATGCTAATAAACATGTCAAGACATGTTCAATAACATCAGGACACACAGAACACAATAACACTTTACTCCCCCCTTTTAGACAAAAGTTGACAAAAACTGGAGTAAATATACACAAGTTGGAAACACATATACATCACACCAGTAATACCACAGATGGAAGCACAAAAATCAAATGGAAACACACACAAACTATAAGGTCTGCTTCAGGTGGTCTTCCATCTCTTTCTATCATGATTTGTGGAGATAAAAGGTCCCTCGGTGAGGACACAACATAAAATTATGTCAATCGATAATAAGTGTACATTCATGTTCAATTTCTAAAAAGTATAATTTTCACCTTTGAAAATCGGTGCTCTATTATACGCTCATTTTAGATCATCATCGTCCGCCATATTCTCAAAAAATTTGGAGTCGATTAGACTTAATCAAATAACCATCTCTTAATTCCAATTGGTGGGTTAGAATATGGTGTAAGAAAACAATCTAGAGGGGGGGGGGGGGTGAATAGACTTTTTAAAACAAATTAAACCGATTTTTCAAAAATGAATTATCAGAGGTGTTTATAGTTTGCGAAAATAATATTTAGAGCAAAAATATGAGAATTATACTTGTGTAGAAATTGTTTTGCATAAGCACTTAATCAATTCACAAATATCAATAATGACTTAATGATGATACACAATGTATTCAATTCATAGCAATTATATATTTCACGAGAAGTGATTGTACAATGATTCAATTTTGCAAATTCTAAACTTAACAATTTTTTTAGATTTTAATATCCATTAAATCTCAATTAGGTACCAAATCCAACAAAACCCATTCTTAAGCAATAAATCTCTACCAATTGAATAAACGATAAACTACTCCAAGAATTGAAAACCTAAGCATGAAATATACTATGATATTAAATACAAGAGTAAAAGATAGAGAGAGAAGACACCAAGATTTATAGTTCTTCGGTATTCAGCATCACTTTGCCTACGTGCACTCTTTAATGGTTTCCCATTAGAACATGCATAACTCCATTTTATTTTAACAAATATCGCAAGAGTTTATACAATCAATAATCTATAATAATGATGAAGAAAATAAATCTTTTATCTGGATATTTTATTGTAAACAACTTCACGCCAAACTCTTCTATGTAATCTTTTCTCGATTAATGCTTCTATATCTTCCAATATCACCAATTCGTTCCAAGCCATCGTGTGTAGAAATCACCCATTGATTATACTGATTCCTTGAGGAATGAATTGTTTGAAGATCTGAGAAATTTTTTTCCTTATACGTAGCCTTTCACACAGTCAATCTTGCAAGAACCTGAAAATATTTACCCAATCTTTAAGAACATTTAGTTTCAAGACAGCGTCTGCCCCAATCAATCACATTCTCTCATTATCAAGATTTGAAATCAAAATAAAGGTTGAAGAAGAAAGAAATTTGAATGCAATGGTTTTGAACTTTTTCAAAGTGAGAGAGACCTAATTTCACAAAAAATCACAAATTGGTTATGAGATTCATTGCATGAAAAGTGATGACAAAAGGTTTTATATGTTCTTGAGATTAAGCACAAAAATTGGTGATAAAAGTTGGATAGATTAGAATAAAGTACAATACATGGTTTGAGTCAACTGAGCAAGGGAATGAAATAAATAAAAAATCAGATTTTTGACCCATTCCATACTTGATTTGAATAAAGAACAATGTATAATTCAACTTTAACAGGACCTAACGGAAAATGCTGAAAAAATGGTCTGATTCGAATCAGGTGTAAAGTCTGTTTCGAATCAAATTCAACAAGGGTGACTAGGAGGAGCTTGATTTGAATTAAGTGTAAAGTGTGATTTGAATCAAAGTGTTAGAAAATACCTGGTTTGACCCTGATCAATTTGATTTGAATTATAATATGTGTTTGATTCTGTTTGATTCGAATCAAACACACAAAATATCAATATTTCCTGGTTTTAAAAGTACTTTGAGATTGGTTTTGCATCTAACTTGAATAAGAAACACACATAGTTTTTATTCCACTGACTCATGAAATTAACTAAAAGCATATTGATCAAGTTTAAATATAACCATTGTTTTATGCATGCTAAAACGATAATGAATCAATTTCAACCTTGATTCAAAAGATATCACTACTACAAATAACACTTTTTATAACGAAGCTTTCACCTTAGACGTGATAAAAACCAAGAGTATGAGCTCTGCGAGCGCCATGTTTGATTTTTTTAAAGAAAATAAACAACATTTCCCTCGGTTTTCTCAAAAGCTGAGGTAACATAGCTATAAGTAAGTGTCATTCTTTATCCATAAAAAAATAATAAAGGAATATAGCTATAAGGGATCTCGCTTCGAATCATGTTACTGCATTTAAATTTGTTTCAACGATTTCTAACTTGGCGTATTTCCAGATTCCCTTTTTTCTTAGTTAATTTTTTTTTCATTTTTTCTTTGTTAATTAGTAATTCTCAAAATCTTTGTTATCAATAAACAAGAATAGAAAATAATAGAAAATGAAATATTTCATTGATAATCAATTACGCATTAAAAAAACATGACAACAAATAACTATCCACATATTCAAACTTCTGACTCCACTCAACTTCAACATTATCCATATTAACTATCTCTAACTGAGAGAAAATTTCAGAAAAAACTCTTTCATATAGTATGAGGAAAGTCATTTCCTCCCGAGAGATGCTTATCATTTCCTTTAAGCATTTAAAAATGGTAAGATAAATATTAACTCTTAAATTGCAGGTAAGAAAGTACAAGAGATATGTGTCATCCCAAGTAAACATTTCCAGTTGTTTCTCTCTTGGACGGAGATTTGACACTAGAAGTTGATACCAAACTTTTGCAATTGGGATTAGAGTAGAAGGAATAGTGGGCTTATCATTGTTGGCATAAATTAGGTAAAGGCGGGTCGAGTAGACATTGTTAAATCTATAATGATGGAGTAGTGGTGATAGGAGATCCATTGACATATGACTGGATTGACTCAGCATCATAACCAGATGGCACAACTGAGGAATTTAACCATAACTCTTTAATGATATTAGTGTAGATGGGGAAATGAAGAATGTCAAAGTAACCATTCAACTTTTGTTTGGATAATGTTTTCCTTAGATCAAAACCTTTGTCTTTCAAATCATAGAAATCAACAAGTTTTTCATTCATAAGGAACAAAAGATTTTCATCCATTTTTTAATAAAAGAAAAGACTTTGAAACTAGCTTTAAAGACACAAAGAGTTGGAAATGAGACATTGAAAAAATGAATAGTGTTTAAATATCTCAAAAGCCTTCTTGAAAATCCAAAAGATATGTTACATTTTAAATATGGATGATCATTTATATTCTAGTGATATGATTCTAATTCAGGAACCTTTTTTTTTATTGTATTTTTTATTTATAAATTAAATGATATATCCCGTCGGTTTTCCTAATAATTGAGGGATAAAATAATAATATTTTACCATAAAAGCGCTCCTTAAACATATTTTATCCTAATCCTAACTCGTACACATCATTCTTGGAGATGGATTCCAAGATAATGAAATCTTGGAACTTAAGAAGCTTGAAAAAGTTCTCTATGATGGATTGCAAATGCAGAAAAATATTTTTCAATGGTTGGAACAAATAACTCCTTTAGAAGTTGAATTCATTCAATCTATATAACATTTTCCAGTAGTAGATAACTCCTTACAATAAAGATTTATTGTTCTTCAAGAATCTGGATTGTTGTAATATTGTGTTTTAATATTATGTGTAAAAAATGTAATGTAAAAAAATAATAAAATTTTTCACCTCGATTTTTAACAAAATCGATAGGATAATTTAGCGTTAAAATTGAAGATATTGACATCGTCCTTAAACAAATATGTGTCGTCCATTTCAGGGGTATCAATGCTCAAAACACTTCCATTAGTGATCCTCGTGAAATCTAAAAAACTTTCATTATAAAAGCATTATGATATCTAAATTGATAATGAAACATCATAAAGCGCTTGAAACTATCTACATCCTCCACTTTAAGGTTTGCAATAGCATTTGCCATGAAAAGTTCTCTATGATGGATTGCAAGAGCAGAAAATTATTTGGGTTTAAAATTTGTGTTCTTAAATATTTATTTTAGCATAAAATTATTTATTTATTAACCTTTCTTTTGTTTATATCATAAACAAATGCAAGGAAAAACAATAGAAAACATATTTCCGCCCAACATTTGATCTTCCCCAAATATCAAGGATTTGAAGATCCAACATATGATTTTAATGGACAAATTAATTTTTATTTTATTATTCTGTGTAAACAATGTAATATTCTTGGTAAAAATTGTAGTTTGTAAAAAAATATTTTATTAACTGGTTTGTGTTTTTTGTTCGCAAATATCGTGGTAAGCAAGAGTCGCCACCGATTTTTATTTTATCCAATCAGGAAAAGGAAAAAACAACAGAAAAAACCTTTTTCGAGAATGTTTCTGAGTACGGGGGGTAGATTATAGAAAGGGAAGGTGTTAGCACCCTTTCTATGCATGGTTTTCCATGGGCTATTAGGTACTGGGTTATTTTGAAATTGCTTGTGTGTGCTTGTTTTGAAAATTTTTGTTTTACTTCGTTTTAACCCTTGTTTCTGTCCTTAAGAGCGTTACGAAGTTGTTTTTGAAAACTGTTTGAAAAGTGTTTGGTGTGAAAAAGTTTGTTCATTTGAAAAAGTACTTAAGAGCTAATCTACCTACTCGAAAAAGACTGTCCGTTTTCCTTTAGACAATGCTATCCCATTATTGAGAAATAGGTAGCACCGTCGTTGGAGTTTTAAAGGGACGTTCGAAGGGACGAAATGGTGACTGAAGGCAACAAGTAAGGATACCTTAGCGTTTCGAAGGGACTATCATCATAAGATCTATTCGTAGGCAACTCGAGGGACATGTAGGGACTATGATCTTTAAGAAGACTTTGAATCGCGGGTCATTGCTAACGTATCCCTACGTTCGAGGGACACGACCATTATTTCTGAGGCAACCAAGTGAGGCAAACCCTAGGAGTGAGCATGTGCATGTGTTTGATTTCAGTTATTTAATCTTTGCACAATTAGGATTTTCTACCGTTTTAATTTTCAGTTAGTCTTTCCATACAACCCTATTAACATATATCTAAGAAGTTTATAATTTGCGGAAATTAAAAGTGGGAAAGTAAATCTACGCTATTACAAGGCTTTCGCAGATACATAATTATCTTGACTGTAAATAAAAAGGCGAAAGTTTAAACACTAATTAAATCTATTACAACCCAAAGCAGATACAATAATAGAAGAAAAAAAATTAAAATGTGCGCGGTAATTTAAATGCGAGAATTAAAGAACCCTAAAAATCTAATTGAAAAATATTTAGGTTATTTTTTTGAGAAAAAAATAAATTAGGTTATGTACCAGTTAAAACCCTAATTTCTAATTAATTTAAATTATAAAAAAAGGAATTAAATTTGCCCTAATTTTAATTAAACTAAATAATTTAAAGAAATAAAGTATTTTTTATGAAAAAAATGATTTTTATGTTTTAAATAATTTTTGATTAAATAATAAAAATGATTTTTGTTATTTTGTAAAAAAAAGAAAATTATTAATGAAATAATAAAAATAATAAAAATTAAATAGAAAAGAAAAAGAATGGGCCTGTTTGTGAAAGCAATCCAGGGGGTGTATGTCTGAATTTGTTAGGCCCATTAGTTGTTGAGCCCAGTCTTGGCGTGAGATCCAGTGTTGCTTCTTCCTACTGGTGCACCATGGTCCTCTCTTGCATGGGCGTTGGATTGGTGATGGTGATAATCCATTGGCTGGATTGCTGGAGCGCATGGTGGATGCCTTGGATGATGGTGTACGTAACCTGTAGTTAAATATTGAGAAAATTGCAAAACGCTGGGACCTAGGATCGAACCCAGGTCCTCCCACTCAACATACGCGCGCTTAACCACCTGGGCTATAATGCTTAGTTATAAACATAATAACAATAATAGATATTATAGAAAATAATGTGAATGACTTAAATAAACGTGTGAAATTCAAATAAGCCAACGGTGTTCAGTCACTTTATCGTCTTCTTCATAGATTTGTTGTCTTAGGCATGACACTTTTACCTACGGACAACCTCCATAGCTACAAAACTGCAAACTTCAAAAATCTACAGCAAGCATGATAAATCAATTCTAGCTATGCCAATCAACTCGTTTTGACATCACGATTATGATGACATCCTTCTCTGGCCTTAATTTTACCTGTACATTAAAGCCCTAAAATGCAAGCATGAACCCTAATAATGCCAATTCATCATTTATGCCTCAAAACACAAAATTACGTAAACCAAAATATCCCAAATGATGATACAAATATCATGCTATTCTTAAAAGTTGTTAACCAAGCGTAAATAACTAAAATCAAATTCAAGAAGTATGTCAAACCGTGAGAGACGTGTAGGAGGATTCTGGGCTTGTGGAGGCGTGCAACTGGTCGTGTTAGCTTCAGAGAGGCTCCAGGAAACGATTGGAAGCGTTGGAATGGCTTGAATTTCCCTCTAAGTTGGAAAATGATCCATCACTTTTGTCCACTTTTTTGAGTTTTGGTATGGCATTTTCCTACTGCAAATCCTTGTTCTTATGCATTGTTCTTGTTCAGTATATATATTAGGACAAATTAGGTTTAAAAAAACGAGTTGTATCTTTGAAGATCATCAAGATTTGATTTGGTTTTTCTCTTGTATGATATGTTTCCAAAATAAGCCTAATCATGCCAATTTTGATTCAATTTGCTTTGCACGTTTTGGATATGATTTGTCAGCTAAATTGGATTTGATTCCTACAAAAGATCAGATCAAAAATCAATCTTTTGTATTTTTTGTAATTTATTTGATTTAATTTGAATTTTAAATAATAAAAAATTAAAATAAAATAAATAATGAAGAAAATAATTTGTAGATGTTGATTTGGGTCGTGGACCATGTCACAAGCAAGATTCAATCATGAAAAACTAGGCCCATTTGACACAAAATGCATTTTTGAGCACATTTGACTTTTGACAATTTTGCAAAAATGGTCAATTTTGACAAGGCATATCTCCTCCAATTTTAATCCTAGAGAGGTGTTCTTGGACTTTTTAGAAAGCTTAAGATGTCCCCTAAACAACCCTTTTGATCTCTTCTCAATTGGGTCTTCCATATTCATGTAAGAAGCTTTGATCCAAAAGGTATTTTTGTTGACTTTTCAAAAGGACCTATAATGTAGAAATTCATATCTTTTGATGAGCGCATATTTTGAACTTGTGAGATGAAGATGAATTGTAATATATATATATATATATATATATATATATATATATATATATATATATATATATATATATATATATATATATATATATATATATATATATATATATATATATATATATATATATATATATATATATAAAGAAATATCAAGAACTACATGCATGAAACCTAACAATATATCACTTAAAGAAGTTAATCTTTTTCTCATTTTTTATCTACTAAACAAGATTCTTTGAGTTATTCTTGTTGTGTGAGAAAATCTATTATATATACACGTTATATAAATATAAAATTATGATAAATTCTTAGTCTTTTTTATTTATACATTGTGTATTTAGTTGATATATCAACACTCAATTCTTTTTAGTCCTTTTTGTATTTTCCTCTTTTTTTTTCTCTTCTTACTTTTCACACAATCATAAAAATAAAAGATACTAGTATTTACACACAAACATAAATTTTTTTTTGAATTGGCATTGGAGGCTATACAGGAATCTGCCAGAGCAATGATGCATGCTAAAAAGCTTCCTATTTATTTTTGGGCAGAAGCTATGAATACAGCCTGTTATGTCCATAACATGGTCACCTTGAGAAAGGGAATATCATCCACCATTTATGAACTATGTGTTGTACCCAAAAATTTGCCCTCCCATTTTCTCAACATTTTCTCATCACAAAGGCCCTTAGAGCTCAAGACCCAGTTAGGGTTTCCTCTGCTCAAGACTTCTCCTTGCACTGTTGACCCAAATTAGGGTTTGTGTCTGCACAAAGATATTTTGACCTAAAATTCCTAAGATGAATTTCATGCTTCATGTTGGACTCCCAAGTTTATCCATACCAAGTTTCAAGCCTTGATTCCAAACTTTGCCCAATCAATTGGACAGTTGACCTAGAAATCAGCCGTATTGGGAAAAAAGTCAACTGTGGCCAATTGACAGTAAAATCTCATGGAAATTGACCCACATCAACATTATGAACTCATATGGACCATTTGATCAAGTTTGGATCACAATTCCACAAGAAATTTGATCAGATCACCAAAAGGGCAAAATGGTCATTTTTAGGGTTTTGACTGCACAAAGGCAATTTTTGACTGTTTGACCTAGCCAATGGCAAACCAAGCTCACATATGGACTCAAGGACCCCATGGAATTGTCTTGACATACTCAACAAGTCCAAAAGATCCCAAATGCACAAGATTGACAGTTGAATTTCCCAGTCAATTAATCAATTTTGATTGTATACTGAAAAGTCAAACTTTGACTTTTTGGTCAAAATCAAGTGTCAAGATTCATTTTTCATCAAAATATGCCAAATCATGAAACTTGTTCATCAAGAAATCAAGAATCACAAATTAGGGTTTGAAATGAAGATTTTTCATAACTTAGAATTTTTCTAAGTTATGAAAAACCCTAATTTTTCCTAACTTTGTCCCACTTTCTCACCAAGATTCATTTGGATTCAAGGAAAAGTCAAAACATGAAAGTTGTAGTCCATTGCAAACTCTACAACTTTGATTCACAAATTTTCCTCAAAATAAGCTTGTAGCTCAAGTTACAATTTTTGGAACAAGGGTACCAAACCATTCTTAACTTAGAGAAATTTTGAACCATTTTAGGCAGGATTTTTGCCTAACTTCAAGACCACTTTTCACATGCTTCCACTTGGAATTTCAATTTTCATTTCAAATATGGATTGTAGTACACATTCCAAGCTTTCCAAAATGTCCAAGAACTCATCAAACAACCTCATGGTTATGGAGAATCGAATTTGGCAAGTTTGGAAAAACTCACTTTTGTTATGGCCAATTTTCATGTTCATACACTTGTGCCATTTTGAAATCAGCTTGCACAACTTGATTACAGGTCCTATATCCCATTTTCACTCAATAATTAAATGCAAACCCTTTGTGTTCAAGCCTTGCATTATGTGTTTAAGCATTACATAAAGGTTTAGTCTTAAAATAGAAAAAGCAAATTATCCATTTTTGAAAAGGTATGGCTTTATGTCAAAAGCAAATCCAAGAAGTACCAAGGCATATCTCTGAGACACAAGTTAAGGAGCATAACACACTGACCAAGACTAATGTATCCAGCATAGATTGGGGGCCTGCACAAGTCTAGAACACCACTTGACATTTTGTTGCTTAAGTGTGAAGAAAACTTGCATAACATACACCAACTCTCATCTCAGCCAACACAACCTTAAGCAAAGTTATCAAACACATTCTAAACACTAAACTTAAGCTGAAACACAAGCCAACCAAGTTCCAAACATCCTCAAACACAGAACCACCCTAAAACTGCAAAAACAGGGCATAAGCTACAGTTGGACTTCCATAGTTCATTTCCATCGTGCACCTTGGCCAAAAGCACTTCAAACACTTTCCCTACCATCCATACAAACTGTCCAAAGCATTAGAAGCAGACTGTAACACTCCTAATCAACATCACCATTTTCATTTTTCTGTTTTGCAGTTGAAGTGCCATAACACGATTCACTTAGTTTCAAAGCAAACTAAAGCTTGGAATAACATCCCTGGACATCAAGGAAGCTATACCAATCATCACCTTGCATTGAAAACACCTCCATCACCAGATACGATTCCAACTGAACAGGTAAGTTCATGAACTCTTATCTCTCTATCCAGGCATTGTTAGGTTTAGATTTGTGAAGAAATTATGTCACATTCATGGCCCTGAACATGCCCATATAATTAGTTTTCATTTATGTTATGTGTGCTATGAGAATTTGATGTCTGAACATGGAACAAAAACTAGGTCAGGAATTGGGGGAGAAGAAATTCTCTCTCATTTCTGAGAGTTAGATTGATTTCTTTATATGTCTAGAATCGTGGCTTCAAGCTCTACAGATTTCATGTTGCAAGATTTGGCAAAAGATCAAGGAATCTGGAGATAGAAAACGCGTGTTGTTGTTCATACATGTTCTGAGGTTGAAGACAAAGTCTTCATGGGCTGGGCCTGTTTCATTTTCCTATTTGCACCTTGTTTTTACTTTTGAACCCCCCTGGCCCATTTTGAGATATACTTGTTATTTTCCATTTTTTCTTTTTGATTTTGTTTCCATATTTTTGTTTAAATCATAAAAGACATTAAAAACATTTTTCCCATATTTTTTGCATTTATTTTGATATTTATTTGGTTTTATTAGGTTTTTTTTGTAAATAAATAAATAAGTATACTTTTATTTTTCAATACAAAAAATAATACACACATATTTTATTTCTGATTTTTATTTTATGTTATCTCTTGAAAACATTTTATAATAAAAATACATTTTTTAAAAATATTAAATATTATTATTTATATATATATTTAGTATTTAGTGAATATTATAAACATTTAGGTATTTATTAATACATTTAGGTTAAAAACATAATAAAATAATACATTTTATTTTTACTAATATTTAACTTAAAAATTAATTTTTTTTTCATATATTTTTTGTACATGATAAATAAATATTACATATATTATACAATAAATACTTTTATTTATAAAATTAGGGTTTTTGCCCTAAATGCATAAAAATCCCAAAAATTAATTAATTTTATTTTATTTGGTACATGATAAATACCTTTTACATACATATAAAAAAGAAAACCTTTTTGCATTTTGCATATTTATCTTATTTAAATATTGTGTAATTAAATACCTTGCAAAATTCCAATTTGATGTAATAGTCTAGGGTTTTAATTCTTGTCAAAATACCCCCATTTGAACATTTGTACCCCCCATCCCATATATTGTGTTGTAATAACTTAGGAACTTTATTTTTCGCATTTACTAGCTTTCTAAATATGCCATGCTAGAATTAGGGTTGTATGCGAATCAATTAACCAAAATAGTTTGACCTAACTTCAAAGATAATCAAGCATGAAAATGGACAACATTAATCACACTTGCACCCCTAGGGTATTCCACTTGTTGCCTTCAATAATGGGCCATATTGCATGTTAGGTATCTTTGGCAAAAACAAAAACATTCAAATGATCATAGTCCCTCAATGACGCTTTCAAAAGTTGCCTAAAAAATGATCAAGTCCCTTAAAGAAAAAATTGCCCAAAGATACTTGGCACCATTGCAATTATGGTCTAAACGATGACCCGCACCCGTCCCTTTCACATCCTAACACAAGATTGTCCACCAAATACAATGGTGGAACAAAATTGTTGAAAGGGTTAAAACATAGCAAAGATCTTTGAGAAATTTAGGGTAGATAGCTCTTGATTACTTGCCCCCTTGCAAAATAAAACACTTGCCTATTTTTTTTTAAACTACACTTTCAAAACAACTTTCAAAAACAATGAAAACCTTTTCAAAAGACATACACCTTTGTATACATCCCAACATGGATCATTACAAAGGTTGCCACCACATTGGCTTCTTTTCAAAACATTTTCAAACCCACACACACAAAGCACCATTTCAAACAATTGAAAATTAAGGCAAGTTGATCTAAGCAAGTAACTAAGAGCCCATGGATAACCATGGATAGAAAGGGTGCTAATACCTTCCCTTTCTATAATATACTCCCCGAACCCAAGAAAACATCTCAAAGGTTTTTTGCTGTGCTTTTTAACCTTTCCTTAGGATAAAATAAAAAGTTGGTGGCGACTCTTGCTCAACCGAAACATTTGCGAAAACAAACGCAAAACCTCAAGTCAGTTCTCCCACCGTATCACACTATGGAAAGGAATAAAGCCTACAGTGAAGTACTTCCATGTCTTTGGGAGCAAATGCTATATTCTGACAGATCGTGAACAAAGGAGAAAGATGGATCCTAAAAGTGATGAAGGAATATTCCTAGGATACTCTACCAACAGGAGAGCATATAGGGTATTCAATTCCAGGACCAAAGTTATGATGGAGTCTATAAATGTCATAGTTGATGATCACCATGAGGAAACAAATGTCCCATATGATGTTAAGACATTCTTTGAGACTTCAACACAAGTGTCTAAAAAGGATGATGTGCCTAATCCTACTCAATCAGAGTCTGATTCAAAGGAAGCTAACAAAGATGCTTCCATCAGAATTCAGAAAGATCATCCTAAGGAACTCATCATAGGAGATCCTAATAGTGGAGTCACTACAAGATCTAGAGAAATCATCACAAACTCTTGCTCTGTGTCTAAGATTGAACCAAAAAATGTTAAAGAGGCTTTGACTGATGAATACTGGATTGGAGCAATGCAAGATGAATTGAACCAGTTCAAGCAACATGAAGTATGGGAGTTAGTTCCTAGACCAGAAGGAACAAACATCATTGGCACAAAGTGTATCTACAAGAACAAGTCAGATGCTGAAGGAGTTGTCACCAGGAATAAGGCAAGGCTTGTTGCTCAAGGATACACTCAAGTTGAAGGGGTTGATTTTGATGAGACTTTTGCTCCTGTAGCCAGACTGGAATCAATCAGACTTCTATTGGGAGTTGCTTGTCTCCTTAAGTTTAAGTTGTTTAAGATGGATGTGAAGAGTGCCTTCCTAAATGGGTACTTAAATGAGGAAGTATATGTGGAACAGCCTAAAGGATTTGTGGATCCAAACTGTTCTGATCATGTCTATAAATTGAGAAAAGCTTTATATGGTCTAAAACAAGCTCCTAGAGCTTGGTATGACAGGTTGACAAAGTTCCTCACTGACAAAGGATACAGGAAAGGAGGTTTGGATAAAACTCTTTTTTTCAAGAATGAAGTAGGAAAGATAATGGTAGCTCAAATTTATGTTGATGACATAATGTTTAGAGGAATGTCAGATAAAATGGTTAAACATTTTGCTAACCAGATGCAAGCTGAATTTGAAATGAGCCTCATGGGAGAATTGACCTACCTTCTTGGACTACAAGTCACACAGATGGAATACTCAATTTTTCTGTCTCAAAGAAAGTATGCAAAGAATATTGTCAAGAAGTTTGGGATGGAGAATGCCAGTCATAAAAGGACTCCTGCTCCTACTCATTTAAAGTTGTCCAAAGACACAAGTGGGGCAAATGTGGATCAAAGCTTGTACAGAAGCATGATAGGAAGTCTGCTATACTTAACAGCCAGTAGACCTGACATTGCCTTTGCAGTTGGAGTATGTGCAAGATACCAGGCTGAACCCAAAGTAAGTCACATCAACCAGGTGAAAAGAATTCTGAAGAATGTGAGTGGAACTTACAATTATGGCATGTTGTACTCTCATGGATGTGAACCAATTCTGTCTGGTTATTGTGATGCTGATTGGGCTGGTAGTGCTGATGATAGAAAGAGCACCTCTGGAGGATGCTTCTTTTTGGGAAATAATCTTGTCTCTTGGTTCAGCAAGAAACAAAACTGTGTGTCTCTATCTACTGCTGAAGCTGAATACATAGCAGCTGGTAGCAGCTGTTCTCAAATGATCTGGATGAAACAGATGCTGACTGAGTATAATGTCACAAGATGTCATGACATTGTACTGTGACAATTTGAGTACTATTAACATATCCAAGAATCCGATACAGCACAGCAGGACTAAGAATATTGACATTAGACATCACTTCATCAGAGATCTTGTGGAGGAGAAGGTGATTAAGCTGGAACATGTTACCACTGAACTACAACTAGCTGGCATTTTTACCAAGGCACTTGATGCTAGTCAGTTTGAGAATTTAAGGGGCAACCTGGGTATTTGCCAATATGAAGAGATGTAGCAATTAATTTTGCTTAATACAAGGGTTGAAAGAGATATTTTAATCAAATCTATTCTGATTGGGCTAATAATTTGTTTCCCTCTTTCTTTCCAAAAGTTTAAGAAGAGGAATGGACATACTTATATCTCCCTCTTCTCATTTTGCTACATCACTCTCCAAAGAAGATTTCACACACGCTGTCACTTGTCTTCTCAATCTCTCAAGATGTCTCAACAATCTGCGTCATCATCATCATCAAAGGCAACTGCATCTTCCTCGCCCACTGACACCAAACCTAGGGTAATCGTAAACTGCATGGATGATGATGTTCTTGAGGTAACTCCTCTTCGTGAAATGCCAGTTGATCCTACTAAGGTCAAGAATCTGCGAACCAGACATGCAAGAAGATCACAAGCTTCTCCCTCTGGTAAATCTTCTCAACCATCATCCTCTGTTCCTCCAGAGATATCTAATATGGAAGGTTCTGCTTATGTGCATCAAGCCATTGCCAGACTTGTCACTAGGATTCTTAATGAGAATCACTCTGTTCCTGGTATATCTGTACCATTGAACCAAGAAACTGCTAGCCCTAATTTAGAAAGTGATCCCAATGTCACTCAGAATGTTGAGACACCTGATGACAACATTTAGAAATCTCCAGAAAAACATGATGATCACCAGACCCCTACTAACAAGGCTGTTGAACCTCCTGTCGTTGATGTTGATGAAGAATTTTCTAACAATGATTTAATTTCCAATATCAACCCTAGAATAGCTAGAAGGATAATGAGTAGAAAAGAGAAGCAGAATGCTGCCCAAAGCCCCTCCAAAGAGAAGGCCACTGAAGTTGTTCATGAGAAAGCTAGGCCTGAGAACAAGGCTAGAGAAGAAGCTGAGAAGGATCAAAAAGCTGGAACTTCAAAAGGGAAAGGTAAGGTAAAAGTTAGGGTATCTGTTGGTAGTCTCTCAAAACCCTTGAGACAACCTATAGTCAAGAAAAGAAAGGCTCCTGAACCCTCTTAATCTGATGAGGAATCAAACTTTGTTTTTTATGTTGAAAGCAATGTTCCAGACATTCCTCTCAAGAAGAAACCATCTTCTAACAAACTGCCTAAGGTTCCTAAAGTTGCCATTGACAACATCTCCTTTAACCATCCAGAAAATGCAAGCAGGTGGAAGTATGCGTTTCTGAAAAGGATTGCCTTAAAAAGGGAGCTGAACAAAAGTGCTATTGAGTGTAAGGAAATCATGGATCTCATCAAGGCTGCTGGCCTGATGAAAACAATGGTCAAGTTTTCCAACTGCTATGAGATTCTTGTTAAAGAATTCATAGTAAATTTGTCTAGTGGTTGTGCTGATGGAAAGTCAGCTGATTTTAAGAGTGTTTATGTGAGAGGAAGGAAGGTAAAATTCTCCCCTACTGTGATAAACAAATACCTAGGAAGGCCTGATGATGCTCAACCTGAGCTTGAAGTTACTGACAACCAGGTTTGTCAAACCATCACTGCCAAGCAAGTCAAGCACTAGCCCTTGAAAGGGAATCTAACTGCAAGCAAGATGAGTATGAAGTTTGCCATACTGCATAAAATTAGTGCATCTAACTGGGTTCCCACCAACCACAAATCCACCATCTCCACTGGTTTGGGAAGATTTATCTATGCTGTTGGAACCAGAACAAATTTTGATTATGGCAACTACATCTTTGATCAAACAATGAAACATGTTAAGAGCTGTGCTATTAAAGGCCCTATTGCTTTCCCCTCTCTCTTGTGTGGTATAATCATTGATCAGTATCCTGATATCCTGGTTGAAAAAGACTCTGTGTGCAAAAGAGCCCCTGCACTTGGTTTTCAATATAATCTGTTTCAGGGAACACATGTCCCTGACATTGTTATGACATCTGCTGAGACATCACATGTCAAAGCTCATTCCAAGAAAGCTGATGTTATAACTGTTCTAAAAGAAACCTGCAGAGAGCTTGATGCAAGAAAAAGGACTCTTGAAGAGCTGATTGCTAGTCTGGAACATGAGGAGAATGAAGAACAAATGAGGGAAAAGGATGCTGATGAAGAACAGCATGATGGTTCTGCAAGAAGCTCACTAGAAAATGCTGCTGAAGGTAATGCTTCCTCAGGGGATGACAGTACCTGAAGGTCTGTGTTTGCTGCGTTGAAAAGATTGATGCTGGACTTGTTGTTGCATTCTCTCTGTTTCTTTTTTGAATTTCCTTTTGGATGACTGTATAACTTAAAGTACTAGTACCTTTGGCCTCTTTATGGCTAAAAAGCGGGAGAAGAAATTGTGGTAATTTTGGTAGAATTAGATATTGGTAGCTGTTATTAAAAATTCTGCTGCTTTCTAATCTCTGATTGTTTAGGGGTTTTAGCCAAAAATTTGCCAAAGGGGGAGTTTGTAAGTGTTTGTTTGTTGGCATTATTTTTTGGTAAAACCAGATTTGCGAATGTCATGACTGATGTCATAACATTTTGGGATAAATGTAAATTCTGCAGAAGGAATGTTCTACAGGAACTACTCAGTATGAGTAAATATCATGATGATTAAGCTATGATCATATATACTAAAATCAGTGATCAAAATACATGATGTCATAACCAATGTTAAAACATCCTGTACTGATCAAGTTGTTGTGCAGATTCATTATTCTTGAGAATTTTCAGGAATCTGGTGTGCTACTCTGAGTTGAAGTATATTGTCCAGATCAGATGCTCACGTGGACATTGGGTTAACCTTGCTTAACCCTAATCTATTATGATGAAAGTCCAAGACCAAGTCTTTAGGTTAACTTTGGTTAACCCTAGCTATTTTTATGGAAGCCCTAACTGAAGAATAGTCTGCTTATATATTTCTCACGAAGCCTAATGGTGAGGAGCGCTTTTGACAGAAGATCAATAAGGCATTATATAGTTGTAACTACTGTGAGCCAAGCAATTATCATTTTGATAAGTGTCTTGGAGTAGGATTTGGTTGTAAGGGTTGTTTATCACTCAAAGCTTTGAAGCACGAGTGTTGTGTCTCTTGATTAAAGCTTTGAAGCAAAATCAAGCGTGTGTATTGAAGAATGTCTTCATAATCTTATTAATCAGTAGATTTGTATCACTGTTGTGATTGAGGGGGAGTGAGTAGGAACTCAGGTTTAAGTAGGACTTAGATTGAAGTTGCATTGGGTAGGTATTAAGTGAAGGAGATAAACTAGTTGGTTTTTCCTAAATTAATACCTCTTATAGTGAATTTCCTCCCTGGCTTGGTAGCCCCCAGAGTAGGTGTTATTTTACACTGAACTGGGTTAACAATTGATTGTGTTCTTTACTGTATTTAAATTACTGTTTGGTATGTGTACAATTTGTCAGATACGGTGTCATAACATTCACTGTGACATTAAGTATCTGTTTCCAGAATTTCAATAGATATCTCTCTTTAGCTTCTTTAACATATATTTCTTTGGTTTATACAGAGATATTTTTTATTCTTTGAAACTCTACATCCACCCATCTATTGAACTGATTCCAGCTTGTATCAAGTCTGGAGGGATCAAGGCTAGAGCTTTACTTCTCAAGGATCTTCATAGCTCTCTTTGTTGCATTATTTTGGAATTTAGAAATTACTTCATCAAGGTTAAGGTTAGGAAAGGGAAGGTAAGAGGTCGATTGATCAAGAGAAAAGTGTTCATCAGAATTAGTCTCAATAGAAAAAGTTTCATATAGGATTGATGCATTAGTGGTGAGAGAGAGGTCATTAACGGGATTAGGTGATACATGATCAAGTGGTTCAGAGATATTGGTGGTTGAGATGGGTGTGATGAATACAGAGTTCTTATGAGGGATTTCTGTTGAGTTGGTGATGTAAGCAGTGGATGAGATGGCATAAGAAAAATGACAAAATGGAAAAGGAAAATAATAAAATAATAAGAAAAATGAAATAGAAAAAAGACAAAATTGCCTAATAAAATAGTTTATTATTTTTAAAAGAGAAAATAAAATGGTTTTAAAATTCTATTCCATATATAAATATAATTTAATCAACAATATAATTATCTTTGGAGGGTTAAATAAATTTTTGGTCCCTCTAAATATTTCGAATTTTGTTTTTAGTCCCTCTAAATTTTTTCTTCAAAAAATGGTCCTTCTAAAAAATTAAATTTTAACTTTTGGTCCCTCCTGACAAAATTGTAGCTAAAATGGTCTCTAATTTCATCACTAAATAAAAAATGTCTCTAAAACAACCGCTAAAATCGTCGCTAAGTTGTAAAAATCGTCGCTAAATTGCAGGAGGGACCAAAAGTTGAAATTTAATTTTTTAGGAGGACCATTCTTTGAAGGAAAATTTTAGAGGGACTAAAAACGAAATTTGAGATATTTAGAGTGACTAAAAATTTATTTAACCCTTATTTGAAAATGTAATAAAAATGTAAATCAGAACAATAAAATTGTTTTACCAAGAAAATTTATTATTTGTAAAAGAATTGTATAAATAACTTGTGCATTCGCAATTATTTTAGAATGGTTACCAGTGCGTTCACAAGATACTGGTGTATTACCCTTGCATTCGCATAAGTATTATTGTATTATTCGTGTGTTCTCATAGGTACTGGTATGGACCACGGAATTGTCACCAATTTGATTTTAAAATTCAAATAAAATATATATTTAAATTTAATTATAGAAAAGGAAAAATAAAAAAAACAAGTAGTCAAAGATAAATATGTACCATTAATTAAATCGATCATTGTTTAATTAAATCACTCAATAATTTAATCTTAAGAAAAATAAAAAAATGAAAAAAAATTAAAATAATAGGAAAAATAAAATAGAAAAAAGACAAAATTGCCTAATTAAAATAGATTATTATTTTTAAAACAAAAAATTAAATGGTTTTACTATTTTTCCTTATATAAATATATTTTAATCAACAATATATTTTATTTTAAAATTTGATAGAAATGTAAACCAGAAAAACAAAATTGTTTTATCAATAAAATTTATTATTTATAAAAGAAATGTACAAAAAATATAATAACTCGTGCGTTCGCATTGATTTTGGAACGGTTACATGTGTGTTCACACGATAATGATATATTACTCGTGCGTTGATACAGTACTGATATATTACTTGTAAGTTCACATGAGTACTGATGTGTTATTCATGCTTTCACATGGATACTAGTGTGTATAGTGGAATTGTCGCCAGTTAAGTTTTGAAATTCAAATAAAATATAAAATATTTAAAATTAATTCTAAAAAAGGAAAAATAAAAAAGTTGTCAAATATAAATATATAAGTTAATTAAATCAATTATTGTTAAGAAATGATATTAAACACAAATTAAAAAAAAAACAATTGTACAAAAATGTAATAATTTGTGTGTGCATGAATTTTGCTATGGTAACCAGTGTCCTCACATAGTACTGGTGTGTTATCCGGGCATCCGCACGGGTGCCGGACACATTCACACACAAAAATACATCTGTTCATGTCAATCATTTTCATCTACTCATCTGTAAGTGTTTGGTTGTTGGCATATTTTTTGGTAAAACCAATTATGTGAATGTCATGACTGATGTCATAACATTCTGGGGCACAAGGTACATTCTGCAGAAAAAGAATGTCATACAGGAGCTGCTCAATATGAGTGTTTAGCTGATCATTATGAATTGATCATATTTATTGCATTCTACCAAAATCAGTAAACATGATTCTTGTTGTCATAACCAATGTTAAGACATCCTTTACTGAACTAACATTTGTGCAGATTTATTATTTCTGAGAATTTTCAGGAATCTGGTTTATTCAGTCCAGATCAGATTCTCACGTGGACTTATGTTAACTTTGCTTAACCCTAATCTGGTTGCTAAAGTCCTATGACCAAGTCTTGAGGTTAACCCTAATTAACCCTAGCTATTTTCGTGGAAGCCCTAACAAAAGAATAGTTGGCTATATATTCATCATGAAGACTGTTGGTGAAAGATACTTTTGACAGAAGATCAATAAGGGACTGTATAGTTGTAACTACTATAATCCAAGCAATTATTATTGTGATAAGTGACTTGGAGTAGGATTTGATTGTAAGGGTTGTGTATCACTCAAAGCTTTGAAGCACGAGTGTTTGTGTCACTTGATTAAAGCTTTGAAGCAAAGTCAAGTTAGGGTTGTGTATCACTCAAAGCTTTGAAGCACGAGTGTTTGTGTTACTTGATTAAAAGCTGTGAAGCACAATCAAGTGTATGTTCTGAAGAGTGTCTTCATAATTTCATTAGTCAATTGTTTAGTATCACTGCTGTGATTGAGGGGGAGTGAGTAGGAACTCAGGTTTAAGTTGAACTTAGATTGAAGTTGCATTGGGTAGGTCTTAAGTGAAGGAGATAAACTGGTTGGTTTATTCCTGAATTAATATCTCTTATAGTGAATTTCCTCCCTGGCTTGGTAGCCCCCAGAGTAGGTGTTGTTACACACTGAACTGGGTAAACAATTGATTGTGTTCTTTACTGCTTTTAGATTTACTGTCTTGAAGAAAGTCAGATACGGTGTCATAACATTCACTGTGACATTAATTATCTGTTGCCAGAATTTCAATTGGCATCAGAGCAGGCACCCTGCCTGTCTTACTGGGTGAGATCTAGGGATATTATTTTCTGGCGCTATGGACAAAGAAGGAGGTTTTGGAAACAGACCACCCATTATGGATGGATCAAATCATGACTACTGGAAACCTCGTATGATTGCCTTCTTAAAATCACTAGACAAAAAGGCTTGGAGAGCTGCTGACAAAGGATGGAACATCCCACCATAACTGGGAAAGATGGGTCAACCAGTCTGAAACCTGAGGAAGAATGGAGCAAAGAAGAAGATGAGTTAGCCCTGGGTAACTCCAAATAATTAAACGCATTGTTCAATGGAATTGATAGAAACATATTCAGACTAGTACATCAATGTGAACTGGCCAAGGAGGTTTGGGACACTCTCAAAACTACCCATGAGGGCACATCCAAAGTAAAAATGTCAAGGCTTCAGATGCTGACTACCAAATTTGAAAACCTAAGGATGATGGAAGATGAGACCATTCATGAGTTTCACATGAACATCTTGGAAATTGCCAACACCTCAGGAGCATTGGGAGAAAAGATGTCAGAAGAAAAGCTGGTGAGAAAGATTCTCAGATCCTTGCCTAAAAGATTTGCAATGAAGGTGACTGCTATAGAGGAAGCTCAGGATATCTGCAACTTAAAGGTGGATGAACTCATTGGGTCTCTTCAGACCTTTGAGATGGGGATCAGCGACAATGTTGACAAGAAAAACAAGAGCATAACACTTGTATCTAATACTGAAGATGAAAACAAGGAGGATGAAGAAGAAAATATTTCAGAAGCTATAGCCATGCTTGGAAGACAGTTCAACAAACTCATCAAGAGAATGGACCCAAAGTCAAGGTCAAATGTTAAGAACATTCCTTATGACATTAACAGATCCTATGACTCCAGCAGAAGACCAAAGTCTGAAGAGAAGGGAAATCAAAGCAAAGGAATTCAATGCCATGGATGTGAAGGATATGGGCACATTCGAGCTGAATGTCCAACCTTTCTTAAGAAACAAAAGAAAGGAATGTCTGTTACTTGGTCTGACTGTGACTCAGAAAGTAATTCTGAAGAAGAATCTGCCAAACTAGTTACTGCGCTAACTGGTATTTGTGACTCTGATAGTGACTCTAGTGATGAGGAAGTGACATTTGAAGAACTGGTTGACTCCTACAAGAAGTTATGTATCAGAAGTGCCGAAGTCTGTCAGCAAAATGAGAGACAAACAAAACTCATAGTAAAGCTGGAGGCTGAGAAGAAGGCAGGCATTGATACTATAAGTCATCTAGAAGGGGAAGTTCAAATGCTAAACTCAAAACATGACCAGATGACCGAATCTGTCAAGATGCTGACAAATGGAACTGACAAATTAGAAGAAATCTTTCAGGTTGGAAAAAATGTGGGAAACAAGTCTGGTCTAGGATTTGTGGCAGCAAAGAAATCTATTGTAGACAAGAAGAAGATCAAGCTTGATAAACAAATGTCAAAGCAGATGTCACAACACAACACTCAACATCGAGAACAGAGAAATATGAAGAAAAATTATCAAAGATGGAGATGTCATCATTGTGGGAGATTTGGTCACATAAAGCCATTCTGCTTCAGATTATATGGATATCCTAATCAGACCCCAGTTGTCAAACCTAAGTCTAACAAGGCACCATATACTCAACAGTGGAAGAAAAAGGCTACTGCCCTGATAGCTCACACCTCCCTTAGAGTCTCTGCAAAGGAAGACTGGTACTTTGACAGTGGATGCTCTAAACACATGACTGGAATCAAGAATCTTCTCAATAATGTTAAACCTCACACTACTAGCTATGTGACTTTTGAAGATGGTGCTAGAGGAGAAATCAAAGGAGTTGGAAACTTGGAATGCCCTGGAGTTCCAAACCTAAATGAAGTATTGCTGGTAAAAGGCTTCACTGCTAATCTTATAAGTATCAGTCAATTATGTGATCTAGGATTCAAGATCAACTTCACCAAGTCTGAATTTCTTGTAACTAATGAAAAACAAGAAGTTGTAATGAAAGGAGTCAGACCTAAAGACAACTGCTACTTATGGGAGTCTGAGAACACTAATTATTCTTCCGTGTGCTCTATTGCCAAAGAAGAAAAAGAAGTGAAACTGTGGCACCAAAAACTTGGTCATTTACATCTAAGAGGAATGAAAAGGATTATATCCATGGAAGCAGTCAGAGGGATTCCAAGGCTGCAAATTGATGAAGGGAGAGTCTGTGGTGAATGTCAGGTTGGAAAGCAGACTAGAATGTCACATCCAAAGTCAAGACATCTGACCATCTCTAAGGTGTTAGAACTTCTACATATGGATCTGATGGGACCAATGCAGGTAGAAAGTCTTGGTGGAAAAAGATATGCCTATGTTGTTGTGGATGATTTTTCCAGATTCACCTGGATTAACTTCATTAAAGAAAAGTCTGATGTATTTGAAGTATTTAAGGAACTGTGCAAGAGAATTCAAAGAGAAAAAGAAGGATGCATTGTGAGAATCAGAAGTGATCATGGCAAGGAATTTGAAAACAATAAGTTTGATGAGTTCTGCTCCTCAGAAGGAATTAATCATGAATTCTCTTCACCCATAACTCCTCAACAAAATGGAGTTGTGGAAAGGAAAAACAGGACCATACAAGAATCTGCCAGAGCAATGATACATGCCAAAAGACTTCCTATTCATTTTTGGGCTGAAGCTATGAATACAGCCTGTTATGTCCATAACGGGGTCACCTTGAGAAAGGGAACACCATCCACCATTTATGAACTTTAGAAAGGAAGAAAGCCTACAGTGAAGTACTTCCATGTATTTGGAAGTAAATGCTATATTCTGACAGATCGTGAACAAAGGAGAAAGATGGACCCTAAAAGTGATGAAGGAATATTCCTAGGATACTCTACCAACAGCAGAGCTTATAGGGTATTCAATTCCAGGACCAAAGTTATGATGGAATCTATAAATGTCATAGTTGATGATTACCATGAGGAAACAAATGTCCCATATGATGTTGAGACATTCTTTGAGACTTCAACTCAAAAGGATGATATTCCTAAAACTACTTCATCAGAATCTGAATCAAAGGAAGCTAACAAAGACCCTTCCATCAGAATTCAGAAAGATCATCCTAAGGAACTCATCATAGGAGATCCTAACAGTGGAATCATTACAAGATCTAGAGAAATCATCTCAAACTCTTGCTTTGTATCTAAAATTGAATCAAGAAATGTTAAGGAGGCTTTAATTGATGAATACTGGATTGGAGCAATGCAAGATGAATTGAACCAATTCAAGCAACATGAAGTATGGGAGTTAGTTCCTAGACCAGAAGGAACAAACATCATTAGCACAAAATGGATCTACAAGAACAAATCAGATGCTGAAGGAGTTATCACCAGGAATAAGGAAAGACTTGTTGCTCAAGGATACACTCAAGTTGAAGGGGTTGATTTTGATGAGACTTTTGCTCCTGTAGCCAGACTGGAATCAATCAGACTCCTATTGGGAATTGCTTGTCTCCTTAAGTTCAAGTTATTTCAGATGGATGTAAAAAGTGCCTTCCTAAATGGGTACTTAAATGAGGAAGTTTATGTGGAACAGCCTAAAGGATTTATGGATCCAAACTACCCTGATCATGTATACAAATTGAGGAAAGCTTTATATGGCCTGAAACAAGCTCCTAGAGCATGGTATGACAGGTTGACAAAATTCCTCTCTGACAAAGGATACAGGAAATGAGGCTTGGATAAAACTCTTTTTATCAAAAATGAAGGAGGAAAGATAATGGTAGCTCAAATCTATGTTGATGACATAGTGTTTGGGGGAATGTCAAATAAAATGGTTAAACATTTTGCTGACCAGATGCAAGCTGAATTTAAAATGAGCCTCATGGGAGAATTGACCTACTTTCTTGGACTGCAAGTCATAAAGATGGAAGACTCAATTTTTCTGTCTCAAAGCAAGTATGCAAAGAACATTGTCAAGAAATTTGGGATGGAGAATGCCAGTCACAAAAGGACTCCTGCACCCAATCACTTAAAGCTGTCCAAAGATTCAAGTGGAGTCAAGGTGGACCAAAGCTTATACAGAAGCATGATAGGAAGTCTGCTATACTTAACAACCAGCAGACCTGACATTGCTTTTGCAGTTGGAGTTTGTGCAAGATACCAGGCTGAACCCAAAGTAAGTCATATCAACCAAGTGAAGAGAATTCTGAAGTATGTGAGTGGAACCCACAACTATGGCTTGATGTACTCTCATGGATGTGAACCAACTCTGACTGGTTACTGTGATGCTGATTGGGCTGGAAGTGTTGATGATAGAAAGAGCACCTCTGAAGGATGTTTCTTCTTAGGAAATAATCTTGTCTCCTGGTTCAGCAAGAAACAGAACTATGTGTCTCTATCTACTGCTAAAGTTGAATACATAGCAGCTGGTAGTAGCTGTTCTCAAATGATCTGGATGAAACAGATGCTTACTGAGTATAATGTCACACAAGATGTTATGACATTGTACTGTGACAATCTGAGCACTATCAACATTTCCAAGAATCCTATCCAGCATAGCAGGACCAAGCATATTGACATTAGACATCACTTCATCAGAGATCTTATAGAGGAGAAGACGATTAAACTGGAACATGTTGCCACAGAACTACAACTGGCTGAAATTTTTACCAAGGCACTTGATGCAAATCAATTTGAAAATTTGAGGGGCAAGCTGGGTATTTGTCAACATGAAGATATGTAGCAATTAATTTTGCTTAAAACAAGGGATGAGAGAGATTGTTTTGTTAAGTCTACTCTGATTGGGCTAATCATCTACGTCTCTATTTCTTTCCAAGATTTTAAGAAGTTGAATAGACATTCATATATCTCACTCCTCTCGCGTTTCTGCAACAATCTTCAATCTCTCAAACGAAGACTGCACTATTACTGCTACCTGTTTTCTAAAACTCTCAAAATGTCTCAACTATCCATGACATCATCCTCTTCAAAGGAGACTGCTTCTTCCACATCCTCTGATCGAGAACCTAGGGCAATCACAAACTGCATAGATTCTGATGTTCTGGAGATAACTCCTCTTCGTGAACTGGAAGCTGACCCCACTAAGGTTAAGAAGCTGCGAACCAGACATGCAAGAAGGTCACAAGCTTCTTCATCTGGTAAACCCTCTCAAACATCATCTTATGTTCCTTCAGAAATAGAAAATAGGGAAGGCTCAGTTTATGTTCATCAAGCTATAACTAGACTTGTCACTAGGATTCTAAATGAGAATCACTCTGTACCTGGAATTTCTGTACCTTTGAATCAAGAATCTACTAGTCCAAATGTTGAAATGAATTAAGATGTCACTCAGAATGTTGAGACACCGGATGACAACATTAGGAAATCTTCTGAAAATCTTGATGATCGCCAGAACCCTACTGAGAAGGATGTTGAACCCCCGGTTATTGATGTTGATGAAGAATACTCTGACAATGACTTAATTGCAAATATCAACCCTAGCATAGCTAGAAGGATGATGAACAGAAAAGGAAAGCAGGATGCTGCCAAAAGCCTCTCCAAAGAGAAGATTGCTGATGTTGTTCATAAGAAAACCAGGTCTAAGAACAAGACTGGAGTAGAAACTGTGAAGGCTGGATTGTCAAAAGGGAAGGTGAAAACTCGAGTACCTGCTGGTAGTCTCTCAAAGCCTGTGAGACAACCAATTACAAAGAAAAGGAAAGAGCCTGAACCCTCTGAATCTGATGAGGAATCAGAATTTGAATTTGATGTTGAAGACATTCCTCTCAAAAGGAAACTCTCCTAAAGAAAAATGCCTAAAGTCCCTGAAGTCCCCACTGACAACATTTCCTTTCACCATCCTGAAAATGAAAATAGGTGGAAGTATGTATGTTTGAAAATGATAGCCTTGGAAAGAGAACTGAACAACAGTGCCATGGAATGTAAGGAGATCATGGATCTAATAAAAACTGCTGGTCTAATAAATACTGTGGTAAAGAATTCATAGTGAATTTATCTGATGGGTGTGCTGATGGAAAGTCAGCTGATTTTAAATGTGTATATGTGAGAGGAAGGAAGGTAAATTTCTCTCCCTCTGAAATAAACAAATTCCTAGGAAGACCAGATGATGCTTGCCCTGAGCTAGAGGTTACTGACAACCAAGTGTGCCAAACCATCACTGCAAATCAAGTCAAGAGCTGGCCCTTAAAAGGGAAGCTGAATGCAAGCAAGCTGGGCATGAAATTTGCCATTCTGCACAAAATTGGTGCAGCTAACTGAGTTCCCACCAACCATAAATCAATCATCTCCACAGGCTTGGGAAGATTCATTTAAGCTGTTGGAACCAGGACAAACTTTGACTATGGCAAGTATATCTTTGATCAAACATTAAAACATGCTGGAAGCTATGCTATTAAAGGCCCTATTGCCTTTCCCTCTCTCCTATGTGGTATAGTCCTTGCTCAGTATCCTGACATTCTAGTTGAAAAAGATACTGTATGAAAAAGAGCCCCTGCTCTTGGGTTGCACTATAAGCTATTTCAGGGAACACATGTTCCTGACATTGTCATGACATCAGCTGAGACATCAACTGTCAAGTCTCGTTCTACGAAAACTGATGTTATAGCTGTGCTGAAGGAAACCTGCAAAGAGCTTGATACAAGGAAAAGGACTCTTGAGAACCTGATTGCTAGACTAGAACAGGAGGAGAGTGAAGGACAAAGAAGGGAAGAGGAAGCTGCTGAAGATAGTGCCTCCTCTGGAGATGACAGTGCTTGAAGATCAGTGCAGTTGAAAAGTTTGCTGCTGGTACCTGATGCTGCAAATGATTTTTGATTTTTTTGTGTTTTTATTATTCCTTTTGGATGACTGTATAACCTAAAAGTACAATGATCTTTGGCCTATTTATGGCTAAAGAGGGGGAGAAGATCTTGTGATAATTTTGGTAGAATTAGACTTGGTAGATATTATTAATTCTGTTGCTTTCTAATATCTGATTGTTTAGGGGTTTTCGCCAAAAATTTGCCAAAGGGGGAGTTTGTAAGTGTTTGGTTGTTGGCATGTTTTTTGGTAAAACCAGTTATGTGAATGTCATGACTGATGTCATGACTGATGTCATAACATTCTGGGACACAAGGTACATTCTGCAGAAAAAAAATGTCATACAGGAGCTGCTCAATATGAGTGTTTAGCTGATCATTATGCAATGATCATATTTATTGCATTCTACCAAAATCAGTAAACAGGATTCTTGTTGTCATAACCAATTTTAAGACATCCTGTGCTGAACTAACATTTGTGCAGATTTATTATTTCTGAGAATTTTCAGGAATCTGGTTTATTCAGTCCAGATCAGATTCTCACGTGGACTTAGGTTAACTTTTCTTAACCCTAATCTGGTTGTTAAAGTCCTATGACCAAGTCTTGAGGTTAACCCTAATTAACCCTAGCTATTTTCATGGAAGCCCTAACAGAAGAATAGCTGGCTATATATTCATCATGAAGAATGTTGGTGAAAGATACTTTTGACAGAAGATCAATAAGGGACTGTATAGTTGTAACTACTGTAATCCAAGCAATTATCATTGTGATAAGTGACTTGGAGTAGGATTTGATTGTAAGGGTTGTGTATCACTCAAAGCTTTGAAGCACGAGTGTTTGTGTCACTTGATTAAAGCTTTGAAGCAAAGTCAAGTTAGGGTTGTGTATCACTCAAAGCTTTGAAGCACGAGTGTTTGTGTTACTTGATTAAAAGCTGTGAAGCACAATCAAGTGTATGTTCTAAAGAGTGTCTTCATAATTTCATTAGTCGATTGTTTAGTATCACTGCTGTGATTGAGGGGGAGTGAGTAGGAACTCAGGTTTAAGTTGAACTTAGATTGAAGTTGCATTGGGTAGGTCTTAAGTCAAGGAGATAAACTGGTTGGTTTATTCCTGAATTAATATCTCTTATAGTGAATTTCCTCCCTGGCTTGGTAGCCCCCAGAGTAGGTGTTGTTACACACTGAACTGGGTAAACAATTGACTGTGTTCTTTACTACTTTTAGATTTACTGTCTTGAAGAAAGTCAGATACGGTGTCATAACATTCACTGTGACATTAAGTATCTGCTGCCAAAATTTCATCATCAAAATAAACAGAAAAACGATGATCCTAATAACATTTTATGAATTTATTATTATAATTTTGAAATTAAAAAAATTAAAAACAAATCTCATATATATATATATATATATATATATATATATATATATATATATATATATATATATATATATATATATATATATATATATATATATATATATATATATATATATATATATATATATATATATATATATATATATATATATATATATATATATATATATATATATATATATATATATATATATATATATATATATATATGTTCTGAACTGACCCAATGATTAAAAGTACCCCAATCTGCTTCTCCCCTTTGCACGACTCGATGACAGTGGCCCAACACTCTGGTCGACCATGGCACTTGTCATTCGATCAGTTATGCCCAACATACACGCCTCACCAGATCATAAATGTCTCTTGTCGGCCCGACACGAGTCAGGTAGACACCAAGGAAACGACCAAAACGACCATCTGCCCGTAATCCTCCTCCTCGGAATAAACGACTACTTACCTATTTTGTGGATCCGCATATCTAGGCCCAAAAATAGGAACCAATGACTACGCGTCGGGGGAACATTATATAAACTCTCACACATATGAGGGAAAAGTATTCACAATCTCACACCTTAAATCCTAATATTCTGCTTGTATCTCTTTTCTCCCACACTTGATCGTTGGAGTGCCTTGCAGGTACAACCCCCTTTTCTCCTCAACTTTCCAATCATCCTTCGGCCCACTTGTAGGTTCTGATCAACCGTTAAGATCAGTGGCGCCGTATGTGGGAAACTATCTTCCTCATTTTCTGTCCCTGAAATCTAAAAACCAAAGATCATTTTCATTCATCAAACACGGTCGACCATGATGATCACTATCTATCTGGAAAGACCGTGCTCTCCTCGGTGCGCAAGACCGACGAAAGCCAGGAGCATCCTTATCTCGAGGATGACTTCGACGTCTGAGAGGGGCACACTGCATCCTCGGATTCAATCAATGCTGAACACGACAACGAGCGGTTCTTGGACAGACAACACCCTAAGAATCCTGTCGAAGACCTACCAGATATTCTGCAACTGGTCCCCATTCCGCAGAACGCCGATCCAGCCATAGCATCATTAATCGCTTCCATTAACCAGACTAATACCCTCATCCTCCAACAGAACAAAAGGATGAGGGATTGGGAGCAGAAATAGTCAAGATCTCCTCCTCGGAGACACCGACGACACGACTCCCCCAGTATATCACCACCTAGTCGTGGCCGTCCACCAACAAGAGAGAACCACGACGTTCCTTTCTGCAAGAAACGCGACCATATGTGTTGTACCCAAAAATTTTCCCTTTATTTTTTCAAGACATTTCTCACCAAAAGATCTCAAATACTCAAGGGTTGATCATGCAAGCTCACCTCCTAAGCACTGAGCCCATAAATTAGGGTTTTGGTTTTCTCAAAGACAATTGGACCTTTGATGCTTCAGATGACTTTCATGGTTCGTTATAGATATCCAAGAGTGCTCATACCAAGTTTCAAGTCTTGGATCACAAATTTGCTTAGTCAATTGCTCAGATGACTGAGAATCGGTTGTATTGGGCAAAAAAGTGAATTATAGTCAAAATACAGTCAAACTTTAAGATTTTTGACCAACATAAACATTTTGAAGTCATATTCATTATTTGATCAAAGTTTTATCATAATTACTCAAGCAAAGCATTCGATTCATCAAAGGGGAAAAATTATCAAAATTCGGGTTTTGATTGAGAATGACTGATCATTGACTTTTGAACTAGTACATGACCTAATGACTTGGAGCATGATCTCAAGGACTCAAACATAACATGTTGACCTAATTTCATGGCTCAAATCATTTCCCAAGACAAAGGGGTTGATAGTTGAATTTTGGATCAATTGATGAAAAGTCAACTGATATACAAAAAGTCAAACTTTGACTTTTTAGTCAACATTGAATTTCAAAGATCAAGATTCATCAAGACATTCAAAAATATAAAACTTGATCATCAAGAATCAGTAAAGTCAAGAAAGTCAACAAAATTGTCAAGATTTCTAATACTTAGAAAAATTCTAAGTGTTTTTTAACCTTGATAATTTCACTACTTCATGACAATTTTTCACCCTGATGCAAGATGATTTAAGGAAAACTTTTAACATGAAAGTTGTAGATCTTGATTAATTCTACATCTTTGTACCTTAGGGTTAATGTCTAAAAAAGCTTAGATTTGAAGATATAGGCTCATGAAGTCATGACATTTTTGTATAAACACTTAGTGAAATTTTCATGAAGTTAGGCAAATTTTTTGTCCCAAATTCTTGGCAATTTATCACCAAGTTCCAAATTGATTTAGCCAAAGTGGTCAACATGAAGGTTGTAGAAAATTTTTCAAGCTTTCCAAAATTTCCAAGAACTTGAAGAGATCATGTTTGAGCTAGGAGAATTGAAGAGAAGAAGTTGGGCATTCATTCTTGAATTTTAGGTCATCTTCATGAAGAACACATAACCAAATCCCATAACTATGCTGCATAATCTTGCTTTGTAGGCCTCTTAACTTGAAAATCTATCCATAATCAGATTTTTACACAACTAGTTGAGCTATGATCCAAGAGCTTGAGCCATTGTCCAAGTGATCATTCCATTTAGGGAAGAAAGTTCACACTTCCATTATGGAAAAGTAACTTTAATCACAAAGTCAAATTGTCTTGAGCCTCTAACTTGTTTGTTCTGATCACACTCAACATGTATGCTTATAATTAACATGTTTAAATCCACTAGCCACCCTACAAGCCCTTGTACTTCACATTGAAACCATCAATTTCGAGCTTGCTTTAAAATCAATTCACATAAACATAACATGTGATTCTTGATTGACTACCTCAAGCTTCCAAACCTCTTGCCTATAAATAAAGAAGTTATTTGCAAGACAACACACTAGTTGACAAACCCTCTAACCCTCTCAAACTCCCTCAAACCATAATTTGCACAAAAATCTCCATAACTTGTCATTTCTAACTTTGAACACCAATCTCACAATCTACTCGTGCGTTTTCACTTTTAATCAATCAAAAAGCTTTCATACCTCATATATAACTCATCCCCATCCTTGTTTCAGCACTATAACTTCATCTTCATCATCCACCATTTCCAAATACTCAAACCTACAACTTGACTTCTCTAGCACGATTCAAGCACTTTCAGCATAAAGTAAGAGTTGCATTAGCTTCCTAGGAGTCCAGTGAAGCAATCAAGATCATCACCACACTTCTAGGAGTGCTCAAATTCCATACACGATTTCCAGTTTTGAGGTATATTTTCTCAACTTTAAACTCTCTCTACAAGCATCATTAATGGTTACTTTGTGAATAGAAAATGTAGACATCATTGCCATGAAGCTAACCATGCCTTTAGTTTTCATATATGTTTCCTGAATGATGTGAATTTTGAAGTTGAACTTCCTGAAAAATTAGGTTTTATTTGGTACCAAACAAAATTCATGCTCATCTTTGATTTATAGTTTTAGTTAGTTACATGGTTGAATTCGTGTTAAAAAATGGAGCAAATTTCATGTTTATAATTTTAAAAATGGTTGAGAGATGAGCAAGATTAGAAATTAAAAAATGGTGATGAAAAGGGCTGGCGCGAGGAAGAAGATGAAGTTATAACCTGGATTGAGTTTATTTTAAATTTAGTGCAAGTTACACTACTACCGAATGTAACAGCCACCCCAGTGGCAGAGCGTGCGCGTATAAGGCATTCCTACGCCTGGTCATGGGGTCGAGCCAGGCGTGGGACATTTTGTTCTTTTCATATTTGTTTCATACTAATCAGCTACAAGCAAAGTAAAAGCGCACATTGTGTTCCTCTTCTCCACACCATCTGATCATTAGACAAGCATATCCAACGCATCACATGAGTAAGCCCATGATGCACCTCAGAAGGCCATCCCCACAAGATCAGTAAGCGCTTGGACTTTGTTTCTGGGCCTTTGACTAAATTTCTTCCTAATACCCCCCCCCCCCCCCCTTTTTACTAAACACAGCACAAGCCCACTTCTTTTTTTCTATTATTTTCTGATTCAAAATAAAAACTGAATTGGGCTTGTTTGCTACTTTTAAACCCCATTTTTCTTTTGACACCCAGGTCCAATTATTTTTATTTCTTTTATATTTTCTTCATTTTCATTTATTTTTTTATTTTTTCTAAACCAAAAAAATACCAAAAAATATATTTTCTTAATTAAATTAAAGATGTTTTAATTTAGGAATTTTATTTCATTTTTATTAAATTGAATTTTATTTTATTTTACAAATTAGTATTAACATTCAAATTATTTTCTAAAACAAATTATTTAGACTTAGGTTTTATTTTCTTCTTAATTTTAACGAACTTAGATTTTAGGTCTTGTTAATAATTAATTAACTTCTTTTGTAAATAAAATTAATTAGTCTAATTAGGTTAATTACTAAAACCTTTCTATAAAAAACCGTAAAAAAACAATTTCTTTTCTTCTCATTCATCTTTACATTTTGTACATTCTATTATTATTCATGATCAATGGTTTGTAATAGATAATTAAGGCTTTATTGCTTCTTCCCCCTATTCACAATATTGTACCCCCCATTCCCAAAGCGTTGTAATAGCGTAGGACATTTAAATTCCGCAATTTATCGCTTTCCTATTATTGTTAGTAATTAGGGTTTGTATGGCAAGATTAAAATAAAACATTAGACATCCATAATTCAAAGATAATATATTTAAAATAAAAACACGTTGCACACATGCACCTCTAGGGTAACCCACACTTGTTGCCTCAGATTTAAACAGTCATGTCCCTCGAACGTGGGATGTTTTAGCAAAGACCCTCAATTAAAATACCGTAGTCCCTCAATGACCCTTCAATGTTGCCTTCGGTAAACGATCTTAGTCCCTTATGACAATTGCTAAAACATCTTACTATTTGCCTTCTATGACTATACGACGACCCACGTTTGTCCCTCACATCCAATGATATGGCTCCTTACTAACCAATGGTAAAATAGCACTATCTAAAGGAGGAGGAAAAGAACAAAGACTTTTTGAGTAGATAGATTTCTCGTAATTGCTTGCTCACAAATAAAACCATTTACACCTCATACTTTTAAAACACTTTTCAAAAACAAACATTTTGTATACATTCTCAACGATATGAGGATCATTACAAAATTTCCTTACATTGGCATTTTCAAAACATCTTTCCAAACATTCCCTTTCAACAAATATTTTCAAAACCAACACTTTGTATACATTCTCAACGATACGAGAATCATTGCAAAGTTTTCCGAACAAAGGCGTTTTCAAAATATTTTCAAACTTACATAAACACAAAGCATTTCAAAGTGAGCTAGAAATTAAGAGCCCCTAGATAACTATGGACGAAAAGGGTTCTAACACCTTCCCTTTTCATAACCTACCCCCCGAAGTCAAGAAAATAATCTCAAAAGGTCTTTCCTTTTCTTTTCACCCTTTCCTTTATTGGATAAAAGAAAAGTCGGTGGCAACTCTTGCTATCCGCAACATTTGCAATAAAATGCAAAACACCCAAGTCAATTCTCCCACCTTATTATAGAACTGGCGACTCTGCTGGGGAAAATATAAACTAAAGGTGGGGTTACCTTAAGATATATATCACCTTTTTTGCTTTACTTGCTTGATTTTTTTGCTTTACATTTGCGGGTATATGCTTGGGTTTATTACTTGTAAAGATCCTATACCCGGATCTGGAGCATATTAGGTAGTAGCAATAGATTGTGGGGACTATGCGGTATAATATCGACATGGTTGAAGCGATGGCTACGTTAGTGTGACACATTTGTTGGTCCTGATGTCCCTTGAGTCCACTAAAGGAGAATACGGGGCCGCTGTGTGGTGTCATGAAGCACTAACTGACCGTAGAACCTTAGTTGAACAACTTGGCCATTAGAAAGTAGTGAGATAGCTGGATTTGGTCCAAGACTAAAGTTGTTGATACTCGATACTACACTCATTGAGATCGGACTTTCAAGATATTTTGGTTGCAGTTTGGATGCCTGAGCTAAAACAATTTCTGATGAAGAAAGATCAGTGATATTGAGGCTCCTAGAACCCGATTACTTCTTTTAGGATAGGTTGAACCAACTAAAACTTCAAGAGGGTACTTACCTATAAACCCCATGCAAGACTAAACCTAAGACCTTGTGTGTTTTGTTTGTGTATGATTATTTGTTCATGACATCATAACATCACGCCAAAGCATTCTTGTAGCGATAAAAAATGTAGCGGGGTAAATCGGAGATCGAATTATTGATTAATTCGTCTCACAAAAGCAAGAGTCGCCACCGCGCTTTATTGTTTCCAAGGGAAAAGGGAAAAGAGCGAAATAAAACCCTAAATATGCAATGTAAAATAATACTTTTAAAAGTAAAAATACAAGGCGTTTTTGAAAATATCTATGGTTCGGGGGTTGGTTATACAGTGGGAAGGTATTAGCACCCAATGTATCTATAGTACTCTATAGGAACCTTTTGAAATATCTGTTTATTAAAATTGATCGTTTGAAAAAAAAAAGAATCGTTTTGGCCGAAAGGGGTACGGACGGGTTTTGAAGATGCGATGACCTAATGTCGAAGTTTTTGCTTAAAGGGTATAAGTTTTGAAAAGATTGAATATTTAAGGAAAAATTATCCTAAGTTTTGATGAAATGCGAATGTTCGCGCGATTAGACTTGAGGACATGAAGTCGACAAATTTAATCGTTTTTCCCTCGGATTTAAACGTAAACAGAATATACAAGTAAATATGAAATAATTAAACAGAAAAAATTATGCGGATAATGATTAAATAATAACAGTTAAATAAATGACCAAATGGTGTAAATATGCATTTTTGGATTTTTATTTAATATTAATGAAAAGAAAATGTTTTTAATAGTTTCCATTTTTTACGCATTTTTTACATGGACAAAGGTAATGAGAATTAATTAAGGAAAACAAAAATATTTTTTGAGTTTTTTAAGACTCTATTTTATATATTTTTAGAGTTCTATATAAGGCATTATTATATTTAGTAATTATTAAATAAACAAACTAAATGAATACTTAAAAAAAACTAACTTAAACCTAATAAAAAAAAAGATATTTAAAAATTACCAAATAAACCTAAAGTTAAATTTAATAAACAAAAGGTAAAAATAATTAAAATGTTTTACTTAAATTATTAATTGATTAAGCTACTAATTAATTTAAACTAAGTTAATAATATTTCTAAAACTAAAAAAAGAATAAAGGGAAAAAAGTAAATTAAAAAAAAAGCTAGAAGAACAATTATATGGGCCAAGGGTTTTAAGGTGATCCAAACCAAAACTGAAAACAGGGGCGGGGGGGGGGGGGGGGGGGGGGGGGGGGCATTATGTAAAATTCGTTTGGGCCATGTGTTTGGGGTTCAGTCCAATTATCTCACAATTGTTTTAGGGTAAACACGATTTGGTAATTGGGATTAGGGATTTGGTTTTGGGAGAGCGGCGCCGCTCGCTTGCTTGTCTTCTTCGCGTGACTCATCTCTTCGTCTCTTGCTTTGCTACTGCGTTCCATGGCCCAAGCCACCGGCATCTCATCCTTCTCTTCCCTCCAGTCCGAGCATTAGGGCGACGGTCACGAATTCACAGTACAAATATTATCTTTCAATTCTTTTATTGTTTTGGTTACGGTTATGCATGCTCGTGATTTTGATTCTGTTTGTTTCATTATGTTGTTTTGAGGCATTTTTTGAAGAAAATAAAAGAGAAGAGATACCTTGGGGACGGAGGAGAGGTTGAGGTGAGCTAGGAGGCTGGGCAAGGAAGGACGGTGGAGGCGCTGTGAGCTTGCTTCGGACTTACCAGTACTTCGTTCCTTTTGGCCCTTTTGCTTTGCTTTTTCCTCTTCTTCTCTTGCTACTTCTACTGTATGCTTTCCGTTGCTTTGAACATTTTTGAATGCTATGTTGAAATAACTATTTTGACTAGCTTGATGCTATTGACGCTTTTTCTCTTCTTCTTTCTGATTTCGCCACTGTATACTTTCCGTTGCTTTTTGTTGGCCAGTGATGAGGTAATCTGAGGCCTGATGGTATGCTTGCTATTGTTTGGACATGGTTTGATATTTTTTTATATTTGAATTGGTTTTTTTTTGGTTGGACAGTATATTGAAGGTTTATGGTAATGGTTATGGTATTTGATTTTGGTTGTCGATGGTTCTACTGGTTTTTACAGTAGGTTATGGTTTTTGAAATGGTTGAGGTTTTGAAAAAAAAGGTTATGGTGTTTTTTTTGGTTTGACAGTAGGTTATGAATGGTGTATGAAATGGTTATGGTTGATGGAAATTGGTTGTTAGGCCATATGATTTTGATATGGTTATGTGTTTCTGGTTTTTGTGGTGGAGGCCTTGATAATGCAGTAGGCAGGTTTGGTAATGCAGTAGCAGGTTTGAACGTTAGGCCATATGTTTATGGTTTTGAATGATTTTTTTGTAATATTGGTTTGATGGCTCAATCAGGTTAATGAGGTTTAGGTCAAGGTTGTGGTCTGGTTTATGCAGATAGCAGGTTTGGTAATGTAGTAGCAGGTTTGAACGTTAGGCCATATGTTTATGGTTTTGACAGTAGGAATGGTTTTTATGTTGCTTAGGCAGGCTTGACTCTCTTCTTTTTTGAAGGGGCTCTTTTTGTTATGTTCTGCAGTTTTCTTGGCATTGTTTACGTTATATGCTTGGGTTTTATGTTACAGGTTGGAGATTTGAATATTTTACAATATTCTTGGCCTTCTGCATATTACTATTACATCAGTTTTGTTGGTATTCTATTCTTGTGCTTCTTTTTTACTGAGTTACTGCTGTAGCTTTGTTTTGTAATTCCTTCTGCCTAAACCAAAACCTGCAAAACCATATTTCTTTCTCTCTTCTCTCTCTTAAGTACATTGATGCATAAAAATGATGTGTACTGTATGTTCTGAAAAAATAAACATGCTGGAAAAATGATGAAATGGGAAATGTTTTATGCTTGCAAAATGGTTTTGAACTGCATATTTCTTTTGTCTACTGCATGGAGCTTAAGTTTTTGACTTCTTCTATGTGGGTATAGGTTTACGTTGGAATTGAATATGTCATTTGTTTATGCATATGTTGGATTTTGTATGCTGTGTATATTTTGAAATGTGCATTTTTGACAAAAGAAATTATTGTAAGTGCCCTGGCTGGAGAGTTGGCTTCATTTGTAAAACAAATAAGAAAGCAAGTTTACCCATATTTCCTCTGTTGTTTTAATATGTTGGGTTGAAAAAGTTCAACATCTGGACCAACATGTTATGTAAGATGTCACAACATCAGCATATGACATCGCGCCTGAAATTAAGTTAATATTAGTTAACTATGTTATATGTTGAATGTTTGTAACAGCTGTGACTTGTAACCTAACTATTTTAAGTGATCTAAATTATGAAAGAGGTTATTTGTTGTGTTGAAGAAGTTCAACATCTAGGACAACATGTTAGATGTAATGTCATGACACCTGACTTGACATCACGCCAATGGAACTGGTAATTCAGTTACAGTTCTGGTACTTAAATACTCTGAGAATATATGTGGCGTTTCTTATGGAGAATCTGAAGATCAATCAAGAATCAATCAGAATATTTGAAGAAAA
Organism: Vicia faba; assembly: GCA_948472305.1. Taxonomy (NCBI): domain Eukaryota; kingdom Viridiplantae; phylum Streptophyta; class Magnoliopsida; order Fabales; family Fabaceae; genus Vicia; species Vicia faba. The sequence continues at coordinate 1,256,029,165 of OX451738.1, forward strand.
TATCGTTTCTAAATATGGAGATATTTTAGGAACTAGAAGACTGAAGACCTTGATTATAGCAGAAGTTTGTTTCTGAGTTGTAACAGCAAGGAGAAAAGCTTGCTGAGATTTTGAAGGCCCAAATCCAGTTGGATAATAGGTTATAAATAGCAGATTGTAACCTAGGGTTTGCAAGCCTCATATAATGTAACATTGGGGGTGTTCTGTTAGGAAAACCTGTCGGTCTGTGGCAAGGTTACCATGTGTGTAACTCGATACCTGTAGGTAAGAGTTTGAGTGTTCTTGGACGAAGCTATGAAGCAAGTCTAAGTATTTCTGCATTACTTCATATTCATTGTAATGTAGGAAACCAAGTGGGAGGGCTCTACTTCTTGAGTAGGAGTAAGACTTCTGTTGCTGCGGCAATAGGAATGGAAACTGGTAGGTTTCTATCTAGGAGTTCCTAGGTATAGGTTGCACTGGGTAAATGATTAAGTGAAGGATGGGAACTTGTGAAGTTTAGTCCTGAATTAGTATTGCTGATAGTGGATCTTCTTCCTGGCTTGGTATGCCCCCAGAGTAGGTGTGTTTCACCGAACTGGGTCAACAACTGATTTGTGTTTTTACCTTCAACACTTTATAATTCTGTCTGTTATATATCAAGGTAAAACTGTAATGTTGTAACAGATGATGTCTCAGAACATGTTAAGACATCATGCTGATATCTGTGCAGGAGAAACAGAACTGTGAAGGTTGTTTGCTCTCTGCTGATCATGTGCAACAGATGAACAGAACTAGGTACATCGTTGTTCTATCCTCTGCACCTTCAAAGTATATCTGGCACAGCTTGGATAAACTGTGCTTCTGTCATTCTTTAGTACTGAATCACGAAAAATTGGGTATCTACCTTGCAGTGTATTTATTATGTCACATCATATGTCTAGACATTGAGTATAACATCTGAAGACTGGCATACACCAGAATTTCAATTGGTATCAGAGCAGGCATCCTGTTCTGTTTCTGGATGAGATCCATGGGTGATACTTTCTGGTATCTGCAAGGACAATCTTAGTACTGGAGATTGTAACCTGGAAAGGTTTGTTATTTCCCTGAATGGTCCCTTAAAGTGGGAGGATGGACTATTCATGACAGGAACTGTGTGTACCTGTCTTTGGTGATTGGCATTTGGCCTGGTTGTGTGGTAGCTGCTCTAGGTTTGATTTATTTTCAAACCTAGGATTTGTGTACGCCTAAAGTGTGTGTGCAAAGATTGAGTTGTATTATGTTCTTCCGCTGTGTAACACTTGGCAAAACTCAAGCTCTGATGTGTTTCCCCTCTTGTGGATTGAAGGCTACTGTATTCAAGAATTCAACATAAGCTATTGAAGATGTCACAGATACTTGAGTCCTCTCAAGTCCACTCATGAAGACGTTCTTCGTTCAGGATGGTAAGAATCACATAATCACGGATTAGTGTTATACGAAGACCTTGAAGAATTTCAAGGAGGGCCTTGTTCCAAGGTGATGGAACTGATGTTCTATGTGATGGTGGAACAAGTATGCAGCTACTAGTTGAAGAGCATATGTTTTGGGTGTCAAACAAAGGGATACTTTTGTTTGGAACCTACTCCTGACCTGGAAGAGGAGACATCTGTGTGTGCAAAGTTGACAATGGTAGAGTCAACTATATCTGTGTGCTCCCGAAGGTTACTTTTAGGAGTCAGAACTCTAGAAGTGAAGCTGGTTGAGATGTGACATTGATCAGGGCTGAGCAGTTGTTCCCTGGAGTACTATGGTGTGAAGAAAGACAAGCTCATTGGTTAATAAAAGTCAATGATGGTGCAACATTATTTCTCCTTCATAGAAGTAGATTGGGATCATGAATCTTGTCATTTAAACATCATGATTAGAAGTGGAAGATCTTTCAAGATGTAAGAATATGAAGACTCAGAATTTGGTTAAGGTAGTATGTTCTGGCAATACATATCTGCTGATGATTGGTGTTGTTGTCTTCTCTGAAGTACTTAAGGTCAGCTGAAGTCTGATTGGTGTGATTGGAGTTACTTGAATCTGGTAGGGATGTCATATGTCATGTCGAGACATTTGTGTACAATGCATGGATATTTTGTGTGGAGCTTCCATGATTGGTAGTTTGAGGGGGAGATTTGGTTAACCTCCTCACATTAGTTCAGCCTGGTGTTTAGCTGGCTGTTGACCTATGTCACATGGGTTCTGGGTGTTGTGTGACATATTTGCAAGGAAGGGTTCATCTCTCTCATTCCTAAGGATGAATCTGATCTGGTAGGAGTTTCAAATCTGTTGAGGTGAGTAGAGTTTGTTCAGAAAAAATTCTATTTACTTAAGTCAAGGGTGGCAACCTAGATATCTCAACTCTTTGGTCTCTCAAAGAAAGTGCTTGCAAGAAGAAGATATTAACACACGAAGAGTATGTCAAAGTATTCAAATGGTGAAAGTATCTTACAGGATAATGGGAAGGATTTATGATCAATTGCTATTTGTGACAAGTACAAGTATTTAATTGATTATCCTTGGAGTTCAAGATAACTGATGTTCTTAAAGATGTGAGAACATTGCTTCTTCTAGACCCTGTGAAGAATCACAGGAAGAGTGATGCTTTAGAGCTATCTCTTTGGTGACAGCAAAATCATTTGATCCTTGAAAAGGTTTCCTGGAAACGTGTTCAGACTTGAAGCTACAAGAAGAAGAAGACATCATAATCTTGATGATGGTCACTTGGATCAGTCTGGTTCTGATCTAGGTAAGGAAGTAAATTAGAGAAGGAGCTGAATTCAACAACTAGATGTTATAACATAATGTTGTGACATTTGGTTCAACATCAGATTCTAGGTTGGTGAAGTGGCACATCAACTTAAGATAGGATGATCTACGAAGTTGAAGATTGGATACTTCAAAAAGATCGTCTCTTTGCAGCTCTTTGGAGTTGTTGGGTGGAGAAGATGTTACATGTTCCTGTCTTAGTGTATCTAAGCCTTTTGTGATAACTTGTAGCTTTAAGTTCAAATTTCAATTGGAGAAGTCTGATAAACATGGAGAAGTCAAAAGGTGGCATTTGATTTTTCATATGAGGGTTCATGAAGGAGATAATCAAACAGTGGCATTTGTTCTATCTCAGCAGTGGATTCAGAGAATCAAGATAATCAACATGTGGCAGCTGATTATTATCGAGAAAGTTTGATTCAGAGTATGAATGCGTTCAACCAATATTGTTGAACAGAGGGTGCGCTCTTGAAGACATGAAGATGCGTCTTATGTTTTCCATTCATCAAGGGGTCTTATTTACTTTTAATCAGAAGTTGTCTTGAAGGTCCAACTGAGTATTGAATGTGACCTACTTGTTTCCATGAGGAGAAGTGATTGTCCCTAACAGGGGGAGTATTGGTTTGTACGAAAGGTCTTCATCAAACTCGTAGGATATAAAGTGTGTCACCTTATTAACTATTGGGATGATGTGGTCAAGACTGAAGAGGACTATGTCTGACCGAATGTCATCACATTGGTAATGACATTGTTCCTAATTTCCTCTAAAACTACAGACAGGAGGAAAATTGGATGAAGTGTGGATTATTATTAATAAACCCATGTGTGTACAGCTGTATGACTCAGAGGGAGTAACCATCCTCTTTGTGAAAATGGAATGGTTTCAAACTGCTAATATGAAAATAGCAGAATGTATGACGACATAGGATTTGAGCGTGTTTTCATCTGCTAAGAAAACAGGGCGGTTGTGTCTCATTATGAAGCAGTTTAGTGAGCTGGAATGTTTAGGTGATAACTTGTCATCTAATAAAGGTATTATATAACTGAGGCAGAGTGTAATATGCCAACGATGTTTCTTGGATAGGGGATCCTAAGACAAGTACATAAAGGGAGTAGTCGGTTCTAAAAGACAAATGTCTGTTTTAAAAAGGGCAAGACATACTTCATCCTGACAATGGTCAAAGGGTCAAACCCAAGGGTAGGTACCTGCATTAAAACCAGTCCTAGGGTACTGAAACTGTCAGAGTAAAGTACCAAGATCGTTACTATCTATGCCAAAGTTGCATTATTTATGAAGACTCTCTCTATTCTTTCTCTTCATCAGAGGGTTTCAGCAATATGAAGTTTGTTAGCATCTGGGAAAATTGTGCATGGGTATGGATCTGTATGGGCAGTCTTTGCCAAATTCTGGCCAAAAAGGGGGAGAAAGATAGGGACCCAGACTCAGGCGAGACTCAGGTGAAAGCAACAGCAACAGACGGCAATGTCCAACATGCTGAATGGAATGCTCTAACTAAGTGACTTTGTTTGTGTCTTGTGTTCTGAGTTAAGAGGATAGTTGTGACTTGTGATCTGAGTTACATGATCACAAGTAATCAGTATCAAGATTATCAACAATAATCTTGAGAAAAGAAATCCTCTTGGGCCATCGATGGCTTGGAGTGGCTCACAGATGAGGGATAGAGGTTTGTTGTTTGCTCAAAGGACATCAGCCTCTGCAAAGAAGATGTTGGACAAGATGTTGTAACATCTCAACTGTGTTGTGGCCTGGTCCCAAAATGTAACTTGCACTTATTTGTTTTAGCCAAAATTTGCCAAAGGGGGAGATTGTAAGTGCCCTGGCTGGAGAGTTGGCTTCATTTGTAAAACAAATAAGAAAGCAAGTTTACCCATATTTCCTCTGTTGTTTTAATATGTTGGGTTGAAGAAGTTCAACATCTGGACCAACATGTTATGTAAGATGTCACAACATCAGCATATGACATCGCACTTGAAATTAAGTTAATATTAGTTAACTATGTTATATGTTGAATGTTTGTAACAACTGTGACTTGTAACCTAACTATTTTAAGTGATCTAAATTATGAAAGAGGTTATTTGTTGTGTTGAAGAAGTTCAACATCTAGGACAACATGTTAGATGTAATGTCATGACACCTGACTTGACATCACGCCAATGGAACTGGTAATTCAGTTACAGTTCTGGTACTTAAATACTCTGAGAATATATGTGGCGTTTCTTATGGAGAATCTGAAGATCAATCAAGAATCAATCAGAATATTTGAAGAAAATATTGTTTCTAAATATGGAAATATTTTAGGAACTAGAAGACTGAAGACCTTGATTATAGCAGAAGTTTGTTGCTGAGTTGTAACAACAAGGAGAAAAGCTTGCTGAGATTTTGAAGGCCCAAATCCAGTTGGGTAATAGGTTATAAATAGCAGATTGTAACCTAGGGTTTGCAAGCCTCATATAATGTAACATTGGGGGTGTTCTGTTAGGAAAACCTGTCGGTCTGTGGCAAGGTTACCATGTGTGTAACTCGATACCTGTAGGTAAGAGTTTGAGTGTTCTTGGACGAAGCTATGAAGCAAGTCTAAGTATTTCTGCATTACTTCATATTCATTGTAATGTAGGAAACCAAGTGGGAGGGCTCTACTTCTTGAGTAGGAGTAAGACTTCTGTTGCTGCGGCAATAGGAATGGAAACTGGTAGGTTTCTATCTAGGAGTTCCTAGGTATAGGTTGCACTGGGTAAATGATTAAGTGAAGGATGGGAACTTGTGAAGTTTAGTCCTGAATTAGTATTGCTGATAGTGGATCTTCTTCCTGGCTTGGTATGCCCCCAGAGTAGGTTTGGTTTTCACCGAACTGGGTCAACAACTGATTTGTGTTTTTACCTTCAACACTTTATAATTCTGTCTGTTATATATCAAGGTAAAACTGTAATGTTGTAACAGATGATGTCTCAGAACATGTTAAGACATCATGCTGATATCTGTGCAGGAGAAACAAAACTGTGAAGGTTGTTTGCTCTCTGCTGATCATGTGCAACAGATGAACAGAACTAGGTACATCGTTGTTCTATCCTCTGCACCTTCAAAGTATATCTGGCACAACTTGGATAAACTGTGCTTCTGTCATTCTTTAGTACTGAATCACGAAAAATTGGGTATCTACCTTGCAGTGTATTTATTATGTCACATCAGATGTCTAGACATTGAGTATAACATCTGAAGACTGGCATACACCAGAATTTCAATTATGCATATTCAGTTTTGAAAAATAAAATGAATTTGTGCATGTTTTAAATTGTGCATTCATTTATGAAAAATAAAAATTCCCCCCTTTTTGTGAACCGGGAGAAATCCCGTGATTTGCAAAAAAGGGTAAACTGATTCAAGCCGTTTGTTTTTAATGATGAACACTAATAAATAATTTTCTACTTTTAATTATTTATTCAATTCTGACTTTTCTTTTTTTAATTGTTTTTTGCAGGTAAAATCAAATGAGCAGACAAAAGCATTGGATAGAAGATTTAGAATTAGAACCTTAGAAATATAGTTCTATTTTACTTTAAACTTTTATGTAATTTGTTATTATAAATATTTTGTAAGTAATACAATATTTAAATAACAATTGTAATAAAAATAGAATAAAGTGAAATAAAATTCTATTATTTCCCAGTCAATTCTTTTCTTTCCAATTATTTATTTATCGTTTATAATTCTTTAAATTGTATAATAATTGAAAATCAATTTCAATCACTTAAATTCAGAATAATAAACGCATAAATAAACATCATTGATCAATTAATAATTTCAATTATTTAATTCGTTATTCATAATTTTCTAAATTATAATAATTAAAATAGAATTTCAATTATTTAACTTAGAATGATAAATAATTAAATAATCATTATTGACCAATTAATGAACTTCTTTTCAAATATTTATTATATTATTCATAAATCTGTAAATTATGTAATAACTGAAAATAAATTCCAATTATTTAAATTTAAGATAATAAATAATAAATAAACACTGTCTGAATGATTAATATGCCTCTTTTCAAATATTTATTTTATTATTTATAGATCTTTGAATTATATAATAATTGAAAATAAATTTCAATTATTTAAATTTAAGATGATAAATAATTAATAAACATTATTTAAGTCTTGATCAGTTAATAAATTTAGCGTTCAAAAATAAACAGCTCTCGACTCGAAAAAGTTATGAATTTTTAAAAATCAAAAGATCAAAACGCTTGCAATGTAATGATGCAGATGTGAGATGGTATCTTAGGTCAAAATTTGGGGTACAATAGCTGCCCCTATTTAAGTTTCTTCTATCCGGAGATATGAAGATTAAAGTCTTCGTTTCGACGAGATTGAAGGTACTTAAATACATAATACGCAAATTTTGTCCTAAGATGCCGCCCTTATGTTTGATATGAATGCAGTGATTGAATTCACAGAGAAAGATATTGTATGAAACAAGACAATGTTGGAGGAATCGAACACCAACAAAACACAAAGACATGGATTATACATTACTGGGGAAACAAGCTATCGACTTCAAACGACAGACTCCTGACAGCGAATAAAATTGAGGGAATACGACCTCTGACCCTAACAAAGAAGGCATCTTGCATAGGCCATGAAACAGATTATTGACCCAAAACAGTGAGTTTGCAACTCAAGGTTAAAGATAGGCGAAAAGCAATCAATCTTGTTGATGATGGATTACCGACTTTCGAAGGTAATGATTCATGACAAGCTTCTCTGCGAGATTTCCGGAGATATACTCAGTAATGCTGATATAATAATATTGTAGATACGCAAGTTGTTCAAATAAAGAAACTGCCACTTGCTGTCGTCCAAAGAAAATACCGATAACATACAAGCTGCTCAAATAAAGAGGCTGCCACTTGCTGTCGTCCAAAGAAAATACCGATAACATACGAGCTGCTCAAATAAAGAGGCTGCCACTTGCTGTCGTCCAAAGAAAATACCGATAACATACAAGCTGCTCAAATAAAGAGGCTGCCACTTGCTGTTTTCAAAAAATAATAATGCACAAGTTGCTCGTGAAGAGCTGCTGCTTGTCGCTTTCCGAAAATGAAAAATAACGCACAAGTTGCTCGTGAAGAGCTGCCGCTTGTCGTTTTCCGCAAGATAATAATGACGTACAAGTTGCTCATGAAGAGCTGCCGCTTGTCGTTTTCCGACGTCTATAACATACAAGTTGCTCGTGAAGAGCTGCCGCTTGTCGTTTTCCGACGTCTATAACATACAAGTTGCTCGTGAAGAGCTGCCGCTTGTCGTTTTCCAAAAATAATTCAGAAAGGAATTGCAAAGACACTGGCAGAGAATAGAATCTTCGTCAAAGAAAATCATGAATCAAACCTTCCCGAGGAGATCACATATAAATGTGCAAAATAAATGCACCATCCGTCTAGGTTGCGATTTCACTGGGGAAAATCATGAGATAGCCTATGCAAGAGGCAACAACTTCATCCAGGAATAACCAGAGAGAAAACAGTCAAACAAGACTCTTCCCAATGAGAAAGCAACTCGATTGGAGAATTCATCCTATCCAGAAATGGTCAAGGTGAGCTAAATCAAAAGTCATCCACGAGGATTAGCTCAGTTGGTGAATTTTAGAAAGGAAACACATTTTCTACCTAAGCTAACCTTCTACTTGGACAGAAACATGTACGTTATTTGAATAAACAAAATACAACCCAAAAGTCAAACGGCAAATGTGAGTATGCGTGCATGATATAAGTGTAAGTGAATAAATGAATGTTATGCTGACAAAACGAACAGACGGAATAGGATGTCACGACAAGATAGATACTCGGCCAATATTGGAAGGCGGAAGATAAATGGAACTGGAAACACAAAGAAACGTCGGAGCGTAACACACCATAAAGCTCAAGTCTTCTGAGGAGAAAAGTATTCAAATCCAATCTTCTAATACCAATAGACCACTGGCATGAGACAAAGCGTACCACACTTAGAAATCTGCTCAAACAAAGCCAACCAAAACAACGCTTAACTGGAACAGCTGGGGAGTCACCAAACTTAGTACCACCAGAAACACGAGCTTACACAAATAACACCTCATGATGATTTCAAAAGAAAACAAGCTCATCATGCAAGGATAAAATACTGTACTGTTTTGCATTTCATGGTCTGACCATCCTCGGAACAACTGTTAATATTCCTTCCATTATTCACGACACATTTTTTTTAAAATAAGAATACTTTAAATAACTTTGTTTCAAATATTTCCGAAAAAATTAAAATTTTGCCCACAAAAAGGTAAATGCTCAAATTTCATTAATAAGATGGTAGTTTGCTAACAATGCGACTCCAACGGTTTACAAAAGTTTGGGAAACAGTACATGAAATAAAAAGGTTACACAAAAACAATGATCACTATTCTCCCTGACAACTTCGAATTCCAAAATGTGCTCAAATGCCAAGACTGGTCTGACCAAAAGCCTGCCTAAGCGAAATACTTCTTGACTGCATCGGCGTTCAAGGGACGCGGGAGTTCTTCACCGTCCATATTGGTGAGAATCAAGGCACCTCCAGAGAAAACTTTCTTAACGATGTACGGTCCTTCATAATTCGGAGCCCACTTGCCCCTAGAATCAGGTTGGAAAGATAATATCTTCTTGAGCACAAGGTCACCTTCTCTGAACTCGCGAGGTCGAACCTTCTTATCAAAAGCCTTCTTCATCCTCTGCTGATACAATTGACCGTGACACAACATTGTCAATCTCTTCTCTTCGATTAAATTCAACTGATCATATCTACTTTGACACCATTCGGCCTCAGAAAGCTTAGCTTCCATCAACACTCTCAGAGACGGAATCTCAACCTCCACGGGGAGTACAACTTCCATACCATAAACTAGGGAAAATGGGGTCGCGCCTGTTGAAGTTCGAACTGAAGTACGGTATCTGTGTAAAGCAAACGGAAGCATTTCATGCCAATCTTTATAAGTTACTACCATTTTCTGAACAATCTTCTTGATATTCTTGTTAGCAGCTTCAACAGCCCCATTCATCTTCGGTCTGTAAGGAGAAGAATTATGGTGTTCGATCTTGAACTCTTCACAAAGCTCCCTCATCATCTTGTTATTCAAATTTGAACCATTATCAGTGATAATCTTGCTCGGGATACCGTAACGACAAATGATCTGATTCTTGATAAATCTGACTACCACCTGTCTGGTTACATTAGCATAAGATGCTGCTTCCACCCATTTAGTAAAATAATCGATTGCTACCAAGATGAAACGATGACCATTTGAAGCTTTGGGTTCAATCATTCCAATCATATCAATGCCCCACATAGAGAAAGGCCAAGGTGAAGAGATAACATTGAGGAGGGTCGGCGGCATATGCATCTTGTCCGCATAAATCTGGCATTTATGACATTTCTTCACATATTTGCAGCAATCAGATTCCATCGTCATCCAATAGTAACCAGCTCTCAACATCTTTCTAGCCATCGCATGTCCATTGGCATGAGTGCCAAAGGATCCTTCGTGTACTTCTTGCATCAGCATGTCTGCTTCACGTCTGTCTACACATCTGAGCAAGACCATGTCATAATTCCTCTTATACAAAACTTCTTCATTGAGAAAGAAACTGCTTGCTAATCTTCTCAACGTCTTACTTTCTTTATTGGATGCCCCAGGCGGGTACTCTTGAGTTTGAATAACACGTTTAATATCATAGAACCACGGTTTGTCGTCGGTAACCTCTTCTACTGAGAACACATGAGCAGGTCTGTCAAGGCGCATAACTCTGATTGTAGGCACATCGTTCCAATCATTCACCTGAAACATTGAAGACAAAGTAGCCAAAGCATCAGCCATCTGGTTCTCATCTCTAGGGATATGATGTAATTCCACTTTGTTGAAGAAAGTTAACAATCTTCTAGCATAGTCTCTGTAAGGGATCAAACCAGGATGACGAGTCTCCCATTCTCCTTTGATTTGATTAATTACCAATGCCGAATCTCCGTAAATATCAAGAATCTTAATCCTTAGATCCACAGCTTCTTCGAGACCCATAATACATGCCTCATATTCAGCCATGTTGTTCGTGCAGTCAAACTTCAATCTCGCCGTGAATGGGATATGAGTGCCTCGGGGAGTGACGATGATTGCCCCAATTCCATTTCCATAAGAGTTCACAGCCCCGTCAAAAATTAAACCCCAACGGGATTCAGGATCAGGTCCTTCCTCAGGTAACGGTTCTTCACAATCTTTAGCTTTCAAGTACATAACATCTTCATCTGGGAAATCAAACTTGATGGATTGATAATCTTCAATTGGTTGGTGAGCCAAATGATCGGCTAAAATACTCCCTTTGATTGCTTTCTGAGTGTGATACTCAATGTCATATTCAGATAACAACATCTGCCAACAGGCTATTCTTCCAGATAAGGCGGGCTTCTCAAAGATATACTTGATCGGATCCATTTTGGAAATCAACCAAGTGGTGTGGTTAATCATATACTGGCGCAGACGGCGAGCAACCCAAGCTAAAGCACAACAGGTTTTCTCAAGCAATGAGTATCGAGACTCACAGTCTGTGAATTTCTTACTCAGATAATATACGGCATGTTCCTTTCTTCCAGTCTCATCTTGTTGACCAAGCACACATCCCATGGACTCTTCCAATATAGTCAGGTAGATAATCAAAGGTCTTCCTTCCACCGGAGGAATCAAAATGGGAGGTTCAAGCAAATATTCTTTGATGCTATCAAAAGCTCTTTGACAATCTTCTGTCCACACACATCCTTGGTTCTTTCGGAGAAGCTTGAAAATCGGCCCACAGGTAGCAGTCATATGAGATATAAACCTAGAAATGTAGTTCAGTCTCCCAAGGAATCCCCTCACTTGTTTTTCCGTCTTGGGTGCGGGCATTTCTCGAATAGCTTTGACTTTATCAGGATCTACCTCAATACCTTTCTGACTGACAATGAAACCCAAAAGTCTTCCAGAACGAACACCAAAAGTGCACTTGTTGGGATTCAGACGGAGTTTGTACTTCCTCAAACATTGGAATAACTTCAACAAATGTTCCAAGTGATCCTCCTCAGTCTGTGATTTGGCAATCATGTCATCCACATACACTTCTATCTCCTTATGCATCATGTCATGGAACAAAGCAGTCATGGCCCTTTGGTATGTTGCACCAGCATTCCTCAAACCAAATGGCATAACCCGATAGCAAAACGTTCCCCAAGGTGTAATGAAAGCGGTCTTCTCCATATCTTCCGGCGCCATCTTGATTTGATTGTAACCAGAGAAACCATCCATGAAAGAGAAGACTTTGAACTTGGCGGTACTGTCGACCAATACGTCAATGTGAGGTAATGGGAAGTCGTCCTTCGGACTAGCTCTATTCAGATCTCTATAGTCTACACACATCCGAACCTTGCCATCCTCCTTAGCAACAGGCACTATGTTGGCTAACCATTGAGGGTAGACCGACGTAACAAGGAAACCTGCATTAATTTGTTTCTGAACCTCCTCTTTGATCTTGTCAGCCATGTCGGGACGAGCCCTTCTCAGCTTCTGTTTGATCGGCGGACAATCAGGTCTCAACGGTAGACGATGCTCCACAATATCGTTGTCCAAACCCGGCATATCCTGGTAGGACCAAGAAAACACATCAACATACTCTTTGAGAAGCTCCAACATTTTCTCTTTAACTTCCGGGATAAGCAGTGCTCCGACTCTGACTTCCCTTCTATCCTCTTCATCACCCAAGTTGACCAACTCTACAGGTTCTTCAAACGGTTGAATGACCTTCTCATCATGCTCAAGCAAACGGGAAATCTCAACAGGAATCTCTTTGTCCTCCTCTTCTTCGGCTCTGAACACAGGGAATACAAAGTTGGGAGAGGGCATAGGATCATTGTTTTCGATGGTTAAGTCATGGATTAATCTGCACATATGATTATGCTTTATTTTAGAAATCGATTTGTGCAAATAAAACAAAAGGTTATTATATTTTCCTATTACTACCAATTAATTTTCATTACTATTTCCCAGAAAAAGTGAAAAATAAAACAGTAGTGGACAAAATAACATTTTTATTCATTAAAGGGAAATACTTGAAACAAGGAGCCCAGACATATCTCTTTTGCCTTGGGCAGAGCAAAAGGAATTATTTTTCATAGCCCGACACAAAATATTTTTCGCCTTGGGCAGAGCGAATTTTTCAAAGAAAAACAAAACAAAACATTACTCGGAAATGTGCATAACAATAGGAACATCAACAACTATCCAGTTTTGGCAAGCCAATCCAGGCGTCACAAAATCGGGCAAATCTTCCTCGGAATCATCTTCTATGATAGCATCAACCTCAGGATGTATAAACCCTGCACTTCGGAAAACCTCTTGAATCGGACAACCACCTCCTTCTTGACTCTTGCAGACACAGGACTAAAACCAAGACCTTCCCCGGATTTGTTCTCGGGCAAAGTCAACACCTGGCCCCATCCTTCGACCGAACCACTTTCCACCACTCGTCGCGCATCCTCAAAAGAAGAAATGGATGCCCCTTGCTTCTTCACTGCATTCTTAGCAACAGAAAGACCTTGGAACTGGGTTCCAACATCCTCGTCAGCATCAATAAAAGAGAATGATGACAAATGGCTTACCACCATAGCCTGCTCTCCCCCAATCATTACTAGCTTCCCATGCCTTACAAACTTCAGTCTCTGGTGGAGCGTAGAGGTGACTGCCCCTGCATCATGGATCCAGGGACGACCCAATAAGCAACTGTAGGCAGCACGAATATCCATCACTTGGAAAGTGATTTGAAAAGTGTGGGGACCAATTACTATAGGAAGATCCACTTCACCAATGACTGTCTTCCTAGAACCATTGAACGCTTTAACAATTACTCCACTAGGTCTCATGGGAGCACCTGGATATGAAAGCCGAGATAATGTAGTCTTGGGCATCACATTCAACGACGAACCTGTATCCACCAACACACTTGATAAGGTATCATTTCCGCAACTTACTGAGATATGCAAAGCCATATTGTGGTTCCTCCCCTCCTCCGGGAGTTCTTCATCACTGAAACCAAGATTGTTACACGAAGTAATATTTCCCACAATCCCATCAAACTGGTCAACCATCACATCATGATCCACGAACACCTGGTCCAAGACCTTCATCAAAGCTTCTCTATGGGCACCAGAATCTCTCAGTAAAGCAAGCAAAGAAATCTTGGAAGGAGTTTGCAAAAGCTGATCTACAATCTTATATTCACTTCTCTTGATAAGCTTCAAGATCTCATCATCCTCAGGGTGAGGGATAGGTTCACTGGATCGGCCTATCTCAACCCTGGGTTCAACATTTCTCACTGGAATCTCCGCTGGTATGAGTCTCTTGACTTGAACTTCTGGTCTCTTCAGAGGTACTGCTGCAAAAACACGTCCACTTCTCGTAACTCTACTCACATCAGCAATGTTAACAAAAGACGGTCTTGTTGGTATAGGGACTTCTACCCCATTCTCAACCATTGTGGCATTATACTTATACGGTACAGCTTGGTCTGAGTTGTAAGGCACAGGACCAGGTGGGTAAATAATCAAAGGATCAACAGGTGCAGTCTGACTGTCGTAAGCGATCTCTACTGATTCAGGCAAATTGAATTGTGGTATGATAACATTCACTTCATCCTCCGGATTTCTGTCATACGTAATAGTGATAAATCTCTGGTCTAGCAACTTCTGAATATCCTCCTTCACAATAGGACAATCAACCTCTCTTGAACAAAATTCACAAACATCATAATCATGCTGATGTTTAACAAAGGCAGGTCTTCTCAAACTCTGATGTAACCTGATCAACGACTCTCTTATGTGTTCAACTTGAAAAACTCGAAACTTCCCCGGACAACCTTCCACCATATTCACTGAAGCTGCCCCATGTCGAGGCAAAGGATTATCTCTAACATTCAGATTAACATCCTTGAAAGACAAGATGCCATTCTTAATCAATCTCTACACGTCCGCCTTTAGAGCAAAGAAATTCTCAAGGTTGTGCCCTGGCGACCCTTGATGATACTCACAAAACTGATCCGCCTTGTACCACGGAGAAGTACTGTTTGGTGCAACAGGAGGAGGCTTTGTCGTTATGAGGTTCTTTCTGATAAGAGCAGGGAACAATTCAGTATAAGTCATAGGAATGGCATCGAACTGCGGTTTTCTTGGTGAACGGTTCTGATTGTTGAATGGATAAGCCTGTTGTCGAGGCTGCTGCTGAAATGGCCGTTGTTGAGTTGGTGGGGTTTGATGAGCTGGGGTCATCAAAGCAGGGCGGACAGCCAGAGTGACTGCCGCAACGTGAGAGTAACCTCTCCTTGGTCTACCTGGGAACAAAACGCTGACATCCTGCTCTTTTCTTTTCGGGAACACACTTCCAAACTTCTTAGTACTGCTAGATGGACTTCCTTCTTTAACCAAACGCCCTTCACGAATCCCTTCCTCTAACCGCATGCCCATGCTTACCATTTCGGTGAAGTCACTGGGTGCGCTGGCTATCATTCTTTCATAGTAGAAGGAACCTAAAGTCTTCAAAAATATCTTAGTCATCTCTTTCTCTTCAAGAGGTGGATAGATTTGAGCAGCAATTTCACGCCATCTCTGGGCGTACTCCTTAAAAGATTCTCGGTCTCTCTGCGACATCGCCCAGAGTTGATCCCTGTCCAGGGCCATGTCAACGTTGTACTTATACTGGTGAACAAAAGCTTCGCTAAGACCGTTGAAGTTGCGGATCCGAATACTGTCTAAACCCATATACCACTTTAGAGCAGCACCCGTCAAACTATCTTGAAAATAATGAATCAACAAGTCATGATCATCGGAATACGTAGACATCTTTCTCACGTACATTGTCAAATGACTTCTAGGACACGAATCACCCTTATATCTCTCAAAGTCTGGCACTTTGAATTTTGCTGGAATCTTGACATTCAGAACTAAACAAAGGTCATGCGTGTTCTTCCCAAACAAATCTTTCCCCTTTAACGCTCTAAGCTCCTTCTTCATTTCCTGGAACTGATCCTGAAACTCTTCCATTCTATCAAAAAGATCCAAACATTCAGCAGGCTCGGCAGGATAAGTAGGTTCATTCAAGTATGGCACGGAATGAACCACAGGAGCGACGGTTGTCATAATCGGTTACGGAAAAGGTGTCACAGAAGGAATTACTGGCAGCATGGCAGTTGTCTCTGGTTGAGGAAGAGACAAAGCAGGTTGAAATAAAGGTTGTACGACAGACTGATACCCCTCTGGCACAAAGTTGTAAGGCATTCCCCACGGAAAACATTTCGGCATCTGATGTTGAAGCAGAGAGTTGATTTGAGTCACGGAGGTAGGAACGGTGACAATCTCGGAAACCACTGGAGTTGAAGTCTGAATCTCGGTAGCTGTAGTCGATGGCTGATTCTGAACAGCCACCAAACTTTCCACTAACGCAACTAACTTTTCCATCTCGACACGAAGTGTAGCAACTTCCCCACGAAGCTCATGGTTTTCCTGTTCCAGATCTTCCATTTTCCTCTGACGATTGGCTCAAGTGTCGTATCGGTGAGACAGCTTGACAACCTTTGGAGTGGAAAAAGAACAAGGATAAGACTCTAGAAAACATGCGAAGTGGAATGTTGAATGATGCATGATGTGTGATGCAAATGATGATCCATTTTAATAGTTTTTCAAGGAACCTTGATAATTTTGCATACATCAATGGTAAAGGAATTTGGAACAACAAAAACTCAATCCATTAATTAAAAACAGTAAATTACAACTTACAACTTGGAATATCAAAGCAATAAATTACAACTTTGGGATAACACCCCAATAATAAAAGCAGTAAACTACAACTTCGAAACATGGAATCCATAATAAAGTGATAAATTACAATTTTAAAACATGAAGTCCAAAATAAAGCAATAAATTACAACTTTGGAGCATGAAGCCCAAAATAAAGCAATAAATTACAAATTTGGAGCATGAAGCCCATAATAAAGCAATAAATTATAACTTTGGAGCATGAAGCTCTTTTACATAGTTTTACAAAATGACATCAATAAAATAAAACTAAAAGCTAAAGATCACTCAGAATCCTCCGATGAAGGACCAAACACCAACTGTAACCGGAGCTTCTTGATCTTCTCTTCATAAAAGTCTTCCATCTCTTTCTTCTCAGCTACCAGTCGATCAATGATTTCCTTCTGCAGATTAGGAACGAGAGCCACGCTTAACGAACCTTCCTTCTTTCTCTTCCTTTCGCCAGCATACTTCTTCAGTAAAGCATCCTTTTGACAAAGCTTCTCATCGTGATCAATGAACCAGCCGTCTTGAATAAACAGCAACTCCTCCTTTTCCTTTAACTGTCGAGTCAGGACTCGATTCTCATATTCAGACATATGGTACTTTTCTTTCCAAGCATCCCTCTCGGACTTCATCCTAGCCAGATTTCCTTGGTATTCTCCTATATTCGCGATAGGGATAACAACAGATGATGGTGCAACGGTGGGGAATAAAGGTTTCTCAAGCTTATAGGGCATCTTGAGAGCACAAGCCCTAGCACGGACCCACTGTAGGTAAGGCTCCAAAGAAACGGCACCTCTATGTCCTAACATATCTCTCCCTTTCCTATGGATGTGGCGCCAAGCTCCTTCGATCTCCCTCTTAGCTGCCTGATGATCTTGTCCTTCCTGTAGAAAGAAACCACTCACATGGATGTTGTTTGGTTTATCTCTCATCGGGTACCCGAACTGACGGCGCGCGAGAACAGGGTTATAGTTGATTCCACCTCTCGTACCGAGAAGAGGCACGTTAGGAAAAGCACCACAGCTATCGATGATCTTCACGTCGTAGTAAACTCGATTATACCAGTCAATGTCGAAATGAGTGAGAGCCATAATCTTTGGCGCCCATCGCGGTTCCTTCTCGAGATCCCAGAAAACATCAGACCCAGGTAGATGAGAAACATACCACTGATACAGCAACGGTGCACAATAAATAATCATCCCTCCTTGATAAGAGTTTCGAAGATGGATGGAGTAGTAGGTATCTCCGAGAAGCGTAGGGACCAGATTTCCAATCAAGAAAATTCTGATGGCGTTGATATCCACAAATTTATCAACATTAGGGAACAAGAATAGACCATAAGCGAGTAAAGTAAACACGTTTTCAAAGGCAACAATATTTTTTATCTCAGCAAAATGACGAGCTTTCCTCGACAAAAACTGCGCAGACAAGCCTCAGATTCCCCCTTTTGTAGTCATGTTCTCCTCTATCTCTGACTTCTTCAAGTGGGTGATGGTCGTTATCTCGTGAGATTTGGGCTCCTCTTATAATCCAGAAAAAGGAACACAGTCGGTGATCGGCAAACCAAGTATGTAGGAATACTCTTCTAAGGTGGGCATCAACTGGTAATCCGGAAAGGTGAAACATCGGTACAAAGGATCGTAGAATTGAACCAACGTATTGAGGATGCCTTCCTTCATCTTGCGCTTCATGAGAGGTATAATGGACCCATACTTCTTCTGAAAATCCGTCGGGTTCTCGATCTTCGGAATCAAACTCTTCAGTTCTTCAATCTCGGGCTCCTTAAAACTAAAACTCCGAGTGTTTATCCTTCCAAATTCCATAATACTTGAGGTGTCTGCAAAAATCATTTCGAAGTTCCTTGAAAAACAAGTTTTCTTATAAATATGTTGATGAATGCATGAATGAATGATAATGCAACAGTCACACACATGTTTGCAAACATGGGGTTCAAAGGTTCAACGTTTCGCATGGAGTCGAGGGTAAAGCCCACACAAAGGTATGTACTAACGGTTCAATCGCACCTGTAAGACAAGGTTCTAAGGGTTCCCAGAGTCTACATCCCTCCTTCGGATATTGCCAACGTCTTGATTACTCAATAATTAGCAATATTCTCAAGAGAAACTCGTCCGAGCGTAGCATCGCGTAACAACTACTTCCGAATTACTCCGTTATAGTCTCCGCGCTACACCTAAAAAGGCCAAGATGGATTAGGGTTCTACGGTCCTCAACTTCTCGGGCTCCTAGGTCGAAAATAATAATGTCTTCCCGATTACTAGGTAAACAAATATTAAGTTCAAGAGGGCCTTCCATTGAGTGGGGGATCTCATGCCTCCTTCTTCGGGATTACTCCCTCAAAGTTAACATGACTATACCGCCCGTCCTATTCCTTAAGTGTTACTTGATCCGGGTATAGGATTCGTCCTTTGCAAAAAACCCAAACACCCCAATTTAAACACATAATCAAGCAAATCAAATAGTAATAAACAGATAAGACAAATTAGGCTTAACCCACTTAGGGATGGACCAGCAAGAGGTCAATCTATCCCCAGCAGAGTCGCCAATTCTGTAGCGATAAAAAATGTAGCGGGGTAAATCGGAGATCGAATTATTGATTAATTCGTCTCACAAAAGCAAGAGTCGCCACCGCGCTTTATTGTTTCCAAGGGAAAAGGGAAAAGAGCGAAATAAAACCCTAAATATGCAATGTAAAATAATACTTTTAAAAGTAAAAATACAAGGCGTTTTTGAAAAGATCTATGGTTCGGGGGTTGGTTATACAGTGGGAAGGTATTAGCACCCAATGTATCTATAGTACTCTATAGGAACCTTTTGAAATATCTGTTTATTAAAATTGATCGTTTGAAAAAAAAAAGAATCGTTTTGGCCGAAAGGGGTACGGACGGGTTTTGAAGATGCGACGACCTAATGTCGAAGTTTTTGCTTAAAGGGTATAAGTTTTGAAAAGATTGAATATTTAAGGAAAAATTATCCTAAGTTTTGATGAAATGCGAATGTTCGCGCGATTAGACTTGAGGACATGAAGTCGACAAATTTAATCGTTTTTCCCTCGGATTTAAACGTAAACAGAATATACAAGTAAATATGAAATAATTAAATAGAAAAAATTATGCGGATAATGATTAAATAACAACAGTTAAATAAATGACCAAATGGTGTAAATATGTATTTTTGGATTTTTATTTAATATTAATGAAAAGAAAATGTTTTTAATAGTTT
The DNA here is from genome assembly GCA_948472305.1 of Vicia faba. Lineage (NCBI taxonomy): Eukaryota > Viridiplantae > Streptophyta > Magnoliopsida > Fabales > Fabaceae > Vicia > Vicia faba. The sequence continues at coordinate 1,256,049,073 of OX451738.1, forward strand.
CCATTTTTTACGCATTTTTTACATGGACAAAGGTAATGAGAATTAATTAAGGAAAACAAAAATATTTTTTAAGTTTTTTAAGACTCTATTTTATATATTTTTAGAGTTCTATATAAGGCATTATTATATTTAGTAATTATTAAATAAACAAACTAAATGAATACTTAAAAAAAACTAACTTAAACCTAATAAAAAAAAAGATATTTAAAAATTACCAAATAAACCTAAAGTTAAATTTAATAAATAAAAGGTAAAAATAATTAAAATGTTTTACTTAAATTATTAATTGATTAAGCTACTAATTAATTTAAACTAAGTTAATAATATTTCTAAAACTAAAAAAAGAATAAAGGGAAAAAAGTAAATTAAAAAAAAAGCTAGAAGAACAATTATATGGGCCAAGGGTTTTAAGGTGATCCAAACCAAAACTGAAGACAGGGGGGGGGGGGGGGGGGGCATTATGTAAAATTCGTTTGGGCCATGTGTTTGGGGTTCAGTCCAATTATCTCACAATTGTTTTAGGGTAAACACGATTTGGTAATTGGGATTAGGGATTTGGTTTTGGGAGAGCGGCGCCGCTCGCTTGCTTGTCTTCTTCGCGTGACTCATCTCTTCGTCTCTTGCTTCGCTACTGCGTTCCATGGCCCAAGCCACCGGCATCTCATCCTTCTCTTCCCTCCAGTCCGAGCATTAGGGCGACGGTCACGAATTCACGGTACAAATATTATCTTTCAATTCTTTTATTGTTTTGGTTACGGTTATGCATGCTCGTGATTTTGGTTCTGTTTGTTTCATTATGTTGTTTTGAGGCATTTTTTGAAGAAAAGAAAAGAGAAGAGATACCTTGGGGACGGAGGAGAGGTTGAGGTGAGCTAGGAGGCTGGGCAAGGAAGGACGGTGGAGGCACTGTGAGCTTGCTTCGGACTTACCGGTACTTCGTTCCTTTTGGCCCTTTTGCTTTGCTTTTTCCTCTTCTTCTCTTGCTACTGCTACTGTATGCTTTCCGTTGCTTTGAACATTTTTGAATGCTATGTTGAAATAACTATTTTGACTAGCTTGATGCTATTGACGCTTTTTCTCTTCTTCTTTCTGATTTCGCTACTATATATTTTCCGTTGCTTTTTGTTGGCCAGTGATGAGGTAATCTGAGGCCTGATGGTATGCTTGCTATTGTTTGGACATGGTTTGATATTGTTTGATATTTGAATTGGTTTTTTTTGGTTGGACATTATATTGAAGGTTTATGGTAATGGTTATGGTATTTGATTTTGGTTGTTGATGGTTCTACTGGTTTTTACAGTAGGTTATGGTTTTTGAAATGGTTGAGGTTTTGAAAAAAAAGGTTATGGTGTTTTTTTTGGTTTGACAGTAGGTTATGAATGGTGTATGAAATGGTTATGGTTGATGGAAATTGGTTGTTAGGCCATATGATTTTGATATGGTTATGTGTTTCTGATTTTTGTGGTGGAGGCCTTGATAATGGAGTAGGCAGGTTTAGTAATGCAGTAGCAGGTTTGAACGTTAGGCCATATGTTTATGGTTTTGAATGATTTTTTTTGTGATATTGGTTTGATGGCTCAATCAGGTTAATGAGGTTTAGGTCAAGGTTGTAGTCTGGTTTATGCAGATAGCAGGTTTGGTAATGCAGTAGCAGGTTTGAACGTTAGGCCATATGTTTATGGTTTTGACAGTAGGAATGGTTTTTATGTTGCTTAGGCAGGCTTGACTCTCTTCTTTTTTGAAGGGGCTCTTTTTGTTATGTTCTGCAGTTTTCTTGGCATTGTTTACGTTATATGCTTGGGTTTTATGTTACAGGTTAGAGATTTGAATATTTTACAATATTCTTGGCCTTCTGCATATTACTATTACATCAGTTTTGTTGGTATTCTATTCTTGTGCTTCTTTTTTACTGAGTTACTGTTGTAGCTTTGTTTTGTAATTCCTTCTGCCTAAACCAAAACCTGCAAAACCATATTTCTTTCTCTCTTCTCTCTCCTAAGTACATTGATGCATAAAAATGATGTGTACTGTATGTTCTGAAAAAATAAACATGCTGGAAAAATGATGAAATGGGAAATGTTTTATGCTTGCAAAATGGTTTTGAACTGCATATTTCTTTTGTCTACTGCATGGAGCTTAAGTTTTTGACTTCTTCTATGTGGGTATAGGTTTACGTTGGAATTGAATATGTCATTTGTTTATGCATATGTTGGATTTTGTATGCTGTGTATATTTTGAAATGTGCATTTTTGACAAAAGAAATTATGCATATTCAGTTTTGAAAAATAAAATGAATTTGTGCATGTTTTAAATTGTGCATTCATTTATGAAAAATAAAAATTCCCCCCTTTTTGTGAACCGGGAGAAATTCTGTGATTTGCAAAAAAGGGTAAACTGATTCCAGCCGTTTGTTTTTAATGATGAACACTAATAAATAATTTTCTACTTTTAATTATTTATTCAATTCTGACTTTTCTTTTTTTAATTGTTTTTTGCAGGTAAAATCAAATGAGCAGACAAAAGCATTGAATAGAAGATTTAGAATTAGAACCTTAGAAATATAGTTCTATTTTACTTTAAACTTTTATGTAATTTGTTATTATAAATATTTTGTAAGTAATACAATATTTAAATAACAATTGTAATAAAAATAGAATAAAGTGAAATAAAATTCTATTATTTCCCAGTCAATTCTTTTCTTTCCAATGATTTATTTATCGTTTATAATTCTTTAAATTGTATAATAATTGAAAATCAATTTCAATCACTTAAATTCAGAATAATAAACGCATAAATAAACATCATTGATCAATTAATAATTTCAATTATTTAATTCGTTATTCATAATTTTCTAAATTATAATAATTAAAATAGAATTTCAATTATTTAACTTAGAATGATAAATAATTAAATAATCATTATTGACCAATTAATGAACTTCTTTTCAAATATTTATTATATTATTCATAAATCTGTAAATTATGTAATAACTGGAAATAAATTCCAATTATTTAAATTTAAGATAATAAATAATAAATAAACACTGTCTGAACGATTAATATGCCTCTTTTCAAATATTTATTTTATTATTTATAGATCTTTGAATTATATAATAATTGAAAATAAATTTCAATTATTTAAATTTAAGATGATAAATAATTAATAAACATTATTTAAGTCTTGATCAGTTAATAAATTTAGCGTTCAAAAATAAACAGCTCTCGACTCGAAAAAGTTATGAATTTTTAAAAATCAAAAGATCAAAACGCTTGCAATGTAATGATGCAGATGGGAGATGGTATCTTAGGTCAAAATTTGGGGTACAACAATTCTCACTAACCATTTCAAGGACCTAGGGATTTATCTTTGTTCTGTTTTATAGGATATGGCTTCCGCTCACAAAAATACCATCTGAATCAACTTTGTAAGGGTGCCTCCTCAAATCAAAGATTTAGCATCAAGGGTTCTTGAAAATTCCCCGTTCACCAATAGATATGGTCTACTTCTCAGTCTAGTTACCTCAAGCTTTGAAGAGGACATGCACTACAAAAAAATACGGAATTTTCCAGGGGCTTAACTCCTCACAAATGGTAAAACCCCCTCACAAATAGGAAATTTGCGAGGGGACTGGTCCCCTAGCAAAACAGGGGGTCGCAAATTCATTTGTGAGGGGCTATACACGTGGGTATTTTGCCAGGGGTTTAACCCCTCGCTAAATGCAATTTGTATTTTACAGCCTGCAACGTGCAGGCTTAGGTGCAAGCTATGGTGACTGAGTGCATCAGTAAATTTGCTTGGGATTAAGCTCGTGGCAAAATGTAAATGCTTATGATTTGGGAGGGGATAAACCCCTGTCAAATTGTCAAAAAATTTATTAAAAAAATTGATATTAATAAACTAAAAACCATTAATGATAGTTTTATAAAATTATATTATTATAATAAAATTAATATAATAAATATAATAATTAAAATTCAATCAAACATAATAAAAATTAAAATAAAACTTTATACAAATTACAATAAAATAAAGTTCCCAGGTTTAAAATAGTTAACAAAAATTATTTCATACAAATTAAAACATCAAACTTTAAAATTTAAATATTTTATTCTTGTTTATCTTGTTCTTCTCCTTGCTCTTCTTCTTCGTCAGTTCCTCCATATCCACTAGTTCCTCTAAATCCACCACCAGAATTTTGTGAAGCAAAAAATTGATCAAATCTTTGAACCTGCTCATTTGCCATCCGCATTGCTTCTTGATACTCTTGTATTTGCCTCCTCATTTCTTCTCACAACGCCATTTCTCTTCTCTGCATTTCTTGTTGCATCTCTAATTTTTTTCTTCATCTCTTCAATTTCTGCATTTCTTGCTGCTACTTGGATTGATGCCTCAGTATTTTCCAAGTTTCTCACAGTTTCAAGCATTTCGACGGTTAATATAGGTGGGGTTGATGTTCCTTCTCCACCAGCAAGTCTCATTTTAAAACTCCTATCACGCTGCTTGATAGTTTTGGCGTACCCTCCAACACCATACACTCTCTCATTTTTCTTCTTTCCACCTGAAACATCGTACCATGTCTGAAAACCCACAACAAGATCAGTAGGATATCTCGGTGGTGGTTCAAGTTCAGGATACTCTGGCAACTGTAGGGCAAGTTTTCTATCAAACTCCTCCTACAAAAAAAATAATTAATTTTTATAATATTTCAAATAAGCTAGGTCCATATAAAAGAATTAAATAAAATGTTTTTAATATAAGAAAAACTTACTTGAGTGTTTCTTGCACGCTCGTCAACAAACTCTCTATTTCTCTTGAGATGAGTCTCTAGATGAAGCTCATTAAGAAGTGGATTTCTACCCAACTCTTCACGCTAATTGAATAAGTAAAAAAATAATTAGTTATATGTAATCTAAAATCTAAATTATAAATTAATTAAAAAAATAATTAAATTTACGTACCATCCTCCGTGCAACTTCAGTAACACTAATACTACCTGTTGCGTAGTTGCAACCACCAGCTTTAGATGCTCTATTTTTCTTTTGCTTTTCGAATATTTCCTTAAATTTTTCAAAATTCCAATGGGAAATAAGATCTTGAAATACTTATACTCCTATTCAACGTGGACGTTGCTTTTTTTTTCCATTTAATTCCAGCATTCCTCATGGTGTCGGAAAATCGAGCACTACATTTTGAGTGAAAATTTTCTTCAATTTGGACGTTATCTCTAACATCCCAATAACACTTCTCCTACATTGTTGTATGAAATTCAAAATTAAGCAATCAAGAATCATGAATATCTCAAAAAATATAAAGGAAAGATATTTCCAAAAATATAAAGGAAAAATATAAAGGAAAAAATAAACCTTAGATGCATTAAACCAATCTTTTCTATCATCTTCAAGTACAACTCCATAACTCGGCCAAAATTTTGTATACTTCCCTTTAATAATGCTCGTTATGATCGATATTTCCTGATGGGGGAAAATCCTAAACACCAAAATCTTGAGTTAGAATTGATTAAATAAAACTCAAATTTAAAATAATACAAAACATATATAAACACTTATGATCCAGAGTCGAGACAAATGACAAGTCTGCCATGATAATATCTAACTTATTACGACTCATTTATTCTCAAGATGTGCTCCCTTCTTGTTTTCTCCTCAGAAGCACTTATATCTTCTTGAGCACTAGTTTCTCCAGTAGCACTACTGGTATCTCCAGGAGCACTAGAATCTCCGGGAGCATTGGTATCTCCATGATCATCCTCAGAAGGCATGGGTCGGAGCATTCTAGATCTTTCTAGCTCCATATGAATGGATCCACTCGGCTTCATGGAAGGCATAGGAAAATATGTACTCTGTCCAGTATGAAAATATGGTGTGTATCCAGTAGGACTAACAAAAGTTGTGGGGGATATGGGCGAGAATGGTGTGCATCCAGGAGATGTGGATAGTGATCCAGTGAAAGATCCAGACATAGGTGGAGTAGTATGTATAGGAGGTGGAGTAGGATGCATAAGAGGTGGAGAATGATGCATATGAGATAGAGTAGGATGCATAGGAGGTAGGGTAGAATGTGGAGGATGATTTTCCACTTGACTCGATTGTGGAATAGGAATAAACAAATCTGAATCAGGCACCTCTTCTATAATGTACCTGCTGCGGCGGGGCTTTTGGTGGGAGGCATTTTTCTTGGGTGGCATTTTTTATATTTGAAAGAAAAACATTAAACAATGAATGTTACATAAAAGATAATATTACACAAGATAATATATATATATATATATATATATATATATATATATATATATATATATATATATATATATATATATATATATATATATATATATATATATATATATATATATATATATATATATATATATATATATATATATATATATATATATATATATATATATATATATATATATATATATATATATATATATATATATATATATATATATATATATATATATATATATATATATATATATATATATATATATATATATTTGAAAGATAATATTACACAAGATTATTTTGAAAGATAACATTACATAAGAGTTATTATATAATACATATTCAAATTATTCATCATCATAATCTTCATTGTCTTCATCGGAGCTGAAGTTATTGTCTTCAGACTCTCCTAGCTCTTCTTCCACGGGATTTATTCACAACAAGATAGTTGCGTCAACTTGTTGACCCTTAACTTCTGTATCACACAAACTTATAATCTCCTCAATTTCAATTACCTCATTAACAGGTGAAATCTCATCATCTTGGTATACAACATCTTCCATTACTTCATCAGTATCAATGTGACCCATTAGGTTGGACTTGATTACAACACACCATCCTCATTTGCGTGGGTTAATTAAAGGATAAGGTACATAATAAAATTTCCTGACATTGTGTGCCATTATGAAAGGGTCATACTCTTTGTACTTTATATCTATTCGAACCTCAACGATGTTATATTTTTTTATCAATTTTTGTTCCTCTGAAAGATGGACCATACCAATCACAATAAAACAAGACAACTTTATTTTCTGATTGCATATAGTTATAGACCAATTCATAAATATGTGTGATAACCCCATAGAAGTCGTCTTCACCACCGTCTATAACTCCTTTTATGACTACACCACTGTTTATAGTTTCCTTCCATTCACTCCAAATCTCAGTGTGAAATTTGTAACCGTTTATAAAGTATGTGTGCCATTCATTCACACGTTGACGAGGTCCTTCAGATAAACTTCTCAAATATATTATTTCAGAACTTGGTGCAGCAATACATGATAATTATTGCTTGAACCATGCTGGAAAATAAGCATGTGTGTAACCAGTCGATGGTTGTTCGCATGTGCTTTGATAATAGTAGGTACTAAATTCCCTATTTTGAAAAAGAATATAGGTTAGAGAAGGTTACAAGTCTTAACCAATAAAACTATACCTAATTAAATATACTTACTCAAGATATGGTTTAACTTCAACGCAGTTAGTCAACACATGAACATGGGCAGATTGCATTTCTTTTTGAGAAAGCCAATGCTCACATGTCTTCCCTGAGGGACGGCCTGGACGACTAAAAACTGATAAGGTGAATTTACTTCTTTCACAGAAGTGAACTTCGTTCCTTGTGATTCTTGGAGTCAACATCATGTGATTTAAATAATGAGAGCAAAAATGTGATGTTTCACGATGTAAATAATGTGCACAAATTGATCCCTTAATTCTTGCCTTATTTTTCACTGATCGCTTTGAATCACCCATGAATCATTCAAATGGATACATCCATATATATTTAACAGGTCCACCTAGGAAAGCTTCATAAGAAAGATGCACAGGGAGATGCTCCATAGAATCAAAGAAACCTGGCGGAAAGATTCGCTTCAACTTGCAGATAATGATAGGAATATTTCGGTCCAATTTAATGATGTCATCTACTCTTAAAGTCGACGCGCAAATGTCTTTAAAAAATTGATTAATCTCAGTTAGAGGATTAAGCAAATTCTTGGGAAGTGGGCTGAATGTAATTGGAAGCAATCTTTCCATAAAAACATGACAATCGTGACTTTTCATTCCATGCATCTTCCCTGTTGAGGCGTCATCACATCTTGCCAAGTTAGAAGAATAACCATCAGGCATCCTCAAATCATTTAACCACCAACATACTGCTTTTGCTTCTTTGGGAGTAAGAGTGAAACAAGCCTTGGTTTTTAATAATTTTCCATTTGGTAGAGGTTTCAACTCCAATTCTTTTCGATTACACAAAAGTTCCATGTCTTTTCTAGTCTTCTCATTATCTTTCGTCTTCTCATTATCCATCACTGTGTTAAGTACATTATCAAAAAAAATCTTCTCAATATGCATAACATCAAGATTATGCCGCAACAAATTATCCTTCCAATAGGGGAGGTCCCAAAAAATACTTCTTTTTGTCCAATTGTGAAAATCCCCATATCCCTGAATTCTACGTGCTTCACCATTATCTGTGAAGTTTGGTAGGTCCCGAACACTATTCCATACTTCAGTCGATAGCAATCATGGGGGAGGTAGATTTGTTACTTTTTTTTCCTTTTCTAAAAGCATTTTTATTTCTTCTAAATTCATGGTTTGCAGGTAAGAACCTACGGTGACAGTCAAACCACAAACTTTTCCCACCGTTATCCAAAGTAAACGCTTTTGTGTGATCCCTGCAATGCGGACATCCCATTTTACCATGCGTACCCCATCCAGACAACATGCCATATGCAGGAAAGTCGTTAATTGTCCACATCAAAGCAGCTCATATATTTAAGTTTTGTTTACAAGACACATCATAAGTCCACTCTCCCACCCACAACCTCTTGAGATCATCAATTAAAGGTTTCATATAAACATCTATTCCTGCCTTTGGACTCGACGGTCCTAGAATGATGCATGTCAAAAATATGTAAGGTTTCGTCATACATATCTCAGGAGGGATATTATACGGGATAACAATAACTGGCCAATAAGAATATGCATTTGTTGACAAATTATAAGGAGTGAAACCATCTGAGCATAATCCAAGTCTGACATTCCTGGGTTCTGCTGCAAATTCAAGATAAACTCTATTAAAGTGTTTCCATGCCTCGCCATCAGACGGATGTCGCATCATGCCAGAACTAATTATGTTTGTATGGTGCCATGTCATTTGGCTTGCACTGTGCATTGATGCAAACATTCTTTGCAACCTTGGTATTATTGGTAGATAGAACATGGACTTCACTACAACTCGTTTTTGCTTTCGACCAGCTCCTTTACTGCGAACTAAATACCTCAGACTATTGCAAAACTTACATTCCTCCAATTCCCCATCATTTGTACCAAACTTGTTGTCATAAAACAACATGCAACCTCTAATGCAACAGTCAATATTTTTTACTTCTAGTCCCAATTTCGACACCATCCTCTTTTCATCATAATAACTTGTAGGAATGTTTTCTTTCACAGGATTCGTGTTCAACATCATTCTCGCAAAGAATTCCAAACACTGATCAGAAACATTCCAATTTGACTTCGCAGCCAAAAGCCTAATACACATTGATAGCTTAGAGTCAAGAGACCCCTTAAACAATTGTATATTTATTTCTTTCAACAACTGATAAAACTTTTGTTCTTTCTTATTTGGGAGCTCTTCTGCGTCAAAGTCTTGAGGTTCATCATAAGCCACATTCACCCTTAATGCGTCATTGATCATATCCTCGACTAAATTAAATTGTTCCTCGGAATTGCATATGTGATGAACTCCTTGGATCATCTGTATTTATATCTAGTCCAACACGTGTTTGACTGCTAGAAGCCTCTATATTCATCTCTAGCATTTTTGCCCCGTTAGAAGTCCAAATTCAATAATTTGGCCGAAAACCCACTTTCTCCAAGTGACGTTTCACTTCACTAGGGTCACTAATAATATTTCTGCAACCACACTTTAAACACGGACATCTTACCCCTCCTTCGCTTCGACAACATCTTGACCAAACGCATACGAGAGAAACCTGACAACTCCTTCCTTAAAATGCGGTTTAAGCTCACGTCTTCCAGAAAACGATCTATCATACATCCAACTATGATAGAATTGATAATATTTTATACTACACATGTTCATGTTTAATTTTATTAAATAAAATGAGGATTTATCTATCGATAAATTTTGTCGATAATATTATATATCTAGTTATATATAAAATTGAACATATATTTACTCTAGTTAAACAATTTACTCTAAAATTAAATCATATATTACTATTCAATTATTCTAAATAAATCATATTCTAAATATTACAATTCAATTTATTCTAAACATAATTAATTGTATATTTATTTTGTATATTTATTTTCAAAATATATTTAATTGTTTATGGTCCTAAACATATTTAATTTGTTTGATAATAAACTTTCAATAATTTTTTAATCTTAAACATAAACTATCTTCTTTTCATTTAGAAATATACAAAGTATTTATACATAAGTATTTATATATTTCAAAAAATTAATATATTGTTTTATACATAAGTATTTATATATTTCAAAAAAATAAACTATTTATATTAAAATATATGTTTTTTAGAAACTATGTATACATATTTAAAAATTATTTTATTTTGAAAATTATATATATTTTATTTAGAAACTATATATATTGTTTTTTAACTATATAAATATATACACTATTTTTCCAGTTCTTTTAAAAAAAATCAAATATATAATATATATTGAAAATTATATATTATTTTTTATTTACATAGACTATTTTTATAAATACTTATTATATATACTATTTTTAATATTTATTATAAATACATTATATATATATATATATATATATATATATATATATATATATATATATATATATATATATATTATATATATATATATATATATATATATATATATATATATATATATATATATATATATATATATATATATATATATATATATATATATATATATATATATATATATATATATATATATATATATATATATATATATATATATATATATATATATATATATATATATATATATATATATAATAGTATATATATATATATATATATATATATATATATATATATATATATATATATATATATATATATATATATATTATAAATACTGTTTTTCAAACATATTTATTATAAATTCTGTTTTTTTAATATATCTACTATTTCTTAAATATAAAAATAGTATATGTTTTTTTTAATATATATATTTTTTCTCAAATATATAATAAATTTTGAAAATTATACATATTATTTTTTATATACATATACTATTTTATAAATACTTATTACATACTATTTTTATACATACATATTTATTATAAATATTATTCGTCAAACATATTTATTATGAATTTTGTTTTTTTTAAATATATATCACAAAATAATATATTTTTTTCAATTATTCTCTCTCTCTCTCTCTCTCTCTCTCTCTCTCTCTCTCTCTCTCTATATATATATATATATATACTATATATATATATATATATATATATATATATATAATATATATATTTATATATATATATATATATATATATATATACTATATATATATATATATATATATATTTATATATATATATATATATATATATATATATATATATATATATATATATATATATTTATATATATATATATATATACACTGTTTTACAAATATATAAATATATATACTATTTTTTCAGTTATTTAAAAAAAATAATAAATAAATCAAATATCACAATATCAAAAAATAATAAATTTTTTCAAATTATTCTGTATACATATAATTTCGAAAATAATAAATAAAAAATTATTTTCAGTTTATAAATCAAATATCACAACAAATATATACACAAATATATCTATAAATATATCAATAAATATATCACAAAACAAAAATTTTATAATAAGAACCTAAATTGATTAACAAAATTTCTTGAAGTTTCTTGAAATTTCTCCAAAATATAGCTCTCTATGGATATATCAATTAATACCTGAAAATAGAAATTATATTACACACTAACATTGAAAATAAATTAAATACAAAATAAAATAATATAATATATTTACCTGAAATATTTGTGTGCAGATTGAGATTGAAATTTTAGGTTCAATTTGGGGAAAGATTGAGAATAGCATAGTGGTTTGGGCATGGAAGAGAAGAGAAAGATGTGAAACTGTGAAAATTAGAACAAGGAATGAGTAATTGAAGCAGTGGAAAGATGGTACTTTTAGCGAGGGGCAACCCCTGAGAATTGAAACTGTCAAATCTTGCATGGGGTAGCCCGTCGCTAATTTCGTTCTTGGAAACAGACCCCCTGCACACGCAGTCTACACAATGCAATGACTAGACAAAAGTTGTCTAGTTGGCATGGAGTTGCCCCTCGCTGTTGTCACGTTAACAGTTAGCTTGGGGTTTCCCCTCGCTAATTTCTAGGGTTTGCACGCCCATTTATTTTCCCAGGAGTAGGCCTCTCGCAAATCAATATTTTAAAATTGAAAATTTCCCTCTTTTAATTTTGCGAGGGGTAAACCCATGCAATTTGTTTTACCCCAAGCAATGTTGTTTTTTCTCTCAGGGGTTTAACCCCTGGCTAAATCCCCTGGAAAATTCCATTCTTTCTTGTAGTGATGATAAGGGTGCTCTTTCAGTTCTTTGACCATGTACATCATTGTTTCACCCTTCTCGATTATCAATTGGTGCCCACAATGGAAGAATTCTCTCAACTACTCGGAGTATATGTTCTTAATCAAATACCCTTCATTGGTTTAGAGGGAGCTCCAAGACCTGAAGTTATTGCCACGACCTTACATTTGAAGAATTCTGACATTGTAACTAATTGGGATACAAGAAGTGGGGTCAAAAGCTATTTGGCTAAATTCCTGACGGAGAAGGCTCGTTTGTTTTTGGATGCCATGAACTTTCAATATTTTGAGGAGATCTTGGCTCTTCTTATCTATGGGTTGGTGCTTTTTCCTAACCCTGACCAACTCATAGATGTGAATACTGTCAAAATTTTCCTTACTCGTAACCCTGTGCCTACATTGCTTGGAAATATTTTACACTATCTTCATACTCGCACTATGAGGAAGCGAGGGACTCTTATGTGTTTCTTGCCTTTGCTGTCTAGGTGGTTTATTTTGCACCTTCCTCGATCAGTATTGAAGAATGAGCAAGGTTTGAGGTGGCTACAAAGAATAATGTCGCTTTCTCATACAGATATACATTGGTGCTCTCGATCTCAAGAGGACATTACTATCATTGACCATTATGGGGAGTTCCCTACTGTTACACTCTTGGGAATTAGGGGAGGTATTACTCATAACCCTTCTCTATATCTACGAAAATTTGGCTATGCTCGAAGAAATGGTCCCTACAATGCACTCATTCAAGGTGTTGTATTCGACTACGAGAATGATGTTCAAGGTTATCATCGAAGGTTTGTACATGCTTGGGGCATGGTAAGAAAAGTTGATAGCAAGACTTTGGGGCATAATAATTCTATCCTTCTTGAGCCTTATCTCAAATTGGTACTAGTTCGTGCTCAAAGTCTCATGATGCCATATCCAACTATCATACCAATAGTTGTGGAGCTTGTTGCTGAGGGGGACATTCCTTTTACCATTCTCTATCCTGACGTGCCTACCCACTTCGAAGAATTGCAGAGATCTTGTATTCAACTCAAGGGGGAACGAGACACCTTTAAACTTGATTCTATGCAAGCGAGAAGAAAGTGTTGGAGCTCATAAAGCAACTTCACGAGGAGCAAATCCTGAACGCCTACCTCGACACAAAGAGGAAGTGTCCATGGGAGACATGAGCCTTTTGTTTTAGAAGTTCTTTTTTTTTTCTTTTGACACCCTTCTGATTTTTTTCATTGTAAGCCCAAGGGGCAATTGTAATTTTTTAACTTATTAATACAATTGATGCGTTTGTTTCCTTTTTGGCTAGCAAATTTAAATTCCTGCGGTCCTTGAAAACATTGCATCCACATAGCAAGCATCATATCATAAGCAGGTTTTCTGATACAGGTTTCCTTATCCTTTTACTGTTTATTTCAGTATAAGATGGCTCTAGAGAAAATCGTAAAAGATCTGCAAACTCAACACGCACAGTTCCAAGAGACTCTCCTCAACTTAGCTAAAGGAGAACAAGAAATGATGGCACTCCTTGCCACCAAAAAGAAGACCAAGAAATGGGTTGTTATTCTCAACATGGGAAGAAGGTTCAAGGGGCCCACCCGACTGGCTCAAATAGACGAGGCTTCTTCTGATGAGGAAGACAATCAAGACGAGGATGTTAGAAGCACTAGGGCTGGGGGTGGAAATAACCATATTCCTGAGAATGAAGACTACTCTAATGAGCAGTACCCACCGGCAGAGGACAAATACAAATAGCTAGAAGACTGACTTAAGGTTGTAGAGATCCAAACAATGCGTGGTTTGGACTTTGGAGACTTAGGTTTAGTCCCTGGGGTGGTCATTCCCCATAAATTCAAGGTTCCTGTCTTCGCCAAATACGATGGGGTTTCATGTACCAAGATGCACCTGAGGTCTTATGTCCGCAAGATTCAACCACACACCGCCGGTAGGAAGTTATGGGTTCATTTCTTCCAAGAGAGCTTATATGGGACACATTTGGAATGGTTCTATCAACTAGAAGGGAATAATATCCACACATGGGATGATCTAGATGCTCCCTTCTACAGACAATACCAATACAATGCTGATCTTGCACCAACTAGCGTGCAATTACAAAATATGACTATGGGCTCAAGCGAAGGCTTTAAGGAGTATACTCAAAAATGGAGGGACCTGTCTGAAAGGGTGCAACCCCCTTTGACTAACATAGAATTAGTGAACATGTTCATGGGCACCTTGACTGGTCTATTCTTTAATTTGCTGATTTAGAGTTCTTCGTCAGGGTTTACTGAGTTAATTTTGACTGGTGAACATGTTGAAAGTGGAATTAAAAGTGAGAAGATCCCAATAGCCTCGACCTCTACTGCTGTAAAGAATCCAATTGTTGGTAAGAAATAGACTAATGTTGTTTATGGACAAAGGAGCTGTGTCAAGAATGGTTGCTGTCAGTCAGTAAGTGTTGTATTAATTTCTAACCCAACCCCGGTTCAACGACCACAATGACAAAACAATCAGCAAAGGCCAGATGCCCCGAGAAGGAAGTTCACTAGGATTAACATGACATTGTCTCAAGCTTTACAAAATCTATTGAAAGCACAATTGATAACACTACGGGATCCTCCTCAAAATCCCAACACATCATCTCTGAAGTATAACCCAAATGCAAGGTGTGCATATCATTCCAATAGTCCTGGGCATGACTCCAATGTTTGTTGGGCCCTAAAAAGAAAATCCAAGATTTAATTGACAACAAAGTGATTGAGTTTGACCCTCCACAGACCCCAAATGTGATTACCGCACCCATGCCCAGTCATGGTAAGAGTATTAATGTTGTTGACGATGTTTCCTATGTCTCCTCCATCAGTGATTTGACTACTCCTTTGATGACCGTTAAGAATAATCTGTTAAGATTCAGTTTATTTTCGGGCTTCCTTGAGAATTGTTACCATTGTGTTTCCCAAACTAATGGATGTATGTGGATGAAGAAAGGTATTCAACGCCTGATTGACAACCATGAAATTTTGTTCGAGAAAACTCTGTCCACGAAGAGTTTGCTTGAATGTATACCTCAAGAGCTGAGACTTCAAGATGTTTCCATAATCACCATTTCAAATAATCCTATTAGGATCACCTCTAAAGGCCCTATAAAGATTCCTGCTGAGCCAAGAGTGGCTCCCCTGATTATCACTACACCGGGGTCAGTCCCCTATTTCTCTGACAAAGTTGTGCCTTGGAACTATGGGGAAGAAGTTTATTATCATGCTGTTAAGCAAGAACCATGGATTACTGAAAATGATGAGCCTGAAATTACAAACATTTCCGGAACTAGTAAGATCACTAGGACAAGAAGGATCTTCTCTTCGGAGATATCTCCTCCAATAACTACTACAACACTTGTTCGTATTCCTGCTGCTAGACCAACTGCTGATACCTGAGGTAAACAGAAAGTTATTGAGCCTGCCCTGACGGAGGCACCCTCAAAAGATGTTACAATTGAAGACCCATCTAGTTAAGAGATGGAAGAAAGTCTGAAGATCATTCCAAAAAGTGACAACAAAATAGTTGAACAATTGGGGCAGACACCCTCAAAGATATCCATGTTGTCCTTGTTGTTGTGCTCCGAAGCACATGCTCAAGCTCTGTTGAAATTCCTAAAGAATTCCCATGTACCACAAGAGACCACTGCTGACGAATTTGAAAATTATGTTGCGAGCCTATTTGCTGACAATGGTTTAGGCTTTTCTGATGCAGATTTGACTCTGGCGGGGAAGAATCTTAATAAAGCTCTGCACATCTCTATTGAATGGAAAGGCACCACCTTAGTGCATGTGTTAGTAGATATTGGGTCCTCCCTAAATGTTTTGCCCAAAGGTGCTTTAGATAAACTGACTGTAAAGGGTTGGTGCTGAAACCCAACGATATTATGGTAAGAGCCTTTGATGGTTCGAAAAGAATAATCCACGGAGAGGTTGATCTTTCGATCAATATGGGATCTCAAGTCTTCAATTCAACATTTTATGTAATGGATATTCTCCTGGCCTATTATTGCTTGCTTGGATGCCCATGGACTCATGGGGCAGGTGCAGTTACCTCTATATTACATCAAAAGCTGAAGTGCCCAATAAAAGGGAAGATTGTCACAGTCTGTGGAGAGGAAGAATATATAGTCAGTCATTTGAATTCTTTCAAATATGTTGAAATAAATGGCGAATTCATTGAAACCCCTTGTCAAACATTTGAGGTGATCCCTCCGACGATTGTTGTTGCTAAAGCTACTATTCTTGAGGTCTCTAAGGACACACCAAGAATGGCTTCCTTGAAGGACGCTAGGGCTGTGATAGAAGATGGAGGTTGCACTATATGAGGAAAACTTCCTAACATCCCTTACAAATACGACAAATTTGGGTTGGGTTTCACTTCAAAAGCTCAGAAAGAGGTTTGTCGTGCTCGTGCTGGTGGACCACCTCTCCATATTAGCAACAATGAAGTCAATGCACTGGAAGACACTGATAGTGATGGTGACTTGGACGACTGGATATTCCCAACTGCTGACGGTGGACTTAACAACTGGAAGGCCAAAGACTTCATCTCATTCTCCTTCAGCAAGGAGTAATTGCTATTTCCTATTTTATTTGCTTTAATAAGTTTGTCTGTATAATTTCTGTTTAAAACAATGACTTTAAACCATGTGCCTTGCCCGGGGCACAATGGTCCATTTGTTAAGGGTTGTCATTTCATATATCATATGCTCATTTAATGAAAATATTGGATGATTTTGCATTCAAATTTTGCGCTCCTTGTCTTTCTTTTGCTTTACTGCATTTTTCAAATAGTCATGTGACCTTACATGCACACACACACACACATTTTCAGATCCACATCCACTCTGGATCTCATTGACAATAACTCTGCTATTGCTGTTTATGACTTCGAAAATCCAATATATCAAGCTGAAGACGAAGGTGAAGAAGACTGTGAGATACCTGGAGAACTCTCCAGACACCTGATACAAGAGGAAAAGGCTATCCAACCGCATGAAGAACTAGTTGAAGTGATAAGTTTGGGTACTGTGGCAGATAAGAAAGAAGTCAAGATCGGCGCCAACATGGAAGACAATGTCAAGAGTAGATTGGTTCAGATGTTGCACGACTATGTTGAGGTATTCGCTTGGTCATATGAAGACATGTCGGGGGTCGACACTGAT
The DNA here is from genome assembly GCA_948472305.1 of Vicia faba. NCBI lineage: Eukaryota > Viridiplantae > Streptophyta > Magnoliopsida > Fabales > Fabaceae > Vicia > Vicia faba. The sequence continues at coordinate 1,256,066,958 of OX451738.1, forward strand.
ATCTTGGTTCATCGTCTACCAATGAAAGAGGGTTACTCTCCAACCAACCAAAAGGTTCGTCGCATGTTCACAGATATGTCAAAGAAGCTCAAGGCTGAGGTAATGAAACAATTCAATGCAGGTTTCTTGGCAGTGACGTCTGTTGTACCCCAAAATTTGCCCTACCATTTTCCACTCAGGATGCTATCCCAGGGTTCCTCAAACACTCAATTTGGCTCAAAAGTTGATCAAGCAGATTCTCTTCCTAGGCAAACAATCAGCAATTAGGGTTTGGCGCTTCTCAAAGAAAATTGAGCCCTCAAGGTTTCAACTGATTTTCACAGGTCTTCATATCTCCTCAGAGTTGTTTAAACTAGTTTTAAGACCTCGCAGTACAAGTTTGCCCAATCAATGCTCCAGATAACTGAAAACAACTACAACAGCCCCAAAATCAACCCTTTTGCGAGAACAAGTTCAGGTGCTTGTAAAATTCTTCATTATTTAATATTTTTGAGTGGTTTTTCTTGCGTACAATTCTCCTTGATGTTATCTCCAATTTCTCTTCACATATCAAGAATTAATTATGCGCAGAAGATCACCAAAATTCGAATGCGTTAGAAGTCGCATCGTGAAGTTTAACCTAATTTCAAATAACAGTCGTCTGATTTCTAAGAATTGTAATTTCTTCAAATTACAAGACCTTGAGATGATTATTCCTGTTTAGGGTCATAAGTGATGTCACACATGAGTTTATTGATTTCTAAGTGTTCTTAACCGCAGTTTGTTAAAGTTGGTTAATTCTACATGATTGACAAATATTCTCCAAAATATGTTTGTTTGGCAATGAAGTTCCATTCTAATCAGGCATGGCAGACGATGTCATTTTGAATGAATTTGATTTAAAGTTTGAAAGATAAGGCGCTCTGGTTTTACTTGAAATACAAATTAAAAAAGCGTTGGATTTTATTGAGGTTCAAGTTACCAAGCAATACATATATTCAAATCACACAAATAGGGGTTTCATATTTCATCAAGATTCAAGTCTCATTCTTTTCTCAAGAGGCATTTTTTAAGTTCATGGGCAACTGAGAAGAATCCAATTCGTGCTCGTAATTTAAATTATGTCAAAGAATATTCAGATTTTTGCAAGTCTTAGAAACAAATTCAAATTGAATCAAGAATGAAGGATTACATCAAGACTGCATTATTTGAATTTTACAAAATAAAGCGGAATTCATCGTTTAAATTTACAAATGAATTGGAATGCGCTTTACAAGTTTCTAAACCACGTAATTCAAATTACAAGAATTGCGATATTATTGAAATCCCTAATAATATACTAAGCTACAAGGGAAATTCTTCATCTTCAAGTCTTGACCAATTACTTCAAGTCATTCCTCACTGATTCTCCCCTATTGCCCAAGCTGCTCGTACATGAAACAAGAAAGAAAGTTAGCAAGCATATGAAAAATTCAAGAAAACTTTTGTTTAGAACAAATTTTTCTCATCATGAGGGTTATGCTTGGAATCAGAAAAATTAAGAGGTCATTTAATCACGTGCTGAAGCTCAAAGCCTCATATAAATCAGTTTCAATCATGGGCTTTCTTTTCCAATTGAAAATCACAAAGGTGAACCTTGGTTCACAAAAGAAAAAGAGGCGGTGTAATGAAATCACAATAGGCAAATACAAAATTTAGAAATAGCAGCATCACAAATCAAAGGTTTAAGCCCAACAAAAGCCTCAATTTTGTCCTATCATTGGACCAAATAAATATGTTCATTGCAAATCATAAAACATGTTTTTGATTCACAAGTACAACAAAGAGAAAAGTTATGCATTGCTTCCCAAAAACCTGCTAACAAAACAGACCAACAGTTTCATAAAATAGGCAACAAAAATCTGCAGCAATAAAGATATAACAGCAACATGCCTCAAGTGTTCAAACTGGCCAAACATTTCCCCCCAAAATGTTATCACACTACTATGATAAAAAGGGACAGAAACATCAAAAGCAAGAGGGAGACAACAACATAAAGATCACTAAAAAACACAATATCATCAGAGTTCTTTGTTTCAAACAACAATATCACTAAAAACGTCCTCACCCTCATCATTTTCCTCACAGAACCCTTCAGAAAAAATACATTACACAAAGTTCAACAAAGGGTCATAGAAGTCGAACTTCCCTGTCAAAGAAAGGCGTGGAGTCACCATAACAAAAACGATCTCTGTAAGCATTCTTCTTGACCTCATGCACACAAACTTTTGTTTGCTTGTTTTTTACTATCATAGGATTTTCTGTTAAAAAATGAAAATACGCAAATAAGTTCTTGTAATGTTATACTATAAATCAAAACTTACCCAAAATAAGCAAGAGCAGTAAATATTCATCACCCATCTCTTAAAAAACGATATAGAACACTCTTCTCCGAAGTACAAAGCCAGTTACTATTTAGCACACGAAAACGAAATGGGCGAAGATCTAAGCGACGACCAAATCTTTTCCATGAAAGGGGCTTTACTCTGTTCGACACCGACAATGATGGTAAGATCACTCCATTGGAGCTCGTACTCCTCCGTTTATTTCTCGGCAAAAACCAGGTCCAAAATCCACTCGAATCCACCTACAAACACAAACAGAGTGACATACATAGCATAACAGAATAGAAGAAGGAGAACTTTCGAAGCGAACAAAGTTGTGGAACCAGTCACTTACCCGGAGGAAACACAGTTTAAGATGTAGTCTCTAAATCGTTTTCGTCTCATTTCCGCATAATCACCCCTGTAACTTATGAAATCCGCGTATCATATTACAATCATGGGGTTGGGGACTGTTGGGTTATGGTTTCTTCCTTCGCGATTGGGGTTTCAAAGAAATTTGGTTCCCATGGAAAAGCAGAAGAAGCGTCAATGATTAGGGTTCTTTTAACCAAGTCTCGTGTTGGTTCGCAGGGCGGATCCGAGCCAACCCGATCCGGCCATTTCTTTGTTTCTGGCTCATCTTGTTAAATCCCTTTGGGCCACCGCACCAAGTTAATAAGCATCAGCCCTTTGACACATTTTTTTTACCTCCAACAGCACCACCATTTTTTTTGTTTGATATTCCATGATACTTAGTTTTGTTTTGTTAAGTTTTCTTAATTATGTTTAATTAATTTAGTTTAGTTGGTTACTTAGAAATAAATATTTAGTTTTAGTTAGATAATTTTACGAATTAGTTTAAATTTAGAATTGATTTAGTGGGTTTAGAATGTTATTTTAGTTTAGAATCTTTTTAGTAGTTTTAAGTTAATATAGACTTTTTCTTAGTAATTTTGGAAATTTTTAGTTACTTTAATTTTTTTTAGTTAGTTTTTATTTTTTTAACAACTTTAAAACTTTAATTTTCTTTCTCTTTTTCATTTGCTTGTAGTTTACCATTTTTTTCCGCATTCTTTCGATTATTGTAATGGCTTATGGATTGTAATAGTTTAACTAGGCTCTTACTTCATCCCCATTTGTAAATTTGTACCCCCATTCCTGAAGCTCTGTAATAGCGTAGAATTTCAATTTCCACATTTCATTGTTTTACTTATTACTGTATAGTAATTATGTGTGTATGGCAAGATTTAAAATCAATCGCTAGATAACCTAATTTCAAAGATGCAATTAGCTTGAATCAAACACTTTTCTCCACACGCATACCTCTAGGGTAATCTCGCTCGTTGCCTTGGAAATACAGTCATGCCCCTCGAATATGGGACGTTTTAGCAATGACCCTTCGATAAAAAAAGGTCGTAGTCCCTCGACGACCCTCGAAGTTTCCTTTGATAAAACGATCTCGTCCCTTACAAAAACTGCTAAAGCGTCACATAAGTTGCTTTCGATGACTGTAAAATTAACCCGCGCCTGTTCCTTTACATCCACCAATGGGGCTTCTTACCAAATCAATGGTAAGATGACAACATTAAAAGGAGGAAGAAAAGAACCTTGAGACCTTTCGAATAGGTAGATTCATTCTTAGTTACTCGCTTGCTTACGACAAAAACATTTTACACCAACACTTTCGTCTCAAAACATTTTCAAAAGACAAAACATTTTGTATACGTTCTTATAGAGACGAGAACCATTGCAAAACATCTTTTCAAAATCACTTTCAAAAAACACATTCCACAAACACATCTTTAAACTATTTTTCGAAACAACACTTTGTATGCGTTCTTATAGAAACGAGAACCATTACAAAGAAATTTTCAAAATATTTTCAAAATATTTTCAAAGCCCACACCACAAGCACACTGTCAAAATAAAAGCAAGTGATATAAACGAGTAACTAAGAGCCCATGGAAAACCATAGTTGAAAAGGGTGCTAATACATTCCCTTTTCATAATCTACCCCCCGAACCCGAGAAATAATCTCGAAAGGTATTTCCTGTGCTTTTTTACATTTCCTTTTGGATAAAAGAAAAGTCGGTGGATACTCTTGCTATCCGCACAAATGCAATCAAAACGCAAAATATCAAGTCATTTCTCCCACTGTATCACAGAACTGGCGACCCTGCTAGGGAAATTATAAAAAGTGGGGTTACCTTAGGGATAAATCACCTTTACTTGCTTTCATTATTTGATTTGTGTGCTTTATATTCGGTTCTTTGTATTGGGTTTTGCTTTGATCCTCCACCCGGATCTGGGACACCTTTTTAGGTAAATAGCAATAGATTGTGGAGACTGTACGGCATAGACCGATATGGTTGAAACAATGGCTATGTTAGTGTGATGCATTTGTGGGTACTGGTATCCCTCGTGGTGAATCGAGGAGAATACGGGGCCGCTGAGTGGCGTCATGAAGCACTAATTGACTTTAGAACCCTAATTGAACAAACTTGGCCATTAGGACATAGTGAGATAGCCGGTTTTGGTGTAGAGCTGAAAATTGGTTGATACTCGATACTACACTCATTGAGGCTAGACTTTTGGGATATCTCGGCTGCAAGAAAAGATTGTTATGCTGAGACAATTCCTAAGAGAAAGGTTAGTGATATTGAGATCCTTTAGAACCCGATCGCTATTACTAGGACAGGTTGAGCCAACTAAACTTCAAGAGGGTACTTACCTGCAAAACTTATGCAAGCCTAAAACATAGGGACTTGTTTGTTGTTGTGTATATATATATTTACTTGTACATAAACATCATAAACATCATATGCATGCTCACTAACCATTTCAAGGATTTAGAAATTTATCTTTGTTTTTTGTTTTGTTTTGTAGGGCATGAATTCTCTTTGAAGAAACACCATCCGAATCAGCTTCATAAAAGCATATCCTCAACTTCAAGAGATAGCCTCAAGAGTTCCCGGGGATTCTCCTTTTACCAAGAAATATGGTCGACTCCTCAGTTTGGCTACATCCAACTTCCAAGAAGAGATGATGTGTGTACTATTCCAATTCTTTGATCTCGTACATCATTCTTTCACTTTCCCAGACTATCAGTTGGTACCTACACTGGAAGAGTTCTCTCTACTCTTAGGGGTTCCCGTGCTTAATCAGATACCGTTCACCGGTCTAGAAGGGATTCCAAAACCTGAAGTCATCGCCGAAGCTTTACATGTGAAGAGGGCCGACGTCATAGCCAATTGGGAGACAAGAAGCGAGGTTAAAGGATTTCTAGCTAAGTTTCTATTGGAAAAAGCTCGTTCATTCTGGGATGACATGGATTTCTAAGCTTTCGAAGACGTCCTAGCTCTTCTCATTTATGGTTTGGTTATGTTTCTCAATTTGGACCAATTCATAGACGTTAATGCCATCAAAGTCTTTCTCTCTCGCAATCCTATACCTACCTTACTAGGAGACATCTTACATTGCCTTCATACCCGCACCATGAAGAAAAGAGGTACCCTTTTGTGCTGTACCCCCCTACTCGCTAAGTGGTTCACTTCACACCTGCCTCAGTCAGCATTGAAGAACGAGCAAAGACTGACTTGGTCTCAAAGGATGATGTCTCTCACCCACTCTGATATCCGTTGGTGCTCGAGATCCTTGGAAGATATCTCTATCATTGACCGCTGTGGGGAGTTCCCTAATGTACCTCTGCTTGGAATTAGGGGAGGTATCACCTATAACCCATGCTTAGCTCTTTGACAGTTTGGGTATGCCCGAAGAGACGGCCCTCATGAGATGCTCATCCAAGGTCTGGTGTTCGACTATGACAAAGAAGACCAAGGTTACCGCCAGAGGTTTACACGTGCTTGGGGAATGGTGAACAAGGTGGACAATAGGACTTTGGGACATAAAAACTCTATCCCTCTCGAGCCTTACCTTAGGTGGGTACGGGCTCGTGCCCAGAGTCTCTTGATGCCTTACCCTTCCATCCTTCCTGTCATCATTGATCCTGTTATCGAAGGAGACGTCCCATACACCGTTCTTCATCCTGACATTCCTACCTCTCTCGAAGTCCTACAGAAAGCCTGGGTTCAGTTGAAAGAAGAGCGAGACACCTTTGAAACCCAGTATTACGCCAGTGAGAAGAAGATTCTGGAGCTCACCAAACTGCTTCATGAAGAGAAAAACCTGAATGCCTACATTGCTCTAAAGAGGATGCGTTCGGTCTTTTTGTCTTAGGAGCTTTGCTGTATTTTGTTTCTTTCATTGTAAGCCCAAGGAGGCATGATGTATTCAAACTTGGTTTTATTAATATAACGTGTGTTCTTTTTTGGTTCGAACAAATTTAAATCTCTAAATTTCCTTGGAATCATTTGCATATTGCATCGTCATTCATCATAACATCATACAAGTTTCTCATAACAGGTCACCTTATCCTTCTACTGTTTATTTCAGTGAGATGGATGTTGAACAGATTGTGAAAGATCTGCAGGCGCAGAACGCCCAGTTTTAACAAATGCTCTTGGCTCTGACAAAAGGACAAGAGGAGTTGAAGACTCTGCTGGCCAAAGAGAAGAAGAAGAAAACGAAGAAATCATCCGGTGTTGTGAGCATGGGAAGAAGGTTTAAAGGATAAACCAGACGAACTTTAGACTTTGCAACGTCATCAGGCAGAGGAGATAATCAAACCCAGGAAGTGAACAACAACCCAGCATCCGAAGAAGAGGAAGAGCCTGATTACTCTGAGGAACAATATCCTCCTGCTGATGATAAATACAAACAACTAGAGGATCGTTTGAATGCTATGGAGATTCAGAGGGTACCCAGTTTGGACTTTGAAGAATTAGGACTCATCTCAGGGGTTGTCATCCCAAAAAAATTAAAGGTCCCCACTTTCACCAAGTACGACGGTGTCTCTTGCCCGAAGCTACATCTAAGGTCATACGTCAGAAAGATTCAACCCCACACAGCTGACAAGAACCTGTGGGTGCATTTATTCCAAGAGAGCTTATCTGGGACGCAGTTGGATTGGTTCTATCAATTGGAAGGGACCAATGTTCGCAACTGGGAAGAGTTGGCCGCTGCTTTCTACAAACAATATCAGTACAATGCTGATTTGGCTCCGACTAGGACACAGTTACAAAGCATGTCTATGGGAACGGATGAAGGTTTCAAAACCTATGCTCAAAAATGGAGGGATCTTGCAGGCAGGGTCCAGCCCCCTCTATCCGATAGAGAATTAGTGGATATGTTCCTAGGCACCTTGTCAGGACCATTTTTCAATCACTTGATTGGGAGTTCTTCAGCTGGGTTTACTGAATTAATCATGACTGGTGAGCGGGTCGAGGCCGGTATAAAAAGCGGCAAAATCCAAAGAGATGCATCCTCGAGTATGGTGAAGAAGCCCTTTGTTGGAAAGAAGGAGGCCAGTGCTGCATATGACTATAGAAATCAAAACAAAACTGACTGTCGCCCGGCAGTAAGGGCTGTCATGATTTCTAACCCTGCGCCAAATCAGCAGCGAAATTATCAGTGCAAACCAGAAGCGCCCATGAGACGATTTACCCGTATTAACATGACCATGTCTCAAGTTTTTCCACACCTTCTAAAGACCAATCTGGCAACTTTAAAGGAAGCTCCCAAGAACTCCAATACTGCTTCTCCTCGCTACAACCCGAACGCCCGATGTGCCTATCATTCTGAAAGCCCGGGGCCCAATACAAATGACTGTTGGGCCTTAAAGAATAAGGTGCAAGACCTTATCCATGTGAAAGATACTGAATTTGATCCCCCAGAAACACCTAATGTAATAATGGCGCCAATGCCCAGACATGGCCAAGGTATCAACGCTATTGATGATGATCGTTTTGTTTCCTCCGTGAATGACTTAGTTACTCCTCTATTAACAATTAAACAGAATCTGTAAGTGTTTGGTTGTTGGCATGTTTTTTGGTAAAACCAGGTGTGTGAATGTCATGACTGATGTCATAACATTCTGGGTTACTAGGTACATTCTGCAGAAAAAGGATGTCATACAGAAGCTGCTTAAATTGAGTGTTTAGCTGATCATCATGCAATGATCATATTTATTACATTCTACCAAAATCAGTAAACAGGATTCTTGTTGTCATAACCAATGTTAAGACATCCTGTACTGATCTAACAGTTGTACAATTTTGTTAATTCTGAGATTTTTCAGGAAACTGGTTTACACAGTCCAGTACAAAGTCTCACGTGGACTTTAGGTTAAATTGGCTTAACCCTAATCTGGTTGATAAAGTCCTGTGACCAAGTCTTGAGGTTAATTAACCCTAGCTATTTTCGTGGAAGCCCTAACTAAAGAACAGCGGCCTATATATTCAACAGGACGACTGTTGGTGAAGACAACTTTTTGACAGAAGATCAATAAGGGGCTGTATAGTTTTAACTACTGTAATCCAAGCAATTATCATTGTGATAAGTGACTTGGAGTAGGTTTTGATTGTAAGGGTTGTGTATCACTCAAAGCTTTGAAGCACGAGTGTTTGTGTCACTTGATTAAAGCTTTGAAGCAAAGTCAAGTTAGGTTATGTATCACTCAAAGCTTTGAAGCACGAGTGTTTGTGTTAGTTGATTAAAAGCTGTGAAGCATAATCAAGTGTATGTTCTAAAGAGTGTCTTCATAATTTCGTTAGTCAATTGTTTAGTATCACTGCTGTGATTGAGGGGGAGTGAGTAGGAACTCAGGTTTAAGTTGAACTTAGATTGAAGTTACATTGGGTAGGTCTTAAGTGAAGGAGATAAAATGGTTGGTTTATTCCTGAATTAATATCTCTTATAGTGAATTTCCTCCCTGGCTTGGTAGCCCTCAGAGTAGGTGTTGTTACACACTGAACTGGGTAAACAATTGACTGTGTTCTTTACTGCTTTTAGACTTACTGTCCTGTAGAAAGTCAGATGCGGTGTCATAACATTCATTGTGACATTGAGTATCTACTGCCAGAATTTCAATTGGCATCAGAGCAGGCACTCTGCCTGTCTTACTGGGTGAGATCTAGGGATATTATTTTTTGGCGCTATGGACAAAGAAGGAGTTTTTGGAAACAGACCACCCATTATGGATGGATTAAATTATGACTATTAGAAACCTCGTATGATTGCCTTCTTAAAATCACTGGACAAAAAGGCTTGGAGAGCTGCTGACAAAGGATGGAACCATCCCACCATAACTGAGAAAGATAGGACAATCAGTCTGAAACCTGAGGAAGAATGGAGCAAAGAAGAAGATGAGTTAGCTCTGGGTAATTCCAAAGCCTTAAATTCTTTGTTCAATGGAATTGATAGAAACATATTCAGACTAGTACATCAATGTGAACTAGCCAAGGAAGTTTGGGACACTCTCAAAACTACTCATGAGGGCACATCCAAAGTAAAAATGTCAAGGCTTCAGATGCTGACTACCAAATTTAATAACCTAAGGATGATGGAAGATGAGACCATTCATGAGTTTCACATGAACATCTTGGAGATTGCCAACACCTCAGGAGCATTGGGAGAAAAGATGTCAGAAGAAAAGCTGGTGAGAAAGATTCTCAGATCCTTGCCTAAAAGATTTGCAATGAAGGTGAGTGCTATAGAGGAAGCTCAGGATATCTGCAATTTGAAGGTGGATGAACTCATTGGGTCACTTCAGACCTTTGAGATGGGGATCAGTGACAATGTCGACAAGAAAAACAAGAGCATAACACTTGTATCTAATACTGAAGATGAAAACAAGGAGGATGAAGAAGAAAATATTTCAGAAGCTATAGCCATGTGTTGTACCCCAAAATTTGCCCTCCCATATTCCTCAAGATTTCTCAAAGGTTGCACAGTCAAATCACCTCTTAAGGCAGTCAAGTCAAAATTAGGGTTTTGTGTTGCATCAAGGTCCTTACATCCAAATGAACTCAAGTTCTCCTTAATGTCCTAACTTATTCTCAAATTCAGGTTCGGCTCAAGAGTCAATTCTTTAAAGAATGTATCCGACTGTGTGAGTTTTCTCGAAGAAATATGGTGAAAAAGTGTGCTGAAAGTGCAGTTTTTACGCGCTAAAAAATTCATAACTTGAAGATCGTGACCTGTTTTGAACCCGTTCTGGTGGCCAAAATTCCGTCTTGACATTATCTACGTTTTCATCTCTCACGGCTGGAAGCCAATTTTGATCAGAAGGTCTTCAAAAATATGGATTTATCAAGTATTTTCATACAGAAAATTTGTGACAGAAGTTTATTTGCGTCCTGTTCAGAAAATCATAACTTGGTCGATTTTCATCGTATCGAGCTTGTTCCGGAGCCAAAATTTCACAAATTGAGTTGGCTACATTTTCACAGAAGGTATTAAGTTCAAACGGTATTCAAAAGGCCTTCATTTTTTGCTCAGAGTGCGTGACACGCTGAAAATCCTGAATGCTGAATATTATTTCATTTGGGCCGAAACTTCGAAAATTCATAACTCGGTCAATTTTTATCGGATTGGGCTCATATTTTTACACAAGGTCACTGACTCATAGATCTACAACTTTTCTTCAGAAGTCGAGACCGGATTATGCTCCGATCAATACCAGTTTTTTATTGAAGAACGTGTCAGAGTCGACACTGGAGCCCAAAATAAGTTTGTCTGAGCTGAAACTTCAAAAATTCATAACTAATTCACCGTTTATCCGATTGAGCCGATTTTCGGACAGAAGTTAGTTATCGATGTCAGCTACATTTTGTTTTCACATTTCAACTTCAAAAATTGCACTTAAGTCCCTGCGATTTAGCCTGGAAAGTGACGAACTCTAGTGAACATTGGAGGCTCAATTGCACATTCAAAGCCCATTTTCTTTACCCTAATTTCCATTATATAATCACCTTCTTTTCACACAAAACAAAGAGGAGAAAAGGAGAAAAAAAACCTGGCCACAACACTGTCAGAATATCAAATTCTTTCAAGAACCCTAAAACCTTGAAATCCTTATTACAAATTCCTCTCTCACTACAAACAAGTCATCACAGTTACAAACCAACACCTCACTACTTCTTCAGTAAGGGTAAGGCTGACTTGATCTCCATGATCCAAAAGGCATAAAAGCATTCATGTCACTAATTTTTCAGTGAGGGTAAGATTGATTTGATCTCCATGATCAAAAGGGTATAATCATTCATACATGCCATATTGTGCCTAAACATTAAATTTCTTCATATATTGGCTTTATTTGCATTTTATGATTTTATTTAATGTGTTCATGAGATTCAACACTGCAGATTTAGACAGGATCCCATGCAGGTTCATTAAGGAACGTTGAGGCCAAAAGCCAAAAGCCAAATGGCCAAAAGCCAAAAGCCAAAAGCCAAAAGCTAAATGGCCAAAAGAACAACTTATGCATGACACCAATACATGGCGAGACAGACATCCTGAGAAGATTAAGGAACGTTGAGGCCAGAACACAAATGGCCAACATCCAGAACACAAATGGCCATGAAACTCAATCCAATGGCCAAAGAATGCAGACCGTTCAAAAAAATCTCCCCTTGGGCCTGAAACCCCCCTTGGTTTGCATCCTTTTTAATTTTATTTTATTTTCATTTCTAATTCTTTTTTAATTGTTTTAATTGTTTTTTTCACCATAAAATAATTTTCTATAATAAAAACAGAAAAATCAAAAATACAAATATATTTAATTATTATTAATTTCATCACTAACCTATTTTTTGTAAATAAACTCTAACAATTAACTTAGTTTAATTTAGGTTTTTAAACTTTAATCTTTTTCTTAATAAGTAAAAAGTATCTAGAATTAGGTTTTTTTTGACATTTTCATCTCTTTCTTAAATAAATTATTAATCATCATTATTTATCATTATTATTAATTATCATTAATTTTGTAAATAAACATGTACATTAAATATTATGTAAATTAGGTTTTAAACTTTAACTTTTTTTTAATAATTAAAAATATTTAGAACTAGGGTTTCCTTCTAATTTTAAATTCTTTTCTTTATTTTCATAAATACAAAAAACCTAAAAAACATTTCTTTTCTTTAATAAAATAAATAATTAACTTTCTTATTTCAATTTAATTTCAAAAGGGTCCAACGCCCTCGAACGTTCAACTTTAATTTTTTCGCGCATTTATTCTTATTTTCCTTTGTGAATATTATGTAATTGCTCAAGCCTTGTAATAGTAATTAGGAATTTATTTACTTTCCGCATTTTTTATTCAAAACGGGTCTTTGTTAATTTTGCGATGTATAGACCCGCGCCTTGTAATAGCGTAGGATTTTACTTTCCGCATTTAAATTTCCGCACTTTTAACTGCTAAACTTTGCATGAAAGAATGTATGGCCTAAAATAAAAACAAGCGTAGATCACCATGATACATGTACAAGATAAAACATAACTGAAAACAACACACAAATTCATACACCACTCTTAGGGTACGCCTCACTGTTGCCTTGCCCTCGAAACGTGGTCGTCGAGTATAGGATGTTTTAGTAAGTCCTTATGTCCATGATCTATGGCATAAGGGTAGCTTCTAAGGTGTCCTACTGTTGCTCTGGTGACCACACTGTCCCTACAAACGAATTTACCCGAACACCTCCAACGGTGGTGCTACCTACCTCTCAATGGTGGGATGACACTACCTTAAGGACATTTACACAGCCTAATTCCTTAGTGTAGGTAGATGACTCGTAGATACTTGCTCTATTCAAAAACAAATCAAAACTCTTTTCACATCGACACTTTCAAAAAGCTTTCAAAACAATTTTTTCAAACACTCTTGAGGACTGATACAAGAGTCGATCTGAAATCTTTAAACGAAACTTTTTTCAAACCCACTCACATTTGAAAAGCAAACACATTTTGGAAACACAAATGAGCAAGTATCTAAGAGCCCATGGATAACCATGGATAGAAAGGGTGCTAACACCTTCCCTTTCTATAAATCTACCTCCCGAACCGAGAAACTATCTCATAAGGAATTTTGATGTGCTTTTGTCCTGTCCATGTTGGAGAAAATAAAAGACGGTGGCGACTCTTGCTTCGGCGACATTTCGCGAAACCAGCGTTAAACAGTCAGTTCCAGATCCACCGATCACAGAACTGGCGACTCTGCTGGGGATAATTATAAGTGAGGTGTACCTTAGGATTAGATCATACTTATGTTTTCAATTTCTTGCTTTGATTGCTTTATATTTGTGGGTTGCATCGGAGTTACATAGATCCTAACCCGGATCTGGGGATACCCTGTTAGGTAGCATAAGCTGTAAGGGACCTGTCCGGCGTAGACCGACACGGGTGAAGCAGTGGCTACGTTGGTGTGGCACCTTGGTCTGTACCGATATCCCTTGTGTCGCAGCGAGGAGAATATGGGTCTTCTGAGGAGTCATTAAGCACCAACCGACCTTAGAACCTTAAATGACCCAACTTGGCCAATAGAACAGTAGCAGTATGCTACGCCCATTGAGGCTAAACTCTCGTGATGGTTCTGGCCGCAAGAAAAGATTGCGAAGCTGGAGTTATGACCGATTGAGGGTAGTCAGTGATATTGGGATACTCTAGAACCCGGTTACTTCTAATAGGACAGGTCTTAACCAACAAACTGAAAGAGGGTAATACCTAGACCCCATGTTGGCCTAAACTCTAAGGGCTTCTCTTGTGTGACTTTTGTGCCTTCCAACTTGACTATTTGCATGCTTGTTATCTGACACTTGAGTTTCTTACAGGTTTTGTTTACAGTCCTTAATTAGGACTCATAACAGGGTTTACCTATATTACCCCATGCATAACATACCATCATACCATTGCATACATCCTGCATAAAGACTAATCCATTTCAAGGATCTCAAGGGCTTGTGATGCAGGTCATGATGAACCAACGGTCCAACAAGGGCCAAAGGGGATTTATTTTCCTCTAGCCAAGGTTGTCAGGGGCTATGACCCACTGGATATGGTGAGCCTTTGACCCTTGAAGAAGGACTCTCAACAACATGCAGTTCCTTCAATCAAGCTATCGGATCCCAACTCTAACAATTTTCTTGTTTACCCCGCGAGATCCTTAAAAATATTGCATGCATACATACATATCATTGCATTATAGGTATCCCTTTTACAGGTTGCTTACCTTCTTCGCTGTTTATTTCAGCCGATCGTCATGAATCCTGAATCATCTACTGAGCAATCCATCAAGGCTCTCCAGGCTCAGAATGCCCGGTTCCAAGAGTTGATCATGAGTTTGGCCCAGGGGCAACAAGATCTGAAGACCCTGCTTTTGAAAAAGAAGAAGAAGAGGACGGTGATGTTCAACCCTAGACGCAAATCTGGGAATGGATCACGAAATGAAGTTGAGCAGACTACCCCATCTGTTGGGAAAGACAGTCCCCAAGAAAGGGAGGTTCCTAGTCCAGTGTTCTTCGACAATGAGACATAGTTCAATGATGAGCAATACCCTCCAGCTGAGGACAGGTATAAACAGTTGGAAGACCGGCTAAGTGCCATGGAGATACAAAGAGTGCCCGGCCTGGACTTCGAGGATCTAGGTCTGTCTTCTGGGGTAGTAATCCCGCACAAATTCAAGGCACCTACCTTTGCCAAGTATGACGGGGCATCCTGTCCTAAGCTGCATCTCAGGTCATACACGAGGAGGATCCAGCCCTACACGACTGACAAAAACTTATGGATCCATTTCTTCCAGGAGAGTCTTTCAGGGACTCAGCTCGAGTGGTTCTATCAACTGAATGGAGCCAACATCCGTACCTGGGAAGACGTAGCCACTGCATTTTACAAGCAATACCAGTATAATGCCGACCTTGCTCCCACGCGCACTCAGCTCCAGGGAATGTCTATGGGTACAAGAGAGGGCTTTAAAGAGTATGCTCAAAAATGGAGGGACCTTGCTGGAAAGGTACAACCACCTCTAACTGACCGCGAGCTCATCGACATGTTCTTGGGGACCCTGTCTGGTCCATTCTTCAACCACCTGATTGGGAATTCTGCTGCTGGGTTTACAGATTTGGTCTTGACCGGGGAAAGAATAGAAGCTGGCATCAAGTCAGGGAAAATACAGAATGGTGACTCCTCGAACACTGAGAAGAAACCATCCAAGAGAGAATCTAGTGCTGTCTATGGCTCAAGAGGGCAGAATAGGTCCGAACACCGCCAAGATGTCAACGCGGTGCTTATTGCAAAACCGGCCGACACTCCTCAGCGTCACAATCAGCAAAGGGAAGAGAGACCCAAAAGGCAATTCACTCCCCTCGGCATGACCTTGTCACAGATATTGCCACAGTTGCTGGAAACCAAGTTGGTAACTCTCATGGACCCTCCAAAGAATCCCAACAGGACGCCTTCAAGGTATAACCCCAACGTTCGCTGCGCTTACCATTCTGACAGCCTGGGGCATGCTACAGATGACTGTTGTACTTTGAGAAATAAGGTCCAGGATCTGATTGACGCAAAGGAAGTCCAGCTCGACTCTCCAGAGACTCCCAATGTGATCACTGCTCACTTGCCAAAATATGGCTAGGACTGGATTTTTTGTTCATTCGAATGTTCAATTTGTAATTTTATTTTGATTGTTCAAACATTTATTCATGTTAAACATTGTTATTTCATTAATGCACTACACATGTCTGTTTTGAAGTAATTATTTCGTATTCACTATATGCAAACTGTTTTCATTTTTTTTGTGATGATCAATTCTCGGTTAATAATTCTAAGCCTCTTGAGGGAGGATGACGAAAACGATACCGCGATCATTACAGTATGCTTTTGAACAGACCCCGCTGATGAGGTACAGGCATTGTTTCAATCCCTAAACACTGGAGTTATAAGGAAGATAATCCCTCATCAACCCCTCTGAGCCAAAGAAGTAGGAGTTTTTCTTTTCGAAAATTAAAACCCTTAATCATAACCTGGGGCAGGGTAGTTCTCTCAGTTGATCCAAGTGCATAACAAACGGCACCAAAGAGGTCCTTACAAAACAAAAAAAAACAGTGATGGTTCCCTATAATCGTCAAGACAAGCAGTCATTATCTTTCAAAAAAAAAAACAAAAGCCCAATAAGTCAAAACCTATGAAGGAGACTTACAAAACTGGGGCATCCCGCTGACTGTAATCACAAAAGAAACAGTTCAGGCAAAAAACAGGGATAACGAAATCAAAAAAAAGGGAAAGAGGTCACACAAACCCTCAATAACAAAAAGGAATGACTGCCTATTCAAAATAAACTATCAACATCCGAACCATCACGGGAATATCAGGACAAAAACTCAAATAAGGTCTAACGCACGATCAGCTGAGTTTAGGATTGAAGAACATCACGAAGAGCGGGTGGGTACAAATAAAATTTGAGCCTTTATCCTTTGTTTCTTAAACCGTGAACCAGGCCACGTTACAACCCTAAAAAGTCCTAGCTGAAGCATGGGTTAGTTCGAAAGCATAATGTTACAAAGGTATCCTGACTCCTTAAGGCTCGCAGTAAAATAACGAGTTTGACATCACAGTTTACAAAAGAACTCACTTGTTTTATTAAAAAACTGCATTTCCAAAAACTTCGAAACAGACATAAGCTTTGCATTTTTAACATAAATTTGTTTGCATACGACTATTTGTTTGAACAACATAGAAGCTCGCACGATGAATATCGGATGAACAAAAGCACTCCCAAAAAAGGGGCATGACATGATCATTGTCCGTCATCTGGGGCAGTTAAGTCAAGATTCAGAGAATCTCTCAAATGCCAAATAGCCTGGGGCAAATCTCTGTCTAAGTCACTTGGGGAATTGGACGATCAAACGAAGATCTTCTGGTGGCATGGCAACACAACAACAGGGGCACCTCCCTACATTCTGAGAACGTGGACATAGTCGAAAAAATACTACGCAAAATCAAAGACCCGCTAGGTTGACACACCTAGGCAAAAATAAGGGCTTCCCGGCGAACCAAAAGGGTTCGGGCAAAAATAAGGGATGAAATGAAAAAAATCTGTACACCCGGCAAGTCGAAAACTTGAAAAGGAGGCTTGGGCAAAAATGGGTATCCCGGTGGACTGAAAACCCGAAAGGGCGGTCCAGGCAAAAATTAGGGATCAAAGCGTACGACTATGTCCCGGTATCTCGTCACTTGCCTACCAGAAGAAGATTTGTCAAACGGCAGTCATCAAATACCTTCACAGGTACCTTCTTCTCCAACAGAAACTGGGGCAATAATGAGTTGTCTAAATGATCCGGTTGCCCTGTCCACCGAGGTGCCAAGGTAAGTTCAGCTGAAGAATGCGACCAAGATACCTTCACTCCCTGCAAAGCGAACGCGTCTCCCTGGTTTTATTCAAAGGTTATTTCTCCACCAGAGCTTATAACTGGATTATCCTCAGCTAAAATCCACGGAAAGATCGTCCTCGGCAAAGTTCTTCTTATTCCCCAACGGAGTTCATCAAAATTTCCAACAAAGCTTATCAACGGTATCCCCAGCGGAGTTATCTTCATCAACCTCAGCAAAGTACCTCTCTTTCCCCACAGAGTTACCTCCCCGCAGAGTAATCTATTCGCCAAGTTTATTCCCCAACGGAGTCATCTTCTCCTACCGGTATTCTTGCAATCATCAACGGAAACGAAGAATCTCACTCTTCAACATCAGCCCAGGATTTGACTTCCCGGCATCCGTCAAGGATCTATTTTCCCAGACGAAGATACATTCATAAACATCACATTGTTATACATCATGATACATGCATATACTCATCATATCATACAATCTCATGTGTTGAGAACATCATTGCTTGATTCATATCATGCATTGCATATGACTGACCTTTACCTTTCAGGAAGGATACAGTTAAATGATCAGCTGTGTAGACGAATACAGTCAAAAGAGACCAACCCAGTCAAAGAATACAAATCCAGTTAAATCAATGCCTAAATATTTCTCTGATACAACTCATCGTTATAGACACTCGTCGTTATAGACACTCGTCGTTATAGACACTCGTCGTTATAGACACTCGTCGTTATAGACACTAGTCGTCATAGACACCCATTGTTATAGACACTCGTCGTTATAGACACCCGTCGTTATAGACACTCGTCGTTATAGACACCCGTTGTTATAGACACCCGTCGTTATAGACACCCGTCATTATAGACACCCGTCGTTATAGACACCCGTCGTTATAGACACCCGTCGTTATAGACACCCGTCGTTATAGACACCCGTCGTTATAGACACCCGTCGTTATAGACACCCGTCGTTATAGACACCCGTCGTTATAGACACTCGTCGTTATAGACACTCGTCGTTATAGACACTCGTCGTTATAGACACTCGTCGTTATAGACACTCGTCGTTATAGACACTCGTCGTTATAGACACTCGTCGTTATAGACACTCGTCGTTATAGACACTCGTCGTTATAGACACTCGTCGTTATAGACACTCGTCGTTAAAGACCACTCGTCCATGAGGATAACCTGTCAGTAGAGACAACTCACCAACCTAACATTACCAGACTCGATTCCTGTATCTTGCCAGGGCACGTCTGAAGAGTTAGAAGATCCGATTCCTGTATCTTGCCAGGGTGTATCTGTTGACGACTAACATTACCAGACTCGATTCTTGTATCTTGCCAGGGCACGTCTGAAGAGTTCGAAGATCCGATTCCTGTATCTCGCCAGGGTGTATCTGTTGACGACTATATTCTCCGGACTCAATTCCTGTATCTTGCCAGGGCACGTCTGAAGAGTTTAAAGGTTCGGTTCCTGTAACCAGCCAGGGCACATCTACATAAAGAAATTGAAGATCAACTCCTGTAACAGGCCAGGTAATTATCTTTCTTTTCTCAGGTACGCAAGTTCTCGCTAAGGAATCTCTTATGCGATCGACACCTAGATGGCATCTGTAAGCCCATCCACATACCAACAGCCTCCGAACGGCGTCTATAAGCCCATTCCTGACAAGGTTCTGTCACACTTCCAGATGGCATCTATAAGCCCATCCTCCTATCCATCATCTCTCCAAATGGCATCTGTAAGCCCATTCCCGTCATCACATTGCTGATACTTCACTATGTGAGCGCAAATTTCTGGGCACTTTAGTGTTCAATCATCTTCCACCTTCGGATTACGAAAGGCACGCAAGCCAATCTGCATCCTCAGGTCTAAGAAGATTGAACAGGGGCAACTGTTGTACCCCAAAATTTTCCCTCCCATATTCCTCAAGATTTCTCAAAGGTTGCACAGTCAAATCACCTCCTAAGGCAGTCAAGTCAAAATTAGGGTTTTGTGTTGCATCAAGGTCCTTACATCCAAATGACCTCAAGTGCTCCTTAATGTCCTAACTTATGCTCAAATTCAGGTTCGGCTCAAGAGTCAATTCTTTAAAGAATGTATCCGACTGTGTGAGTTTTCTCGAAGAAATATGGTGAAAAAGTCTGCTGAAAGTGCTGTTTTTATGCGCTAAAAAATTCATAACTTGAAGATCGTGACCCATTTTGAACCCATTCTGGTGGCCAAAATTCCGTCTTGACATTATCTACGTTTTCATCTCTCACGGCTGGAAGCCAATTTCGATCAGAAGGTCTTCAAAAATGTGGATTTATCAAGTATTTTCATACAGAAAATTTGTGACAGAAGTTTATTTGCGTCCTGTTCAGAAAATCATAACTTGGTCGATTTTCATCGTATCGAGCTGGTTCCGGCGCCAAAATTTCACAAATTGAGTTGGCTACATTTTCACAGAAGGTATTGAGTTCAAACGGTATTCAAAAGGCCTTAATTTTTTGCTCAAAGTGCGTAACACGCTGAAAATCCTGAATGCTGAATATTATTTCATCTGGGCCGAAACTTTGAAAATTCATAACTCGGTCAATTTTTATCGGATTGGGCTCATATTTTTACACAAGGTCACTGACTCATAGATCTACAACTTTTCTTCAGAAGTCGAGACCGGATTATGCTCCGATCAATACCAGTTTTTTATTGAAGAACGTGTCAGAGTCGACACTGGAGCCCAAAATAAGTTTGTCTGAGCTGAAACTTCAAAAATTCATAACTAATTCACCGTTTATCCGATTGAGCCGATTTTCGGACAGGAGTTATTTATCGATGTCAGCTACATTTTGTTTTCACATTTCAACTTCAAAAATTGCACTTAAGTCCCTACGATTTAGCCTGGAAAGTGACGAACTCAAGTGAACATTGGAGGCCCAATTGCACATTCAAAGCGCATTTTCTTTACCCTAATTTCCATTATATAATCACCTTCTTTTCACACAAACCAAAGAGGAGAAAAAGAGAAAAAAAACCTGGCCACAACACTGTCAGAATATCAAATTCTTTCAAGAACTCTAAAACCTTGAAATCCTTATTACAAATTCCTCTCTCACTACAAACAAGTCATCACAGTTACAAACCAACACCTCACTACTTCTTCAGTAAGGGTAAGGCTGGCTTGATCTCCATGATCCAAAAGGCATAAAAGCATTCATGTCACTAATTTTCAAGTGAGGGTAAGATTAATTTGATCTCCATGATCAAAAGGGTATAATCATTCATACATGCCATATTGTGCCTAAACATTAAATTTCTTCATATATTGGCTTTATTTGCATTTTATGATTTTATTTAATGTGTTCATGAGATTCAACACTGCAGATTTAGACAGGATCACATGCAGGTTCATTGAGGAACGTTGAGGCCAAAAGCCAAATGGCCAAAAGCCAAAAGCCAAATGGCCAAAAGCCAAAAGCCAAAAGCCAAAAGCTAAATGGCCAAAAGAACAACTTATGCATGACACCAATACATGGCGAGACAGACATCCTGAGAAGATTAAGGAACGTTGAGGCCAGAACACAAATGGCCAACAGCCAGAACACAAATGGCCATGAAACCCAATCCAATGGCCAAAGAATGCAGACCGTTCAAAAAAACCTCCCCTTGGGCCTAAAACCCCCCTTGGTTTGCATCCTTTTTAATTTTATTTTATTTTATTTTCTAATTCTTTTTTAATTGTTTTAATTGTTTTTTTCACCATAAAATAATTTTCTATAATAAAAACAGAAAAATAAAAAATACAAATATATTTAATTATTATTAATTTCATCACTAACCTATTTTTTGTAAATAAACTCTAACAATTAACTTAGTTTAATTTAGGTTTTTAAACTTTAATCTTTTTCTTAATAAGTAAAAAGTATCTAGAATTAGGTTTTTTTGACATTTTCATCTCTTTCTTAAATAAATTATTAATCATCATTATTTATCATTATTATTAATTATCATTAATTTTGTAAATAAACATGTACATTAAATATTATGTAAATTAGGTTTTAAACTTTAACTTGTTTTTAATAATTAAAAATATTTAGAACTAGGGTTTCCTTCTAATTTTAAATTCTTTTCTTTATTTTCATAAATACAAAAAACCTAAAAAACATTTCTTTTCTTTAATAAAATAAATAATTAACTTTCTTATTTCAATTTAATTTCAAAAGGGTCCAACGCCCTCGAACGTTCAACTTTAATTTTTTCGCGCATTTATTCTTATTTTCCTTTGTGAATATTATGTAATTGCTCAAGCCTTGTAATAGTAATTAGGAATTTATTTACTTTCCGCATTTTTATTCAAAACGGGTCTTTGTTAATTTGGCGATGTATAGACCCGCGCCTTGTAATAGCGTAGGATTTTATTTTCCGCATTTAAATTTCCGCACTTTTAACTGCTAAACTTTGCATGAAAGAATGTATGGCCTAAAATAAAAACAAGAGTAGATCACCATGATACATGTACAAGATAAAACATAACTGAAAACAACACACAAATTCACACACCACTCTTAGGGTACGCCTCACTGTTGCCTTGCCCTCAAAACATGGTCGTCGAGTATAGGATGTTTTAGTAAGTCCTTATGTCCATGATCTATGGCATAAGGGTAGCTTCTAAGGTGTCCTACTGTTGCTCTGGTGACCACACTGTCCCTACAAACGAATTTACCCGAACACCTCCAACGGTGGTGCTACCTACCTCTCAATGGTGGGATGGCACTACCTTAAGGACATTTACACAGCCTAATTCCTTAGGGTAGGTAGATGACTCGTAGATACTTGCTCTATTCAAAAACAAATCAAAACTCTTTTCACATCGACACTTTCAAAAAGCTTTCAAAACAATTTTTTCAAACACTCTTGAGGACTGATACAAGAGTCGATCTGAAATCTTTAAACGAAACTTTTTTCAAACCCACTCACATTTGAAAATCAAACACATTTTGAAAACACAAATGAGCAAGTATCTAAGAGCCCATGGATAACCATGGATAGAAAGGGTGCTAACACCTTCCCTTTCTATAAATCTACCTCCCGAACCGAGAAACTATCTCATAAGGAATTTTGATGTGCTTTTGTCCTGTCCATGTTGGAGAAAATAAAAGACGGTGGCGACTCTTGCTTCCGCGACATTTCGCGAAACCAGCGTTAAACAGTCAGTTCCAGATCCACCGATCACATCATGCTTGGAAGACAATTCAACAAACTCATAAAGAGAATGGATCCAAAGTCAAGGTCAAATGTTAAGAACATTCCTTGTGACATTAACAGATCCTATGACTCCAGCAGAAGACCAAAGTCTAAAGAGAAGGGAAATCAAAGCAAAGGAATTCAATGCCATGGATATGAAGGATATGGGCACATTCGAGCTGAATGTCCTACCTTTCTTAAGAAACAAAAGAAAGGAATGTCTGTTACTTGGTCTGACTGTGATTCAGAAAGTAATTCTGAAGAAGAATCTTCCAAACTAGTTACTGCACTAACTGGTATTTGTAACTCTGATAGTGACTCTAGTGATGAGGAAGTGACATTTGAAGAACTGGTTGATTCCTACAAGAAGTTATGTATCAGAAGTGCTAAAGTCTGTCAGCAAAATGAGAGACAAACAAAACTCATAATAAAGTTGGAGGCTGAGAAAAAGGCAGACATTGATACTATAAGTCATCTAGAAGGGGAAGTTCAAATGCTAAACTCAAAACTGGACCAGATGACCAAATCTGTCAAGATGCTGACAAATGGAACTGACAAATTAGAAGAAATCCTTCAGATTGGACAAAATGTGGGAAACAAGTCTGGTCTAGGATTTGTGGCAGCAAAGAAATCTGTTATGGACAAGAAGAAGATCAGACCTGATAAACAAATGTCAAAGCAGATGTCACAACATAGAACTCAACATCGAGAATAGAGAAATATGAAGAAAAAGTATCAAAGATGGAGATGTCATCATTGTGGGAGGTTTGGTCACATAAAGCCATTCTGCTTAAGATTATATGGATATCATAATCATACCCTAGTTGTCAAACCTAAGTCTAACAAGGTACCACATACTCAACAGTGGAAGAAAAAGGCTACTGCCCTGATAGCTCACACCTCCCTTAGAGTATCTGCAAAGGAAGACTGGTACTTTGATAGTGGATGCTCTAAACACATGACTGGAATCAAGAATCTTCTCAATAATGTTAAACCCCACACTACTAGTTATGTGACCTTTGGAGATGGTGCTAGAGGAGAAATCAAAGGAGTTGGAAACTTGGACTGTCATGGAGTTCCAAACCTAAATGAAGTATTGCTGGTAAAAGGCTTGACTGTTAATCTCATAAGTATAAGCCAATTATGTGACCTAGGATTCAAAGTCAACTTCACCAAGTCTGAATGTCTTGTAACTAATGAGAAACAAGAAGTTGTAATGAGAGGAGTCAGATCTAAAGACAACTGCTACTTGTGGGAGCCTGAGAACACTAATTACTCTTCTGTGTGTTCTATTGCCAAAGAAGAAAAAGAAGTGAAATTGTGGCACCAAAAACTTGGTCATCTACATCTAAGAGGAATGAAAAGGATTATATCCATGGAGGCAGTCAAAGGGATTCCAAGACTGCAAATTGATGAAGGGAGTGTCTGTGGTGAATGTCAGGTTGGGAAGCAGACTAGGATGTCACATCCAAAGTCAAGACATTTGACCACCTCTAAGGTACTAGAACTTTTACATATGGATCTGATGGGACGAATGCAGGTGGAAAGTCTTGGTGGAAAAAGACATGCCTATGTTGTTGTGGATGATTTTTCCAGATTCACCTGGATTAACTTCATTAAGGAAAAATCTGATGTATTTGAAGTGTTTAAAGAACTGTGCAAAAGAATTCAAAGAGAAAAAGAAGGGTGCATTGTCAGAATCAGAAGTGATCATGGCAAGGAATTTGAAAATAGTAAGTTTGATGAGTTCTGTTCCTCAGAAGGAATTAATCATGAATTCTCTTCACCTATAACTCCTCAGCAAAATGGAGTTGTAGAAAGGAAAAACAGGACCATACAGGAATCTGCCAGAGCAATGATACATGCCAAAAGACTTCCTATTCATTTTTGGGCTGAAGCTATAAATACAGCTTGTTATGTCCATAACAGGGTCACCTTGAGAAAGGGAACATCATCCACCATTTATGAACTCTGGAAAGGAAGAAAGCCTACAGTGAAGTACTTCCATGTATTTGGAAGAAAATGCTATATTCTGACAGCTCGTGAACAAAGGAGAAAGATGGACCCTAAAAGTGATGAAGGAATATTCCTAGGATACTCTACCAACAACAGAGCTTATAGGGTATTCAATTCCATGACCAAAGTTATGATGGAATCAATAAATGTCATAGTTGATGATTATCATGAGGAAACAGATGTCCCTTGTGATGTTGAGACATTCTTTAAGACTTCAACTCAACAGGATGATCTACCTAACACTAGTGCTTCAAATTCTGAATCAAAGGAAGCTAACAAAGACCCTTCCATCAGAATTCAGAAAGATCATCCTAAGGAACTCATCATAGGAGATCCTAACAGTGGAGTCACTACAAGATCTAGATAAATCATCTCAAACTCTTGCTTTGTATCTAAAATTGAACCAAGAAATGTTAAGGAGGCTTTAAATGATGAATACTGGATTGGAGCAATGCAAGATGAATCGAACCAATTCAAGCAACATGAAGTATGGGAGTTAGTTCCTAGACCAGAAGGAACAAACATCATTGGCACAGAATGGATCTACAAGAACAAATCAGATGCTGAAGGAGTTGTCACCAGGAATAAGGCAAGACTTGTTGCTCAAGGATACACTCAAGTTGAAGGGGTTGATTTTGATGAGACTTTTGCTCCTGTAGCCAGACTGGAATCAATCAGACTCCTGTTGGGAATTGCTTGTCTCCTTAAGTTCAAGTTATTTCAGATGGATGTAAAAAGTGCCTTCCTAAATGGGTACTTAAATGAGGAAGTTTATGTGGAACAACCTAAAGGATTTGTGGATCCAAACTACCCTGATCATGTATACAAATTGAGGAAAGCTTTGTATGGCCTGAAACAATCTCCTAGAGCATGGTATGGCAGGCTGACAAAATTTCTCTCTGACAAAGGATACAGAAAAGGAGGCTTGGATAAAACTTTTTTTGTCAAAAATGAAGGAGGAAAGGTGATGGTAGCTTAAATCTATGTTGATGACATAGTGTTTGGGGGAATGTCAGATAAATTGGTTAAACATTTTGCTGACCAGATGCAGGCTGAATTCGAAATGAGCCTCATGGGAGAATTGACCCACTTTCTTGGACTGCAAGTCACACATATGGAAGACTCAATTTTTCTGTCTCAAAGCAAGTATGAAAAGAACATTGTCAAGAAGTTTGGAATGGAGAATTCCAGTCACAAAAGGACTCCTGCACCTACTCATTTAAAGCTATCCAAAGATTCAAGTGGGGTTAAGGTGGACTAAAGCCTGTACAGAAGCATGATAGGAAGTATGCTATACTTAACAGCCAGCAGACCTGACATTGCTTTTGCAGTTAGAGTATGTGCAAGATACCAAGATGATCCCAAAGTAAGTCATATCAACCAAGTGAAGAGAATTTTGAAGTATGTAAGTGGAACCTACAACCATGGCTTGCTGTACTCTCATGGATGTGAACCAACTCTAACTGGTTACTGTGATGCTGATTGGGCTGGAAGTGCTGATGATAGAAAGAGCACCTCTGGAGGATGTTTCTTCTTAGGAAATAATCTTGTCTCCTGGTTCAGCAAGAAACAGAACTGTGTGTCTCTCTCTACTGCTGAAGCTGAATACATAGCAGCTGGTAGTAGCTGTTCTCAAATGATCTGGATGAAACAAATGCTTACTGAGTATAATGTCACACAAGATGTTATGACATTGTACGATGACAATTTGAGCACTATCAACATTTCCAAGAATCCTATTCAGCATAGCAGGACCAAGCACATTGACATTAGACATCACTTCATCAGAGATCTTGTAGAGGAGAAGACGATTAAACTGGAACATGTTGCCACTGAACTACAACTGGCTGACATATTTACCAAGGAACTTGATGCAAATCAATTTGAAAATTTGAGGGGCAAGTTGGGTATTTGCCAACATGAGGAAATGTAGCAATTAATTTTGCTTAAGACAAGGGATGAAGGAGATTTTTTTGTTAAGTCTATTTTGATTGGGTTAATCATCTGTTTCCCTATTTCTTTCATAATTGTTAAGAAGTTAAATAGACTCTCATTTATCTCCTTCCTCTCTCGGCTCTGCAACAATCTTCATTCTCTCAATAAAAGATTTTACTCTCGCTGCTACTGGTTTTCTAAGACGCTCAACATGTCTCAACTATCCATGACATCATCCTCTTCAAAGACGACTACTTCTTCCACATCCTCTGATCGAGAACCTAGGGCAATCACAAACTGCATGGATTCTGATGTTCTGGAGATAACTCCTCTTCGTGAACTGGAAGCTGACCCCTATAAGGTTAAAAAGCTGAGAACAAGACATGCAAGAAGGTATCAAGCTTCTACATCTGGTAATCCCTCTCAAACATCCTCTGTTCCCTCATAAATATCAAATAGGGAAGGCTCAGCTTATGTTCATCAAGCAATAGCTAGACTTGTTACAAGGATTCTAAATGAGAATCACTCGGTACCTGGAATTTCTGTACCTTTGAATCAAGAAGATGCTAGTCCAAATGTTGAAATGAATCCAGATGTCACTCAGAATGTTGAGACACCGGATGACAACATTAGGAAATCATCTAAAAATCTTGATGATCACCAGAACCCTTCTGAGAAGGATGTTGAAACCCCGGTTATTGATGTTGATGAAGAATACTCTGACAATGACCTAATTGCAAATATCAACCCTAGCATAGCTAGAAAAATGATGAACAGAAAGGGAAAGCAGGATGCTGCCAAATGTATGTCCAAAGAGAAGACAACTGATGTTGGAGTAGAAACTGTGAAGGCTGGATTGTCAAAAGGGAAGGTGAAAACTCGAGTACCTGCTAGTAGTCTCTCAAAGCCTGTGAGACAACCAATAGATAAGAAAAGGAAAGAGCCTGAACCCTTTGATTCTGATGAGGAATCAAAATTTGAATTTGATGCTGAAGACATACCTCTCAAAAGGAAACTCCCATCAAGCAAAATGTATAAAGTCCCTGAAGTCCCCACTGACAACATTTCCTTTCACCTTCCTGAGAATGCAAACAAGTGGAAGTATGTTTGTTTGAAAAGGATAGCCTTGGAAAGAGAACTGAACAAGGGTTCCATGGAATGTAAGGAGATCATGGACCTAATCAAAACTGCTAGTCTAATAAATACTATGGTAAAGTTTACCAACTGCTATGAAGTTCTTGTCAAAGAATTCATAGTGAATTTATCTAATGGGTGTGCTGATGGAAGGTCAGCTGACTTTAAATGTGTCTATGTGAGAGGAAGAAAGGTAAATTTCTCTCCCTTTGAAATAAAAAAATTCCTAGGAAGACCAAATGATGCTTTCCCTGAGCTAGAGGTTACTGACAACCAAGTATGCCAAACCATCACTGCAAATCAAGTCAAGAGCTGGCCCTTAAAAGGGAAGCTGAATGCAAGCAAGCTGAGCATGAAATTTTCCATTCTGCACAAAATTGGTGCAGCCAACTGGGTTCCCACCAACCATAAATCAACCATCTCCACAGGAATGGGAAGATTCATTTATGCTGTTGGAAGCAGGACAAAATTTGACTATGGCAAGTATATATTTGATCAAACTTTAAAACATGTTGGAAGCTATGCTGTTAAAGGCCCTATTGCCTTTCCCTCCCTCTTATGTGGTATAATCCTTGCTCAGTATCCTGACATTCTAGTTGAAAAAGATACTGTATGCAAAAGAGCCCCTGCTCTTGGGTTGCACTACAAGCTATTTCAGGGAACTCATCTTCTTGACATTGTCATGACATCAGCTGAGACATCAACTGTCAAAACTCAGTCCAAGAGAACTGATGTTATAGCTGTGCTGAAGGAAACCTGCAAAGAGATGGATACAAGGAAAAGGACTCTTGAGGACCTGATTGCTAGACTAGAACAGGAGGAGACTGAAGGACGAAGAAGGGAAGAGGATGCTGCTGAAGATCAGCTTAATGCTGAAGATAGTGCCTCCTCTGAAGATGACAGTGCTTGAAGTAGATGACAACCTTGCTGCTGGTACCTATTGCTGCAAGTGTTTTTAGAATTTTTATCTGTGTTTTTATTTTTGGATGACTGTATATCCTAAAAGTACATGTATCTTTGGCCTATTTATGGCTATAGAGGGGGAGAAGTTTTTGTGTTAATTAGACTTGGTAGACATTATTTCTTTCTGCAGACATATTAATTCTGTTGCTTTCTAATCTCTGATTGTTTAGGGGTTTTAGCCAAAAATTTGCCAAAGGGGGAGTTTGTAAGTGTTTGGTTGTTGGCATGTTTTTTGGTAAAACCAGGTGTGTGAATGTCATGACTGATGTCATAACATTCTGGGTTACTAGGTACATTCTGTAGAAAAAGGATGTCATACAGAAGCTGCTTAAATTGAGTGTTTAGCTGATCATCATGCAATGATCATATTTATTATATTCTACCAAAATCAGTAAATAGGATTCTTGTTGTCATAACCAATGTTAAGACATCCTGTACTGATCTAACAGTTGTACAGTTTTGTTAATTCTGAGATTTTTCAGGAAACTGGTTTACACAGTCCAGTACAAAGTCTCACGTGGACTTTAGGTTAACTTGGCTTAACCCTAATCTGGTTGATAAAGTCCTGTGACCAAGTCTTGAGGTTAATTAACCCTAGCTATTTTCGTGGAAGCCCTAACTGAAGAACAACGGCCTATATATTCAACAGGACGACTGTTGGTGAAGACAACTTTTTGACAGAAGATCAATAAGGGGCTGTATAGTTTTAACTACTGTAATCCAAGCAATTATCATTGTGATAAGTGACTTGGAGTAGGTTTTGATTGTAAGGGTTGTGTATCACTCAAAGCTTTGAAGCACGAGTGTTTGTGTCACTTGATTAAAGCTTTGAAGCAAAGTCAAGTTAGGTTATGTATCACTCAAAGCTTTGAAGCACGAGTGTTTGTGTTAGTTGATTAAAAGCTGTGAAGCATAATCAAGTGTATGTTCTGAAGAGTGTCTTCATAATTTCGTTAGTCAATTGTTTAGTATCACTGTTGTGATTGAGGGGGAGTGAGTAGGAACTCAGGTTTAAGTTGAACTTAGATTGAAGTTGCATTGGGTAGGTCTTAAGTGAAGGAGATAAACTGGTTGGTTTATTCCTGAATTAATATCTCTTATAGTGAATTTCCTCCCTGGCTTGGTAGCCCCCAGAGTAGGTGTTGTTACACACTGAACTGGGTAAACAATTGACTGGGTTCTTTACTGCTTTTAGACTTACTGTCCTGTAGAAAGTCAGATACGGTGTCATAACATTCACTGTGACATTGAGTATCTGCTGCCAGAATTTCAGAATCTACTACAAGTCGGCCTGTTCCCAGGCTGCAATGAAGATTGTCACTTATGTAAGTCTCTACCATACAACTGTTTGTTACTAAAGATAGGCGTCCAGTGCCTAATGACTAGCAAAGAAATCCTATTTGAAAAGCTACCTCTTATCAAAAGTTCTTATCAAGATGTTTCGATAATCACCATTTCCGACAATCCTCCCAGGGTCTCCACCAAAAGACCCGTCAGGATTACATCTGTTCCAAGATCTGCACCTTTAATCATCATTATGCCAAGACCAATATCATACTCCTCAGATAAAGCTGTTCCCTGGAGTTATGGGGCTGACGTTTATTACTATGGCGTCAAGCAAGATCAGTTGGTTGTTAAAGACGAAGTTGCAAGAGATATTGATCCCGATATCGGTAATATCACTGGGACCAACAAAATAATAAGAAGTGGAAGAGTCTTCTCACCTGAGATTTCTCCAAAGACCATTGCTACTCTTGTGATCATTCCTAATGCCAATCCTACCGACACTCCCAATGATACTCCTATTGTTATCCCTGCTACCGATACAAGGGGCAAAGAGGCTGTGAATGAGCCTGTCCAAGCAAGAGACGTCCCGAGATCATCCTTGAAGCTTCTATAAAGGAGATAGAAGAAATACTGAAGATAATCAATAAAAGTGACTACAACATTGTAGAATAATTGGGGCAGACCCCCTCGAAGATATCATTGTTGTCCTTACTTTTGTGTTCTGAAACCCATGCCAAATCCTTGGTAAAGTTTCTTAAGACCACCCATGTGCCCCAAGAGACCTCCATCAACCAATTTGAATACTGTGTGGTCAGTCTAACTGCTGATAACGGATTGGGATTTTCCGACGCTGATTTAACCTCTAAGGGAAGGAAGCACAACGATGCCTTACATATTTCCATTGAATGCAGGGGCACCACACTTGCCCACGTTCTGGTGGATACTGGCTCATCATTGAATGTCTTGCCCAAAAATGCTCTCGACCGACTGGATTGCGAGGAGCTCATCTTGAAACCTAGCAACATCATAGTAAGGGCCTTTGATGGTTCAAAGAGGACAATACACGGAGAAGTTAATATCCCCATAAAAATTGGGACTCAGACTTTTGAATCAATTTTCTATGTGATGGACATCCGCCCTTTGTATTCTTGTCTATTAGGTCGACCCTGGATCCACGGTGCTGGTACCATCACTTCTACCCTGCACCAAATGCTAAATACCCGATTAAAGAAAAGATTGTCACAGTTCACGGAGAGGAGGAGTATATGGTTAGCCATCTGAACTCTTTAAGGTATGTTGAAATGGATGGTGAATTCATAGAGACTCCCTGTCAGAACTTTGAAGAGGTTCCAGCAACGGTCGCGGCAACCAAGTCTACTCCAAAGGTCCCGAAGATTACCAGGCCTCCGCTGAAGATGGCCTCTTTGAAAGATGCTCGAGCAGTAGTTGAAGAAAGAGGATGTACTATCTAGGGTCAGCTTTTGGATATTCCCTACAAGTCCAAAAAATTTGGGTTGGGGTTCACTTCAGAGGCCCAAAAAGCTGTTCGACGTTCTCGTGCTGGGGGACCACCTCTGTATATCAACAATCAAGGATTCAATGCAATAGAAGACAGTGATGGCAGCTGTGACATGGACGAATGGATTTTTCCAACCATCAGCGGAGGGCTGAACAATTGCGAAGCCAAATATTTCATTCCTATTACTTTTATTCAAGAGTAATTGTCTTTTAATATTTTCAGGCTTGTAATATTTAAATAATTCAGACTTTTTAAAACCTTGTGTCTTAACCGAGACACAACGGTCCATTTGTGAGGGTTGTCACTTCATTCTCATATGTCATTAATGAATCATGGACGTTTTTGCATCAAATTTTGTTTTCTTTGTCTTTTCTTTCTTACATTTTATTTCTTTCAAAGGTAGCTATGCTCTTACACACACTCAAATATTAAAAATTCAGATCTATATCCACTCAGGATCCCACGGGTAACAGTTCTGCTATGGCCAATTGTGACTTTGAAAATCCGATCTACCAAGCTGACGACGAAAGTGAGGAAGATTGTGAGGTTCCAGGGGAGTTGTCCAGGTTGTTTCAACAGGAAGAAAGGACCATTCAGCCACATGAAGAGCCGATCGAAACAGTTAACTTGGGAACTGAGGAAGACAAAAAGGAGGTAAAGGTGGGTGCCAATTTGGAGCCTAATGTTAAGGAGCGTATGGTTCAGTTGCTTCACGATTATGTTGAAGTCTTTGCCTGGTCATATAAAGATATGCCGGGACTAGATACAGACATTGTGGTGCATCGTCTTCCTACGAGGGAAGATTGTCCTCCAATAAAACAAAAGGTTCGTCACATGAGGCCCAATATGTCAGAAAAGATTAAAGCAGAAGTCATGAAACAATTCAATGCTGGATTCTTGGCTGTTACCTCTTATCCTTAATGGGTTGCCAATGTTGTTCTTGTGCCCAAGAAAGACGGTAAAGTACGAATGTGTGTGGATTACAAAGATTTAAATAGGGCAAGCTTCAAAGGTGATTTCCCACTTTCCCACATCGACATTCTAGTTGACAATACGACACAACATAAAGTGTTTTCCTTCATGGACGGTTTCTCAGGCTACAACCAAATCAAAATGGCATCTGAGGATATAGAGAAAACAACCTTTGTTACACAGTGGGGCACATTCTGCTATAAGGTCATGCCATTCGGACTGAAGAATGTTGGGGCAACCTATCAATGTGCCATGGTAGCCTTATTTCATGAAACGATACATCATGAGATATAAGTCTACGTAGATGATATGATATCCAGATTGCAAATGGAGGAAGAGCACCTTAATCACTTACAGAAACTGTTTGAGAGACTGAAGAAGTACAAGCTAAGGTTGAATCCAAACAAGTGCACATTCGGAGTACGGTCTGGTAAGCTCCTAGGATTTATCGTCAGTAACAAAGGTATCGAGGTTGATCCTGCCAAGGTTAAAGCAATACAAGAGATGCCTTCTCCTCGTACTGAGAAAGAAGTCAGAGGATTCTTGGGACGTTTGAATTACATTTCCAGGTTCATTTCTCACCTAACAGCTACTTGTGAGCCAATCTTCAAGCTCTTAAAGAAAGACCAAGTAGTCAAATGGAATGATGAATACCAAGTTGCTTTTGACAAAATCAAGGAATACCTACAAGAGCCTCAGGTATTTTTACCACTCATCGAGGGGAGACCTTTAATCCTATATTTGACTATTTTAGAAAACTCAATGGGGTGTGTGTTGGGGCAGCATGACGAGTCTGGACGAAAAGAGCATGCTATTTATTACATGAGCGAAAAGTTTACCGACTGTGAAACAAGATATTCACTACTCGAGAAAACTTGCCGCGCTCTGGCATGGGCTGCTCGTCGGCTGACACAGTATATGCTGACCCATACTACTCTATTGATATCTAAAATGGATCCGATAAAGTATATCTTCGAGAAGCCCGCTCTTTCTGGGAGGATAGCAAGATGGCAGATGATCCTGACAGAATATGACATACAATATACTACCCAGAAAGCTATAAAGGGTAGTGTATTGGTTGATCACCTCGCTCACCAAGCTGTGGAAGACTATCAGTCCATGAAGTTCGAACTCCTGGATGAAGATATCATGACGTTAGACAACTATGAAGAAATCAGGCCATATGACGGACCTGAACAAGGATCCCGATGGAC
Source organism: Vicia faba (assembly GCA_948472305.1). Taxonomy (NCBI): domain Eukaryota; kingdom Viridiplantae; phylum Streptophyta; class Magnoliopsida; order Fabales; family Fabaceae; genus Vicia; species Vicia faba. The sequence continues at coordinate 1,256,100,847 of OX451738.1, forward strand.
CCTTTTCTTTGATGGAGCATCCAATGCACTTGGTAATGGTATCAGTGTCGTACTTATATCTCCGGAAGGATGTCATACTCCCTTCATTGCCAAACTTTGCTTCAACTGTACAAACAACATGGCAGAATACGAAGCATGCATCTTCCGTCTCAAAGCTGCTATAAACTTAGGGATCAAATCCTTGGAGGTATTTGGAGATTCAACTTTGGTCATCAGTCAGATCAAAGGGGAATGGGACACCAAACATCCCAACCTTATCCCTTACAAAGAACATATGTTGACATTGTTGCCGCATTTTGAGAAAATTACCTTCGAGCATTTCCCGTGAGAAGAAAATTAGCTAGCAGACGCACTAGCTACAATGCCATCTATGTTTAAACTTAATTGGGATAACGAGGCTCCTCAAATCACCATTGATCGGATGGATGAACCAGCCTACTGTCACGAGATCAGTACGGAAAAAGTAGTGGATCGACCTTGGTTCCATGAAGTTAAAAGGTATCTCGAGTCTCAGGAATATCCAGAAGGAGCTTCAGTGAATAACAAGAAGTTCCTAAGAAGATTCTCGGCTAAATTCTTCCTTAGTAACGATATTTTGTACAAACGCGGTCATGACTCTGTATTACTTCAGTGCATAGACAAAGTTGAAGCTGAAAGGATCATGGTTGAATTACACGAAGGCAATTTTGGTACCCATTCCAGCGGGCATATGATGGCAAAGAAAATCCTACGAGCAGGCTATTATTAGTCTACCATGTTGGAAGATTGCTATCAACACTCTCGGACTTGCCATAAGTGTCAGATTTATGCGGATAAAGTGCAAGTACCTCCGGTTTCTGTGAACGCCTTGACGGCTCCTTGGCCCTTTGCTATGTGGGGAATCGATATGATTGGGGAAATCAAGACAACGACCTCCAATGGACACCGCTTCATTTTAGTGGCCATCGACTATTTTACAAAGTGGGTTAAAGCAGCTTTTTTTGCTTCCGTTACTAAGAATGTGGTCGCCCGGTTCATCAAACATAATCTCATTTGTCGGTACGGTATCCTAGAGAGAATCTTCACTGATAATGGTACGAATCTAAACATTACTATGATCACCGCCTTGTGCGAGCAATTCAAGATTCAGCATCACAATTCTTCCCTTTACCGGCCAAAGATGAATGGTATTGTCGAAGCTGCAAATAAAAATATTAAGAAGATCATACAGAAAATGACAGTCACATACAAAGACTGGCATGAGATGCTACCGTTCGCTCTCCACGGGTATCGTACCACAATTCGCACATCAACTGGGGCAACACCCTATTCTCTGGTATATGGCATGGAGTCTGTCTTGCCCATTGAGGTCCAGATCCCCTCTCTAAGGATCATGAAGGATGCTGGTCTGAACGAAGAAGATTGGATCCAAACTCGACTTGATCAGTTGAACTTGATTGATGAGAAGAGACTGGCAGCTATCTGTCATGGTCATATATACCAAAAACGCATGATCAAAGCTTTTAATAAAAGGTCAAACGTCAGGTATATCGGGTCGGTGACTTGGTAATCAAGCGTATCATTTTGCCACAATGTGATCCAAGGGGAAAATGGACTCCTACATATGAAGGGCCATTTGTAATCAAAAGCATATTCTCTGGTGGAGCAATGATCTTGACCACTATGGATGGCGACGACCTCTCGCACCCTGTAAATACAGACATAGTTAAAAGATTCTACGCATGATCAAAGACCCGCTAGGTTGACTGGCCTAGGAAAAAATAAGGGCTTCTCGGCGAACCAAAAGGGCTCGATCAAAAATAAGGGATGAAAATTTAAAAAATCTGTACACCCGGCAAGTCGAAAACCCGAAAGGGCGGCTTGGGCAAAAAAGGGTATCCCGGTGGACTGGAAACCCGAGAGGGAGGTCCAGGAAAAAGTTATGGATTGAAGCGTATGACTATGTCCCATTGGATCATCTTGCAGACAATCTTCGATGTCGACCAATCAACTCAAACGAATTTAAATCAATCTAATCGACTTTGCCGAGGCGACAAGTGGACAAGACATTCAGATACATGAAGACTATAGCAGAATGGGAACCCCATGGGATTATTTCACATTGCTATCTTTTCTTTGTATCAATTTTCATTTTTTACGACGACATTCTCTCGCTAGAATGCTCGTCTCATTGTACAAAAAATACTTATTCAAGTTAATACGAAGATATCCCTTTTGAAAGTGAAAAACCATCTATTTTTCTTTATTTCTGTGTCTTGTTTACAAAAATGTCCAATGATTTATTTTTGAGCATATGCATTTGAACGTGATTACTGTTACAAATAAACAAAAAAATGGAAAGACAATTACTAATGACTTTAAGAAATAGGATAATATCTATAAGCCATTCCATAAGATCTTCGCAGGCACCTTCTCCAGCAGGAGCGGAAGCGAATACATCCTACTACAGAATCGCTAACGTATTTCCAGTATGTTGCCTGTTGGTATCAAGTGTTCTCATATTCCTGACAGGATAAAACTTCCAATCACCGCTCTAGAGTGTGCCCAGTAAGTTGCCCAACTTCTCAGATTTCCCCAGCAGGAAATCATGAAGTCTACAAGTAATGTCTGGCTTTTCCCTTCTACAACAGAGTTCATATTTGGAAATTCACCCATCAGTGCTTCAGAAGGGATTTATTTTCCCCGCTTCCAGCAACGCTACGGCACAAACAATCTTTATTTCCATACATTTGCATCCATACGTGATAGCATTGACAACACAAGTACATACAGTGCAATCTCATTTATTTTGAGAGACAAATATCACTCCATGCATCGCATACATCATAGCATTTCATACAATTACCTTTTCACCTTTTGCAGGAAAGAGTCATTCGACAGGAAATTATCATCAATAAATTTCCAACAGACAAAGATTTTCAACAAGAAAAGACTGGTCAACAATCTACATAACAAAATATTTCTTCCAAATTCTTACTGGTTCAGATAAATCTCTCAACGGTTTATTCTGATTCATTTCCATATTTTCACTAGTTTAGATAAATCTCTCAACGGTTTATTCTAATTCGTTTCCAGATTCTTACTGGTTCAGATAAATCTCTCAACGGTTTATTCTGATTCGTTTCCAGATTCTTACTGGTTCAGATAAATCTCTCAACGGTTTATTCTGATTCGTTTCCAAATTCTTAATGGTTTAGATAAATCTCTCAATGGTTTATTCTGATTCATTTCCAGATTCTTACTGGTTCAGATAAATCTCTCAACGGTTTATTCTGATTCGTTTCCAGATTCTTACTGGTTCAGATAAATCTCTCAATGGTTTATTCTGATTCGTTTCCATATTTTCACTGGTTCAGATAAATCTCTCAACGGTTTATTCTGATTCGTTTCCATATTTTCACTGGTTCAGATAAATCTCTCAATGGTTTATTCTGATTCGTTTCCATATTTTCACTGGTTCAGATAAATCTCTCAACGGTTTATTATGATTCGTTTCTAGATTCTTACTGGTTCAGATGAATCTCTCAATGGTTTATTCTGATTCGTTTCCAGATTCTTACTGGTTCAGATAAATCTCTCAACGGTTTATTCTGATTCGTTTCCAGATTCTTACTGGTTCAGATAAATCTCTCAATGATTTATTCTGATTCGTTTCCAAATTCTTACTGGTTCAGATAAATCTCTCAACGGTTTATTCTGATTCGTTTCCATATTCTTACTGGTTTAGATAAATCTCTCAACGGTTTATTCTGATTCGTTTCCAGATTCTTACTGGTTCAGATAAATATCTCAACGGTTTATTCTGATTCGTTTCCATATTTTCATTGGTTCAGATAAATCTCTCAATAGTTTATTCTGATTCATTTCCATATTTTCACTGGTTCAGATAAATCTCTCAACGGTTTATTCTGATTCGTTTCAAGATTCTCACTGGTTCAGATAAATCTCTCAACGGTTTATTCTGATTCATTTCCAGATTCTTATTGGTTCAGATAAATCTCTCAACGGTTTATTCTGATTCATTTTCTGTTAAAAATCAAGTTCAGACTTTCTGTCAACAATCATCTTTGGACGAAATCTATAAGCCCATCTCTGACGATTCTCCATCGCTTCTCCAAATGGCATCTTTAAGCCCATTTCCTTATGCAATCGACCAATGCATCATCAAGCTCAAATTTCTGGGCACTCTAGTGTTCAATCATTTCTACTTCAAGTTGCGAACGAAAAACGCGTCGATCTCGCTTTTCAAGTTTAAGAAGATTGAACAGGGGCAGCTGTTGTACCCCAAAAATTTACCTCCCATTTTCCACTCAGGATGTTATCCCAGGGTTCCTCAAACACTCAATTTGGCTCAAAAGTTGATCAAGTAGATTCTCTTCCTAGGAAAACAATCAACAATTAGGGTTTGGCGCTTCTCAAAGAAAATTGAGCCCTCAAGGTTTCAAATGATTTTCATAGGTCTTCATATCTCCTCAGAGTTGTTAAAACCAGTTTTCAGACCTTGCAGTACAAGTTTTCCCAATCAATGGTCCAGATAACTGAAAACAACTACAGCAGCCCCGAAATAAACCCTTTTGCGAGAACAAGTTCAGGTGCTTGTAAACTTCTTCGTTATTCAATATTTTGAGTTGTTTTTCTTGTGTACGATTCTCCTTGATGCTATCTCCGATTTCTCTTCATAAATCAAAAATTAATTACGCGCAGAAGATCACCAAAATTCGAGTGCGTTAGAAGTCGCATCGTGAAGTTTGACCTAATTTCAAATAACAGTCGTCTGATTTCTAAGAATTGTAATTTCTTCAAATTACAAGACCTTGAGATGATTATTCCGGTTTAGGGTCATAAGTGATGTCACACATGGGTTTATTGTGTTGGAATACTTTTAAAAATTTTTTGAATCGTCGCAAGACTTTAGTTGATTTCTAAGTGTTCTTAACCGCATTTTGTTGAAGTTGGTTAATTCTACAAGATTGAAAAATATTCTCCAAAACATGTTTGTTTGGCAATGAAGTTCCATTCTAATCAGGCATGGAAGACGATGTCATTTTGAATTAATTTGATTTAAAGTTTGAAAGATAAGGCGCTCTGGTTTTACTTGAAATACAAATTACAAAAGCGTTAGATTTTCTTGAGGTTCAAGTTACCAAGCAAGACATATGTTCAAATCACACAAATAGGGGTTTCATATTTCATCAAGATTCAAGTCTCAGTCTTTTCTCAAGAGGCATTTTTTAAGTTCATGGGCCACTGAGAAGAATCCAATTCGTTCTCATAATTTATATTATGTCAAAGAATATTCAGATTTTTGCAAGTCTTAGAAACAAATTCAAATTGAATCAAGAATGAAGGATTACATCAAGACTGCATTATTTGAATTTTACAAAATAAAGCGGAATTCATCGTTTAAATTTACAAATGAATTGGAATGCGCTTTACAAGTTTTAAACCACGTAATTCAAATTACAAGAATCGTGATATTATTGAAATCCCTAATAATATGCTAAGCTACAAGGGAACTTCTTCATCTTCAAGTCTTGACCAATTACTTCAAGTCATTTCTCACCGATTCTCCCCCATTGCCCAAGCTGCTCGTACATGAAACAAGAAAGAAAGTTAGCGAGCATATGAAAAATTCAAGAAAACTTTTGTTTAGAACAAATTTTTCTCATCATGAGGGTTATGCTCTGAATCAGAAAAACTAAGAGCTCATTTAATCATGTGCTGAAGCTAAAAGCCTCATATAAATCAGTTTCAATCATGGGTTTTCTTTTCCAATTGCAAATCACAAAGGTGAACCTTGGTTCACAAAAGAAAAAGAGGTAGTGTAATGAAATCACAATAGGCAAATACAAAATTTAGAAATAGCAGCATCACAAATCAAAGGTTTAAGCCCAACAAAAGCCTTAATTTTGTCCTATCATTGGCCCAAATAAATATGTTCATTGCAAATCATAAAACATGTTTTTGATTCACAAGTACAGCAAAGAGAAAAGTCATGCATTGCTGCCCAAAAATCTGCTAACAAAACAGACCAACAGTTGCATAAAATAGGCAACAAAAATCTGCAGCAATAAAGATATAACAGCAGCATGCCTCAAGTGTTCAAACTGGCCAAACATTTCCCCCCAAAATGTTATCACACTACTATGATAAAAATGGACAGAAACATCAAAAGCAAGAGGGAGACAACAACAGAAAGATCACTAAAAAACACAAGATCATTAGAGTTCTTTGTTTCAAACAGCAATATCACTAAAAAACGTCCTCACCCTCATCATTTTCCTCACAGAACCCTTCAGAAAAAATACATTACAGAAAGTTCAGCAAAGGGTCATAGAAGTCGAACTTCCCTGTCAAAGAAAGGTGTGGAGTCACCATAACAACAACGATCTCTGTAAGCATTCTTCTTGACCTCATGTACACAAACTTTTGTTTGCTTGTTTTTTACTATCATAGGATTTTTTGTTAAAAAATCAAAATACGCAAATAAGTTCTTGTAATGTTATATTGTAAATCAAAACTTACCCAAAAAAAGCAAGAGCAGTAAATATTCATCACCCATCTCTTAAAAAATGATATAGAACACTCTTCTCCGAAGTACCAAGCCAGATACTGTTTAGCACACGGAAACCCGAAACGAAACCGAAATGGGCGAAGATCTAAGCGACAACCAAATCTTTTCCATGAAAGGGGCTTTACTCTGTTCGACACCGACGGTGATGGTAAGATCGCTCCATTGGAGCTCGTACTCCTCCGTTGATTTCTCGGCGGAAACCAGGTCCAAACTCCACTCGAATCCACCTACAAACGCAAACAGAGTGACATACATAGCATAACAATAGAGAAGAAGGAGAACTTTCAAAGCGAATAAAGTTGTGGAACCAGTCACTTACCCGGAGGAAACACAGTTTAATATGTAGTCTCTAAATCGTTTTCGTCTCGTTTTCGCATCATCATCCCTGTAACTTGTGAAATTCGCGTATCATATTGCAATCATGGGGTTGGGGACTGTTGGGTTGTGGTTTCTTCCTTCATGATTGGAGTTTCGAATAAATTTGGTTCCCATGGAAAAGCAGAAGAAGCGTCAATGATTATGGTTATTTTAACCTAGTCTCGTGTTGGTTCGCAGGGCGGATCCGGGCCAACCCGCTCCGGCCATTTCTTTGTTTCTGGCTCATCTTGTTAAATCCATTTGGGTCACCGCACCAAGTTAATAAGCATCAGCCCTTTGACACATTTTTTTTACCTCCAACAGCACCACCATTTTTTTTGTTTGATATTCCATGATACTTAGTTTTGTTTTATTAAGTTTTCTTAATTCTGTTTAATTAATTTAGTTTAGTTGGTTTCTTAGAAATAAATATTTAGTTTTAGTTAGATAATTTTACGAATTAGTTTAAATTTAGAATTAATTTAGTTGATTTAGAATGTTATTTTAGTTTAGAATCTTTTTAGTAGTTTTAAGTTAATATAGACTTTTTCTTAGTAATTTTGGAAATTTTTAGATACTTTAATTTTTTTTAGTTAGTTTAGAAATATTTTTTTAACAACTTTAAAACTTTAATTTTCTTTCTCTTTTTCATTTGCCCGTAGTTTACCATTTTTTCCGCATTCTTTCGATTATTGTAATGGCTTATGGATTGTAATAGTTTAACTAGGCTCTTACTTCATCCCCATTTGTAAATTTGTATCCCCATTCCCGAAGCTCTGTAATAGCGTAGAATTTCAATTTCCATATTTCATTGTTTTACTTATTACTGTATAGTAATTAGGCGTGTATGGCAAGATTTAAAATCAATAGGTAGATAACCTAATTTCAAAGATGAAATTAGCTTGAATCAAACACACTTCTCCATACGCGCACCTCTAGGATAATCTCGCTTGTTGCCTCGGAAATACAGTCATGTCCCTCGAATATGGGACGTTTTAGCAATGACCCTTAAGATAACAACATTAAAAGGAGGAAGAAAAGAACCTTGAGACCTTTCGAATAGGTAGATTCGTTTTTAGTTACTCGCTTGCTCACGACAAAAACATTTTACACCAACACTTTCGTCTCAAAACATTTTCAAAAGACAAAACATTTTGTATACATTCTTATAGAGACGAGAACCATTGCAAATCATCTTTTCAAAACCACTTTCAAAAAACACATTCCACAAACACATCTTTGAACTATTTTTTGAAACAATACTTTGTACGCGTTCTTATAGAAACGAGAACCATTACAAAGACATTTTCAAAATATTTTCAAAGCCCACACCACAAGCACACTGTCAAAATAAAAGCAAGTGATCTAAACGAGTAAATAAGAGCCCATGGAAAACCATGGATGAAAAGGGTGCTAATACCTTCCCTTTTCATAATCTACCCCCCGAACCCGAGAAATAATCTCGAAAGGTCTTTCCTGTGCTTTTTTACCTTTCCTTTTGGATAAAAGAAAAGTCGGTGGCGACTCTTGCTATCTGCCCAAATGCGATCAAAACGCAAAACATCAAGTCAGTTCTCCCACCGTATCACAACGTCGTATCCCCAATGGGTTGCAAATGTTGTTCCAGTTCCAAAAAAGATGGTAAAGTCTGTACGTCTATAGACTACATGGATTTAAATAGGACAAGCCCCAAAGACGACTTCCCACTACCACATATTGATGTCTTGGTTGATAACACTGCTCAACATAAGGTATTTTCTATCATCGATGGCTTCCCAGGATATAACCAAATCAAAATGGCGCCCTAAGACATGGAGAAAATAACCTTTGTCACACGGTGGGGCACCTTCTGTTATAAGGCCATGCCTTTTGGGCTAAAGAACACTAGGGCAACTTATCAACAGGCTATGGTGGCTCTATTTCATGACATGATTCATCATGAGATAGAAGTCTATGTTGATGACATGATAGCAAGATCCCAAACTTAGGAAGAACACCTTGATCATCTACACAAGTTATTTGAAAGGCTGAAAAAGTACAAACTAAGGTTGAATCCAAACAAATGCATCTTTGGGGTAAGGTATGAAAAGCTCCTAGGCTTCGTCGTCAGTGGAAAAGGTATTGAAGTCGATCCTGCAAAGGTCAAAGTAATCCAAGAAATTCCAGCTCCCTGTACTGAGAAGGAGGTCATAGGTTTCTTGGGATGACTCAACTACATTGCCTGATTCATCTCTCACTTAACTGCTACTTGTGAACCACTCTTCAAGCTGTTGAAGAAAGATCAAGTAGTAAAATGGAATGACGACTGCCAAATCGCTTTTGACAAGATTAAAGAATACTTACAAGAGCCTCCAATCCTGATGCCACCAGTTGAAGGAAGACCTCTGATCATGTACTTAACCGTGTTATAGAATTCAATGGGGTGTATGTTGGGGCAGTATGACGAGTCTGGTCGAAAAGAGCATGCAATATACTACCTCAGCAAAAAATTTATCGACTGTGAAACAAGATATTCACTACTCGAGAAAACTTGTTTCACTTTGGCATGGGCTGCTCGCCGACTAAGGCAATATATGTTAACTCATACTACTATATTGATCTCTAAGATGGATCCTATCAAGTACATCTTTGAGAAGCCAACTCTCTCCGTAAGAATAGCCCGACGGTAAATGATCTTAATTGAATACGACATTCAGTACACTACATAAAAAGAAATCAAAGGAAGTGTGATGGCAGATCATTTGGCGCGTCAAGCTGTAGATGACTACCAATCTATGAAATTTGAATTCCCAGACGAGAATATCACGCTGATTACAGATTGTGAAAAGCCCGAACTATATGAAGGACCTGAGCAAGGATCGCGATGGACTATGGTTTTTGATGGAGCTTCCTATTAGAACATAGTTTGATTCTACAACCCCTGATTAGAGTTTTGATGATAAAGAAATACAAAGAATAAAATTATTTCAAAGATATATACAAAGAACAATTATGCTCCTTAGAAATTATGTTTTGTATATGCATAAGTTCTGATGGAATCAACATCAGAATGGAATCAGCATCAGAAGATCAGAAATATGTGCTACACGCTGAAGCTACCAGATCATACGCTGAAGTTTGTTGACCAAAATCTGCACCTAAACAAATACACTCTGACTCTGATCAAAGACTCCTACCATATCATCAACATTCTGAAAGCGTTATCAGCAAGTTTTCTAAGAAGACTCTGAAGCGTTACTGATTATTCAAGACATAATTAAATGCTAACGGCTTTCTTCAGACAAAGATCTTCTACAAAAGGAAAGTGCATTATTATCATTAAACCTGCTTTATGGACAATGTATCCTTGCTTGCCTATATAAACAGGTCTGCTTGTGAAAAGAAGCACGTACGTACGCACTCAAAATTTGCCAAGCTATCCAAACCACGCATAAAGCATTAGCAAATTCATTTTATTCCAAGCTTATTTTGTGTAATTATCACAGTTGTGATATATAGTTTTGTAAGAAAACAACAACACACACTTGTTCAATCATTTGTAAAAGAGGTTCCTTGAGATTAACCAGATTGTGGTTGTACTCAAGAATACTTTAACAGTTGTTAAAGTAGCTGTTGTAATCCTTTGAGAATAGTGGATTAAGATCTCGTTGGAGAGAGTCGAAATCACCTTGACGGGTGGACTGGAGTAGTTTGAGATCAAACGAACCAGGATAAAAATAATGTGTTGTTAAGCCTTTTGATTTAAGTTTTTCAATTCAACCCCCCCCCCCCACCCTCCCTCTTGTGTTTTTCACATCATCAATTGGCATCAGAGCGCCTGGTTCTGAGCTTTAACACTTAACCGTGTCAGTACAAGATCCAGCGTCAAAAAAACACAATGGCAGGACCAAGTTAAAACATCAGCAATGAAAATAATGAAGAAAGGGACAGATTCAGTGGCAAACCTCCAGTCTTTGATGGAGAGAACTTTGACTACTGGAAAGACAGAATTGAAAGTTTCTTTCTGGCCCATGATGCTGATCTGTGGGACATGGTGACTGATGGATACACACACCCAGTGGATGGACGTGGTCAGAAGATTGACATGAAAATGATGTCTGATCAGCAAAAGCGTGAGTTCAGAAATCATCACAAGGCCAGAATAATTCTTCTCAGCGCCATCTCATATTCAGAATATGAGAAAATATTAAACAGAGAAACCGCCAAGAATATGTTTGATTCTCTGAGAATAACGCATGAAGGCAACATTCAAGTCAAAGAAACAAAAGCTCTTGCGCTCATTCAGAAGTATGAGGCATTCAAGATGGAAGACAATGAATCAATAGAAGCTATGTTTTCAAGATTCCAAATTCTTGTTGCTGGTCTAAAAGTTTTTGAAAAAGGATATTCCACTGCTGATCACGTTAAGAAGATCATCAGAAGCTTGCCAAAACAGTGGAGGCCAATGGTCACAACGCTTAAGCTAGCCAAGGATCTCAACAAAATCTCTCTGGAGGAACTTGTCAGCTCCCTCAGAAGTCACGAGATAGAGCTAGAAGCAGATGAACTTCAAAAGCAAGGTAAGCCATTAGCTTTAAAATCTAACAGAAAATCTGACTCTAAAGTTTTGCAGGCTGTGGAAGAAACCTCTGATGGATCCTTATTAGAAGAAGATGAACCGTATCTTCTCTCCAGAAGGGTGAACCAACTGTGGAAGCAGAGGCAAAGGAAGTTCAGGAATCCCAGAAAATCAGAATGAATCTTCCTCTAGATGCAGAAGGTCAGAATCCTCCTTTGGACACAAAATATCTGAAGGCTCTTCAGGATACAAAAAGCCAAACAACAAAGACATCATCTGCTATGAGTGTAACGAGAAAGGGCACTACAAAATTGATTGCCCAAAGCTTCAGAAGGAGAAGCCCAAAAAGAAGTTTGGCAAGGAAAAGAAGAAAAGTCTCATGGCTACATGGGATGATTCTGATACATCTAAAGCTAACTCAGAATCAGATGATGAAAGAGCAAACATAGCTCTCATGGCAAACGTCTCTGAAGACAGTGAAGCTTCTGGTTCAAACTCAGAATCAGATACAGAAGAGGTATTCCCTGACTTTACTATCAACTTTACTAAGGCTGAACTAGCTGAAAGCCTTAATGAAATTCTGGAAAGGTATCAGCAGATTAGAGTCAAATTCAGAAACCTGAAAAGGAATCTTACTTCTGACTCTGATAAGACTGAAAGTCTCAAATTGGAGAAGTCTGAGTTAAAAGATAAAATTTCAAAATTAGAAAACCAATTGCAAAACTCTCAGAAGGAAACAATCCCTAAAACTCCCAGCAATGCTGATGAGATCATCAAAGAGTATGATCACAGCTTTCAGAAGTTTCTGGCTAAAAACATAGACATAAGCAAAATGGCTTCAATGATCTATGGAGTTAGCAGAAATGGCAGAAAAGGGATAGGATATCAAGGTAAGGTTCCTACACCAAAAATTGCCATGGAGTTAGTTATAAAACGTACTCCACTTGATTCACACTTTATATATGGGCACACACATGACATAAAATATACAAGCAGTGATTACTCTGTCAAACTAAAATTCAACCAGAGTTTTTGTAAAACTAACAAATCAGGACCCAAGAAAATATGGGTACCTAAGGATAAAATAATACATGTGGCAGATAACTTTAGCAGTAAAGCAAAGACACCTGTCATGGTACCTGGACTCTGGATGCTCACGACACTTGATGGGAAAAACGCATATGTTCGAAAGCCTAGAACTTAAGCCTGGAGGCCACGTAGGCTTTGGAGGTAATCAGAGGGGAAATATTATTTGGCTCTGGAACAGTAGGTAATGGAAATCTTCCCTCTATAAGTAATGTTTTATTAGTTGATGGATTAATGCATAACCTGTTATCCATAAGTCAATTAAGTGATAACGATTATGATATAATCTTCAATCAAAATTCATGCAAAGTTGTTAGTCAGAAAGATGGGACTATCTTATTTAATGGAAAGAGGAAAAACAACATTTATAAAATCAAACTTTCTGAACTGAAAAGTCAGAATGTAAAATGTCTTATGTCTGTTAACAACGAGCAATGGATCTGGCACAGAAGATTGGGACATGTTAGTATGAGAAGAATATCTCAGATTAACAAACTCAATCTGGTCAGAGGACTTCCTAACTTGAAGTTCAATTCAAATGCTCTGTGTGAAGCATGTCAGAAAGGCAAGTTTGCAAAACCTGCTTTCAAATCCATAAACATTGTTTCCACCTCCAAGCCATTAGAACTTCTGCACATTGACTTATTTGGACCAGTAAAAACTGCTTTAGTCAGTGGCAAGAAATATGGGTTAGTAATCGTAGATGACTATAGCAGATGGACATGGGTAAAGTTCTTAAGGCACAAGGACGAGTCACACTCTGTGTTTGTTACCTTCTGCAACCAAGTTCAGAATGAAAAAGATCTTAGAATCGTCAAAGTCAGAAGTGATCATGGTGGAGAATTTGAAAATAAAGACTTTGAATTATTCTTTAATGAAAAAGGCATTCTGCATGATTTCTCTTGTCCTATAACTCCCCAGCAAAATGGAGTTGTAGAACGAAAGAACAAAACATTGCAAGAAATGGCCAGAACCATGATCAACGAGACTAACGTTGCTAAGATCTTCTGGGCAGAAGCAATAAACACAGCGTGTTACATTCAGAATAGAATCTCCATAAGACCTATTCTGGAAAAGACTCCATATGAATTGTGGAAGAACAGAAAGCCCAACATTTCTTATTTTCACCCATTTGGATGTACATGCTTTATTTTGAATACAAAAAATTATTTGAACAAGTTTGACTCTAAAGCACAAAAGTGTATTATGTTAGGATACTCTGAACGCTCAAGAGGGTACAAAGTATACAATACAGAAACATAGATTGTTGAAGAGTCAATCAGTGTTCGGTTTGATGATAAGCTTGACTCTCAAAAGTCAAAGCAGAATGAATTCCTTGCAGGTATGGAAGTTGAACTCACAGGTACTGAAGACAACTCAGAGGCTCTCAACAGAGACACTCCCTCAACATCAGAAAGAGTCACTGCAAGCAACCCAGGACCTTCTGTTGATCAACTTCAGAAAAGACCATCCAGAAGCAACATTGATCACCCAGAAGAAACAATCTTAGGAAGGAAGGAAGATCCAATCAGAACAAGATCTACCTTTAGAAACTCTGAAGAATCCCTCATGGGACTGGTCTCTCTGATTGAACCAACAACAATTGATGAAGCACTTATGGACAATGACTGGATTCTGGCAATGCAAGAGGAGCTAAATCAATTCACGAGAAATGACGTATGGGATCTGGTTCCCAAACCAAAAGGATTCAACGTCATTGGTACAAAATGGGTGTTCAGAAACAAACTGAACGAACAAGGTGAAGTCATCAGAAACAAAGCACGACTGGTAGCACAAGGTTATAGTCAGCAAGAGGGGATAGACTATACAGAAACCTTTGCTCCAGTCGCCAGGTTAGAATCTATCAGACTTTTAATTTCATTTGCTGTTAATAAAGGCATCACTCTGTATCAGATGGATGTCAAGAGTGCATTCTTAAATGGCTATATAGAATAAGAGGTTTATGTGCACCAACCCCCTGGTTTTGAAAGTTCCAAAAATCCATAATATGTTTTCAAACTAAAGAAGTCACTCTATGGTCTGAAACAAGCTCCCAGAGCTTGGTATGAAAGACTAAGTAACTTCCTATTAGAAAAGGAATTCACCAGAGGGAAAGTGGACACGACCTTGTTCTGTAAGACAGTTAAGAATGACATCTTAGTATGTCAGATATATGTTGATGACATTATATTTAGATCCACTAAACCCTCTCTGGGAAGAGAGTTTGCTAAATGTATGCAGGCAGAATTTGAGATGAGCCTAATGGGGGAACTAAAATTCTTTCTGGGCATTCAGATTAATCAAACTCCAGAAGGAACTTACATTCATCAGAGCAAATATGTCAGAGAACTTCTGAAGAAATTTGATCTCTCAGAATGTAAGCCATCAAGGATTCCAATGCATCCCACGTGCATTCTGGAAAAAGAAGAGGTAAGCAAAAAGGTAGAACAGAAGGTCTACAGAGGTATGATTGGTTCTCTTCTCTATCTGACGGCTTCAAGGCCTGACATTCTATTCAGCGTTTTCATTTGTGCTAGATTCCAATAAGATCCTAGAGAATCTCACTTAACAACAGTTAAGCGAATTTTCAAGTATCTGAAAGGTACTGCTAATCTGGGTCTGTTTTATAGAAAATCAAGTGATTATAGCTTAGTCGGATACTGTGATGCTGATTTTGCTGGAGACAGAGTTGAACGTAAAATAACTTCTGGAAGCTGCCAGTTTCTGGGAGAAAATCTGATCTCATGGTCCAGCAAAAGACAATCCACAATAGCTCTATCAACAGTAGAAGCTGAATACATAGCAGCAGCTGGATGTAGCACGCAAATGCTCTGGATGAAAAGTCAACTTGAGGACTTCAATATATTTGAGAGTAACATCCCTATCCTCTGTGATAATACTTCTGCCATTTGTCTCAGTAAAAA
Source organism: Vicia faba (assembly GCA_948472305.1). Classification (NCBI taxonomy): domain Eukaryota; kingdom Viridiplantae; phylum Streptophyta; class Magnoliopsida; order Fabales; family Fabaceae; genus Vicia; species Vicia faba. The sequence continues at coordinate 1,256,116,346 of OX451738.1, forward strand.
TCCTATTTTGCATTCTAGGGCTAAGCATATAGAAATAAAACATCATTTTATTAGGGACTATATTCAGAAAGGGATTCTCAATTTAAAATTCATTGACACAGACCATCAATGGGCTGATGTCTTTACAAAACCTCTTTCTGAAGATAGGTTTAACTTCACTCTGAAACATCTCAGCATGAAGCTTTGCCCAGAATAAACTGTTCTATTTACATATCTTAATCCTCAGAATTTTTGTTATTTTCTGTGAACTGCTGATCAACCTGCCTTCATAATTTTAGAAGTCCAGATTGTATCAGAATCTATCCATGAAGATCTGAGCGTTTCATTTCAAGGATAGAAGTGTGTTGTTCATGTAAGCAAACAGTTGTCATCCATTCATCAGCTACCTTCTGAGGCTGAACACGTGTTCATTTTTCTGAAAGGTCAAAAGCGCTGATTGGGTGCATTGAGACACATGTCATGGGTAACCGTTCCAATATCTTTCTGAATCCCCCAAAATCAGCTGTCATTAATGCTTATAATCATTACAATTTATTTCTCTCACTTGCAGTTTACGTTTTCAAAATCTATTTAAACACATTTCTCATTCTTTACACTCTTTCACTTTCACTTTCTCTAAAATCTAATTGTTCTCAGTTTGCATATTTTTCAAAACCCTTTCATTTTCTTCTCAAACTTTCTGTGTGAACATGGCTTCCTCAAGCAACCCTACTTCCAGTACTTAGAGAACATAATCCATAAAACAATGTGAAGAACCATTCAGAACTCTCCTCACGGCCATTAACAACCTAGAAGTACTCTCAGAATTGATTGTGGACTTTAACAGTCTTCAAGAAAATGGGTTCAACCTTTCTGAAGAAGTAAAGGCTCAAGAATGGAACAGGTATTTTGACCGTGTGGTAGGTCCAACATTCCCAATCCTTGTGAAGGAATTTTGGATTCATGCTTCATCCTCTAACCATCAAGTTACTTCATATATAATGGGGAAGAAGATAGTCATAACTGAAGACCTTATTGCAAGATTGATAGGTTACAGTGGTGGTGGCGTAAGATGTATAGACATGGCTGAAAGATGTGCTGATGTCGCTTTAATTGCTAGAGAAATCTTCACTCTGGGTCTTCCCTCCAGCAAGATAAGGGATCTGAAAGACCATCACAGAATATGGGCTAAGATTATTTTGGGATGCATAAACCACAGGAAGCCAACCAGCTCTCCTGACTACATCAACATTGATCAGCAGTTTCTGATCTACTTCATCTCCCAGAAGACTAAGGTGAATCTGGCTCATTTGCTGTTCAATCATCTGAGGACTAGTGTTAAGGAGAATAGAGTAGAGGAGCGCACTAAAATGGACTGGATACCCCTTGGAAGGCTCATATCAGATATTCTGACAGAGAATAGGCTGATAGATCATCTAACAGAAGCAGAGGAAATTAGCACTTTAGAGGCAAATGTTGGAAAGCCTCTGAATGCGAATAATTTGAAGAAGATGAAGATTATTGAGAACATCAAGAAGGAACCCAGTGTTACTTCTTTTGCAACAATCACCAGCAGAAGAATCCCTCTGGATGACTTTCCCATGTTCTCATAAATTGATTCCAAACCTAAGATTATAGTCAGATATCTAGATGCATGCAAGGCAAATGGTACAACACCAGATTTAAACATTCAGGATCTGCGGCAGAAGGCTCCAGAAGTTGTGCTGAAGAAGAACAAGAAAAGGAAGGCTGCAGCAGAAGGATCATCCCAGCGGACTCCCAAAGCATCTAAAAAGAGAGGTAATCCTTCTTCTGTAACTGTTTTAGATTCAGTATATGTATCAACATCTGCACCAATTCCTACCCCACAAACATTTGATGATTTTTATATTGAGTTTGACCCCTCAGAAACTTTAACTCTTAGAGGATCTCACTCCCTACCTATCAATCCAAATATTGAAACAACCCAACCAGAACTTGCAAAAGTTCTATCAGATATTGAAACCTTTGACCAGCATATTTCTGCTCCCATACCACAAAATCCAAACTCTGAAACCATTTCAGAAGCACCTCAACCAGAGATTCCACTCTCTCCACAACCAGAAATACCACTACCTCCATCTCCTCAACCAGAAATTCATTCACCATCTCCACAACCTGAACTATCACAACCAGAAGTTCAAACTTCTGAGGTCCAACCTTATGAATCCTGTGAACCAGAACCTTATCATGTTCAATCCAACCAAACTGTTGATTCTGATCCCATTCCCATTCCTGGAACCACTGAACCTCTGGCCATCCGTATGCCCCTGACCATTCTAGATATTCCCCAAATTCCCTCTTCACTAGAATCAACTCCACCAAACTCCCCAACTAGTCCAATAATCATTCCAGACTCTCCCACTCCCTCACCAAAGAACAATCAAAATGACAACGCCAAAAATGTCATTGATTTAACTGTTTTTGAACGTCTTGCTGTCATAACCCACAAAACAGCCATTCCAAAACCAAAACCATCTGAACCTACACCAGATGTTGGTACTAGTTTATTGATATTTGAAACAGAAATGCAGAAGTGGATAACTTCCCTGAAGCAAGCTAGTCTTGAGATGATTAATCCTGCTGCATCAGATTATCTTTGGACAAGTTTCAGAAAATGGGTATTTTCTGAAACTCATAAGATGCAAGAACAAAGCTACGGATAAGTTCCATAGAACTTCAGTAATCTGCTAAAAGTAATTGAAGATCAAGTTCTGAGCCAGCTGCTCAAGGAAGAAGTTCTCCCTCTGGACAATGCTCCCTGGTCAGAACATCGTCCAGCAGATACAGTTCAACCAGAGTCAGAAGATCTCATTCTGACTGATACTCCAGAGCAGATGATTCCTGCAGAGGAACTGGTTCAAAAAGATGACATTGTAGAATGCTCTAAGAAGCATCCAGCTACTGAAGATTCTCAAGCTTTCTCCTATGAAAGGCAGACTCTGGAATAACTAAAGAGATATGATATTCTTATGCAGGAAAGGATGGATAAACAGGATGAAAAAATTTCGGAAATCAAGAGCATGTTAACCAAACAAGAGGAAACCAACATCCAGATCAAGGGCTTGTTGGAAGCTTTGTTCACGCGTCTTCCTCCTTCCTCTTAGATTTTCCTTTATTTTAAAATTTATTTATCTGTAATATTTTCTACATTGCTACTGTTCTGAACTTATTATCGTTGCTTCTGATTTTAATATAAACTCTTTTTGGCTCTGATTATATGTTCTTTTTGATAACTGACAAAAAGGGGGAGAAAGAATAAGATATTTTCAATAACGGATTACTGAGACATAAGTCTCAAACATTCTGATCTACTTAATCTCTTCCTTCTGAAAAGCTTGAACATGTACAAAACTCTGATGAAAGACGTAGTCAAATTCTGATGCTCAAGGATTCAAAGAATTTAAGGGAAGTAATCAACTCATGGGGAGTTTTTCTTCTTAAATTCTATGCTTTTTATTCTTTATTCTTTATTGAAAAATCAGGTTTTTGTCATCATCAAAAAGGGGGAGATTGTTAGAACATAGTTTGATTCTACAACCCTTGATTAGAGTTTTGATGATAACAAAATACAAAGAACAAAATTATTTCAAAGATATATACAAAGAACAATTATGCTCCTTAGAAATTATGTTTTGTATATGCAGAAGTTCTGATGGAATCAGAATCAGAATGGAATCAGCATCAAAAAATCAGAAATATGTGTTACACGCTGAAGCTACCAGATTATACGCTGAAGTTTGTTGACTAGAATCTGCGCATAAACAAATACACTCTGACTCTGATCAAAGACTCCTACCATGTCATCAACACTCTGAAAGCATTATCAGCAAGTTTGCTAAGAAGACTCTGAAGCGTTACTGATTATTCAAGACAGAATTAAATGCTAACGGCTTTCTTCAGACAAAGATCTTCTATAAAAGGAAAGCGCATTATTATCATTAAACCTGCTTTATGGACAATGTATCCTTGCTTGCCTATATAAACAGGTCTGCTTGTGAAAAGAAGCACGTACGTACGCACTCAAAATTTGCCAAGCTATCCAAACCATGCATATTCAAAGCTTTAGCAAATTCATTTTATTCCAAGCTTATTTTGTGTAATTATCACAATTGTGATATATATTTTTGTAAGAAAACAACAACACACACTTGTTCAATCATTTGTAAAATAAGTTCCTTGAGATTAACCGAATTGTGGTTGTACTCAAGAAGACTTTAAAAGTTGTTAAAGTAGCTGTTGTAATCCTTTGAGAATAGTGGATTAAGACCTCGTTGGAGAGAGGCGAAATCACCTTGACGAGTGGAATGGAGTAGTTTGAGATCAAACGAACCAGGATAAAAATATTGTGTTGTTAAGCCTTTTGATTTAAGTTTTTCAATTTAACCCCCCCTTTCTTGTGTTTTTCACATCATCACTTCCAACGCACTGGGTAAAAAAATTGGTTATGTGATCATTTCCCCCGAAGGTTTCCATACACCTTTCACTGCCAGACTCTGCTTTGATTGTACCAATAATTTGGCCGAGTACGAAGCGTGCATCTTGGGTCTTAAAGCTGTTATTGACCTAAGAATCAAATTCTTAAGTGTATATGAAGACTCAACCTTGGAGATTAGTCAAGTTAAAGGAGAATGGGATATAAAACATCCAAATCTTATCCCTTACAATGAGCTTGTGCTAACCTTGATCCTGTACTTCAAAGAGATCACCTTTGAACATATTCCAAGGTGTGATCGGTGGAAATAGAACTGACTGTTTAAAGCTGGTTCGCGAAATGTCGCGGAAGCAAGAGTCGCCACCGTCTTTTATGTTCTCCAACCTGGAAAGGACAAAAGCACAACAAAATTCATTCTTTGAGATGTCTCTCGGTTCGGGAGGTGGATTTATAGAAAGGGAAGGTGTTAGCACCCTTTCTATCCGTGGTTATCCACGGGCTCTTAGATACTTGCTCTTATCTTTTCAAAATGTGAGTGGGTTTGAAAAATTTTCATTGAAAGATTTCTGAATGACTCTTGTATCTGTCCTCAAGAGTGTTTGAAAAATTTGTTTTGAAAGCTTTTGAAAGTGTCAGTGTGAAAAGTTTTTTGATTTGTTTTTGAAGAGAGCAAGTATCCATGAATCATCTACCTACCCTAAAGAATTAGGTTGTGCAAAAGTCCATAAGGTAGTGCCATCCCACCATTGAGAGGTAGGTAGCACCACCGTTGGAGGTGTTCGGGTCAATTCGATTGTAGGGACAGTGTGGTCACCGAAGCAACAATTAGGACACCTTAGAAGCAACCCTAATGTCCTAGATCCTTTTTAATCCGAGGCAACTGTTTCGAGGCAACTGTTTCGAGGCAACTGTTTCGAGGCAACTGTTTCAAGGCAACTGGATCATGGATATAAGAGCGACCGCTAAAACGTCCTATACTTGACGACCACGTTTCGAAGGCAACGAGTGAGGCGTACCCTAGAAGTGGTGTGTGCATTGTGTGTTTTTTTCATGTTAACATTTATCTTTGATCATGGCATTGTGAGCTACGAGTTGCTTTTAATTACCATACATTCTTTCATGCAATTTAGAATTTAGGAGTGCGGGAAATTAAATACAGAAAGGTAAAAGCTACGCTATTACAAGGCGCAGGTCTATACATCGCCAAAATACAAAGACCCGTTTTTGATAAAGATGCGGAAAGTAAAAAAAAAGCCATAAACCTAATTACTATTACATCCGGAAAGCAGTTACATAATAATCAAATAAGAAAAATAAGAATAACGTGCGAAAGGATAAATTAAACTGAACGTCCGAGGGTGTTGGACCCTTTGCTTGAAATTAAATTAAATTAAAACCTAATTAATTATTTAATTAAAGAAAAGAAAGTGTGTTTTTTATGTTTTTGTATTTAATGAAATAAAGAAAATAATTTAAAAGTTAGTGAACAACCCTAATTCTAAATTATTTTAATTATTAAAGAAAATGTCAAAATTGACCTAATTTATTAATTAATTAATTTACATATTTATGTACAATAATAATAATAATAATTAATAATGATAATGATAATTAATAATAATAATAATTAATTAAGAAAAAGATAAAAGTGTCAAAACCTAATTCTATGTATTTTTTATTTATTAAGAAAAGAGATTAAATTTTAAACCTAAATTAACTAAGTTAATTATTAACATTTATTTACAAAAATATTTTAATGGTGAAATTAAATATTAATTAAAAATAAAAACATTTTTGAGTTTCTGATTTTTATTAGGAAAAAACTATTTTATGCTGAATTAATAATAATTATAAAAAAACAATTGAAAGAAATTAAAAGAAAAGAAAAGAAAAGAAATATGCAAACCAAGGGGGGTGTCAGGCCCAAAGTGGAGGTTTTTGTGAAGCAATTCAGGCCCATTAGACAAGGCAGGCCTCGTTGACTTTCTGGTTATGTGCATGATGGTTGACTGGAGTATACCATGGGCTTCATTTTGTAACCACTGGATTGATCATCGTGATCGCTTGGCACGCTTAGGCGTGAGGATGCATGGTGGGATATTGAACGAATGCTGCACTAGAACATGTTAAAACAAAAATCAACAATTATATGGGGGACCTAGGAATCGAACCCAGGTCCCAATGCTTGCAAGACACGTCCTCCACCATATGAGCTATGAAGCGCATTTGTTAAATATCTACACAACAAATATTATATAAAATACCAACAATTATTATGATGCAAACAAAAATACGTGCGCAGATTTAAATGTTCCAGTCACATACTGCCACGCATGCTGTCTTCTTCGTTTCACCTGCAACTGTAAACAAGATAGCGGGGGTTTTAAACCCCCACAAAGCATAACAGTGAAAAATAGCGAATAGAAGTGGAGACAATATAAAAAGGGCGCGATAGGTCCATCTCGTTCGTCTCATCCAGACGGTTTCAGCCATGGGCCTTATGATCTCTAATTTTACTCATGCTGAAAATCCTCAATCTAAGAGCTTGGAAACCCTAAATCTCTCCCATGGCAACTGGCGTTTCAAGGCATATTAATGGAATTAAATCATACCAAAAGCTTTGCCTGAATGCTGTGAACACAAAACAATCATCCAAATGTATTAAAAATGCATGAATCGTGATGTGCAAATCTGGAAAATAAAGCAAACCGTGTCACTTGTATTCTCTGATTCTTTGCGTGTTAGGATTGGTTTTTGATGGCAAACGCTTCCTGGAAGGTCCAGCAATGTATTGGAAACGATTTTTGGCCTTGAATTGTCCTGTAAATAGGATTTCAGTTTCACAATGTTCTTGAGTTTTTTGCAATTTTGTTCTATGGTTTCAGCAGCAATTGTGTGTGTCCTGGAATAGGGTTAGCTCTTGCATTTGTATGTGATGTGAATTAGGTCAAGAATAAGCCCAAAAGTCCATGGCATTATGACTTGAATATTTGATTGCCTAATCATATCTTTTCCAATCTTTTCTTTCATGAAACCTTGCCAATCATGGATTTTTTTGCCTTGTTGATTTAGAAACGAGTTGCCAGCTTGCCCTAGTCACATTTGCTGCACAAAAAGATCTAAAAAGCACATCTTTTGAATTTTCTTATAATTAAAACCAATTAAATGAATTAATATAAATATAAATTCAATTAATTAATTAAAAATAAGAAAATAAATCAAATTAACCTCAATGGGTCGTGCATAGGCCTTGGGTAATGATTCAAGAAAGAATTTGAGGCCCATTAGCAAAATTGAAGTGTTTTAGGCAAAGTTGACTTTTGAAAGTTCCCAAAAATTTCCCAACTTCTCCAATGCATATCTTGCTCAATTTTGAAGCTATGAACATGTTCTTGGACATTTTGGAAAGGTCTTGAAGTCCTATAACCAATGCCTTTGGTCCCATGTCATTTTGATTTACCAATCTCAAGTTATGGTCTTTGACTTAAAGTGCCTTTTTGTTGACTTTTGAAAATGACCTATAATGTTGAAATTGATAACTTTTTGTGAGAGCATTTCTTGGACTTGGAGTGTGAATATGAGTTGTAGGAAATGTCATCCCCTTCAAAATGAGCTTTGGGTGGGATTTTTCTGATGAACCATGAAAAAGTTATGCCTTGGTCAATTTGCAGTTGACTTTTCAGTTGTCCAAAAATAGAAACGTTTGCATCTTGAGACTTTTTGAGCCATGCTTGTGGAATCATGATCAAGAATTGATCAAATGATGATTGTGGCTTCAAAATAAGATGTTGACCAAATTTTTTGACTTTTGACTGTCAAATGACAATTTTGCCCCTGCAGTTAACTGTGAAGCATTTAGGGTTTTTGACTGTGCAATTTGATGCTGTGAGTCTTGAACCTTGACATATAGATGCTTGACAATGTTTATAGGCATATGGGACTTGATTGGACCCTTGGAAACCTCATTTTCTTTGTAAGAACCAAAACTTTAATTTTGACTGTGTTAGGAGGCAATTGGGCTGTGCAGCCCTTGAGAGATTTTAAACCATTTGTAGATTGATCTTGACAAATCTTGAAGAATATGGGAGGGAAAATTTTGGGGTACAACACAAGGGAAGAAAATCAATTGGCAGATGCCTTAGCTACCATGTCTTCTATGTTCAAGGTCAGATGGGATAATGAAGCTCCCCCAAATAACTGTCGAAAGATTTGACGAACCAGCACACTGCTATGAGATTGATACTGATGAAGTGGAAGAGAAGCCTTGATTTCACGAAGTAAAAAGGTATCTCGAAGCTCAAGAATACCATTAAGGGGCATCAATCAATGATAAGAAATTCCTGTGGAGGTTCTCAGCCAAGTTCTTCCTGAGCAACAGAATTCTATACAGGCGCAACAATGATTCAACTCTGCTTCGTTGTATGGACAAGAAGGAAGCAAAGAAGATTATAGAGGGTATGCACAAAGGCATATTTGGTACTCACTCCAGTGGACATACTATGGCCAAGAAGATTCTGAGAGATGGTTACTATTGGTCGACCATGGAAACCGACTGTCATCACCACACGAGGACTTGCCATATGTGCCAAATTTATGCTGACAAAGTCCATGTGCCTCCAATTCCTTTGAATGTCATGACTGCTCCTTGGCCATTTGTAATGTGGGGAATTGACATGATTGGGGAAATCAAGCCTACTTCCTCTAATGGACATCATTTCATTCTTGTCGTCATTGACTACTTTACCAAGTTGGTTGAAGCAGCTTCATTTGCCTCAATTACCAAAAACATCATGGCACGGTTCATCAAGCATAACCTCATATGCTGGTATGGTATCCCTGAGAGAATCATCACTAACAATGGTACCAATCTCAACAACACCATGATCACTGAACTCTGCACACAATTTAAAATCAAGCATCACAATTCTTCTCCATACATACCTAAGATGAATGGCGCAGTTGAAGCTGCCAACAAAAATATAAAGAAGATTATGAAAAAGATGGTGGTGACCTACAAAGACTGGCATGAGATGTTACCATTTTCTCTTTATGGATATCTTACCTCAGCATGAACATCAACTGGGGCAACCCCATTCTCTCTAGTCTATAGTATGGAAGTTGTCCTATCTGTCGAAGTCCAAATACCTTCTCTAAGAATCATGAAAGATGCAGACTTAGACAAAGAGGAGTGGATTCAGACTAGGTTGGATCATTTGAATATGATGGATGAGAAGAGGCTTGCAGCTGTTTGTCATGGTCAGACGTATCAAAAACGTATGATCAAGGCATTCAACAAGAAGATCAAGCATCGGGTATACCAAGTTGGTGACTTTGTAATAAAGCGCATCATTCTACCACAAGGCGATCTGAGGGTCAAATGGACTCCCACCTACGAAGGGCCATTTATTGTCAAGAAAGTATTCTCGGGAGGTGCTATTATGCTAACCACTATGGACGATGAAGATTTCCCACACCATGTGAATACAAAAATAGTCAAAAAATACTATGCATAAGAATGACCCGCTAGGTTGGCACACCTAGGCAAAAAGAAGGGCATCCCAGCGAACCAAAAGGGTTCGAGCAAAAATTAGGGATATATACAAAAGATTGTACACCCGGCAAGTCGTAAACCTGAAAGGGCGGCTTGGGCAAAAAAGGGTATCCTGGTGGACTGAAAACCTGAAAGGGCGGTCCAGGCAAAATTAGGGATTAAAAGCGTACGACTATGTCCCGTTGGATCACTTGCATGCAAGCTTTATTGCTAAAGTCGAAAGTTTAAATGGTTCAATCGACTTCTTGTGATGGCAAGGGACGAAATATTTGAAGACATATGGGCAATAGTAGAGTTTGAAACCCAATAAGACCACTTCCACGTGGCTATACATTTTGTTTTCACTTTGTACTCACTACTACAAAAAAGGGAAAATACAACGCTTTTTTAGGCTTTTAACAGCGCTTTAAAGCGCGGCATAAAGCAGCACTGCTAAAAGAAAAGACATCGCTTTTTTTCAATGTAAAAACGCTGTCTTATGCCAACTTTAGACATCACTTTTAGAATAGACAACACTTTTTTATATACCCCTTTAGAAGCGCTTTTGCTTTAGACAGCGCTTTGTTATTTTTAAGTTAGGCTTTAGACAACGCTTTCCATTAAAAGCGTTGTCTATTCCCCCACTTTAGACAGCGCTTTCACACTTTAGACAGCGCTTTTTTTAAAGTTTTTACAGCGCTTTTCTCCTAAAGCGCTGTCTATTGTTCACAATTATTTTAAATAAATTATCTATTTTGACTTTCAAAAGCGCTGTCCAATATATATAATTCATTTTAATCAAATATTTAACCATATTTGAACCAGGTTTTCACCATAATATGCACCATATTTGGTAGCTTCATTCCAATAAAATATGCATATATAAAAATTACACACACATATATATATATATATATATATATATATATATATATATATATATATATATATATATATATATATATATATATATATATATATATATATATATATATATATATATATATATATATATATATAAATTGATGATATATACAATAACAATTACAAAATTTATGATACAAGTTAAAATGCCTAAAATTCAAAATTGAAGTTACATTTGTACATCTTTCTATCTTCGAGAATTCTCATGAAACAACAACAACTGAATATCTTAGCTCTATCTTCTACACATGCACCTATAAACCTGAAAAAAAAACACAACTTAGTTATCGCACTCCTTACTTTATCTGGAAAAATAAAATGTATACCTATTGGTAGAAAATGCTACATTATAACATGGCAATCATGTGTCTTTAAACTCTTTAACTTGAGGTCTTTCATAGACACGAGTCTTCTAATATCTGAAGAGTATCCTTCTGGAACTTTACCTTCACTTAGAAACTCACACAATATCTTTTTCTCCTTTCTAGATAGAGTAAAAGCAGCAGGTGGTAGATATATTCGGCTTCCTTTCTTCACGGGTCCTAGTTCAGTTCGTATTCCCATCTTTAACATGTCCTCCCTTGCTTTAAGGCCATCCTTAGACTTTCCTTTAATATTGAGTAACGTACCAATAACACTTTCAAATACATTTTTTTCAATATGCATAACATCGAGAAAATGTCTCACATACAGAGACTTCCAATATGGCAATTCAAATAAATCGATCTCTTCTTCCACCCAGCTTTGACAACCGTATGCGCAAAAGGCTTGCCAAACTGAATACACACATCTTTCACCTTTTCAAAAATTTGGTCACCTGACAATACAGGTGGAGCTTTACATTGTTCAGTGTCTCCATTGAATGCTTTTCTCCATGCACGGTAGTGATGTTTAAAATGTAAGAATCTACGATGACCGAGAAACACATTCTTCTGAAAAATCTCCAAACGCGTCGTATCGGTTCCATCTTCACAAATAGGACACGCACGTTGACCTTTAATTCTATACCCAGATAGATTCCCGTATGCTGGAAAATCATTAGTTGTGCCAAACAACATCACCCTCAAATTGAAACTTTGTTTCCTATATCCATCGTAAACCTCCACCCCGTTCTCCCACAAAATCTTTAAATCTTCGATCAAAGGTATCAAGTATACATCTATGTCATTCCCTGGTTGTTTAGGCCCAGATATTAACATAGATAACATCATGTACCTACGCTTCATACATAGCCATGGAGGTAGGTTATAAATCATAAGAATCACAGGCCATGTGGTATGTGAGATACTTTGAAGACCATGCGGGTTCATTCCACCAGTAGATAAATCCAAGTGAATGTTTCTTACTTCTTCTCCAAAATCAGGATAATCATTATCAATTTTCGACCACTATGGTGAATCTGCCGATGTAGATACTTTCCATCAATAATTCTTTCATCTACATGCTAAGTAAGGTGTCTTGCATCGGTTTCACTACAAAACATGCGCCTAAATCCCGGAATTATAGGAAAATACCATAAGACTTTTGTTGGAGACAATTTTTTCTTATATCGAGACAAACCGGGTTAAGGGCACTCATTTAACGATGCATATTCGTTTCGAAACAAAACGCAATCGTTTGGACAAGCATGTATCTTATCATAGCTCATGCCAATAGAGCACAACATGTTTTTGGCCTCATAGGTTCGATTAGGAAGAACATTATCCTCCGGAAGCATATCTCTCATAAGGGCTAATAACTCTTTGAAACTTTTATCTGACCATCCATTGCCCGCCAAGTTGTACAACTTTAATACCGCAGATAGTCTTGAGAATTTAGTGCACCCTTTATACAAAGGTTTCTCTGCATCGCTTACCAATATCTCAAACATTTTGGGACAATTCTGAAGATCTTCTTCAAGTGCATCTGCAATCTCTTCGACTAGATCAAAATCGTATGTATTAGTGTCCTTGTCGCCTGAAGCATAGGCCGTACTACTTTTCTCCCCCGGTTCAACATTGTCGTTACTTTTTTCACCGTGAAATATCCAACACGTATAACTTCTATCAATTCCATGCATTAGTAAATGTGATTTCAATCCATCTGCGTTAACCGGACCCACATAACAACAACCTGAGCAAGGACACTTCATTCGACTGGGGTCTTTGGCGTGTTCAACAACAAACTTAACGAATTCCAATACCCCATTCTCGTACTCTTGTGACAATCGATCGGCAAACATCCATTTTTTTATCCATTTTTCTACTTATTCAAGTAAACAAAAACACTATAAACGGATTATTCTCTTTTTATTTGAATTAAACGAATTATTTCTAGAAATTTATTTTTAGAGTTAATAACATGGACTAAAAATAAATATATCTATATAAAAATAATTGTGTTTTTTAATTGATCGATACAGATAGAATTTGAACTTGACTTACCAAAGAAAGAAAAGGGGCTATTGGTGTCGACGGCGGATGATGCGGCTTTGATGTTCTTTGAATCGGTGATGGTCTTCGACTAACTACACCAATACAAAGGGATCATCAAAAACAAGTTGTGTATATATATATATATATATATATATATATATATATATATATATATATATATATATATATATATATATATATATATATATATATATATATATATATATATATATATATATATATATATATATATATATATATATATATATATATATATATAGGTTCAAAATACTAGTAACAAAATACTAGTTCATGGAAAATATAAACATGATAAACAATTCAGAAACCAATTAAAATAACAAAAAAACCCATCATATATATCATCTTTTTTATTCCAAAACATAGAACCAAAGGAAAATGCAATAATACTAAATGCTAAAAGTGTTGCTGTTATATATCAAGCCCTACCAAGAACCCATAAATCAAAATGCATACATATAACTAAGTTTAGACATCAATAGGAGGATAATGTCTTAGATGTTAGCATAGTACATTATCAATAGGAGGATAACTCAGTTTGGACATCAATGAAGATAAAGATATTTTCAAGAAAGAACCTACCTTGAGAACCGACCGGTGTGGGTGGAGGAAAACCGAGAGAGATGGTGGAGGACGGAGGGGGGCTGGTACGAAGGTGAAGGATTTACGGTTTCGGTACTAGGAGGGAAAGGGTTACTCTTACTGTTCAAGGAGGGAAAGGGTTACGCTTTTGTTCGGGAATCTGTGAATACACTGATTCTATTTTTTTAATTTTCATTTATATGGGTTTAGACAGTGCTTTCTAAAAGCGTTGGCTAATATGGACCTATAGCAGTGCTTTCGAAAAGCGCTGGCTAATAGGGTCCTTTAGCAGCGCTTTTCTGATTTTTTTTTTATAAATTTTTTATGACTTTAGACAGCGCTTTCTTAAAGCGCTGTCTAAAGTGGACCTTTACCAGCGCTTTTGATAAAGCGCTTTCTAAAGAAATACTTTAGCAGTGCTTTTTAAAAGAGATGTCTAAAGTCATATTTTTAGCAGCGCTTTTACTAATTATTTTATACAGTTTCTGTGTTTTTTTTTAAATTCACTTATAGCAGCGCTTTTGTATAAAAGTGTTGTCTAATGTGCGCTGTTAAAAATCACTTTTGGCGTAGTGACTCTTTTCATTTCATGAAGACTTCCTCGTACTAGGATTTTTGTCTCTTTGTACAAAATCGTCTGTTTATAGACCAATTATGAATACAAATATACTTTAAAGTCCAAACTTTTGTTTTTTTTTTCTGTTTTGTTTGCAAAAAAGTACAATGACTAAATTGAATGAGCATATGAATATTGTTGCACCCTAAAATTTTCCCTCTCTTTTCTCAAGACATTTCTTAAGGGTTCTCAAGGGTTTGATAAGACAAGCCCACCTCCTAAGCACTGAGACCACAAATTAGGGTTTTGACTAAAGTTGACTGATCATTGACTTTTGAACTAATACATAAACTAATGGTTTGAAACATAATCTCAAGGACTCAAACACAACATGTTGACCTAATTTCATGACTCAAATCATTTCTCAAGATCAACAGATTGATAGTTGAATTTTTGATCAACTGGTGAAAAGTCAACTGATACACAAAAGTCAAACTTTGACTTTTTGGTCAACATTACATTCCAAAGATCAAAATTCATCAATACATTCAAAAATATCAAACTTGATCATCAAGAATCAAGAAATTCAAGAGAGTTCACAAAAAGTCAAAGTTTTCAATACTTAGAAATTTTCTAAGTGTTTTTACACTTGATAATTTCATTACTTCATGACATTTTTTCACCAAGATGCAAGATGATTCAAAGAAAACTTTGAACATGAAATTTGTAGATCTTGATGAATTCTACAACTTTTTATTAGAGGGTTGATGTCCAAAAGATGCTTATATTTGAAGATATAAGCTCATGAATTCATGACATTTTTGTATAAACACTTAGAGAAATTTTCAACAAGTTTGGTCAGATTTTTGTCCCAACTTCTTGGCCAATTTTCATCAAGTTCCAATTTGATCTAACTAAAGTGGTCAACATGAAAGTTGTAGACAACATTTGAATATTTCCAAAATATCCAAGAGCGTGAATTTACCATACTTGATCTAGGATATTCAAAGGCATGAAGTTGGGCATCTATTCTTGAATTACAAGTCATTTTGGTGAAGAACACATAATCCAATCTACATGTTATGCTGCATAATCTTGCTTTGCAGGCTTTCTAGCTTGCAAATCTCACCATAATTTAATGTTTACACAAACTTTTGAGCTATGGTCTATTTGATTTAAGCATTGTCCAAATGATTTTTCCATTTTTGGCACAGAGTTAACATCGCCATTCTTGTAAAGTAGCTTTAATCATAAAGTCATATCTTCTTGAGCCTTTAACTTGTTTCTTCTACACACACTCAACATACAAAATCAGATAAAGCATGCTTAAAGTATGCAACAACTCTATGAAGAAAAATACAAAGCATTGGAACTATGATCTTAAAGTTTGCTTCATTTACATCCAACGTAGCCACAACATGTGATCTTGCAAATCTGATCCACCCTTATCTTAAAACCTCTTGCCTATAAATAGAGAGATAATTTGCAATATAAAGGGATGAACAGGCCATCAAAACCCCTTCACTCTGAAAAAACCAGAATTGTACATAAAACCTCCATTTTTGAGCTTTGAAGTCCAAATCTTTGAATCCCTCAAACCTTACAAGTTTTGCCCAAACAAATCATCAAAATACTTCACATACATCATATGGGAGTTGTTCAAACATAAGAATAACTTTTGTAACATCAATAACACCATCTTCCAAACTAAAAAGCCTTACCTTGCAACTTGACTTGGATAGATTGATTCAGCAACTTTCAGCACAAAGTGAGGATTGGTATAGCTTCAAGAAGGTTTAAGGGAGCTTAATCAATCATAATATTTCACCTGGAACAACTAGAAGAGGCTTCAGACTTTTCTCCAAAAGAGGTAAGTTTCCTCAGACTTTGATATCTTTATCTATACATCATTTGTTTTCGTTTTCAAAAGAATAAAACAGGATAAATCAAGGCATAAGAGTGAAAATATCAAAAATACAAAAAATGCTCTAGGAGCCCTGACACGGGCCGTGTCAAGGGGGAAGACAGACCAAAAAGCAGGACAGAGGCTGACACGGGCGCCTGTGTCATACGACACGGCCTGTGTCAACTCATCTGGGACAAGAAAAATGTGTAAGAGCAAGGGTAGATCCTGACACGGGTGCCCATGTTCCCTGACACGGCCCGTGTCAGCTCGGGCATTAAAATTCCTAATTTTGAGATTTTTAAGGTTACTTTGGACATATTGCATTGCTTCGAGATGGCCTAACACTATACAAAAACTTTTTGTAGATAAAACATTCAAGTTATTTTCTAAAATAATTGAAATCATTAGCCTTAGGTTTTATTTTTAATTAATTAACTCCTTTTGTAATTAAATTAACTAAACCTTTTTTTTTATCAAAAACACCTAAAAAGCAATCTCTTTTCTTGATCTTTACATTTTTGTACATTTTATTATTTCGCACTACAATTTATGTAATTGTCAAAGCATTGTAATAGTAATTATGGTTTATTTTTACTTGTCATCCCCATTTCTAAATTTGTATCCCCCAAAGTATTGTAATAGCGTAGGACATTTAAATTCAGCAATTTATCGCTTTCCATATTATTGCTAGTAATTAGGGTTTGTATGGAAAGATATTAAAATCAATACTAGACAACCCTAATTCAAGTAAAAATATTTGAAAACAATACACTTTTCACACATGCACCTCGAGGGTAACCCACACTTGTTTCCTCGGATACAAACAGCCATGTCCCTCGAACGTGGGATGTTTTAGCAAAGACCCTCAATTAAAAGATTGTAGTCCCTCGACGAACCTTCGATGTCGCCTTTGGTAAACAATCTTAGTCCCTTACAAAAATTGCTAAAACATCTTACAAGTTGCCTTCTATGACTGTACGATGACCCACGCCTATCCTTCATATCCAATGATATGGATATCTACCAATTAATGGTAGACATGCACTATCTAAAGGAAGAGGAAAATAACAAAGACTTTTTGAGTAGGTAGATTGCTAGTAATTGCTTGCTCACAGACATTTCAAAACCAACAACTTTCAACACACCAACACTTTCTTGAAATATTTTCAAAGTCAAAACTTTGTATGCATTCTTATAGAGACGAGAATCATTACAAAGTTTGCCCAACGACGACACTTTTCAAAATATTTTCAAACAAACACATTCACAAAATCATTTCAAAAGTGAGCTAGAAACTAATAGCTCGCAGATAACTACGGATGAAAAGGGTGCTAACACCTTCCCTTTTCATAACCTACCCCATGAACTCAACAAAAATTCTCAAAAGGTCTTTCCTGTTCTTTACACCCTTTCCTTTATTTTATAAAAGAAAAGTCGGTGGTGACTCTTGCTATCCGCAGCATTTGTGATAAAACACAAAACACCCAAGTCAGTTCTCCCACTGTATCACAAAACTGGCGACTCTATTGGGGAAATGAATTTTAAAGTGTGGTTACCTTAAGAGCTAGATCACCTTTATTTGCTTTATTTGTTAGATTTGTTTGCTTTACATTTATGGGTCATGCTTGGGTTTATTACTGGTAAAGATCCTATACACGAATCTGGGGCACATTAGGTAAGTAGCAATAGATCGTGGAAATTGTACGGCATAGACTGATATGGTTAAAGCGGTGTCCCTTGTGTTGAATCCAGGAGAATACGGGGCCGTTGTGTGGTGTCATGAAGTACTAACTTACTGTAGAACCTTAGTTGAACAACTTTGCCATTAGAAAGTAGTGAGATAGTCGGCTTTGGTGCAAAACTGAAGATTGGTTGGTACTCGATACTACACTCATTGAGATTGGACTTTCGGGATATTTTGCCCCCAAGAAAAGATTGATTGTGCTGAAACAATGTCCGATGAAGAAAGATCAATGATATTAATATTCCTTAGAACCTGGTTACTTCTTTTAGGACAGGTTGAACCAACTAAACTTCAAGAGGGTACTTACCTATAAACCCCATGCAAGCTTAAAGCTAAGGTCATTGTGTGCATTGTTTATGATTAATTATTCATGACATCATAAACATCGTGACATCATGCCATAGCATTGTCACTAACCATTTCAAGGATCTAGGAATTTATCTTTGTTCTGTTTCGTAGGATATGGCTTCTGCTCGTAGAAATACCATCCGAGTCAGCTTCGTAAAAGTGTCTCCAAAAATAAAAGAGTTAGCACCAAGGGTTCCTGAAGATTCTCCCTTCACCAAAAGATATGGTCGACTTCTTAGTTTCTCTACCTCAAGCTTTCAAGAAGAAATGATGTGTGTGCTCTTTCAGTTCTTTGATCCTATGCATCATTGATTCACCTTTCCCGATTACCAATTGGTGCCCACATTGGAAGAATTCTCTCAACTATTAGGAATGTCTATGCTTGATCAAATACCATTCACCAGTTTAGAGGAAACTCCAAAGCTTGAAGTTACTGCAAAAGCCTTGCATTTGATGAGATCCGACATTGTAGCTAATTGGGAAACAAGAGTGGAGTCGAGGGTTTTCTAGCCAAGTTTCTGTTAGAGAAGGCTCGATTGTTTTGGGAAGATATGGATTTTCAAGCTTTTGAAGATGTCTTGGCTCTTCTAATATGTGGTTTGGTTTTATTCCCTAATCTGAACCAACTCATAGATGAGAATGCTGTCAAGGTTTTTCTTTCTTGTAACCTCGTGCCTACTTTGCTTAGAGACATTCTACATTTCCTTCACACTTGCACCATGAGTAAGAGAGGGACTCTTATGTGTTGCATTTCGTTGTTGTCTAGGTGGTTTATTCTGCACCTTCCTCGATCAGTATTGAAGAATGAACAAGGCTTGACATGGTCTCAAAGGTCGATGTCACTTTCTCATTCGGATATTCGTTGGTGTTCTCGATCTCTGGAAGACATTACTATCATTGACTGTTATGAGGAGTTCCCTAATGTTCCAATCTTGGGCATTAGGGGAGGTATTACTTATAACCCTTCTCTTGCTCTGCAAAAATTTGGGTATGCTCGAAGAGATGGTCCTCATGATGCACTTATCTATGGTATTGTGTTCGACTGTGAGAACGATGTCCAAGGTTATCGTCAAAGGTTTGTACGAGCTTAGGGAATGGTGAACAAGGTTGATAGCAAGACTTTGGGGCATAAGAACTCCATTCCTTTGGAGCCTTATCTCAAATGGGTGCGAGCTCACGCTAAAAGCCTCATGATGCCATATTCTGTCATCCTACCAATAGATGTGGAGCCTGTTACTGAGGGGGTTCTCCTTATACTATTCTCCATCCTGACATGCCTACCAATTTCAAGGAATTGCAGATATCGTGGATTCAAATCAAGGGGGAGTGAGACACCATTGAAGCTCTATTCTATGCAAGCGAGAAGAGAGTGTTGGAGCTTACAAGGAAACTTCATGAGGAGCAAAGCTTGAATGCCTACATCACATCAAAGAAGAAGCGCTTATGGGAAACTTGAGTCTTTTGTTTTAGGAAGTTTATTTATGTCGTCTCTTTAAGACCTTTTTTCTTTTTTTCATTGTAAGCCCAAGGGGAAATTATAATCTTCGAAATTATTAATACAATTGTTTTGTTTGTTTCCTTTTTGGCTAGCAAATTTAAATTCCTTAAGGTCCCTGGAAACATTGCATCTGCATAACATACATCATATCATAAGCAAGTTTTCTCACACAGGTTTCCTCATTTTTTTACTGTTTATTTCAGTATAAGATGGCTCTAGAACAAACCGTCAAGGATCTGCAGACTCAACACGCATAGTTCCAAGAGACTCTCCTCAACTTTGCTAAAGGTCAGCAAGAAATGATGGCACTCCTTATCACCAAAAAGAAGACCAAGAAACGAGGCGTTATTCTCAACATGAGAAGAAGGTTTAAGGGGCCTGCTCGACTAGCTCAAATAGAAGGGGCTTCTTTTAAGGAAGAAGACAATCAAGAAGAGGAAGCCAAAAGAACTAGATATGGGGGAGGAAATAACCAAGCTACTGAGGACGAAGACTATTCCAACGAGCAATACCCACCGGTGGATGATAAGTACAAACAGCTCGAAGACCGACTTAAGGCTGTAGAGATCCAGAGAGTGTCTGGTTTGTACTTTGGAGACTTAGGTCTGGTCCCTGAGGTGGTCATTCCCCACAAATTCAAGGTCCCTGTCTTTGCCAAATATGATGGGGTCTCCTGTCCAAAGATGCATCTGAGGTCCTATGTCCGCAAGATTCAACCACACACCACTGATAGAAAATTATGGGTGCACTTCTTCCAAGAAAGCTTATCTGGAACACAGTTGGAATGGTTCTATCAACTTGAGGGACTAATATTCACACCTGGGAGGATCTAGCTGTTGCCTTCTACAAAAAATACCAATACAACACTAATCTTGCACCAACTCGTGTGCAATAGCAGAATATGACTATGGGTTCAAATGAAGTTTTCAAAGAGTATGATCAAAAGTGGAGGGACCTGGCTGGAAGGGTGCAAGCCCCATTGACTGACAAAGAATTAGTGGACATGTTTATGGGCACCTTGACTGGTCCATTCTTTAACTTGCTGATTGGGAGTTCATTGTTTTGGTTCAATGAGTTTATTTTGACAGGTGAGCGAGTTGAAAGTGGAAAGATCCGCATGGCCTCAACCTCTAGTGTTGTGAAGAAACCATTTGTTGGTAAGAAGGAAACTAACGTTGTTTATGGACAAAGGAGTTGTGTCAAGAACAATACTCACCAATCGGTAGGAGATGTATTGATTTCAAATCCAACCCCAGTTCAACGACCACAACAATTAAACAATCAAAAAAGGCTCGATGTCCCAAGGATACAATTCACTAGAATCAACATGTCGTTGTCTCAAGCTCTAAACCATCTATTGAAAGCAGATTTGGTAATGCTGCAAGATCCTGCTCCAAATCCCAATATTGTCTCCCCAAAATATAACCTGAATGTGAAATGCGCTTACTGTTGTACCCCAAAATTTGCCCTCCCACATTCTCCAAGAATTTGCCAAGTCAAGCTACAAAATTCCCCAAGGGTTGCACAGTGCAAAGGCCTCCTATACAGTCAAAACTAGGGTTTGTGTTCTGATCAAGAAAAAGAAGTTTTCAAAGGTCCAATCAAGTCTCACATGCCTACAAATATGGTCAAGCATCCTCATATCAAGTTTCAAGGCATTCAGCTCAAAATTGCACAGTCAAAACCCTAAATTGCACTACAGTCAACTGTAGGGGCAAAATGGTCATTTGACAGTCAAAAGTTCAAATTTTTGGTCAACATATCATTTTGAAGCCACAAACATCATTTGATCAATGCTTGATCATGATTCTCAAAATTTGGCTCAGAAAATCATCAAGATGCAAAAGTTGCCTTATTTGGACAGTTGAAAAAGTCAACTGAAATTGACCAGGGCATAACTTTCACATGGATTATCAGAAAAATTCCATCCAAAGCTCATTTTGAATAGAAAGACATTTCCTACAACTCATCTTCATACTTCAAGTCCAAGAAATGCTCTCACAAAAAGTTATCAATTTCAACATTATAGGTCATTTTCAAAAGTCAACAAAAAGGGACTTTAAGTCAAAGGCCATAACTTGAGATTGGTAAATCAAAATGACATGGGACCAAAGGAATTGGTTAGAGGACTCAAAGACCTTTCCAAAATGTCAAAGAACATGAGAAAAGCTTAAAAATTGAGCAAGTTAGGCCTTGTGGAAGTTGGGAAATTTTTGGATATTTTGAAAAGTCAACTTTGATCCAAATGACTTAAAATTGCTAATGGGCCCATTTTTCTTCCATGATTCATCATTCCAAGCATATGCACGACCACTTGGCCCAAAGGGAAGTATTTTCTCATTTTTTATTTATTTATTTGAATTATTATTTATATTAATTCATTTAAATCATTTAAATATGTGGAAAATATATAACTTGACCTAAAAAATCTTTTCATGCATGTTTTGCCATCAAGATTTCGTGCATAGGCTAATTAGGAAAGATTTGGTTTGATTTGAGCATAATTGATACAAAAACCATGCGAAAAAGATATGAAACATAATGGTGAAAAATCAAATATTGAAAACCATCAATGCCATGGATTTGTTCTACTTTTGTTAACCTAATGCCTTCAGTACAAATGCTAGATCATAAACCTAATGCAAAGACAGAGGATGCTGCGCTCAAAGGCCATAGACAAACTTGGAAAAATTCTCTAAAAAGTCAAAACTGAAATCATTGTTAGGGATTGATTCAAGGCACGAAATTCATTCCAATAGCTTCCTCAAGGATTACTGATCACGTTCCAATCAAGCACAGCCATCAAAACCTCAAGAATTTGTATATTGAACTTAAACTGTACAGCAAAAAACTCATAATCGCATATCATGTTCTAGGCATTTTTTATGAAAATTAATTGTTGATTCATGTTTATCATCTTGTCCTGAAACTAACCAATGCATTCAATTTGATTTTTATGCTGTATATGAGATTTCACCATGGTCGATCTCTAGGTTTTTCAGAGTTTTAAATTAGGGCTTTTGCAAAGAGGAAAAATTAGGACTCCAAACCACCACCATTCAATTTAGCAAGCTTGGACGAAGAAGAAGCCATGGTCGCGATTAATTTATGAGTTGCATAGCTCTAGTCGCTATTTTCTCAAAACGTCCCTAAAACAACGCTAAAAAAACCGTGGATGAATGTTTGTGTTTCAGGGAAAAGGAAGACGATGATGTGGTGGCAACACATGATACGTTGGTTTGAATTTTCGCGCGCTGAACCACTAATGCCTTGGTTTTTCTTTTTATTATTTATTTGTTATAATATGTTAACACGCGTGATTCAGTTCAGTTGGCAAGCGAAGAGAGTATCAACGTCCAAGACCTGGGTTCGAACCCCAGGTCTGTATTATGTCCATATTATTTTTCCCATTATCTTCCTATGCAGGCACAACCTTAAGGCACACCATGCATCCTCAATAATCAAACATACACGCATCCAAGAGAATCCAAATCAAAGGCTGGGATTGAAGAGCACCATAAACGTGGGTCAACGTTGATGCACGCAAGCCATGAAAGTCAAAAAAGGCCTCAGCACATTGGGCCTGAATTCCTAAAGCATACCTCACAATTGGGGCCTGAACCCCCCTGGTTTGCAATGTTTTTTTTCAATTTTCTTTATGTTTTATTTTATTTTCAATTATTTGTTTATTTGTTTTGTTGTTTTAATTTAATTAATTATTTTTTTAACAAAATACAAAAACATCATAAAAAACTCAGAAAAAGATAAAAAATATAATGATTATTTATTTTGATATTTTCTTGTAAATAAATGCTTGGAATTTAATTAGTTTAAAATAGGTTGCAATCTTAATTCTTTTCACAATAAAAAAAAAATATAGACTAGGTTTAATTGATAATTTTTATTTCCTTTTAATTTTTTCCTTTTTTACCATAATATTTATTTTATTTTTATAATCAAATTTGTATGTAAAATAACTTAAGGTTTAAATTAGGTTAAAAAACTTCAATATCTTTCTTAATAACTTAAAAATAATTAGAACTAGGTCTAGTATTTTATTTTAATTAATTTTTTCTATTAAATCTTAAAACATAAAAATACCAAAAACATTTTCTTTTAATTTTAATTTTAATTCCTCGCTAATTCTAATTTTTTGCAAAAGGGTCCAACGCCCATATTTTTAATTGTTTAATTTCGCACATTTATTCTATTTCGCTTAATTAATTGTGTATCTCTCCCGAAGCCATGTAACTAAACTTCTCGCACTTTACTTTATTTGCTTCTTTACTTTCCGTCAAATCGGGTCCGGTTTAATTTTGGCGATGTGGACCCGCGCCATTTGTAATAGCTTTAGATTTATTTTTTCTCGCAATATTTTAACTGTTAAGAAAGCATGCAAGAATGAATAGCCTTAAATAAAATCAAGCGTAGATCACTTTAACATGACAAGACAAATACAAATGAAAACGACACACAAATCACACACCACCCCTAGGGTACGCCTCACTGTTGCCTTGCCTTCGAAAGGTGATCGTCGAGTAGAGGATGTCTTAGTAAGTCCTCATGATCCGGGAACCTGGCATGAGGGTAGCTTCTAAGGTGTCTTCCCATTGCTCTGGTGATCACCACGTCCCGAACATCGAATTGACCCGAACACCTCCAACGGTGGTGCTACCTACCTCTCAATGGTGGGATGGCACTACTTTAAAGGACATTTACACAGACGAATTCCTTAGGGTAGGTTCTCGTAGATACTTGCTCTCTTCAAAAACAAACAAAAATCTTTTCACACCGACACTTTTCAAAAGCTTTCAAAGCAATTTTTCAAACACTCTGACACAAGAGTCGAACTGAAATTTTCAAAGAAACTTTTTAAAACCCACTCACAGTTGAAAAGCAAACAAACCATTTTTTGAAAACACAATGAGAAAGTATCTAAGAGCCCATGGATAACCATGGATAGAAAGGGTGCTAACACCTTCCCTTTCTATAACCTACCTCCCGAACCGAGAGCAGTCTCTTTAAGGAATTTTTCTGTGCTTTTGTCCTTTCCATTTGGAGAAAATAAAAGACGATGGCGACTCTTGCTTCCGCGACATTTCGCGAACCAGCGTTAAACAGTCAGTTCCAGATCCACCGATCACAGAACTGGCGACTCTGCTGGGGATATCTTTATAAAGTGAGGTGTATCTTAGGGCTAGGTCATAACTATGTTTTCAATTGTATTTCTTTGCTTGCTTTATTATTGTGGGACTGTCTTGGGAGTTCTATAGATCCTAACCCGGATCTGGGGGATACCTTCTTAGAAAGTAGCAACAAGGCTGTGAGGGAACTGTGCGGGGTATACCGACATGGTTGAAACAGTCTGCTACGTTGATGTGGCACTTTGGTGTGTACCGGTAACCCTTGAGTTCAGTCAAGGAGAGTACGGGGCCTCCGCATGGTGTCGTGAAGCATCAACAGACCTTAGGAACCTTAATTGAACTATCTTGGCCTCTTTAGGGTAGTGAGATAACTGACTTTGGTGCAGTCCGAGGTTGGTTGATACTCGATACTACACTCAATTGAGGGTTGCTTTCCTGGAATATTTCGGTCGCCAGTTCAGTGGCTAAATCGAAACGATGAACAATGAAAGCAATCCCGTGATATTGGGAACCTTAGAACCCGGTTACTTCTAATAGGACAGGTTGAACCCACCAACTTCAAGAGGGTACTACCTAGACCTCATGCTGGCCTTAAACCCTAAGGACTTCTCTTGTGTGACTTGTGTGCCTTCGTACTTGACTAATTGCATGCGTGTTATCTAACACATAAGCTACTTGCAGGTTTTGTTTATAGTCCTTAATGGGGACTCATAACAGGGTAGACTAGGTTTCTTACAGGTTTTGTTTATAGTCCTTAATGGGGACTCATAACAGGGTTTACTAAGTTTCTTGCAGGTTGTTTATAGTCCTTAATTGGGGCTCATAACAGGGTCACTTATGTTATCCCATGCATAGCATGACATCATACCATTGCATACCATTGCATACATCCTAACCCGTTTCAAGGACCTCAAGGGCTTGTGATGCAGGTCATGATAAACCAATTACCCAGCAAGGGGCAAAGGGGATTTATTTTCCTCTAGCCAAGGGTGTCAGGGGCTATGACCCACTGGATATGGTGAGCCTTTGACCCTTGACGAAGGACTCTCAACAACATGAAGTTCTTTCAATCAAGTTACCAGTTCTCAACTCTAACAAGTCTCTCTGTTTACCCCGCGAGGTCCTTGAAATCATTGCATGCATATCATACATCTCATTGCATAACAGGTACCCTTTCTCTACAGGTTGCTTACCCTTCTTCGCTGTTTATTTCAGCCGATCGTCATGAATCCTGAATCATCAGCTGAGCAGTCCATCAAGGCCCTCCAGGCTCAGAATGCCCAGTTCCAAGGGCTGATCATGAATTTGACCCAGGGGCAACAAGATCTGAAGGCTTTGCTCTTGAAGAAAGAAAAGAAGAAGAAGAGGACCATTTTGTTCAGCCCTAGACGCAGATCTGGGAATACACCGCAGATTGAAACTGAGAGGACAACTCCATCTGTGAGGGAAGGTAGTCATCAAGAGGAAAGGGTTCCCAGTCCAGTGGTCTCCGACAACGAGACAGATTTCAACGACGAACAATACCCTCCTGCCGAAGACAAGTACAAACAGTTGGAGGATAGACTGAATGCTATGGAGATCCAACAGGTACCTGGGCTGGATTTTGGAGATCTGGGTTTGTCAACTGGTGTGATTATTCCTCGGAAGTTCAAAGCACCATCCTTTACCAAGTATGACGGGGCATCTTGTCCCAAGTTACATCTCAGGTCCTATGTTCGGAAGATTAAACCATATACGGTGGACAAGAATTTGTGGATCCACTTCTTCCAGGAGAGTCTTTCAGGGACTCATCTCGAATGGTTCTATCAGCTAGATGGGACCAAGGTTCGTAACTGGGAGGAGTTGGCAACTGCTTTCTATAAGCAGTACCAGTACAATGCCGACCTTGCTCCTACGCGTACCCAACTCCAGGGTATGTCGTTAGGATCAAGTGAAGGTTTTAAAGAATATGCGCAGAAATGGAGGGATCTTGCTGGAAGGGTACAACCACCTTTGACTGATCGGGAATTTGTCGATATGTTCTTGGGGACCCTGTCTGGTCCATTCTACAACCACCTAATTGGGAATTCGTCTGCTGGATTCACAGATCTTATCTTGACTGGAGAGCGAATAGAAGCTGGTATCCGGTCTGGGAAAATTCAAGAGGCTGCACCTTCTGATAAAAAACCTCAGCATGGAAAGAAAGAATCCAATGCTGTGCACGGTAAAAAGAGTCGTCATGAGGTAGGGGCAATCCAGATCTCCAATCCTGGACCTGCTCAACAAGGACAGGGGCAACAACGCAAGGAGAAACGACAGTACACCAAAATCAACATGTCGCTGGATCAAGCACTGCAACAAATGTTGAAGGCAGGGCTGATCACCTTAAGGGCTCCTCTCCAGAATCCGAACACTTCTGCTCCCAACTATCATCCCAATGATAGGTGCGCATATCATTCTGATAGCCCGGGGCATACTACGGACAACTGCTGGCCTCTCAAGAACAAGATTCAAGACATGATCGACGCCGGGGAGATTCAGTTTGAAGTGCCTGAGACTCCGAACATAATCACTGCTCCGTTGCCCAATCATTGAAGCCTTTTGTTTATTTGAATTTTTGAGTTGTATTTTTCTTTGCTGATACAAACAATTAATGTCATAGCAAACTCTTTTATTCTATCAATGCATCGCATACGTCTGTTTTGGGAATTAATACAATTGTTTTCATTATATTCAAATTTCTTTTCATATTTTTTCTGATGTCAACTCTGGATCTAAAATTCTAAGCCTCTTGAGGGAGGATGATGAAAACGATACCACAATCTACAGTATGCTTTTGAACAGACCCCGCTGATGAGGTACAAGCATTGTTTCAAATCCTAAACACTGGAGTTATAAGGATGATAATCCCTCGTCAACCCCTCTGAGCCAAAGAAGTAGGAGTTTTTCTTTTCGAAAATTAAAACCCTTAATCATAACCTGGGGCAGGGTAGTTCTCTCAGTTGATCCAAGTGCGCAACAAATGGCACCAAAGAGATCCTTACGAAAAAAGACAGTGATGGTTCCGAACAATTGTAAAGACAGGCAGTCACTATCAAAAAATTCATAAATGAAAAGCCCAAAAAGTCAAAACCTATAAAGGGGACTTGCGAAACTGGGGCATCCCGCTGACTGTAATTCCAAAAAGGAAACAGCTCAGGCAAAAAAAAAAAACAGGGATAACAAAATCAAAAAGAAAGAGTTCTTATAAACCCTCAACAAAAAGGAATGACTGCCTATTCTAGATAAGTTATCAACATCTGAACCATTATTGGAACATCAAAGCAAAGACTCAAGCAAGGTCTAACGCACGATCAACTGAGTTTAGGTTTGGAGAACATCACGAAGAGCGGGTGGGTACAAATAATTTGAGCCTTTATCCTTTGTTTCTTAAACCGTGAACCAGGCCACGTTATAACCCTTAAAAGTCCTAGCTGAAGCATGGGTTAGTTCGAAAGCATATTGTTACGAAAGGTATCCTGACTCCTTAAGGCCTACGGTAAATAACTAGTTGACATCATGTTTTACAAACATTCACTTGTTTTATGAAAAAAGAATGCATTTTCAAAATCTTCAAGACAGACATAAGCTTTGCATTTTTAACATAACTTTGTTTGCATATGACTTTTTGTTTAAACAGCAGGGAAATTCGCACGATGAATACCTAATGAACAAAAGTACCTCCAATCAAGGGGCAGACATGACCATGGTCCATTATCTGGGGCAGTCCAATCAAGATTCGGAGAATCTCTCAAAAGGCCAAAAAGCCTGGGGCAAATCTCTGCCTGAGTCACTTGGGGCACTCCAGCAACGAATCTTGCACGATCAGACACCTTCTGGTAATATGACAACACAAGCAGCCAGGGGCACCTACCTGCATTCTAAGAGCGTGGACATAGTCGGAAAATACTACACAAAATCAAAGACCCGCTAGGTTGACATACCTAGGCAAAAATAAGGGCTTCCCGGCGAACCAAAAGGGTTTGGGCAAAATGAAGGGATGAAATGAAAAATCTGTACACCCGGCAAGTCGAAAACCTGAAAAAGCGGCTTGAGCAAAAATGGGTATCCCGGTGGACTGAAAGCCCGAAAGGGCGGTCCAGGCAAAAGTTAGGGATTAAAGCGTACGACTATGTCCTGCCATCTGTCTACCAGAAGAAGGTTTGTCCATCAACAACTATCAGCACCCCACAAGGGCCTCCCCCATAGAAACAGGGGCAATAAAGAGTGGTCTAAACAATCTGATCGTTCTATCCTCCAGGGTATCAAGGTAGGTTCCGTCGAAGAACATAACCAATACAGGTCAATACTTCCCCAGGAGAGTCCAATCCAGTTTCCCCAAGAAAGTTGGAATCCATCTCCCCAAGCAGTAAGCTCATCCCCAACAGATTCTGGAAGCTTATCCCTCGCAGAGCACGAACGCGTCGTCCGGCTTTATTCAAAGAGTTATTTCCTTAACAGGATATAACTGGGTTATCCTCAGCCAAAAGCCACAGAAAGAGCGTCGTCGACACAGCCTCCTTACCCCAGCGAAGTCCAGTAACACTTCCAACACAACAAGGATATCCTCAGCAAGTTACTATCAACAATCAACAGAGTGTCTCTCTCCCCACAGAGTTTTGCTCCCCAGCAAGATTACTAGAGTATTTGTCTCCCTGCAGGGTAATCCATTCGCCAAGTTCATTCCCCAACGGAGTCATCTTCTCCTACCGGTATACTTGCAACTATCATCCCCAGCGGAAGCAAAAGCTATCCTTCAACATCAGCCCAGGAGTGACTTCCCGGCACCCGTCAAGGATTTATTTTCCTAAGACAAAAAATACATTCATAAACATCACATCTTCATACATCATAGCATGCATATGCATCCTACTACACGAATCTCATTAATTTTGAAGACATACAGTTCATGCATCATGATTTTTGCATACAATTATGTTCTGCCTTTTCAGGAAAAAGATCAATACAAAAATGATTACTATCAACTATCGCAATTCCTTCTAGATATAGTTTCAGATGTAAACCAGATATGGTGACGTTCTGATGCTGCTTCCAGATTTCCTTCTAGATATAGTTTCAGATATGACCCAGATATGGTGACGTTCTGATGCTGCTTCCAGATTTCCTTCTAGATATAGTTTCAGATATGACCCAGATATGGTGACGTTCTGATACTGCTTCCAGATATCCTTCTAGATATAGTTTCAGATATGACCCAGATATGGCGACGTTCTGATCCTGCTTCCAGATTTCCTTCTAGATATAGTTTCAGATATGACCCAGATATGGTGACGTTCTGATACTGCTTCCAGATATCCTTCTAGATATAGTTTCAGATATGACCCAGATATGGCGACGTTCTGATGCTGCTTCCAGATTTCCTTCTAGATATAGTTTCAGATATGACCCAGATATGGTGACGTTCTGATGCTGCTTCCAGATTTCCTTCTAGATATAGTTTCAGATATGACCCAGATATGGTGACGTTCTGATGCTGCTTCCAGATTTCCTTCCAGATATAGTTTCAGATGTAAACCAGATATGGTGACGTTCTGATGCTGCTTCCAGATTTCCTTCCAGATATAGTCCAGATATAAACCAGATACGGCGACGTTCTGACACTTATTCCAGTTGAAGATGTTTCAAGACCTTGTCCAGTTCCGTTAAATCGACCCTAAGATTTTCCTGATGCTTATCCCGTCAAAGGCCTTCTCTGGTTCAGTCAGATCGACCCTAAGATCTCCCTGATGCTTATCCAGTTGAAGATATTTCAAGACCTTGTCCGGTTCAGTTAAATCGACCCTAAGATTTTCCTGATGCTTATCCAGTCAAAGGCCTTCTCTGGTTCATTCAGATCGACCCTAAGATCTCCCTGATGCTTATCCAGTAGAAGTCACCCAAGATTTTTCTCAACGAGCGTTGTTGAAGTTAAAGTCGCCCGATATTTTTCTCAACGAGCGTTGTTGAAGTTAAAGTCGCCCGAGATTTTTCTCAACGAGCGTTGTTGAAGTTAAAGTCGCCCAAGGTTCTCTTACCAGTCATACTAAGGCAGTAACCATCCCTGGTTCATTCATCGCCGTTTGAAGTTCCAGACTCAGCTCCTGTAACCAGTCAGGACACATTTGTGCCAAGCACCTAAAATCAGCTCCTGCAACGTGTCAGGTACTCATTTTCTGTTTTGCAGGTATGCAGGTTCTCGCTAAGGAATCTCTTACGCGATCAACATCCAGATGGCATCTATAAGCCCATCATCCTATCCAGCAATCTCCAAATGGCATCTATAAGCCCATTTCCATCACACTGCTACTATGTGAGCGCAAATTTCTGGGCACTTTAGTGTTCAATCATCTTCTACCCTCGGATTACGAAAGGCACGTCAGCCAATCTGCATCCTCAGGTCTAAGAAGATTGAACAGGGGCAACTGTTGTACCCCAAA
This sequence comes from Vicia faba, assembly GCA_948472305.1. Classification (NCBI taxonomy): domain Eukaryota; kingdom Viridiplantae; phylum Streptophyta; class Magnoliopsida; order Fabales; family Fabaceae; genus Vicia; species Vicia faba. Next base: position 1,256,147,939 of record OX451738.1, read on the forward strand.
ATTTGCCCTCCCACATTCTCCAAGAATTTGCCAAGTCAAGCTACAAAATTCCCCAAGGGTTGCACAGTGCAAAGGCCTCCTATACAGTCAAAACTAGGGTTTGTGTTCTGATCAAGAAAAAGAAGTTTTCAAAGGTCCAATCAAGTCTCACATGCCTACAAATATGGTCAAGCATCCTCATATCAAGTTTCAAGGCATTCAGCTCAAAATTGCACAGTCAAAACCCTAAATTGCACTACAGTCAACTGTAGGGGCAAAATGGTCATTTGACAGTCAAAAGTTCAAATTTTTGGTCAACATATCATTTTGAAGCCACAAACATCATTTGATCAATGCTTGATCATGATTCTCAAAATTTGGCTCAGAAAATCATCAAGATGCAAAAGTTGCCTTATTTGGACAGCTGAAAAAGTCAACTGAAATTGACCAGGGCATAACTTTCACATGGATTATCAGAAAAATTCCATCCAAAGCTCATTTTGAAGAGAAAGACATTTCCTACAACTCATCTTCATACTTCAAGTCCAAGAAATGCTCTCACAAAAAGTTATCAATTTCAACATTATAGGTCATTTTCAAAAGTCAACAAAAAGGGACTTTAAGTCAAAGGCCATAACTTGAGATTGGTAAATAAAAATGACATGGGACCAAAGGCATTGGTTAGAGGACTCAAAGACCTTTCCAAAATGTCAAAGAACATGAGAAAAGCTTAAAAATTGAGCAAGTTAGGCCTTGTGGAAGTTGGGAAATTTTTGGATATTTTGAAAAGTCAACTTTGATCCAAATGACTTAAAATTGCTAATGGGCCCATTTTTCTTCCATGATTCATCATTCCAAGCATATGCACGACCACTTGGCCCAAAGGGAAGTATTTTCTCATTTTTTATTTATTTATTTGAATTATTATTTATATTAATTCATTTAAATCATTTAAATATGTGGAAAATATATAACTTGACCTAAAAAATCTTTTCATGCATGTTTTGCCATCAAGATTTCGTGCATAGGCTAATTAGGAAAGATTTGGTTTGATTTGAGCATAATTGATACAAAAACCATGTGAAAAAGATATGAAACATAATGGTGAAAAATCAAATATTGAAAACCATCAATGCCATGGATTTGTTCTACTTTTGTTAACCTAATGCCTTCAGTACAAATGCTAGATCATAAACCTAATGCAAAGACAGAGGATGCTGCGCTCAAAGGCCATAGACAAACTTGGAAAAATTCTCTAAAAAGTCAAAACTGAAATCATTGTTAGGGATTGATTCAAGGCACGAAATTCATTCCAATAGCTTCCTCAAGGATTACTGATCACGTTCCAATCAAGCACAGCCATCAAAACCTCAAGAATTTGTATATTGAACTTAAACTGTACAGCAAAAAACTCATAATCGCATATCATGTTCTAGGCATTTTTTATGAAAATTAATTGTTGATTCATGTTTATCATCTTGTCCTGAAACTAACCAATGCATTCAATTTGATTTTTATGCTGTATATGAGATTTCACCATGGTCGATCTCTAGGTTTTTCAGAGTTTTAAATTAGGGCTTTTGCAAAGAGGAAAAATTAGGACTCCAAACCACCACCATTCAATTTAGCAAGCTTGGACGAAGAAGAAGCCATGGTCGCGATTAATTTATGAGTTGCATAGCTCTAGTCGCTATTTTCTCAAAACGTCCCTAAAACAACGCTAAAAAAACCGTGGCTGAATGTTTGTGTTTCAGGGAAAAGGAAGATGATGATGTGGTGGCAACACATGATACGTTGGTTTGAATTTTCGCGCGCTGAACCACTAATGCCTTGGTTTTTCTTTTTATTATTTATTTTTTATAATATGTTAACACGCGTGATTCAGTTAGTTGGCAAGCGAAGAGAGTATCAACGTCCAAGACCTGGGTTCGAACCCCAGGTCTGTATTATGTCCATATTATTTTTCCCATTATCTTCCTATGCAGGCACAACCTTAAGGCACACCATGCATCCTCAATAATCAAACATACACGCATCCAAGAGAATCCAAATCAAAGACTGGGATTGAAGAGCACCATAAATGTGGGTTAACGTTGATGCACGCAAGCCATGAAAGTCAAAAAAGGCCTCAGCACATTGGGCCTGAATTCCTAAAGCATACCTCATAATTGGGGCCTGAACCCCCCCTGGTTTGCAATGTTTTTTTTCAATTTTCTTTATGTTTTATTTTATTTTCAATTATTTGTTTATTTGTTTTGTTGTTTTAATTTAATTAATTATTTTTTTAACAAAATACAAAAACATCATAAAAAACTCAGAAAAAGATAAAAAATATAATGATTATTTATTTTGATATTTTCTTGTAAATAAATGCTTGGAATTTAATTAGTTTAAAATAGGTTGCAATCTTAATTCTTTTCACAATAAAAATAAAAAATATAGACTAGGTTTAATTGATAATTTTTATTTCCTTTTAATTTTTTCCTTTTTTACCATAATATTTATTTTATTTTTATAATCAAATTTGTATGTAAAATAACTTAAGGTTTAAATTAGGTTAAAAAACTTCAATATCTTTCTTAATAACTTAAAAATAATTAGAACTAGGTCTAGTATTTTATTTTAATTAATTTTTTCTATTAAATCTTAAAACATAAAAATACCAAAAACATTTTCTTTAAATTTTAATTTTAATTCCTCGCTAATTCTAATTTTTTGCAAAAGGGTCCAACGCCCATATTTTTAATTGTTTAATTTCGCACATTTATTCTATTTCGCTTAATTAATTGTGTATCTCTCCCGAAGCCATGTAACTAAACTTCTCGCACTTTACTTTATTTGCTTCTTTACTTTCCGTCAAATCGGGTCCGGTTTAATTTTGGCGATGTGGACCCGCGCCATTTGTAATAGCTTTAGATTTATTTTTTCTCGCAATATTTTAACTGTTAAGAAAGCATGCAAGAATGAATAGCCTTAAATAAAATCAAGCGTAGATCACTTTAACATGACAAGACAAATACAAATGAAAACGACACACAAATCACACACCACCCCTAGGGTACGCCTCACTGTTGCCTTGCCTTCGAAAGGTGATCGTCGAGTAGAGGATGTCTTAGTAAGTCCTCATGATCCGGGAACCTGGCATGAGGGTAGCTTCTAAGGTGTCTTCCCATTGCTCTGGTGATCACCACGTCCCGAACATCGAATTGACCCGAACACCTCCAACGGTGGTGCTACCTACCTCTCAATGGTGGGATGGCACTACTTTAAAGGACATTTACACAGACGAATTCCTTAGGGTAGGTTCTCGTAGATACTTGCTCTCTTCAAAAACAAACAAAAATCTTTTCACACCGACACTTTTCAAAAGCTTTCAAAGCAATTTTTCAAACACTCTGACACAAGAGTCGAACTGAAATTTTCAAAGAAACTTTTTAAAACCCACTCACAGTTGAAAAGAAAACAAACCATTTTTTGAAAACACAATGAGAAAGTATCTAAGAGCCCATGGATAACCATGGATAGAAAGGGTGCTAACACCTTCCCTTTCTATAACCTACCTCCCGAACCGAGAGCAATCTCTTTAAGGAATTTTTCTGTGCTTTTGTCCTTTCCATTTGGAGAAAATAAAAGACGGTGGCGACTCTTGCTTCCGCGACATTTCGCGAACCAGCATTAAACAGTCAGTTCCAGATCCACCGATCACACTTACCATTCAAATAGTCCTGGCCATGACACCAACAACTGTTGGGAATGGAAGAACAAGATCCAAGATTTGATTGATAACAAGGTTATTGAGTTTGATCCTTCGCAGACCCCTAATGTGATTACCACATCAATGCCTAGTCACAGTAAGGGTGTCAATGCCATTGACGATGTCTCCCTTGTTTCCTCCATCAGTGATTTGACTACTCCCCTATTGATTGATAAGAAGAATCTGCTAAGAGCCAGTTTATTTCCTGGATGCCTTGAAAATTGCTACCATTATACTTCTGAAGTTAATGATTGTATATGGATGAAGAAATGCATCCAACGCCTGATTGATAGCCAAGAAATTTTGTTCGAGAAGAATCCATCCATGAAGAGTTTACCTGCAAGTATACCTCAAGATGTTTCCATAATCACCATTTCAAATACTCCTATTAGGATCACCTCTAAAGGCCCTATAAGGATCTCTGTTGAGCCACTAGTAGCTCCCTTGATTATTACTACACCAGGGCCGGTCCCTTATACCTCTGACAAAGTTGTGCCCTGGAACTGTGGGGCAGGAGTTTATTATCATGGTGTAAAGCAAGAGCTATGGATTGATGAAAATGAAGATGCTGAAATTACAAACATTGCTAGAATTAGTAAGGTCACTAGGACAGGAAGGGACTTCTCTCCAGAGATCTCTCCTCCAACAACTACAATAACACTTGTTCGTATTCCTGCTGCTAGGCCAACCACTGATACCCGAGGTAAAGAGAAAATTGTAAAGCCTGCACTGACGGAGGTACCCTTAAAAGAGATTACAATTGAAGACCCATCTAGACAAGAGATGGAGGAAATTCTAAAGATCATCCTAAAAAGTGACTACAAAATAGTGGAACAACTGGGGCAGACACCCTAAAAATATACATGTTATCTTGTTGTTATGCTCTGAAGCATATGCCCAAGCTCTGCTGAAATTTCTAAAGAATTCCCATGTACCACAAGAAACCAATGCTGATCAATTCGAGAATTGTGTTGCAAGCCTAACTACTGATAATGGTTTGGGATTTTCTGATGTAGATTTAACTCCGGCGGAGAAGAATCGCAACAAAGCTCTCCATGTTTCTGTTGAATGCAAATGCACCACTCTGGCACATGTTTTAATAGATATTGGGTCCTCCCTCAATGTCCTACCTAAAGGTGCTTTGGATAGATTGGACTGTAATGGGTTGGTACTAAAACCTAGCGATATTGTGGTAAGAGTCTTCGATGGGTCAAAGAGGATGGTCTATGGAGAGGTTGATCTCCAGATCAAGGTGGGATCACAAGTCTTCAATTCAACTTTCTATGTAATAGATATTCTCCTGGCCTATTCTTGATTGCTAAGACGCCCATGAATTCATGGGGCAGGTGCAGTTACCTCTACATTAAATCAAATGCTGAAGTACCCAATGAAGGGGAAAGATGTCACAATCTATGGAGAGAAAGAATATATGGTCATTCATTTGAACTCTTTCAAATACGTTGAAATGGATGGAGATTTGATTAAAACCCTTCGTCAAGCATTTGAAGTAATCCCTACAACGATTGTTTTTGCTAAAGCTATGCCTGCTACCCCAAGGATGGCCTCCCTAAAGGATGTTAGAGTTGTTGTAGAAGACAGAGGCTGCACTATCTGGGGACAACTTCTCGACATTCCCTATAAATCCAAAAAATTTGGGTTGGGTTTTACTTCAAAGGATCAGAAAGAGGTTCAACATGCTCGTGCTGGTGGACCACCTCTCTGTATTAGCAACAATGAAGTCAATGCACTGGAAGACACTGATAGTAATGTTGACTTGGACGACTGGATATTCCCAACTGTTGACGATGGACTTAACAACTAGAAGACCAAAGACTTCATCACGATCTCCTTCAACCAGGAGTAATTTCTATTTCCTATTTTTTATTGCTTTAAGAACTCTGTCTATATAATTTCCTTCAAAACAATGACTTTAAACCATGTGCCTTTCCCGGGGCACATTGGTCCAAATGTTAAGGGTTTGTCATTTCATTTATCATATGCTCATTTGATGAAAATGTTGGACAATTTTACATTCAAATTTTGCGCTCCTTGTCTTTGTTTTACTTTACTGGATTTTCAAATATCCATGTGACCTTACATGCACACACACATTTGCATATCCACATCCACTCTGTGTCTCATTGACAACAACTCTGCTATTGCCATCTATGACTTCAAAAATCCAATCTATCAAGCCAAAGACGAAGGTGAAGAATATTGTGAGATACCTGGAGAACTTGCCAGACTCCCGACACAAGAGGAAAAAGCTATCCAACCGCACGAAGAACCGATCAAAGTGATAAACTTAGGTACTGAGGCAGATAAGAAAGAAATTAAGATTGGCTCCAACCTAGAAGACAGTGTCAAAAGCAGATTGGTTCAGATGTTGCACGAATATGATGAGGTCTTTGCTTCATCATACGAAGACATGTCAGGGCTCGATACTGATATAGTGGTCCATCGTCTGCCAATGAAAGAAGTTTGTTCTCCAATCAAGAAAAAGGTTCATCACATGCGCCCTGATATTTCTGAAAAGATCAAAGTTGAGGTAATGAAACAGTTCAATGCAGTATTCTTGGAAGTAACTTCGTACCCCCAATGGGTTGCAAATGTTGTTCCAGTGCCGAAGAAAGACGGTAAGGTTCATATGTGTGTAGACTACAGGTATTTAAATAGGGAAAGCCCCAAAGACGAATTCCCACTACCGCATATTGATGTCTTAGTTGACAACACTGCTCAACACAAGGTGTTTTCGTTCATGGATGGTTTCTCGGGTTACAACCCAATCAAAATGCCGCCCGAAGACATGGAGAAGACTACTTTTGTAACACAATGGGGCACTTTCTGTTATAAAGGCATGCCTTTTGGGCTGAAGAATGCAGGCACAACTTATCAATGGGCTATGGTGGCTTTATTTCACGATATGATTCATCATGAGATAGAAGTCTATGATGATGATATGATAGCAAGGTCCCAAACTAAGGGAGAACACCTTGACCATCTACACAAGCTGTTTGAAAGACTGAGGAAGTACAAGCTGAGGTTGAATCCCAACAAATGCATCTTCGGGGGTAAGGTCTGGAAAGCTCCTAGGCTTTGTTGTCAGTGGCAAAGGTATTAAGTCGATCTTGCAAAAGTCAAAGCTAACCAAGAAATTCCAGCTCCTCGTACTGAGAAGGAGGTTAGAGGTTTTCTAGGATGACTCAACTACATTGCCTGATTCATCTCTCACTTGACTTCTACTTGTGAACCAATATTGAAACTGTTGAAGAAAGATCAAGTGCTAAGATGGGATGACGACTGCCAAATAGATTTTGACAAAATTAAGGAGTACTTGCAAGAACCTCAAATCCTGATGCCACCAATTGAAGTAAGACCTCTGATCATGTACTTAATCGTGTTAGAGAATTCAATGGGGTGTGTGATGGGCCAGCATGACGAGTCTGGTCAAAAAGAGCATGCAATATACTACCTTAGCAAAAAATTTACCGACTGTGAAACAAGGTATTCACTGCTCAAGAAAACTTGTTGCGCTTTGGCATGGGCTGCTAGCTGACTAACACAGTATATGTTGACTCATACCACTTTATTAATCTCTAAGATGGATCCCATCAAGTATATCTTCGAGAAGCCAGCTCTCTCCGGAAGGATAGCTTGAGGACAAATGATCTTGATTGAATAAAATATCCAGTACACTACATAAAAAGAAATAAAAGTAAGTGTATTGGCAAATCATTTAGCGCATCAAGCTGTAGATGACTACCAATCTATGAACTTTGAATTCTCGGACGAGAATATAATGTTGATTATCGATTATGAAAATCTTGGACCCTATGAAGAACCTGAACAAGGATCCTGGTGGACTATGGTTTTTGATGGAGCTTCAAATGCATTGGGTAACAGAAATGGTGTTGTGATCATTTCTCCCGAAGGTTGCCACACTCCCTTCACGGCTAGACTTTGCTTTGATTGTACCAATAAGATGGCTGAGTATGAGGCGTGCATCTTGGGTCTTAAAGTTGCTATTGACCTAGGAGTAAAATTCTTAAGTGTATATGGAGACTCAGCTTTGATGGTCAGTCAAGTTAAAGGAGAATGGGATACAAAACATCCAAATCTTATCTCAAACAAAGAACTTGCATTAACCTTGATCCCATACTTTGAAGAAGTTACCTTTTAGCACATTCTGAGGGAAGAAAATCAATTGGCAGATGCTTTGGCTACCATGTCTTCTATGTTCAAGATCAGATGGGACAACGAAGCTCCTCGAATTACTGTCGAAAGATTTGAGGAACCAGCACACTACTATGAGATTGACAATGATGGTGTAGAGGAGAAAACTTAGTTTCACGAGGTGAAAAGATATGTCGAAGCTCAAGAGTATCCTGAAGGGGCGTCAGCCAACAAAAAGAAGTTCTTGCGGAGGTTCTGAGCTAATATCTTTCTGAGCAATGAGATCTTATACAAGCGCAACTATGATTCAATTCTGCTCTGTTGTATGGACAAGAAGGAAGCAGAGAAGATCATGTAGGATATGCATGAAGGTATCTTTGGTACTCATTCTAGCGGACATACTATGGCCAAAAAGATTCTGAGAGTTGGTTACTATTGGTCGTTCATGGAAACCGATTGTCATCACCACTCAAGGACTTACCATAAATGCCGAATTTATGCTGATAAGGTCCATGTGTCTCCAATCCCTTTAAACTTCATGACTGATCCTTAGCCCTTTGCAATGTGGGGCATTGACATGATTGGGGAGATCAATCCTACTGCTTCTAAGGGTCACCATTTCATTCTTGTCTTCATTGACTACTTTACCAAGTGGGTTGAAGCATCTTCATTTACCTCAGTTACCAAGAACGTCGTGGCCCAGTTGATTAAGGATAACCTCATCTGCTGGTATGGTATCCTTGAGAGAATCATTACTGACAATGGCACCAACCTTAACAATGCAATGATCACTAAACTTTGCATGCAGTTCAAGATCAAGCATCACAACTCTTCTCCATACATACCTAAGATGAATTTCACAATGGAAGATGCCAACAATAATATAAAGAAGATTATGCAAAAGATGGTTGTGACCTATAAATACTGACATGAGATGTTACCTTTTGCTCTTCATGGCTACCGTACTTCGGTGTGAACATCAACTGGGGCAACCCCATTCTCCCTAGTTTATGGCATGGAAGTTGTCATGCCTGTTGAAGTTCAATTCATTCTCTAAGTATTATTGTGATACAGTGGGAGAACTGACTTGGGTGTTTTGCGTTTGATCGCAAATGTTGCGGTTAGCAAGAGTCGCCACTGACTTTTCTTTTATCCAAAAGGAAAGGCTGAAAAGAACAGGAAAGACCTTTGAGATTATTTCTTGAGTTCGGGGGGTATATTATGAAAAGGGAAGGTGTTAGCACCCTTTTCATCCATAGTTATCTATGGGCTCTTAGTTTCTTGCTAGATCACTTGCTTTTGTTTGAAAAATGTGCTTTGTGTGTTTTTTGAAAGTATTTTGAAAAGGTGCCCTCGTTTAGGCAAACTTTGTAATGGTTCTCGTTTGTAAGAACGTATAAAAAGTGTTGGGCTTTTGAAAATATTTCATGTTTGGAAAATGTTTTGAAAGTGTTTTGAAATTTTTTGTGTTTGTTTTGAAAATAAGCAAGGATGTTTGATTTTGAAAGTGAGCAAGCAACTAGGAACAATCTACCTACTCAAAAGTCTTTGTTCATTTCTTCCTTTCCTTTGATATTTCTATCTTACCATTGATTTGGTAAGAAGCCTTATCTTTGGATGTAAAGGGATGAGCGTGGGTCATCGTATAGTCATGATAGCAATGTTGTGAGATGTCTTAGCATTTTCTTGAGGGACTAATATCATTTTGAAAGGCAACATTGATAGCGTCATCGAGGGACTATGATCTTGTATTTTTGATTTTGTTTTGCTAAGACATTCCACATGCATAACATGGCCATTTTTTGTAAGGCAACAAAGTGGAATTACCCAAAGGGTGCAAGTGTGTTTGATTTACATGCATTGTTTATCTTGAATTAGGGTTTACAACTTGTTGTTTTAGTCTTTCCATACAAACCCTAATTACTAGCATTTATATAAAGCGATAAATTGCGGAAAGTAAAATTACTATGCTATTACATCATTAGGGGAGGGGGTATACAAATTTACAAGTGGGGATTGCAAGAAAAATAAACCTAATTATCTATTACAACCATATTGAATAATATACAAGAATTGAATAAATAATATACAAAGATATAAATGGAAAAACAAATGATTTTTATTTGGTTTTTAATGAAAAGGTTTTTAACCTAATTAAGGAAAAAGATTAATTAAAAACAAACCTAAATTAATTAAGAAAAAAAATTGAGTTTGAAATATTTTTAGGGTTTTTATGAAAAAGGTTTTAATAAAATAAATTTGAGAATTAATTAATTAAAAGAAACCTAAGTTCTAAATTAATTTTAAATGAAAAAAAATAAAATAATAATTAAACCTAAATCTAAATATTTATTTATTAAAAGGAAAATTAAATTGTTAAGAAAATATTTTTGTTCTTTTTGTCTTTATAAAGAAAAATAAAATATAAATGTGAAAATAATAAATATTAATATTTTTGGATTTTTTTATTAATAAAAATAATAATAATAATAATAATAGTAATAAAAAGTAATAAAAGAAAAACTGAAATAAAATAAAATAAATAAAAGAAAATAAATAAAAATGAAATAAAAAAGAGTTGGGCTAGGAGGCAAAAGTAAACAGGGGGTTAGAAATCAGCAAAAAAAAAAACAAAAGCCCAAAGGGGGAGGCCCAGCGCAAGTTGTTGCAAAAAAGAGAAAGAAAATTCTGAAGGAAAAAAAAAGGTAGCACTAGGTGTTGAATCCCTGACCTCATACATACACGCGCACTACCTTTACCACTGGGGTGGCTGTACATTCGATAACATAAACAAAACAATAAATACATAACACAAATCATGTCCTGAATATGACTTTATCTTCAACCTCCAGCCTGGACATATGTAACTTCACCATTTCTCAACAAAAATGAAAGATGCAAACATGAAAGTTGCTCCATTTTTCCATACGAATCCAACCATATAAGTAACATAAGTTATAAATCAAAGATGAATGAGAATTTTTGAAAGTACCAAACTATGACCTAATTATTTTCATAGATTCAAACCTAAAATTCCATAAGCTCAATCAACATAAATGAAATCTATGGACATGTACAGTTTCAGGGCAATGATGTCTACATTTTATCTTCACAAATGCAAGCCTAACAATGCTTAAATGAGAAGATAGAAGTTCAAAAAATGTACCTTAAAACTGGAAATCGTGAAATGAGTTTGAGCTGCTTTTGAGGAATTGTGATGATCAGGTTAGCTTCCTCAAGTTCCCAGGAAGCTAATGAAATTCTTAGCTTGAGCAATGGATGGTTGGAATGGTCTGGAGAAGTCAACTTGCAGTGCTATGTTTTTGGTTATGGAGGATGATGGAAATGGAGTTACAGTTGTGTAACAGGGACATGGATAGGTTATACTTGATGTATAGGAGCTTTAGGAACCAAAAGGCTAAGAAACTCACGAGGGAAATAGGAGTTACAAGTTCAAAGTCAGAAACTGTGCAACAATGGTGTTTTTGAACAATTTCTGGCTTGAGGGAGTTTGGGAGTATTTCCGGGTGCTTAAGCTCGTTTTCTAGCTCACAAATAGTGACTCTATTTATAAGCAACAAGTTTGGAGACTTGTTGTTGATCAGAATTCAAAAACAAATGTTTAAACTCAACATGTGATTTTTGAGAAATCCAAGTTTCAATGTCTTGTATACTTGCTAATGTAGAGTGGTTATGCTTTAAACAAACTTGTTTCTGACTTTGTAGATGGAGTGTTATCAAAGCGAACAAGTTAGAGGCTCAAGAATTGACTTTGTGTATAAAGCTTGCTTTTCAAGAATGGCATTCTTCACTTTCTTCCCAAAATGGCAATTTTAATTGGATAAAGCTTAAAACACTTGGATTATAGCTCAAAAGTTTGTGTAATTCATTAATGATGGATAGATACATAAGTTAGAAGGCATGCAAAGCAAGATTATGCAGCCTAACATTGAAATTGAATTTTGTGTTCATCAAGAAATAACTTGTAATTCAAGAATGAAACCCTAACTTCTTTCCTTCGATTATCCTTGCTCAAGTATGATCTCAATTAGTTCTTGGAAATTTTGGAAAGCTTGTAACATCCTCTACAACCTCTATGTTGTACATTTTTGAAAATTTATCTTGGAACTATGTGAAAATTTGCCATGAAGTTAGGTCAAAATCCTGCCTAAACTAGGGCAAATATTCACTAAGTTTTCAAGTTTCATGAACATGTCTTCACAAATTCATAACTTGAAATCCATGCATTTATAGAAAAAGTTGTGTTATACAATGTTTTAGATACCACTGATATCTACAACTTTCATGTTGGAAGTTTTTTTGAATCATCTCGCATCATGGTGAAATTTTGGCTCAAAGTTATAAAAAAATATGAATTTTCCAACACTTAGAAAAATTTCTAAGTTTAGAAATTTTGACTTTTCAAAATGAAATCTTGAATTTTTGATTTCTTGATGAACAAGTTTCATATTTTGACATGTCTTGATGAATTGTGATCTTTGATACTTGATTTTGACCAGAAAGTCAAAGTTTGACTTTTCAGTGTACATATGACTTTTCATCAGTTGACTGAAATTCATCTGTCAACCAATTGATCTTGGGGAATGTTTTGAGCAATGCCATTAGGTCAAAATGAAGTACTCGAAACCTTGAGATCATGCCTTGAACCAATAAGTCGTTTTCTAGGTCAAAAATTAGAAATTGCACCTTCTTAGTCAAAACCCTAATTTTGACCATTTTGCCCTTTTGATGATCTGATCAAATTTCTTGAGGAATTGTGGTCCAAACTTGATCAAATGACATATATGAGTTCATATTGTTGATATGGATCAAAAATTATGAAGTTTGACTGTAAATTGACCACAGTTGACTTTTTCTCCAATACAACTGATTTAAGGTCAACTGCTCAATTGACTAGACAAAAATGTGATCCAAGGCTTGAAACTTGACATGAGCAATCTTGAGGGTCCAAAATGATCCATGAAAAACATATGAGGCATTAAAAGTCCATTTTTCCTTGTACAAACTCAAACCCTAATTTTCAGTTATTAGTGCTTGAGGAGATGTCTTGAGCTGATCAACCCTTGTTCAGTCTTGAATCAAATGAGGTCTTGTAAGAGATTACTTGAGAAATGAGAGGTAAAATTTTGGGGTACAACAACTTCCCCTGTTCAATCTTCTTAAACTTGAAAAGTTAGATTGGCGGATCCGCCATTCGTAACTTGAAGGTGGAAGATGATTGAAGACTAGAGTGCCCATAAATTTGAACTCGAAGATTGATTGGGAATGGACTTATAGATGTCATTTGGAGGAATGATGGTAAACACTGAAATAAGTATCAGCATAAATCTTTGGTTGATTTATACTAAAACTTTATGTTTTACCTGTGGAAAAAAAGGGTTAGTAGAATACAGATGTATGCATGATGCTCACAAGATGAATGAGATCATGATAAATGCATTTTATATGTATATGTTATGATGTATGAATGTGAGATGTATGTTTTTCCGAGAAAATAAATCCCTGACTACTGCTGAGGAGTTCCTAGGAAGTTGAATCCCAGATTGTTATTGGGGATGAAGAATATACATATCTTCAAACTTTGTTGGCAGAATGCTTCCGCTGGGGAATATCTCTTGCATGCTAGCTGTTATTTGGTCGGGTCCAGGCTTCACAACTTGCTGAGGATAAGGAAGTCAAACTGTTATCTGGTCGGATCTAGGCTTTACGGTAACTTACTGGGGAAGGATAAATTAGCTGTTATTTGGTCAAATTCCAGGCTTTGCAGAAGATTTCTTGGGGAGAGTGAAGTTAGGCTGTTATCTGGTTGGACTCCCAACTTCAGAACAAGTTGTTGGGGATAAGGAAGTTAACTATTCTCTAGTCGGATTCCAGGCTTTACAAGAACTTGCTAGAAAGGATGAAGTTGAACTGATATCTGGTCGGGTCCAGGCTTCATAGTAACTTGAAATGGTAACTATTATCTGGTCGGGTCCAGGTTTCATAGTTTTTGAAAAGTTATACTATTATCTGGTCGGGTATAGGCTTCGTAGTGTCTTGTTGGGGATTGTAGCTAATTATTATCTGGTCAGGTCCAGGCTTCACAATAATTTGCTTGAATAGACGGAGTTGAACTGATATCTGGTCGGATCCAGGCTTTATAAATTTTGAGGTGGATGAAATTAATTGTTATCTGGTCGGGTCCAGGCTTCACAATAAACTTGTCTGAAGAGATAGAGTTGAATTGATATCTGGTCGGGTCCAGGTTTTTTCCAGTAACTTGCTTAGGAATTAGTTGTTATCTGGTCAGATTCCAAGTTTCACAACAAACTTCTAAGGGGAATTTCTATCTGGTCGGAGCCAGGCTTCAAAATAACTTACTTGAAAAGATGAAATTGAAAATTGATATCTGGTTAAATCCAGGCTTCACAGTAACTTGTTGGGGTAGAGGCAAACTCTACTAGGGAAAAGAAGTTAAACCCTGGTTTGGTTGAGTCCGTGTTCTTCAATATCTCGAAGGGTTAAACTATTATCTGGTCGGTCCATGTTTTATAGTATTTGAAAGATTTTCACTATTATCTGGTCGGGTCCAGGCTCTATAGTTACTTGAGAAGTTTACTATTATCTGGTCGGGTCCAGGTTTCATGGCATCTTGAAAATTGTACTATCATATGGTCGGGTCCAGGCTTCATAGTATCTTTTGGAGATAGTAAAGATTTTATTGACGACTTTACTGGGGATTAGGGGTTGCGACCCTATGATTTGTAATAGTCTGAAAGGCAAACTCAAGCTGGAGAGTGTAGACTCAGTCAGGGAGGACATACTCAACTTGGGGAGGATATACTCAGCTGGGGATAACAGACTCAACTGGGGAAGATAGACTAAGCTGGTGGAATTGGCTGATTGTTGTATGTTGGGGAAATAAACCCTGTTGGGGAAATAAACCCAGTTGATGAATACTTGATGAGCTGCTGACGAGGTGAGTTCTTTGAGGAAGAGGTCCACAATGTTTCTATTTGTAGGATCAACTTAGTTGGGGAGAAAGCTGCCAAGAGATTGAGACTCTGGCTGGAGATTGATTTATGCAAAGAGACTTTGTGGGTAACTTTGTTGAGGGCTGGTTTACTATAATCGTCTTGTGGGGATAATGTTAATGAAATAATTTTGTGGGGATATTCCATATACATTAAAGAGATGCTTGCTACTTCTTAGCAGGACACATGTTCCAAATAGTTTTAATTATGTTCACATGCATATGTTCGTTCAATTTTAGTCATTGGACAATTTTGCATTCAAAACAAAAACAGAAAGTTTGCACCTCAAAGTATATTTGTATTGACATTTTTCCCATGAATAGGCGTTTTTGTACAAAGAGACAGAGATCCTAGTAAGAGGAAATCTTCGAAAGGAAAACACAAATTGAAAACAAAACAAATAGCCATGTGGAAATGATCTCATTGCACTCCAACACTACTATTTCCCCAATGTCTTCGAATTCTCCTTGCCGTTAACAGAAGTGGATTGGATTGATCTTAGACCGTTTGAACTCAGACCTTGGTGATAAAGGTGACTGTGGTGATTCCACGGGACATAGTCATATACTTTCAATCCTTAACTTTTTCCTGGACCGCCCTTTCGGGTTTTCAACCCACCAGGATACCCATTTTTGCCCAAGTTGCCCTTTTGGGTTTTCAACTTTTCGGGTGTACAATCTTTTACATATATCCCTAATTTTTGCCCAAACCTTTTGGTTTGCCGGGATGCCCTTATATTTCCTAGGTGTGTCAACCTAGAGGGTCCTTTATGCGTAGTATTTTTTAGCTATGTCCGCGTTTATAGGATGTGGGAAGTCTTCACCATCCAAGGTTGTCAGCATCAAGGCACCACCAGAGAACACTATCTTGACAACAAATGGCCCTTCGTAGGTGGGAGTACATTTACCTCTAGGGTCGCCTTATGGAAGAATGATGCACATTATCACCAAGTCACCAACTTGAAATACTCGAGGTTTGATCTTTTTGTTGAAAGCCTTGATCATACATTTTTGGTACATCTGACCATGACAAACAGTAGACAGTCGCTTTTTGTCGATAAAGCTCAACTAATCTAATCTTGTCTGAATCCACTCGTCTTCGCCTAAACCTGCTTCATTCATAATCCTTGGTGAGGGAATCTGAACTTCCATTGGAAAAACAGCTTCCATGCCATAGACTAAGGAAAAGGGAGTTTCCCCAGTTGATGTTCTAGCTGAAGTGCGATAGCCGTGAAGAGAAAACGGTAACATATCATGCTAGTCCTTATAGGTTACTACCATTTTCTACACAATCTTTTTAATGTTTTTGTTGGCTGCTTCAGCTGTGCCATTCATTTTAGGTCTATATGGAGAAGAACTGTGATGCTTGATCTTGAACTGAGTGTAAAGCTCGGTAATCATAGCATTGTTGAGGTTAGTCCCATTGTCGGTGATGATCCTTTCGGGATACCATAACGGCATATGAGGTTATATTTGATGAATCTGGCTACCACATTCTTGGTGACTGAGGCAAAAGAGGCGGCTTCGACCAATTTGGTGAAATAATCAATAGAGACCAGAATGAAGCGATGTCCGTTGGAAGCAGTGGGCTTGATTTCTCCAATCATGTCAATTCCCCATATTGCAAATGGCCACGGAGCAGTCATGACGTTCAGAGGGATAGGAGGCACATGGACCTTGTTAGCATAGATTTGGCATTTGTGGCAAGTTCTAGAGTGTTAATGGTAATTAGTCTCCATTGTTGACCAATAGTAGCCAGCTCTTAGGATTTTCTTAGCCATTGTATATCCGCTTGAGTGAGTACCAAAAATACCATCGTGCATGTCTTTCATAATTTCCTCTGCCTCCTTCTTGTCCACACATCAGAGTAGAGTAGAGTCATGGTTGCGCTTGTATAATATTCTGTTACTTAGGAAGAATTTGGCGGAAAATCTTTGTAAGAACTTTCTTTCATTGATGGATTCTCCCTCGAGATACTCTTGTGCTTCAAGATATCTCATCACCACGTGGTACCATTGCTTTTCTGTATCAGTGTCAAGCTCACATCAGTGTGCAGGTTCGTCGAATCTTTCAATTGTAATCATAAGGGCTTCGTTGTCCCATCTAACCTTGAACATTGAAGACATGGTTGCTAAGGTGCCAGCCAGCTAATTTTCTTCCCTAGGGAAGTGTTCAAAGGTGATCTCTTCGAAGTAGGGAATCAGAGATATCACGAGTTCCTCGTAAGGGATGATATTAGGGTGCTTAGCATCCCAATCTCCTTTTACTTGGTTGTTTACTAGAGCAGAATCCCCAAACACATTCAAATGCTTGATCCTCAAGTCAATGGCAGCTTTCAGACCCAAAATGCATGCTTCGTACTCAGCCATATTGTTCGTGCAATCGAAGCATAGTCTGGCAGTGAAATAAGTGTGGAAACCTTCAAGGGAGATGATCACAACACCAATTCCGTTACCCAAGGCGTTGGAAGCCCCACCGAAGACCATAGTCCATCGGGATCGTTGTTCAGGTCCTTCATACGGTCTAGGTTTTGCACAGTCAGTCACTAGCATGATGTTCTCATTAGGGAAGTCAAAGTTTATAGACTGATAATCATCAACAGCTTGATGGGACAAATGATCTGCTAGTACGCTTCCTTTGATGGCTTTTTGCGTTGTGTATTAAATGTCGTACTCAGTCAAGATCATTTTCCATCTGGCTATCCGTCCGGAAAGGGAAGGTTTCTCGAAGATGTACTTGATTGGGTCCATCTTAGAAATCAATAGAGTGGTATGAGTCGACATATACTGTCATAGCTGGTGATCAGCCCATGCCAGGGCGCAGCAAGTTTTCTCGAGCAGTGAATATCTGGTTTCACAGTCAGTAAACTTTTTTCTCAAGTAATAAATAGCATGCTCTTTTCGGCCAGACTCATCATGTTGGCCCAAAACACACCCCACAGAGTTCTCTAGTACTGTCAAGTACATGATCAAGGGTCTTCCTTCAACTGGAGGCATGATAATAGGAGGTTCTTGCAGATATTCTTTGATTTTTTCTAAGGCAGCTTGGTATTCATCATTCCATCTGACTACCTGATCTTTCTTCAAGAGTTTGAAGATTGGATCACAAGTAGAAGTGAAGTAAGATATGAAGTGGGCGTTGTAATTGAGACAACCCAAGAATCCTCTAACTTCCTTTTCAGAATGGGGGACTGGAATTTCTTGGATGTCCTTTACCTTGGCAGGATCAACTTCAATGCCTTTACTGCTGACAACAAAGCCTAGAAGCTTTCCAGATCGTACTCCAAATGTGCATTTGTTAGGGTTCAACCTCAACTTGTACTTTTTTAGCCTTTCGAATAGTTTGTACAAGTGATCGAGTTGTTCCTCTTCAATTTGTGATCTGGAAATCATATTATCCACATATACCTCTATTTCAAGATGAATCATATTATGAAACAAAGCTACCATAGCCCTTTGATATGTTGCCCCTGCATTTTTCAATCTGAACGGAATGACCTTATAGCAAAAGGTACCCCATTGCGTAACGAAAGTAGTCTTCTCCATGTCTTTAGGAGCCATCCTTATCTGATTATAGCCAGAGAAACCATCCATGAAAGAGAATAATTTATGCTGAGCAGTATTATAGACCAAGACATCAATGTGTGGTAGAGGGAAATCATCCTTGGGGCTTGCCCTATTCAGATCCCTATAATATATACACATGCGAAATTTTCCATCTTTCTTTGGCACTGGTACCACATTGGCAACCCATTGGGGATAGGATGTCACAGCTCGGAATCCTGCATCAAATTGTTTCATCACTTCAGCTTTTATCTTCTCATACATATCAGGCCTCATGCGACGAACCTTTTTCTTGACAGGAGGACAAACTTCCTTTCTCGGCAGACGATGAACTATGATGTCGGCATCCAACCCTGGAATATCTTCATAAGACCAAGCAAATACTTCCATATAATCATGCAACATCTGAATCAACCTGCTCTTAACACTGCTTTCGAGGTTAGCGCCAATCTTGACTTCCTTCTCTTCTGTCTCGGTACCCAGATTGATGACTTCAACTGACTCTTCGTGCAGTTGAATAGCTTTTTCCTCTTGTAATAGAAGTCTGGCTAGTTCTCCCAGTATTTCATAATCTTCCTCTCCTTCTTCTTCGGCTTGGTTAATTGGATATTCAAAGTCATAGTCGACAAAAGTAGAATCATTGGCAACAAGATCCAGATTGGATGAGGACCTGCAAGAGTGTGTGTATGTGTGTGCATGTAAGATACATGTCTAATTTGAAAAATGTATTTGAAGGAAAAGAAAAACAATGAACACAAAGATTTGAATGCAAAAGAGTCCAATGATTTGTATTGAATGATCATATGATTAGATGAACATAAATAAAACCCTTGACAAATGGACCATAGTCCCCCAGGCCTGACACATGGATTAAAAGTCATTGTTAAATATTACAGACAAAATGTTCTTGAATTAATAAACAACAATAAACAAGTAGATTACTCCTCAATGAAGGAGAAGGGAACAAAGTCCTTTGCTTGCCAATTCTTCAGCTCTGTTGTAGTAGGATACACCCAATTTTCAAATGAAACTTCATCATCAGAATCACCTACAGCATTAACCTCGTGACTTCCAATACAGAGAGGTGGCTTTCCTGCATGAGCATGCCTCACTTCCTTCTAAGCCTTGACGGTGAAACCCAAACCAAATTTGTCCGCTTTGAATGGTATCTCGAGGAGTTACCCCCCAAGTATCATAGCTTCCTTCTTCAATTGCAGCATGAGCATCTTTGACTGAAAACATATTCGACACGGCCTTAACAGCTTTGGATACACCAGAGGAACATTTGGTAGCAGCAACCATTGGTGGCACAACTTCAAAGGCTTGACACGGGGTCTCTATGAACTCTCCATCCATTTCCATGTATTTAAAAGAGTTGAGGTGGCTTACAATAAACTCTTCCTCTCCACATACGGTGACAATTCTTCCCTTGACCGAATATTTGAGTTTTTAATGGAGAGTTGACGTTACTTCCCCAGCTTTATGGATCCAAGGGCGACCCAACAAACAAGAATAGGCAGGACGGATATCCATGATGTAGAAGGTGGAATTGGAAATTTGTGAGCCCACCTTGATTGGAAGATCTACTTCTCCTTGAACTATCCTCTTTGATCCATCGAAGTCCCTCACAATGATATCGTTGGATTTCAAGACTAAACCTTCATAGTCTAGACGGTCTAGCGCCCCTTGGGTAGTATGTTTAGAAAAGAACCAGTGTCGACCAGCACATGTGCTAAGGTAGTCCCTTTGCACTCGACAGAAACATGTAGAGCTTTATTGTGGTTCTTCCCAAGCGATGTTAGGTCAGCATCTGAAAATTCCAAACTGTTATCAGTCGTCATGCTCGCCACGCAGTTCTCAAACTGATTTGTTGTGGTCTCATGGGGGACATGAGCCTTCTTCAAGAATTTGATTAATGCCCGAGCATGGGCATCTGAACAGAGTAGCAAAGACAATGTATAAATTTTAAAAGGGGTTTTCCCCAACTGCTCCACAATTTTGAAGTCGCCCCTTTTTATTATTTTCAAGATTTCGTCCATCTCACCGGCGGAAGGTTCTCCATCAGCAATGTCCTTTGAGGGTATTTCTGTCATGACCGGCTCAACAACTTTCTCCTTCCCTCTTGTATCATTACTTGGCCTAGCAGCAGTGGTGCGGACGGGTGTCTTTGTAACAACTGGTGGTGAGATATTGGGTGAAAAGATTTTCCCAGTTCGGGTTACCTTACTTTATCCAGCTATGTTACTAACATCATCAGCTTCTTCTTCCTTAATCCAAGCGTCTTGTTTTATCCCATGGTAAAACACCTCAGCACCATAGCTCCATGGCACTGCCTTGTTTGAAAAGTAGGGAACTGGTTCAAGATTGGTAATTATTAAGGGAGAAATAGTTGGTTCATTTGAAATCCTTATAGGACCTTTAGAGGAGATCCTAAGAGGCTTGTTGGAGATGGTTATAATGGAGATATCTTCACATTTATTAGTCAAACTTTTGGCAAGCGAAGTCTTCTCAAATAGGATCTCGTGGCTATCCATCAGGCGTTGAGCGCCTTCTTTCAGCCCTTCGCATCTATTGAGTTATTTGGCACAACAAACACAATCTTTCACACAGCCAGGGAAAATCTCGGACTTCAACATATTCTTTTTTATGAGATTCAAAGGAGTAGTCAAGTCTTCGACAGAGGCAACAAAAATTGTATCTTAAACAGCATTAACACCTTTGCCATGATTTAGTATAGGCACGGTGATTACATTGGGAGTCAGAGGAGGATCAAACGAAATAGTCTTGTTATAGATTAGCTCTTGAATCTTATTCTTCAGGGCCCAGCATTGGTCAGTCGCATGCCCGGGGCTACTTGAGTGGTAAGCACATTTGGCGTTCGGATTATACTTTGGTGAAGAGGTATCTGGATTGGCAAGAGGATCGCGTAATGTCACCAAGTTATCCTTTAGCAAGTGTTATAAGGCTTGAGATAGTGACATGCCTAACCTCGTGAATTGTCTTCTCGGAGTTTCAAAACGTTGATGATTAGCAGATGGTTTTTGAGTAGGAGTTGGATTGGAGATTCAAACAGCATTAGTAGACTGGCGGTTATCCTTCTTGGTACGGGCACTTGCCCCGTACATAGCATTGATTTCTTTCTTTAGAGGAAAAGGTTTCTTGACAGGATTGGAAGTGGAGGCAGATGCCATGGAAATCTTCCCACTTTTGATGCCGCTTTTAACTCTTTCACCGGTTAAGATTAATTCGGTGAAACCAGAAGAAGAACAACCAACCAACAGGTTAAAGAATGGACTAGATAAAGTGCCCATAAACATGTAAATGTGCTCCCTATCAGTCAAAGCTGGTTGAACCCTATTGGTGAGGTCTCTCCACTTTTGTGCGTATTCCTTGAATCCTTCATTCTTCCCCATTGTCATATCTTGCAATTGTACTCTTGTCGGCTCCAAGTCGGTATTATAATGGTATTGATGGTAGAAGGCGGTAGCTAGGTCCTCCCATGTATTCATACGGGAACCATCTAACTGATAAAACCACTATAGTTGCGTTCCGGACAAGCTCTCTTGAAAAAAGTGAACTTAGAGTTTCTTATCATCAGTGTGCAGCTGTATCTTGCGCACATAAGATTTCAGGTGAAGTTTTGGACAAGAAAATCCATCGTACTTTGCAAGGACTGGTATTTTTAATTTGTGGGGAATAACAACCCCAGAGATCAAAGACAAATCATCAAAATCTAAACTGGGGACGACTTGGATCTTGACGACCTTTAATCTGTCTTCTAACTGCTTGTACTTGACATCGTCGGGTGGATAATGCTCTTCAAAATAATCATCACCAGACGTTTGATCATTAATACAGTCATCCTGGGTACTCTTAACTTCACCAATCTGGTTCTCGTCTTCTTCATATGACTCTTCCACTATTGGGATCTGACGGACCGACCCATTGAACCTTCTGCCCATGTTGACCAGGGCTTTCTTCTTGGGTTTCTTCTTAACTGCCAGCAATGCCATCATATATTGCTGCCCCTTGGCTAGGGCCAGTAGAGTCTCTTGGAATTGAGAGTTTTTTGCCTAAAGATCCTTCACAGTTTTCTCTAGATCCATCTTGCTGAAATAAATAGCAGAAAGATAAGGAAACCTGTTGTGTGAAAACATGTCATGTTATGACGCATGGAAGATGTATATGCAAATGATTTCAAGGATTTATGAAATTTAAATTTGTATAGACAAGGAATGAACAAACGTCAATTTTCATTAATTAGTTCAAAATGAATACATCATGCCTCTTGGGATTACAAAATAACTCTCTAAGATAAAAAGATTGAACGCATCCTCTTCGACGCGAGATAGGCATTCACACTTTGCTCTTCTTGTAGTTGCTTTGTAAGCTCCAAGAACCTCTTCTCACTAGCTTAGAATTGAGCTTCGAAAGTATCTCGTTCTTCCTTCAGATTAATCTAACCCTTTTGCAAGTCTTCGAGAGAAGTAGGCATGTCGGGATGAAGGATAGTGTACGGGACATCTCCTTCAACCACATGTTCCATGATAACTGGTAAGATGGAGGGATAAGGCATCACAAGTTTCTGAGCACGAACTCGTACCCACCTAAGGTAAGGCTCAAGGGGAATGGAATTCTTGTGTCCCAGCGTCTTACTATCCGCTTTGCTTACCATCCTCCAAGCTCGTATAAAACTCTGGCGATAACCTTGATCGTCGCTTTCGTAGTCGAATACCACTCCTTGGATGAGCATCTCATGTGGACCATCCCTTCAGGCATAACCAAACTGTCGTAAGGCTAAGCAGGGGTTGTAAGTGATACCTCCCCTAATGCCAAGGAAATGGACATTAGGGAATTCCCCAAAACGGTCAATGATAGTAACATTCTCAATGATCGAGAACACCAATGAACATCTGAATGTCTGAGTGTCATCAGCCTATGGCACCATCTCAAACCTTGGTCGTTCTTCAACACAGATCGGGGAAGATGCAAAATAAACCATCTTGACAAGGGAGGAGTGTAACACATGAGGACCCCTCTCTTCCTCATAGTGCGAGAGTGAAAAGAATGTAGGATATCCCCTAACAAAGTATGCACTGGATTGCGAGACATGAAGATTTTGACAGCATTTACATATATGAGTTGGTCAGGGTTTAGAAACAGAACCATCTCATAGATGAGAAGGGCCAATATTTCTTCAAAATCTTGTAAGTCCAAAGAGTTCAAACAATCTTGATCTTTTTCGAACAAGAACTTGGCTAATAAACCTTTGACACCACTCCTTATTTCCCAATTAGTTGTGACATCAGATTGTTGCAAGTGTAATGCTTGGGAAATCTCTTCAGGTTTTGGATCTCTTTATGTACCGTTGAAGGGTAGTTGATTGAGAATGGAAATCCTCAAGAGTTGAGAAAATTCTTCCAAAGTTGGTACAAGCTGATAATCGGGAAAAGTGAAGCAATGGTTTAGAGGATCAAAGAATTGGAAAAGCACCTTCATCATATCTTCATCAGTGTTGGAAGTAACCAAGCTTAGGAGGCGACCATGTATTTTGGTGAATGGAGAATTCTCAGGAACCCTTGATGCTAACTCTTTGAGTTGAGGAGGAATTCTTACGAGATTGACTTGGATAGTATTCCTGCGGATAGAAGCCATGTCCTATAAAATAGAACAAAAATAAATCCCAAAAATCCTTGAAATGGTTAGTGAGAATGAGTATGATGTTATGATGTTTATGATGTCATGTACAAGTAAGTATACACAAATAAGGCAAACAAGTCCTTAGGTTTAGGCTTGCATGGAGTCTCATAGGTAAGTACCCTCTTGAAGTTTAGTTGGCTCAAACCTGTCTTAGAAATAGTAATCGGGTTCTAAGGGATCTTAATATCACTGATCTTTCTTATCAGGCATTATTTTAGCGCAAGCCTCTTTCACGGCGACCGAAATATCCCGACAAGTCAAATCTCAATGAGTGTAGTATCGAGTATCAACCAACTTTAGACTGCACCAGATCCGGTTATCTCACTACGTCCTAATGGCCAAGTTGGTCAAGTAAAGGTTGTTAGAACAAAGTTTGAATCTACTACCCTATGTTTAAGTTTTGATGATAACAAAATGAAAAGATATATTATTTATATGATTCATGTATGAACTATTTGCTACCTAAAAATATTACGTTCTTCTTTGCAGAAACTCTGATAGGTATCAGCAAGAGCACACTTAATCAGCATCAGAATATTGGTTCTTGACATCAGCATCAGAAGTTGCTATATCAGAATACCAGAATCAGAAGATTAACTCTCGTGTATGCTGAAGCTTGATGAACAGAACTGTGCTCAACACTCTGATAAAGAAAACAAACAGTTCATCAGCAGTTAAGCAGAGTCAGAATGAGCCAAGCCAGAACATGCATTAAGTAAGCAACGGTACTGTGCATTAAAAGCAAATTATTACCAACGGCCTCATTCCAGACAAGATCTGCTTGATAAGGAAAGTTTGTTATTAGAATTGAATCAAGAATATTGCTCCAACGTTCAACAATCTCAGTGCTATATAAATAAGACTATGAAGATTGAATTGGCTAATGCTCTCCAACATTTTACACGCCTAAAAGCTAATCATAATCTTCCTTCTCTCAGTTTGCTAAACGCTACATATCTCCTTACTCAATCATTGTTTAGCAATCTAGTTTCATAAGCTTAAGTTGTGTATACATCACAGTTGTGATACAGTTTTGTAGAAAACATTCACACCTAGATTTATCTTCTTTGTAAGAAAGTGTTTCCTTGACAAACCGGGTTGTGGTTTGCATCAAGAAGGCTTTAGCAGTTGTTAAAGCAGTTTGTAATATTCAGTTGAATATAGTGGATTAAGACCTCGTTGGAGAGAGGCGAAATCACCTTGACGGGTGGACTGGAGTAGTTTGAGATCAAACGAACCAGGATAAAAATATCTTGTTCATTGCATTGATTTTCAGTTTTACAATTCAACCCCCCCCCCCCCCCCCTTCTTGTGTTTTTCACTTCTTCAATTGGCATCAGAGCGCCTGGTTCTGAGCTAAAACACTTAACCGTGTCAGTACAAGATCCAGCTTCAGAAAAACACAATGGCAGGAAACTATTCTCACACCAGCAATGACAACCATGAGGACAGAGACAGATTCAGCGGCAAACCTCCAGTCTTTGATGGAGAAAACTTTGATTACTGGAAAGACAGAATTGAAAGCTTCTTTCTGGCACATGATGCTGATCTGTGGGATATGGTGACAGATGGATACACGCACCCTGTGAATGCAAGCGGTCAGAAGATTGATAGAAAAACAATGTCTGACCAACAAAAGCGTGACTTCAAGAATCACCACAAGGCCAGAAGCATCCTTCTCAGCGCCATCTCCTATACTGAATATGAAAAGATCTCCAACAGAGACACAGCAAAGAACATTTTTGACTCACTCAGAATGACGCATGAGGGAAACGTTCAGGTCAAAGAAACTAAAGCTCTAGCGCTCATTCAGAAGTATGAGGCGTTCAGAATGGAAGAATCTGAATCCGTTGAAACAATGTTCTCAAGGTTCCAGATTCTGGTAGCTGGTCTCAAGGTTCTGGCCAAAGGATACTCTACTGCTGACCATGTCAAGAAAATCATCAGAAGTTTACCCAAGCAGTGGAGACCAATGGTTACAGCTCTGAAGCTAGCAAAAGATCTCAACAAAATCACTCTGGAGGAACTTATCAGCTCCCTCAGAAGTCATGAGATAGAGCTAGAAGCTGACGAGCCTCAGAAGCAAGGTAAGCCTTTAGCATTAAAATCTAACAAAAAATCTGAGTCTAAAGTTTTGCAGGTAGTTGAAGAAACATCTGATGGATCCTCATCAGAAGAAGACGAACTCTCCCTCCTCTCTAGAAGAGTAAATCAACTGTGGAAGCAGAGGCAAAGGAAGTTCAGGAATCCCAGAAGATCTGATCAGAACGAGTCCTCTTCCAAATACAGAAGGACAGATTCTTCCTCTGGATACAGAAGATCTGAAGGCTCCTCAAGTAGCAAAAAGCCAAACACCAAGGACATCATCTGCTATGAGTGCAATGAGCAAGGACACTACAAGAGTGACTGCCCAAAGCTTCAGAGGGAAAAGCCCAAAAAGAAGTTTGGAAGAGAAAAGAAGAAAAGTCTCATGGATACATGGGATGACTCTGACTCGTCTGAAGCTGACTCAGAATCAGATGATGAGAGGGCAAACATAGCTCTCATGGCTAACATTTCAGAAGATAGTGAAGCTTCTGAATCAGACTCTGAATCAGACACTAAAGAGGTATTTCCTAACTTTGCTGTTAATTTTACCAAGGCTGAACTTGCTGAAAGCCTTAATGAAATCCTGGAAAGGTATCAGCAAATTAGAGTTAAATTCAGAGACCTGAAAAGGAATCTTGAATCTGACTCTAATAAAACTGAGAGTCTCAAATTGGAAAATTCTGAGCTGAGGAATAAGATTTCAAAATTAGAAAACACTTTACAAAACTCTCAGAAGGAACCAATTTCTGAAACTCCCAGCAACGCTGATGAGATCATCAAGGAGTATGATCACAGTTTCCAGAAGTTCCTTGCTAAAAGCATAGATAAAAGCAAAATGGCTTCAATGATCTATGGAGTTAGCAGAAACGGCAGGAAAGGAATAGGATACCAAGGTAAGGTTCCTACACCAAAGAATGTCATGGATTTAACCATTAAACACACTCCTCTGAATTCACATTTTGTGTATGGTCACACACATGATATTAAATACACTAGCAGTAAGTACTCTGTGAAACCAAAATTCAACCAGAGTTTTGGAAAAACTAACAAATCAGGACCCAAGAAAATCTGGGTACCTAAGGATAAAATAATACATGTTGCAGATATCTTTAGCAGCAAGTCAGAAACACCAGTCATGGTACTTGGACTCTGGCTGCTCGCGACACATGACGGGAAGAAGGCATATGTTCCAAATCCTGGAACTTAAGCCTGGAGGCCACGTTGGCTTTGGAGGCAATCAGAGGGGAAAGATAATTGGCTCTGGAACTGTAGGTAATGGAAATCTTCCCTCTATTAATAATGTTCTGCTAGTAGATGGATTAATGCATAATCTGTTATCCATAAGTCAATTAAGTGATAACGGTTATGATATAATCTTTAATCAAAAATCATGTAAAGCTGTTAGTCAGAAAGATGGGACTATCCTGTTTAATGGTAAGAGGAAAAACAACATTTACAAAATCAAACTTTCTGAACTAAAAAGTCAGAATGTAAAGTGCCTTCTGTCTGTCAACAACGAGCAGTGGATCTGGCACAGAAGATTGGGGCATGTTAGTATGAGAAGAATATCTCAGATTAACAAACTCAATCTGGTCAGAGGACTTCCTAATTTGAAGTTCAATTCAGATGCTCTGTGTGAAGTATGTCAGAAAGGCAAGTTTGCAAAACCTTCTTTTAAATCTAAAAATGTTGTTTCTACCTCTAAGCCATTAGAACTTCTGCACATTGACTTATTTGGACCAGTTAAAACTGCTTCAGTCAGTGGCAAGAAGTATGGGTTAGTAATTGTAGATGACTATAGCAGATGGACATGGGTAAAGTTCTTAAGACACAAGGACGAGTCACACTCTATGTTTGTTACCTTCTGTAACCAAGTTCAGAATGAAAAGGATCTTAGAATCGTTAAAGTCAGAAGTGATCATGGTGGAGAATTTGAAAACAAATATTTTGAGTCATTCTTTAATGACAGAGGCATTCTGCATGATTTCTCTTGTCCTAGAACTCCCCAACAAAATGGAGTTGTAGAACGAAAGAACAGAACATTGCAAGAAATGGCCAGAACCATGATCAATGAGACAAACGTTGCTAAGATCTTCTGGGCAGAGGCGATAAACACAGCGTGCTACATTCAAAATAGAATCTCAATAAGACCTATTCTGGAAAAGACTCCATATGAATTGTGGAAGAACAGAAAGCCCAACATTTCATATTTTCATCCATTTGGATGTACCTGTTTTATGTTAAATACGAAGAATTATTTGAACAAGTTTGACTCTAAAGCACAGAAGTGTATTATGTTAGGATACTCTGAACGCTCAAGAGGGTACAGAGTATACAATACAGAAACACAGATTGTGGAAGAATCAATCAGTGTTCGTTTTGATGATAAGCTTGACTCTGAAAAGTCAAAGCAGAATGAAGTTTTTGCAGGTATGGAAATTGAATTTACAGGTTCTGAAGACAAGTCATCAGAAGCTCTCAACACAGACACTCCTTCAACGTCTGAAAGGAGCACTGCTAGCAATCCTACAACAGCTGCTGATCAACCTCAGAAGAGATTACCTAGAAGCAGCTTGGATCACCCAGAAGAGACTATCTTAGGAAGAAAGGAAGACCCAATCAGAACAAGAGCAAGCTTCAAAAACTCTGAAGAAACACTCATGGGACTTGTGTCTCTGATTGAACCTTCTTCTATTGATGAAGCACTTCTGGATAATGACTGGATTCTGGCAATGCAAGAAGAGCTGAATCAATTCACCAGAAATGACGTATGGGATCTTGTTCCCAGACCAAAAGGATTCAACGTCATTGGAACAAGATGGGTGTTCAGAAACAAGCTAAATGAACAAGGTGAAGTCATCAGAAACAAGGCACGACTAGTTGCACAAGGTTATAGTCAGCAAGAGGGGATAGACTATACAGAAACCTTTGCTCCAGTCGCCAGGTTAGAATCTATCAGACTTTTAATTTCATTTGCTGTTAATAGAGGCATCACTCTGTATCAGATGGATGTCAAGAGTGAATTCTTAAACGGTTATATAGAAGAAGAGGTTTATGTGCACCAACCCCCTGGTTTTGAAAATACAAAACATCCAGAACATGTTTTCAAACTAAAGAAGTCACTATATGGTCTGAAACAAGTTCCCAGAGCTTGGTATGAAAGGCTAAGTAACTTTCTGTTAGAAAATGAATTCACCAGAGGGAAGGTGGACACTACCTTATTCTGTAAATCAGTTAAGAATGACATCTTAGTCTGTCAAATTTACGTTGATGATATTATTTTTGGTTCTACTAATCCTTCTCTTGGAAGAAAAATTGCTAAGTGCATGCAGGCAGAATTTGAGATGAGCCTCATGGGGAACTGAAATTCTTTCTAGGAATTCAGATCAATCAAACTCCAGAGGGAACTTACATTCATCAGAGCAAATACATCAGAGATCTTCTGAAGAAATTTAACCTCTCAGAATGTAAGCCATCAAAGATTCCAATGCATCCCACGTGCATTCTGGAAAGAGAAGAGGTAAGCAAAAATGTAGAACAGAAAGTCTACAGAGGTATGATTGGTTCTCTCCTTTATCTGACTGCTTCAAGACCTGATATATTATTCAACGTTTGTATTTGTGCTAGATTCTAATCAGATCCTAGAGAATCTCACTTAACAGCTGTTAAGCGGATTTTCAAGTATCTGAAAGGTACTACTAATCTGGGTTTGTTTTATAGAAAATCTAGTGATTACAGTTTAGTAGGCTACTGCGATGCTGACTTTGCTGGAGACAGAGTGGAGCGTAAAAGTACTTCTGGAAGCTGCCAATTTCTGGGAGAAAATCTGATCTCTTGGTCCAGCAAAAGGCAATCAACAATTGCGCTATCAACAACAGAAGCTGAGTACATAGCAGCAGCAGGATGTAGCACACAAATGCTCTGGATGAAAAGTCAGCTTGAAGACTTCCAGATTTTTGAGAGTAACATTCCTATACTCTGTGATAATACTTCTGCTATTTGCTTAAGTAAGAATCCTATTTTACATTCTAGAGCTAAGCATATAGAAATAAAACATCACTTCATTAGGGACTATATTCAGAAAGGAATTTTGAATTTAAAATTTATAGATACAGACCATCAATGGGCTGATATCTTCACTAAACCCCTTTCTGAAGATAGGTTTAATTTCATTCTGAAACATCTCAGCATGAAAATCTGCCCAGAGTGAAAATGTTTTAATTCCATATATTTATCTTCAGAATGCATTTGTTTTACTATGAACTTCTGATCAATCTCTTTTCAGAAAGATAGAACATGCAGATTGTATCAGATGCAAGTCTAAAGATCTGAGAGTCTAAGCTCAAAGACAGACGTGCTGATCACTACATCAAACAAGTGTCATCCAATCATCAGCAAATCTCTGAAGCAGAACGCGTGCACGCTTCTGAGAAGGCAAAACGCTGATTGGGTGCATTGAGACACATGTCTGGTAACCGTTTTAAGTATCTTTCTCAAATCCCCCAAAATCAGCAAGCATTAAATGAAAGTAATCATGTTTTTAAAACGTAATCATGATTTTATTCCTCTTTATTGAAAACGTTTACAATTTCAAAATTTTCTGAACCCTATTTAAACACGTTAACCTCTCACTTTAATCTTTTACAGTTTCTCACTATTTCTCAAGCATTCTCTGCATTTTTCT
Source organism: Vicia faba (assembly GCA_948472305.1). Taxonomy (NCBI): domain Eukaryota; kingdom Viridiplantae; phylum Streptophyta; class Magnoliopsida; order Fabales; family Fabaceae; genus Vicia; species Vicia faba. The sequence continues at coordinate 1,256,178,913 of OX451738.1, forward strand.
GTGTTCATCTCTCTCAAACCCTTTTTCTCAGTTTTTCTCAAAATCCCTAAGTGTGAACATGGCAACCTCCAGCAGTGCTTCTGCAGGTTCTCAGAAGAAAGCATCATCTGAACAGTATCAAGTGCCATTCAGAACACTCCTCACTCCTGTGAAGAATCTTGAAGTGTTATCTGAATTGATCATTAACTTTGGAAGCCTGAAGGAAAACGGTTTTGATTTAACAGAAGAAGTTAGGGCACAGAAATGGGAAAGGTATTTTGACAGGTTGGTTGGACCAACATTCCCTATGTTAGTCAAGGAGTTCTGGATTCATGCAACGGCTTCAACGCATCAGGTCACCTCCTACATTATGGGGAAGAAGATTATGATCACTGAGGATCACATAGCAAGGTTAATTGGTTACAGTGGCGGTGGCGTCCGCTGTATTGATATGGCTGAGAGATGTGCTGACGTGGGCGTCATAGCAGAAAGGATTTTCACCCATGGGGTGCCCAGCAGCAAGATCAAAGATCTGAAGGATCATCACAGAGTTTGGGCGAAGATAATTCTGGGGTGCTTTAACCATAGGAAGCCTACTAGTTCCCCTGATTACATAAATGTAGATCAGCAGTTTATGATCTACTTTATCAATCAGAAGGTAAAAATCAACTTGGCTCATCTTCTGTTTAATCACCTCAGAACAAGCGTGAAGGAAACCAGGGAAGAAGAAAGAACAAAGAGGGATTGGATACCCTTTGGAAGGTTGATATCAGATATTCTGACTGAGAATAGGCTGATAGAGCATCTGATAGAAGCTCAAGAGTTAAGCACCATTGAACCAACGGTTGGGAATCCTCTGAATGCGAAGAACTTGAAGAAAATGAAGTTGATAGAGAATATCAAAAAGGAACCCAGCGCTACTCCTATTGCTGATATCACCAGCAGAAGAGTCCCACTGAGTGACTTTCCTTTATTTTCTGAGATAGAATCCAAGCCAGTGGTAGTTCTCAGATATCTGGACACGTGCAAAGCTGATGGTATAGATCCCAATCTGAAGATCAAAGATCTGCACCAACCTCAACCAGAAGTGACACAGAAGAAGACGAAGAAAAGGAAGGCACCTTTAGAAGGATCATCCCAGCAGACACCCAAGAAAAGAGGTAATTTATCTGCTGCTTCTGTTTTAAATTCTTCTACTATTCCAGCATCAATTCCACCTCCAACTTCTCATAGAATCTCAATCCCCATCCCAACAATAGATGAAATTGAACCAGAAGATGACCCTTCTGAGGCATTACAACTCAGAAGACCCCGAACCAAAAATCCCAAACCAACAATCTCAACAACATCAGCAATTGACAAAGTGCTGTCTGACATTGATCAACACACTTCTGATCACTCCTCCATTAATCCAAACTCTGAACCACAAATTGTCCCTTCTCCACAACCAGAACAATAGCAAGCTGCTGAAGAACCAGAACAACAACAACCTCTCTCATCCATTCCAGAAGAACCTCTTATCCCTGAACAACCAGAAATTCCAACAATTTCTCCACAACCAGCAATTTCGTCTCCCTCTCCTCAACCAGAAATTCATCCACCATCACCTCAACTTGAGTTTCATCACTCTGAAACTCCAACTCCTCCACCTTCTGAACCTCATTCACCTCAACCATCACCTCTGGCAATCCAGCTGCCATGTGGAACAACAGTCACAATGGCCCAGTTGCCATCCTCACCAGAATCTACACCACCAAATACTCCCAAAACCCCAAACAGTCCAATCATTATCTCTGATTCTCCCATTCCATCTCCAAAACAAACAGCTCCCAAGAAAACCACCGAAAACCCCAGCAGGACCTTCATAGACTTAACAATCCTTGACCTTCTTGCTGATCTGAAAAATAAAATAGCCATTCCAAAACCAAAACAACCAGATGTTGGCTCTGGTATTATGAATTTTGAAACAGGTTTGCAGCAGTGGATTGCTTCTCTGAAGCAAGTCTGTCCTGGAATGATTGACCCAGCTGCCTCTGACCAACTCTGGTCACAATTCAGAATTTGGGTACGTGCTGAAGCCCTCAAGTTGCAGGATATCAACTATGAGCAGGCACAACAGAACTTCAGCAAGCTGCTGGAGGAAGTTGAAAGTCAGCTGCCACAGGAAGACGTGCTCCCTCTGGATAGTGAGCCATGGTCTGAGAAAAAGCTAGCTTCAAAGGTGCAACCAGAAGAAGACAAGACTATTCAAGCTGAAGCAAGTCAAGCAGAAGATGTTGCAGAAAGCTCTCAGAAGCTCCCTGCTTCCGATGTTTCTCAAGCTGCCTTGGACAGGCAGACTCTGGAAGAGCTGAAGCTGAATGACATGCGTCTGCAGCAAAGAATGGATGAAAATGACCAGAAGATGAAAGAAAGGATGGGTGTGCAGGATAGCAAGATAGACACAGTTGTCAGCATGGTACATAAGCAGAATGAGACTGCTGATCAGATCAAAGCCATGCTGGAGAACCTGTTCACACGCTTTCCTCCCCAACCTTAGTTGTTTTTTCATTCATGTCTTTTTCATGTTTTCTTTGATTATCTGTTGTACTGTTTTGTTTGATTCTGAACCTTTTAATATGACAAGTTTTTCTGCCTTAAATGTTTTAGCACATCACTTACACTTTTTGATTGCTGACAAAAAGGGGGAGAACAAGAATGATATTTTAAATAATAACGGATTACTAAGACAGAAATTCTCGAACATTCTAACTCTGATATACTTGAATATGTTTTCTGTTTTGCTTAAGCCTACAGGTACAAGAAAGCTCCATGGTACTCTGAAGACTAAAGCTCTGATACTCTGACCCAAAGAAAAGCTCTGACAAGAAAAGCTCTGATACGCTGATCTGAAGCTCTGCTCTGATATGCTGATCTAAAGCTTCTGATAGACAAAACTCTGAGAATCTGATGTTCAAAGAAAGGCAATAAAAATCTGATCCTGAAGAACTCTTGGAATTAAAAAGGGAAGCAATAAACTCAGGGGGAGTATCTCTCAACTCTTATCCCTTATCTTTGACAACCTCTTACTCTGATACATCTTATCATTTAGTTACCTCTGATACTTTTTCACGTTATTTTCAATTAAAAAATATATAGTTTTTGTCATCATCAAAAAGGGGGAGATTGTTAGAACAAAGTTTGAATCTACTACCCTATGTTTAAGTTTTGATGATAACAAAATGAAAAGATATATTATTTATATGATTCATGTATGAACTATTTTCTACCTAAAAATATTACGTTCTGCTTTGTAGAAACTCTGATAGGTATCAGCAAGAGCACACTTAATCAGCATCAGAATATTGGTTCTTGACATCAGCATCAGAAGTTGCTATATCAGAATACCAGAATCAGAAGATTAACTCTCGTGTATGCTGAAGCTTGATGAACAGAACTGCGCTTAACACTCTGATAAAGAAAACAAACAGTTCATCAGCAGTTAAGCAGAGTCAGAATGAGCCAAGCCAGAACATGCATTAAGTAAGCAACGGTACTGTGCATTAAAAGCAAATTATTACCAACGGCCTCATTCCAGACAAGATCTGCTTGATAAGGAAAGTTTGTTATTAGCATTAAATCAAGAATATTGCTCCAACGCTCAACAATCTCAGTGCTATATAAACAAGACTATGAAGATTGAATTGGCTAATGCTCTCCAACATTTTACACGCCTAAAAGCTAATCATAATCTTCCTTCTCTCAGTTTGCTAAACGCTACATATCTCCTTACTCAATCATTGTTTAGCAATCTAGTTTCATAAGCTTAAGTTGTGTATACATCACAGTTGTGATACAATTTTGTAGAAAACATTCACACCTAGATTTATCTTCTTTGTAAGAAAGTGTTTCCTTGACAAACCGGGTTGTGGTTTGCATCAAGAAGACTTTAGCAGTTGTTAAAGCAGTTTGTAATATTCAGTTGAATATAGTGGATTAAGACCTCGTTGGAGAGAGGCGAAATCACCTTGACGGGTGGACTGGAGTAGTTTGAGATCAAACGAACCAGGATAAAAATATCTTGTTCATTGCATTGATTTTCAGTTTTACAATTCAACCCCCCCTTCTTGTGTTTTTAACTTCTTCAAAGGTTCTAAAAGTCAGTTAGTGTTTCATGACACCACACAGCGGCCCCGTATTCTCCTTGACTACTCAAGGGCTACCGTTACCCACAAATGTGTCACACTAACGTAGCTATTTCTTAGACCATGTCGGTATACCCCGCATAATTTCCACAATGTATTTCTACTTACCTATAAGGTATCCTAAATCCGGGTAGAGGATTTAAAACAAACCCAAACAAGGAACCAAAATGTAAAGCAAACAACTCAAACAATGAAAGCAAATAAAGGTGATTTAGCCCTAAGGTAACCCCACTTTTAAGTTTCATCCCCAGCAGAGTCGCCAGTTCTGTCATACGGTGGGAGAACTGACTTGGGTGTTTTGCGTTTGATCATAAATATTGCGGTTAGAAAGAGTCGCCACCGACTTTTCTTTTATCCAAAAGGAAAGGCTGAAAAGAACAGGAAAGGCCTTTGAGATTATTTCTTGAGTTCAGGGGATAGATTATTAAAAGGGGAGGTGTTAGCACACTTTTCATTCATAGTTATCTATGGGATCTTAGCTGCTTGCTAGATCACTTGCTTTTGTTTGAAAAATGTGCTTTGTGTGTTTTTTGAAAGTATTTTGAAAAGGCGCCCTCATTTAGGCAAAATTTGCAATGGTTCTCGTTTGAAATAACGTATACAAAGTGTTGGGCTTTTGAAAATATTTCATGTTTGGAAAATGTTTTGAAAGTGTTTTGAAAGTGTTGTGTTATACAATGCATTTATAGAAAAAGTTGTGTTATACAATGTTTTAGATACCACTGATATCTACAACTTTCATGTTGGAATTTTTTTTGAATCATCTCGCATCATGGTGAAAATTTGGCTCAAAGTTATAAAAAAATATGAATTTTCCAACACTTAGAAAAATTTCTAAGTTTAGAAATTTTGACTTTTCAAAATGAAATCTTGACTTTTTGATTTCTTGATGAACAAGTTTCATATTTTGACATGTCTTGATGAATTGTGATCTTTGATACTTGATTTTGACCAAAAAGTCAAAGTTTGACTTTTCAGTGTACAAATGACTTTTCATCAGTTGACTGAAATTCATCTGTCAACCAATTGATCTTGGGGAATGTTTTGAGCAATTCCATTAGGTCAAATGAAGTATTCTAAACCTTGAGATCATGCCTTGAACCAATAAGTCATTTTCTAGGTCAAAAATTAGAAATTGCACCTTCTTAGTCAAAACCCTAATTTTGACCATTTTGCCCTTTTGATGATCTGATCAAATTTATTGAGGAATTGTGGTACAAACTTGATCAAATGACATATATGAGTTCATAATGATGATATGGATCAAAAATTATGAAGTTTGACTGTAAATTGACTACAGTTGACTTTTTCTCCAATACAACTGATTTAAGGTTAATTGCTCAATTGACTATACAAAAATGTGATCCAAGGCTTGAAACTTGACATGGGCAATCTTGAGGGTCCAAAATGATCCATGAAAGTCACATGAGGCATTAAAAGTCCATTTTTCCTTGTGCAAACTCAAACCCTAATTTTCAGTTATTAGTGCTTGAGGAGATGTCTTGAGCTGATCAACCCTTGTGCAGTCTTGAATCAAATGAGGTCTTGTAAGAGATTACTTGAGAAATGAGAGGTAAAAGTTTGGGGTACAACAGCTTCCCCTGTTCAATCTTCTTAAACCTGAAGAGTTAGATTGGCGGATCCGCCATTCGTAACTTGAAGGTGGAAGATGATTGAAGACTAGAGTGCCCATAAATTTGAACTCGAAGATTGATTGGGAATGGGCTTATAGATGTCATTTGGAGGAATGATGGTAAACACTGAAAGAAGTATCAGCATAAATCTTTGGTCAATTTATACTAAAATTTTATGTTTTACCTGTGGAAAAAAAGGGTTAGTAGAATACAGATGTATGCATGATGTTCACAAGATGAATGAGATCATGATAAATGCATTTTATATGTATATGTTATGATGTATGAATGTGAGATGTATGTTTGTCCGAGAAAATAAATTCCTGACTACTGCTGAGGAGTTCCTGGGAAGTTGAATCCTAGATTGTTGTTGGGGATGAAGAATATACATATCTTCAAACTTTGTTGGCAGAATGCTTCTGCTGGGGAATATCTCTTGCATTCTAGCTGTTATTTGGTCGGGTCCAGGCTTCACAACTTGCTGAGGATAAGGAAGTCAAACTGTTATCTGGTCGGATCCAGGCTTCACGGTAACTTACTGGGGAAGAATAAATTAGCTGTTATCTGGTCAGATTCTAGGCTTTGCAGAAGATTTCTTGTGGAGAGTGAAGTTAGGCTGTTATCTGGTTGGACTCCCAACTTCACAACAAGTTGTTGCGGATAAGGAAGTTAACTGTTCTCTAGTCGGATTCCAGGCTTTACAAGAACTTGCTAGAAAGGATGAAGTTGAACTGATATTTGGTCGGGTCCAGGCTTCATAGTAACTTGAAATGGTAACTACTATCTGGTCGGGTCCAAGTTTCATAGTTTTTGAAAAGTTATACTATTATCTAGTCGGGTATAGGCTTCATAGTGTCTTGTTGGGGATTGTAGCTAATTATTATCTGGTCAGGTCCAGGCTTCACAATAATTTGCTTGAATAGACGAAGTTGAACTGATATCTGGTCGGATCTAGGCTTTACAAATTTTGAGGTGGATGAAGTTAATTGTTATCTGGTCGAGTCCAGGCTTCACAATAAACTTGTCTGAAGAGATAGAGTTGAACTGATATCTGGTCAGGTCCAGGTTTTTTCCAGTAACTTGCTTGGGAATTAGTTGTTATCTAGTCAGATTCCAGGCTTCACAACAAACTTCTAAGGGGAATTTCTATCTGGTCGGAGCCAGGCTTCAAAATAACTTACTTGGAAAGATGAAATTGAAAACTGATATTTGGTTAAATCCAGGCTTCACAGTAACTTGTTAGGGTAGTGGCAAACTCTACTGGGGAAAAGAAGTTAAACCCTGGTTTGGTTGAGTCCGGGTTCTTCAATGTCTCGAAGGGTTAAACTATTATCTGGTCGGTCCAGGTTTCATAGTATTTGAAAGATTTTCACTATTATCTGGTCGGGTCCAGGCTCTATAGTGACTTGAGAAGTTTACCATTATCTGGTCGGGTCCAGGTTTCATAGCATCTTGAAAATTGTACTATCATATGGCCGGGTCCAGGCTTCTTAGTATCTTTTGGAGATAGTAAAGGTTTTATTGACGACATTACTGGGGATTAGGGGTTGCGGACCTATGATTTGTAATAGTCTGAAATGCAAACTCAAGATGGAGAGTGTAGACTCAGTCAGGGAGGATAGACTCAACTTGGGGAGGATATACTCAGCTGGGGATAATAGACTCAGTTGGGGAAGATAGACTAAGCCGGTGGAATTGGCTGATTGTTGTATGTTCGGGAAATAAACCTTGTTGGGGAAATAAACCCAGTTGATGAATACTTGATGAGCTGCTGACGAGGTGAGTTCTTTGAGGAAGAAGTCCACAATGCTTCTATTTATAGGATCAACTTAGTTGGGGAGAAAGCTGCCAAGAGATTCAGACTCTGGCTGGAGATTAATTTATGCAAAGAGACTTTGTGGGTAACTTTGTTGAGGGCTGGTTTATTATAATCGTCTTGTGGGGATAATGTTAATGAAATAATTCTGTGGGGATATTACATATACATTAAAGAGATGCTTGCTGCTTCTTAGCAGGACACATGTACCAAATAGTTTTAATTGTGTTCACATGCATATGTTCGTTCAATTTTAGTCATTGGACAATTTTGCATTCAAAACAAAAACAGAAAGTTTGCACCTCAAAGTATATTTGTATGAACATTTTTCCCATGGATAGGCGTTTTTGTACAAAGAGACAGAGATCCTAGTAAGAGGAAATCGTCGAAAGGAAAACACAAATTAAAAACAAAACAAATAGCCACGTGGAAATGATCTCATTGCACTCCAACTCTACTATTTCCCCAATGTCTTTGAATTCTCGTTGCCGTTAACAGAAGTGGATTGGATTGATCTTAGACCGTTTGAACTCGGACCTTGGTGATAAATGTGACTGTGGTGATTCCACGGGACATAGTCATACACTTTCAATCCTTAACTTTTTCCTGGACCGCCCTTTTGGGTTTTCAGTCCACCAGGATACCCATTTTTGCCCAAGTTTCCCTTTCGGGTTTTCAACTTGTTGGGTGTACAATCTTTTACATATATCCCTAAAGTTTTCCCAAACCTTTTGGTTTGCCGGGATGCCCTTATCTTTCCTAGGTGTGTCAACCTAGCGGGTCCTTTATGCGTAGTATTTTTTAGCTATGTCCGCGTTTATAGGATGTGGGAAGTCTTCACCATCCATGGTAGTCAGCATCAAGGCACCACCAGAGAACACTCTCTTGACAACAAATGACCCTTCATAGGTGGGAGTCCATTTACCTCTAGGGTCGCCTTGTGGAAGAATGATGCACTTTATCACCAAGTCACCAACTTGATATACTCCAGGTTTGATCTTTTTGTTGAAAGCCTTGATCATACATTTTTGGTACGTCTGACCATGACAAACAGTAGACAGTCGCTTTTCATCGATCAAGTTCAACTGATCTAATCTTGTCTGAATCCACTCGTCTTCGCCTAAACCTGCTTCATTCATAATCCTCGGTGAGGGAATCTGAACTTCCACTGGCAAAACAGCTTCCATGCCATAGACTAAGGAAAAGGGAGTTTCCCCAGTTGATGTTCTAGCTGAAGTGCGATAGCCGTGAAGAGAAAACGGTAACATATCATGCTAGTCCTTATAGGTTACTACCATTTTCTACACAATCTTTTTAATGTTTTTGTTGGCTGCTTCGACTGTGCCATTCATTTTAGGTCTATATGGAGAAGAACTGTGATGCTTGATCTTGAACTGAGTGCAAATCTAGGTAATCATAGCATTATTGAGGTTAGTCCCATTGTCGGTGATGATCCTTTCGGGGATACCATAACGGCATATGAGGTTATATTTGATGAATCTGGCTTCCACATTCTTGGTGACTGAAGCAAAAGAGGCGGCTTCGACCAATTTGGTTAAATAATCAATAGAGACCAGAATGAAGCGATGTCCGTTGGAAGCAGTGGGCTTGATTTCACCAATCATGTCAATTCCCCACATTGCAAATGGCCACGGAGAAGTCATGACATTCAGAGGGATAGGAGGCACATGGACCTTGTTAGCAAAGATTTGGCATTTGTGGCAAGTTCTAGAGTGTTAATGGTAATCAGTCTCCATTGTTGACCAATAGTAGCCAACTCTTAGGATTTTCTTAGCCATTGTATATCCGCTTGAGTGAGTACCAAAAAGACCATCGTGCATGTCTTCCATAATTTCCTCTGCCTCCTTCTTGTCCACACATCAGAGTAGAGTAGTGTCATGGTTGCGCTTGTATAATATTCTATTACTTAGGAAGAATTTGGAGGAAAATCTTTGTAAGAACTTTCTTTCATTGATGGATTCTCCCTCGAGATACTCTTGTGCTTCAAGATATCTCATCACCTCGTGGTACCATTGCTTTTCTGTATCAGTGTCAAGCTCACATCAGTGTGCAGGTTCGTCGAATCTTTCAATTGTAATCATAAGGGCTTCGTTGTCCCATCTGACCTTGAACATTGAAGACATGGTTGCCAAGGTGCCAGCCAGCTAATTTTCTTCCCTAGGGAAGTGTTCAAAGGTGATCTCTTCGAAGTAGGGAATCAGAGATATCATGAGTTCCTTGTAAGGGATGATATTAGGGTGCTTAGCGTCCCAATCTCCTTTTACTTGGCTGTTTACTAGAGTAGAATCCCCAAACACATTCAAATGCTTGATCCTCAAGTCAATGGCAGTTTTCAGACCCAAAATGCACGCTTCGTACTCAGCCATATTGTTCGTGCAATCGAAGCATAGTCTGGCAGTGAAATAAGTGTGGAAACCTTCAAGGGAGATGATCACAACACCAATTCCATTACCCAAGGTGATGGAAGCCCCACCGAAGACCATAGTCCATTGGGATCATTGTTCAGGTCCTTCATACGGTCTAGGTTTTGCACAGTCAATCACTAGCATGATGTTCTCATTAGGAAAGTCAAAGTTTATAGACTGATAATCATCAACAGCTTGATGGGCCAAATGATATGCTAGTACGCTTCCTTTGATGGCTTTTTACGTTGTGTATTGAATGTCGTACTCAATCAAGATCATTTTCCATCTGGCTATCCGTCCGGAAAGGGAAGGTTTCTCGAAGATGTACTTGATTGGGTCCATCTTAGAAATCAACAGAGTGGTATGAGTCGACATATACTATCATAGCTGGCGAGCAGCCCATGCCAGGGCGCAACAAGTTTTCTCGAGCAGTGAATATATGGTTTCACAGTCAGTAAACTTTTTGCTTAAGTAATAAATAGCATGCTCTTTTCGGCCAGACTCGTCATGTTGGCCCAAAACACACCCCACAGAGTTCTCTAGTACTGTCAAGTACATGATCAAGGGTCTTCCTTCAACTGGAGGCATGATAATAGGAGGTTCTTGCAGATATTATTTGATTTTTATAAGGCAGCTTGGTATTCATCATTCCATCTGACTACCTGATCTTTCTTCAAGAGTTTGAAGATTGGATCACAAGTAGAAGTCAAGTAAGATATGAAGTGGGCGTTGTAATTGAGACAACCCAAGAATCCTCTAACTTCCTTTTTAGAATGGGGGACTGGCATTTCTTGGATGTCCTTTACCTTGGCAGGATCAACTTCAATGCCTTTACTGCTGACAACAAAGCCTAGAAGCTTTCCAGATCGTACTCCAAATGTGCATTTGTTAGGGTTCAACCTTAACTTGTACTTTTTCAGCCTTTCGAATAGTTTGTACAGGTGATCAAGATGTTCCTCTTCAATTTGTCATCTGGAAATCATATCATCCACATATACCTCTATTTCAAGATGAATCATATCATGAAACAAAGCTACCATAGCCCTTTGATATGTTGCCCCTGCATTTTTCAATCTGAACGGCATGACCTTATAGCAAAAGGTACCCCATTGCGTAACGAAAGTAGTCTTCTCCATGTCTTTAGGAGCCATCTTTATCTGATTATAGCCAGAGAAACCATCCATGAAAGAGAATAATTTATGCTGAGCAGTATTATAGACCAAGACATCAATGTGTGGTAGAGGGAAATCATCCTTGGGGCTTGCCCAATTCAGATCCCTATAATCTACGCACATGTGAAATTTTCCATCTTTCTTTGGCACTGGTACCACATTGGCAACCCATTGGGGATAGGATGTCACAGCTCGGAATCCTGCATCAAATTGTTTCATCACTTCAGCTTTTATCTTCTCATACATATCAGGCCTCATGCGACGAACCTTTTGCTTGACAGGAGGACAAACTTCCTTTCTCAGCAGATGATGAACTACGATGTCGGCATCCAACCCTGGAATATCTTTATAAGACCAAGCAAATACTTCCATATAATCATGTAACATATGAATCAACCTGCTCTTAACACTGCTTTCGAGGTTAGCGCCAATCTTGACTTCCTTCTCTTCTGTCTCGGTACCCAGATTGATGACTTCAACTGACTCTTCGTGCAGTTGAATAGCTTTTTCCTCTTGTAATAGAAGTCTAGCTAGTTCTCCCAGTATTTCATAATCTTCCTCGCCTTCGTCTTTGGCTTGGTTAATTGGACATTCAAAGTCATAGTCGGCAAAAGTAGAATCATTGGCAACAAGATCCAGATTGGATGAGGACCTGCAAGAGTGTGTGTATGTGTGTGCATGTAAGATACATGTCTAATTTGAAAAATGTATTTGAAGGAAAAGAAAAACAATGAACACAAAGATTTGAATGCAAAAGAGTCTAATGATTTGTATTGAATGATCATATGATTAGATGAACATAAATAAAACCCTTGACAAATGGACCATAGTCCCCCAGGCCCGACACATAGATTAAAAGTCATTGTTAAATATTAGACAAAATGTTCTTGAATTAATAAACAACAATAAACAAGTAGATTACTCCTCAATGAAGGAGATGGGCACAAAGTCCTTTGCTTGCCAATTCTTCAGCTCCGTTGTAGTAGGATACACCCAATCTTCAAATGCAACTTCATCATCAGAATCACCTAGAGCATTAACCTCGTGACTTCCAATACAGAGAGGTGGCTTTCCTGCATGAGCATGCCTCACTGCCTTCTAAGCCTTGACGGTGAAACCCAAACCAAATTTGTCCGCTTTGAATGGTATCTCGAGGAGTTGCCCCCCAAGTATCATAGCTTCCTTCTTCAATTGCAGCACGAGCATCTTTGACTGAAAACATCTTCGGCACGGCCTTAACAGCTTTGGATACACCAGAGGAACATTTGGTAGCAGGAACCATTGGTGGCATAACTTCAAAGGCTTGACATTGGGTCTCTATGAACTCTCCATCCATTTCCATGTATTTAAAAGAGTTGAGGTGGCTTACCATAAACTCTTCCTCTCCACAGACGGTGACAATTCTTCCTTTGACCGAATATTTGTGTTTTTGATGGAGAGTTGACGTTACTTCCCCAACTTTATGGATCCAAGGGCGACCCAACAAACAAGAATAGGCAGGACGAGTATCCATGATGTAGAAGGTGGAATTGAAAATTTGTGAGCCCACCTTGATTGGAAGATCTACTTCTCCTTGAACTGTCCTCTTTGATCCATCGAAGGCCCTCACAATGATATCGTTGGGTTTCAAGACTAAACCTTCACAGTCTATACGGTCTAGCGCCACTTGGGTAGTATGTTTAGAAAAGAACCAGTGTCGACCAGCACATGTGCTAAGGTAGTCCCTTTGCACTCGACAGAAACATGTAGAGCTTTATTGTGGTTCTTCCCAAGCGATGTTAGGTCAGCATATGAAAATTCCAAACCGTTATCAGTCGTCATGCTCGCCACGCAGTTCTCAAACTGATTTGTTGTGGTCTCATGGGGGACATGAGCCTTCTTCAAGAATTTGATTAATGCCCGAGCATGGGCATCTGAACAGAGTAGCAAAGACAATGTAGAAATCTTAGAAGGGGTTTTCCCCAACTACTCCACAATTTTGAAGTCGCCCCTTTTTATTATTTTCAAGATTTCGTCCATCTCACGGGCGGAAGGTTCTCCATCAGCAATGTCCTTTGAGGGTATTTCTGTCACGACCGGCTCAACAACTTTCTCCTTCCCTCTTGTATCATTACTTGGCCTAGCAGCAGTGGTGCGGACGGGTGTCTTTGTAACAACTGGTGGTGAGATATTGGGTGAAAAGATTTTCCCAATTCGGTTACCTTACTTTATCCAACTATGTTACTAACATCATCAGCTTCTTCTTCCCTAATCCAAGCGTCTTGTTTTATCCCATGGTAAAACACCTCAGCACCATAGCTCCATGGCACTGCCTTGTTTGAAAAGTAGGGGATTGGTTCAGGATTGGTAATTATTAAGGGAGAAATAGTTGGTTCATTTGAAATCCTTATAGGACCTTTAGAGGAGATCCTAAGAGGCTTGTTGGAGATGGTTATAATGGAGATATCTTCACATTTATTAGTCAAAATTTTGGCAAGCGGAGTCTTCTCAAATAGGATCTCGTGGCTATCCATCAGGCGTTGAGCGCCTTCTTTTAGCCCTTCGCATCTATTGAGTTATTTGGCACAGCAAACACAATCTTTCACACAGCCAGGGAAAATCCCGGATTTCAACAGATTCTTTTTGATGAGATTCAAAGGAGTAGTCAAGTCTTTGACAGAGGCAACAAAAATTGTATCTTAAATAGCATTAACACCTTTGCCATGATTTAGCATAGGCGCGGTGATTACATTCAGAGTCGGGGGAGGATCAAACGCAATAGTCTTGTTATAGATTAGCTCTTGAATCTTATTCTTCAGGGCCCAACATTGGTCAGTCGCATGCCCGGGGCTACTTGAGTGGTAAGCACATTTGGCATTCAGATTATACTTTGGTGAAAAGGTATCTGGATTGGCAAGAGGATGGCGTAATGTCACCAAGTTAGCCTTTAGCAAGTGTTATAAGGCTTGAGATAGTGACATGCCTAACCTCGTGAATTGTCTTCTCGAAGTTTCAAAACATTGATGATTAGCAGATGGTTTTTGAGTAGGAGTTGGATTGGAGATTCAAACAGCATTAATAGACTGGCGGTTATCCTTCTTGGTACGGGCACTTGCCCCGTACATAGCATTGATTTCTTTCTTTAGAGGAAAAGGTTTCTTGACAGGATTGGAAGTGGAGGCAGATGCCATGGAAATCTTCCCACTTTTGATGCCGCTTTTAACTCTTTCACCGGTTAAGATTAATTCGGTGAAACCGGAAGAAGAACAGCTAACCAACAGGTTAAAGAATGGACTAGATAAAGTGCCCATAAACATGTCAATGTGCTCCCTATCAGTCAAAGCTGGTTGAACCCTATTGGCGAGGTATCTCCACTTTTGTGCGTATTACTTGAATCCTTCATTCTTCCCCATTGTCATATCTTGCAATTGTACTCTTGTCGGCTCCAAGTCGGTATTATACTGGTATTGATGGTAGAAGGCGGTAGCTAAGTCCTCCCATGTATTCATACGGGAACCATCTAACTGATAAAACCATTATAGTTGCGTTCTGGCCAAGCTCTCTTGAAAAAAGTGAACTCAGAGTTTCTTATCATCAGTGTGCGACTGTATCTTGCGCACATAAGATTTCAGGTGAAGGTTTGGACAGGAAACACCATCATACTTTGCAAGGACTGGTATTTTGAATTTGTGGGGAATAACAACCCCATATATCAAATCCAAATCATCAAAATCTAAATTGGGGACGACTTGGATCTCGACGGCCTTCAATCTATCTTCTAACTGCTTGTACTTGACATCGGCGGGTGGATAATGCTCTTCAAAATAATCATCATCAGACGTTTGATCATTAATACAGTCATCCTGGGTACTCTTAACTTCACCAATCTGGTTCTCGTCTTCTTCATATGAGTCTTCCACTATCGGGATCTGACGGACCGACCCTTTGAACCTTCTGCCCATGTTGACCAGGGCTTTCTTCTTGGGTTTCTTCTTAACTTCCAGCAATGCCATCATATCTTGCTTCCCCTTGGCTAGGGCCAGTAGAGTCTCTTGGAATTGAGAGTTTTTTGCCTAAAGATCCTTCACAGTTTTCTCTAGATCCATCTTGCTGAAATAAACAGCAGAAAGATAAGTAAACTTGTTGTGTGAAAACATGTCATGTTATGACGCATGGAAGATGTATATGCAAATGATTTCAAGGATTTATGAAATTTAAATTTGTATAGACAAGGAATGAACAAACGTCAATTTTCATTAATTAGTTCAAAATGAATACATCATGCCTCTTGGGCTTACAAAATAACTCTCTAAGATAAAAAGATTGAACGCATCCTCTTCGACGCGAGATAGGCGTTCACACTTTGCTCTTCTTATAGTTGCTTTGTAAGCTCCAAGAACTTCTTCTCACTAGCTTAGAATTGAGCTTCGAAAGTATCTCATTCTTCCTTCAGATTAATCTAACCCTTTTACAAGTCTTAAAGAGAAGTAGGCATGTCGGGATGAAGGATAGTGTACGGGACATCTCCTTCAACCACATGTTCCAAGATAACCGGTAAGATGGAGGGATAAGGCATCACAAGTTTCTGAGCACGAGATTGTACCCACCTAAGGTAAGGCTCAAGGGAAATTGAATTCTTGTGTCCCAGCGTCTTACTATCCACTTTGCTTACCATCCTCCAAGCTCGTATAAAACTCTAGCGGTAACCTTGATCGTTGCTTTCGTAGTCGAATACCACTCCTTGGATGAGCATCTCATGTGGACCATCCCTTCGGGCATAACCAAACTGTCGTAAGGCTAAGCAGGGGTTGTAAGTGATACCTCCCCTAATGCCAAGTAAATGGACATTAGGGAATTCCCCAAAACGGTCAATGATAGTAACATTCTCAATGATCGAGAACACCAATGAACATTTGAATGTCTGAGTGTCATCAGCCTATGGCACCATCTCAAACCTTGTTCGTTCTTCAACACAGATCAGGGAAGATACAAAATAAACCATCTTGACAAGGGAGGAGTGTAACACATGAGGATCCCTCTCTTCCTCATAGTGCGAGAGTGAAAAGAATGTAGGATATCCCCTAACAAAGTAGGCACTGGATTGCGAGACATGAAGATTTTGACAGCATTTACATATATGAGTTGGTCAGGGTTTAGAAACAGAACCATCCCATAGATGAGAAGGGCCAATATTTCTTCAAAATCTTGTAAGTCCAAAGAGTTCCAACAATCTTGAGCTTTTTCGAACAAGAACTTGGCTAAGAAACCTTTGACACCACTCCTTATTTCCCAATTAGTTGTGACATCAGATTGTTGCAAGTGTAATGCTTGGGAAATCTCTTCAGGTTTTGGATCTCTTTCTGTACCGTTGAAGGGTAGTTGATTGAGAATGGGAATCCTCAAGAGTTGAGAAAATTCTTCCATAGTTGGTACAAGCTAATAATAGGGAAAAGTGAAGAAATGGTGTAGAGGATCAAAGAATTGGAAAAGCACCTTCATCATATCTTCATCAGTGTTGGAAGTAACCAAGCTTAGGAGGCGACCATGTCTTTTGGTGAATGGAGAATTCTCAGGAACCCTTGATGGTAACTCTTTGAGTTGAGGAGGAATACTTATGAGATTGACTTGGATAGTATTCCTGCGGATAGAAGCCATGTCCTAAAAAATAGAACAAAAATAAATCACAAAAATCCTTGAAATGGTTAGTGAGAATGAGTATGATGTTATGATGTTTATGATGTCATGTACAAGTAAGTATACACAAACAAGGCAAACAAGTCCTTGGGTTTAGGCTTGCATGGAGTCTCATAGGTAAGTACCCTCTTGAAGTTTAGTTGGCTCAAACCTGTCCTAGAAATAGTAATCGGGTTCTAAGGGATCTTAATATCACTTATCTGTCTTATCAGGCATTATTTTAGCGCAAGCCTCTTTCACGACGACCGAAATATCCCGACAAGTAAAATCTCAATGAGTGTAGTATCGAGTATCAACTAACTTTAGACTGCACCAGATCCAGTTATCTCACTACGTCCTAATGGCCAAGTTGGTCAAGTAAAGGTTCTAAAAGTCAGTTAGTGTTTCATGACACCACACAACGGCCCCGTAGGTATACCCCGCACAATTTCCACAATGTATTTCTACTTAGCTATAAGGTATCCCAAATCCGGGTAGAGGATTTAAAACAAGCCGAAACAAGGAACCAAAATATAAAGCAAACAACTCAAACAATGAAAGCAAATAAAGGTGATTTAGCCCTAAGGTAACCCCACTTTTAAGTTTCATCCCCAGTAGAGTCGCCAGTTCTGTCATACGGTGGGAGAACTGACTTGGGTGTTTTGCGTTTGATCATAAATATTGCGGTTAGCAAGAGTCGCCACCGACTTTTCTTTTATCCAAAAGGAAAGGCTGAAAAGAACAGGAAAGGCCTTTGAGATTATTTATTGAGTTTAGGGGATAGATTATGAAAAGGGAAGGTGTTAGCACACTTTTCATCCATAGTTATCTATGGGACCTTAGCTGCTTGCTAGATCACTTGCTTTTGTTTGAAAAATGTGCTTTGTGTGTTTTTTGAAAGTATTTTGAAAAGGCGCCCTCGTTTAGGAAAAATTTGTAATGGTTCTCGTTCGAAATAACGTATACAAAGTGTTGGGCTTTTGAAAATATTTCATGTTTGGAAAATGTTTTGAAAGTGTTTTGAAAGTGTTTTGAAAGTGTTTGTGTTTGTTTTGAAAATAAGCAAGGATGTTTGATTTTTAAAGTGAGCAAGCAACTAGGAACAATCTACCTACTCAAAAGTCTTTTTTCATTTCTTCCTTTCCTTTGATATTTCTATCTTATCATTGATTTAGTAAGAAGCCTTATCTTTGGATGTAAAGGGACGGGTGTGGGTCATCGTATAGTCATGATAGA
The DNA here is from genome assembly GCA_948472305.1 of Vicia faba. NCBI lineage: Eukaryota > Viridiplantae > Streptophyta > Magnoliopsida > Fabales > Fabaceae > Vicia > Vicia faba. Next base: position 1,256,197,012 of record OX451738.1, read on the forward strand.
AATGTTAAGAGATGTCTTAGCATTTTCTTGAGGGACTAAGATCCATTTGAAAGGAAACATTGATAGCGTCATCGAGGGACTATGATCTTGTATTTTTTTTCTAAGACATCCCACATGCATGACATGGCCATTTTTTGTAAGTCAACAAAGTGGAATTACCCTAAGGGTGCAAGTGTGCAAGTGTTTTTGATTTACATGCATTGTTTATCTTGAATTAGGGTTTACTACTTGTTGGTTTTAGTCTTTCCATACAAACCCTAATTACTAACATTTATATAAAGCGATAAATTGCGGAAAGTAAAATTACTACGCTAATTATCTATTACTTGATGTATAGGAGGTTTAGGAACAAAAAGGATAAGAAACTCACGAGGGAAATAGGAGTTACAAGTTCAAAGTCAGAAACTGTGCAACAATGGTGTTTTTGAACAATTTCTGGCTTGAGTGAGTTTGGGAGTATTTCCGGGTGCTTAAGCTCGTTTTCTAGCTCACAAATAGTGACTCTATTTATAAGCAACAAGTTTGGAGACTTGTTGTTGATCAGAATTCAAAAACAAATGTTTAAACTCAACATGTGATTTTTGAGAAATCCAAGTTTCAATGTCTTGTGTACTTGCTAATGTAGAGTGGTTATGCTTTAAACAAACTTGTTTCTGACTTTGTAGATGGAGTGTGATCAGAGGGACAAGTTAGAGGCTCAAGAATTGACTTTGTGCATAAAGCTTGCTTTTCAAAAATGGCATTCTTCACTTTTTTCCCAAAATGGGAATTTGAATTGGATAAAGATTAAATCACTTGGATTATAGATCAAAAGTTTGTGTAATCCATTAATGATGGATATATACACAATTTAGAAGGCCTTCAAAGCAAGATTATGCAACCGAACATTGAAATTGAATTATGTGTTCATCAAGAAATGACTTGTAATTCAAGAATGAAACCCTAACTTCTTGCCTTCGATTATCCTTGCTCAAGTATGATCTCAATGAGTTCTTGGACATTTTGGAAAGATTGTAACATCATATACAACCTCTTTGTTGGATATTTTTGAAAATTCATCTTGGAACTATGTGAAAAATTGCCATGAAGTTAGGTCAAAATACTGCCTTAACTAGGGCATAATTTCACTAAGTTTCCAAGTTTCATGAACATGTCTTCACAAAATCATAACTTGAAATCCATGCATTTCTAGAAAAGTTGTGTTTTACAATGTTTTAGATATCATTGATACCTATAACTTTCATGTTGGAAGTTTCTTTTGAATCATCTTGTATCATGGTGGAAATTTGTCTCAAAGTTATAAAAAATATGAATTTTCCAACACTTGGAAAAAATTCTAAGTTTAGAAATTTTGACTTTTCAAAATGAAATCTTGACTTTTTGATTTCTTGATGAACAATTTTCATATTTTGACATGTCTTGATGAATTGTGATCTTTGATACTTGATTTTGAACAAAATTCAAAGTTTGACTTTTCAGTGTACAGTTGACTTTTCATCAGTTGACTGAAATTCATCTGTCAACCAATTGATCTTAAGGAATGTTTTGAGCCATGCCATTAGGTAAAAGTGAATTATTTGAAACCTTGATATTGTGACTTGAACCAATAAGTCATTTTCTAGGTCAAAAATCAGAAATTGCACCTTCTCAGTCAAAACCCTAATTTTGACCATTTTGCCCTTTTGATGATCTGATCAAATTTCTTGAGGAATTATGGTCCAAACTTGATAAAATGACATATATGAGTTCATAATGTTGATATGGATAAAAAATTATGAAGTTTGACTGTAAATTGACAACAGTTGACCTTTTTTCCCAATACAGTTGATTTTAGGTCAACTGATCAATTGACTGAGCAAAAATGTGATCCAAGACTTGAAACTTGACATGAGCAATCTTGAGGGTCCAAAATGATCCATGAAATTCATATGAGGCATTAAAAGTCCCTTTGTCCTTGTGTAAACTCAAACCCTAAATTTCAGTTATAAGTGCTTGAGGAGATGTCTTGAGCTGATCAACCCTTGTGCAGTCTTGAATCAAAGGAGGTCTTGTGAGATTATTTGAGAAATGAGAGGGAAAATTTTGGGGTACAAAAATTATGAAAGAAGAAAACATTGGCGAAGACGAATGGATTCAGACTAGGTTGGATCAGTTGAACTTGATTGACGAGAAGAGGTTATTTGTTGTATGTCATGGTCAGATGTACCAGAAGCGCATGATCAAAGCTTTCAACAAAAAGATCAAGAGTCAGGTATACCCGGTTAGCGACTTAGTGATAAAGCGCATCATTCTACCATAAAGCAATCCCAAGGACAAATGGACTCCCACCTACGAAGGGCCATTTGTTGTTAAGAAAGTATTCTCGGGCGGCGCTATGATGCTAACCACTATGGATGGTGAAGATTTCCCGCACCTTGTGAATGCGAACACAGTCAAAAAATACTACGCATGAAAACGACCCGCTAGGTTGACTGGCCTAGGTAAAAATAAGGGCATCTCGGCGAACCAAAAGGGTTCGGGTAAAAATAAGGGATATATACAAAAGATTGTATACCCGACAAGTTGAAAACCTGAAAGGGCAGTGTTGTACCCCAAAATTTGCCCTCCTTTTTCTCAAGACATTTTCTCCCAAGGTTTTCAAAAGGGGCAAGTTTGCACAAGTACAATTGGATTTTTGGCTTTCAAGCATCGAATCGAAGAAGAGAAAGTTTACCTTGATTCATAAGATTCGATTGGGCATCTAAAATCCTTCGAGCAAGCTTTGTTTCACAAGCTTCAATTGGGAATTTTGCCTCCTTCGATGCAAGCTTGATTCACAAGCTTCGATTGAGCATTTGGCCTCCTTCGATGCAAGCTTGGTTCACAAGCTTCGATTGAGAACTCGAACTCCTTCGATCAAGTTTAATTCACAAAGCTTCGACTAAGCGTTGGTCGCTTCAGGTATGCTTTCGATTCACTAGGCAAATACTTCCTTCGTGCCTGGTTCGATTCACTAGGCAATGGCCTCCTTTGTGCCTGCTTTGATCCACAAAGCAATGGCTTCCCTCATGCTAAGCATCCACAAGGAATTGGCTTCCTTTGTGCTAGCTTCGATTGGGAAAATAGCTCCCTTTGAAACAGTTTGCTTTGGTCCACAAGCAGTAGCCTCCTACAGGTTTGTTTCGATTCACAAAGCAGTGGCCTCCTGCATGCAAGTTCGATTGAGCATTGGCTTCTTACGTGTCTACTTTGATCCACAAGACAAGTGCTTCCTCTTCATGCATACCTTCGATTCACAAGGTAAGAACTTCCTACATGCCTACTTTGATTCACAAAGCAGTGGTCTCCTGCATGCTAAGTTTCGATTGGATAATGGCTATCTGCATGCAAGCTTCGAGTGGGCAATGTCCATCTTCAGGCATGATCTAACTCCACCTCTAAAAACCCTTCAACACACAGTTTTCTACACTTTGACACATAGTATGGTCCATTCGAAGAAACATTCCAAAGGTCCATTGTAAGAAACATACAAGTGGTGCCTTCGAAAGACATACATTTGGTTCATTGGAAGGACACGCAAATAGTGCCTTCGAAGGCATACAGTTGGTCCATTCGAAAGACACACTATTGTTGGAAACAAGTTTTTTCATTTTGATGAGTTTGGTTCAAGAGGATTGTTGGCCAAAGTCCTACATGTTGCCAAGCCCAAGCCTTCTGCATAATTACATTCATGACAAAAGAAGCTTCGACTGACCAGAGTAAAGTTTTTGATTGGGCTAGTTGGGTATTTTCAGAGCCAATCGAAGAACAAGGAAAATATGGGCTCAATTGAAGAAGCCACGATAATGAAGCCTAGAGCCATCGAAAGGAGAAATTCATAGCCAATTGAAGAACAAGGCGTGGAGGCATTCGAAGGAGCCAGGGAGTGAAACATGTCCATGTTCATCCCAAAACCCAAAAAGGGTAGGAATTCATCAAAGATGGCAATCCTTTAATTTGTCTGATATTTCCTTCAAAGCCTGGTTAATGGCTGTCCCTTGCCATTTCCATTCACCTCTACCCCCTATAAGTACAGGCCTAAAGATACATTGCCAGGGACCAAAAAAAGAGACAAGAAAAACATTGCCATAGAAACATTCTTACAGACTGCATCACATAGAATACCAATCGAAGCTACAGACACATTGCCAAACGAAAGTATTTTTGCCACAGACGCACGTTGCCCCACAAGAGCTCCACAAAACTTCCAAAGTTCCAACAAGGTTGTCAGAATCGAAGCAACCTCTGTAGGCTTCCTCAATCCAAAACAAGCACCCCACTGGTAACAAACCTTCAATCTCAAATTCATTTCATATGTAATTTAATTCTGATTGTATATTCATGCTGCATGACGTTTATGATGGTTAGTGTGTTACATGTAAAGTCTAAAGTAACAGGATACCTTTACTAAGGTATGTGAAATTGATTCCTTCGAACCTTAAATCCATCTCAGATGGTGAAGAAGGATGTGTGCAGTCGAAAGGACCTGGGTTCGATACCCAGGCCTTGCAATTTTATTTTTTCTAACATTTTATGAAGATTCAATGCTTCTTGGCTTCGCACACTAACCATACCCCGTCAAGTCCAGGCCATCAGATGCACATCTAATCCGGATCCAACGCCCTAAGCACACAGCCTCACTATGGACTCTCCTGGGGATCTCCCCACTGAATCCAAGGGCAGATATGGGCTTCTCTCACTTATGCCCAGCGAATTTCACTTCATACCCCCTATTTCTTTTGCTATTAGGCCCATTTATATTTTTGTTTTATCTTTACTATTTACTTCTTTTAATTTTGTTTTAATTTTTTTAATCAATAAAAACAAATAAAATCACAAAAGAACATTAGGTTAGTTTTTTTTTATTAATTAAACTAATTCTGTAAATTAACTAATATTTATTTAAACCATTTTCTTAATTTTAAAATTAATAGAATTAGGATTTATTTGAATTCAATTTTCTTCAAGAAACAAAACAAAATAACAAAAAGATTTCATTTTTAGGATTTAGAAGTCCTTTCAATTCGTGCGCGTTTATTATTTTAGCATTTGTTATTCTTATCATTACTGTATCTGACTATGGGTTGTAATAGTTAAAATTAGGACTTTATTTTCTACTTTTTATATTCCCCCCAAGTTTTGAACTATGTAATTAATCCCCCTTCCTGAAGCCATGTAATAGCGTAGATTTAAATTCCGCATTTCAAATTCCTGTAAAATATTAAATGTCTAGATGCTTGACTAATAGGATTGTACGGCAAGAACATAAAATAAAACGCTAGCAAACCTAATGCAAAAGACAAAAATAACTGAATACAACATAATTGCACATATACACCTCTAGGGTATTCCCACTTTGGTTGCCTTCGGAAAAGTAGTCACAATTCTCGAAACGTGAGAGATTTTAGTGGCTACCCTCCGGTTTTAAAAAGATCATAAGTCCCTTGATGACCCTCTCGATGTTTCCTCGGTAAAAATGATCTTAAAACCCTAGGTTAGTTACTAAGATTTCTTCCAAGTTGCCTTAGTGACTATAAAACATCCCTTCGAATGTCCCTCATACATCCAAACGACTAAGGCTACCTACTCACTAATAATAGGATAGCACTGTCTAAAGGAAAGGAGGAAAAGATCGAATCTTTCAAGTAAAGTAGATAGCTGTTAGATGTTTGCTCAAAAAAAATTTTTACACTTACACAAAATAATTTTCAAAAACCTTTTCAAAAAAAGCTTTATCAACACTCTTGAGGACTGATACAAGAGTTATCATAAAATAAATTACTGCACTAATGCATTTAAAAATACTTTTCGAAACACACAAAGCACAAGGTATTTTTCAAATGAGCTAAGCATCTAAGAGCCCGTAGAAAACTACGGATGGAAAGGGTTCTAACACCTTCCCTTTCCACAATCTACCCCCTTACTCAGAAAATAATCTCGAAAGGTCTTTCTTTTTCTTTTCACCCTTTCCTTTGTTGGATAAAATAAAAGTCGATGGTGACTCTTTCTTACCGCAACATTCGTGAATACAAATGCAAAACCAGTATAAATAGTCAGTTATGCCACCGTATCACAGAACTAGTGACCCTGCTGGGGAATATAAAAAAAAGTGGGTTTACCTTAGAGCTTAGTTCATCTTTTTAATTGCTTTACATTGTGTGTTTGTATGCTTTATCTTTAAAGGGCTTGCTTGGGTTTACTTGTAAAGATCCTATACCCGAATCTGGGGCATATTTTTAGGTGAGTAGAAATAGATCGTGGAGACTGTACGGCATAAACCGATATGGTTGAAACAATAGATGCGTTAGTGTGACACATTTGTTGGTACCGGTATCCCCTGTGTTAAATCGAGGACAATATGGGGCCGTTGTGTGGTGTCATAAAGCACTAACAGACCTTAAAACCTTAGTTGAACAAACTCGGCCATTAGAAAGTAGTGAGATAGCTGGCCTCGGTATAAAGTTGAGGATTGGTTGATACTCGATGCTACACTTATTGAGATTGGACTTTCGGGATATTTCGACCGCGAGAAAAGATCGCCTGAGCTAAAACAATGCCTGATAAAGAAAGATCTGTGATATTGAGACTCCTTAGAACCCGGTTACTTTTCTAAGACAGGTTGAACCAACTAAACTTCAAGAGGGTATTTTCCTATAAACCCCATGCAAGCCTGAATCTAAGGCTACTTGTTTGACTTGTTTGCTTTCATTGTCTAAAAACTTAAACTCAATGCATGGTTTTATTTGTACTCCTTGCAGGACTTGTAGTCATTATCCAATAACTCGGATTTCCTGCAAGACATACTTGTCTTCATTACCTTACATCTTTGCTTGATACACAACATACACATCATAGCATCATACCATGGCATTTCCTTAACCATTTAAAGGATCTCAAGGGTCTGTGATGCAGGTTATGATGAACCAGGCATCTAGCAAGGGGCAAGGGGATTTATTTTCCACTAGCCAATGTTGCCAAAGTACCAAAACATGATAACTTGAGTCAGAGGCTATGACCCACTCGACATGGTGATCTTGATTCTTATAGAATTACATTCAAATGATACGAAGATCTTCCGCCAAAGTTGCAATCAAAATTCAACTTTTGACATTTTCTTGTGTTTACCCTACGAGATCCTTGAAAACATTGCATCCACACATCATGCATCATATAATGACAGGTTTCCCCCATGCAGGTTTCTCATTTTCTCGCTATTTATTTCAGCAAAGAAAATGGCTCTCAAACAGAATGACGGAGATCTCCAAACTCAAGACGTTCAGTTCAAAGAAATGTTCCTAAACCTAGCCAAGGGGCAAGAAGAATTGAAATCACTCCTCGCTGGGAACCTGACCAAGAAAATCATGATGATAACAAGGATGACCAGGTGGAACAACTGCAAGCTGAGATGGAAAGGATGAGAATCTAGATGGATAGTCAGATGGCTGTTATCCAAAATTATGCTCGGGGACAAGAAGAGTTATGGATTCTCGTCAGTAAACTTCATCAAGACGGATGCAACCGTATGAAGAAAACAGTCGAGGTTGGGGATCAAGTTGTTAATCAGCCCCTGATGAGACAAGAAGTTGGCTTGGTGGAGAGTAGACCTTTCTAAATTGTTGCTACGTCATGAGCCCAACAATAATCTCACCAACAACGGCAGGGTAATCAGCATAAGCAAGATACATCCAATAGGCAATATAGTGAACTCAACATGCCAATGTCGCAAGTCTTGCAACACATATTAAAGTTAAAGTTGGTTACATTGAAGGATCCTCCTCGAAATCCTAATACTTCCGCTCCCAGTTACCATCCCAATGAAAGATGTGCATATCACTCCAACAGACCGGGGCATGATACGGATAAATGTTGGATGTTGAAATATAACATTCAAAATCTGATTGATGAAGGAGTGTTGGAATTTGCACAAGATGGTCAACTAGAATTTTTCTGTCATCCCTCCAAGGCACATCATCTGAAGTGATGAAGTTTAGGCAGAGAAATTTTTGTTCATTCGGATTTTCATTTGTAATTTCTTTGTTTTGCTTAAACACTTATCTTAATGTCAGACTTTCGTTACTTTCATTAATGCATTGCATATGTTTGTCTTGATTGAATCCATGTGTTTTCACTATACTTAAATTGTTCTTTTACTTCTTGTTTGTGATATTTAACTCTTGATTAAAAGTTGTAAGTCTTAAGAGGGAGGATGACGAAAATGATACCATAACTCTACAGTGTGCTTTTGAACAGACCTTGTTGACGATGTAGAGGCATTCCTTCAAATCCTATACAGTGGAGTTATAAGGAAAATAATCCCTAGTAAACCACTTTGAGCCTAAGAAGTAGGATTTTTCTTTTTCACACAAAATTGAAACCCTTAATCATAACCTGGGGAAGGGTAGTTTCTCAGTTAATTCGAAGGTGCATTCGATCACAAGCTTTCTCTTCATACACGACGAGTAGTGTCGGAGGAATCCTTCCAAAACAAAAGATGGTGATGGTTCCACATAATCATTGAAATAGGCACTCATTATATCTCAAAAGAAAAGCCCACTAAGTCAAAACCTATGAAGGAGACTTAAGAAAAAACTGGGGCATCCCGCTGGCTGTAATCACAAAAAAAGCAAATAAGGCAAAAGGTAGGGATAATAAAATAAAATAAAATAAAAAAGAGGTCGCTACAAATCCTCAATAAAAAGAAAAGGTTAAAATTGGCTTCCTTCTCAAAACAAACGTTTAATTTCTGAACCATCACCGGAACATCAGGGCCAAGATTTCAGATTCAATTGGAATCTAAACGCACAGTTAACTGAGTATAGGACTGAAGAACATCACAAAGAATGGGTTAGGTACAAATAAATTTCGAGCCTTTATCCTTTTTTTCTTAAACTATGAACCATGCCACGTTACAACCCTTAAAAGTCCTAACCGAAGCATGGGTTAGTTCGAAAGCATACTTTCACAAAAGGTATCCTGACTCCTGTAAGGTTCGCTACAAATCCTTAGTTGATATCACATTCTTACAAAATTTGTTTATTTTACTAAAAAATGCATTTTCAAAAAACTTCAAGATAGACATAAGCCTTGCATCTTTTAAAATACCATTGTCTGCATATGACTATTTATTCAACAGCAGAGAAATTTGCACGACAGATATTCTATGAACAAAAATTCTCTCAGTGGACAGAATCACCTCATATGGAAAGACATTTACAGTAATATGCCTTTCATAATCAAGGGGCATGGCATGGTGTCTAATTGATATGGGGCAGTCAAGTCAATATTCAAGGAATCTCTCAAAAAGTGCCCAATAGCCAAGGGCAAATCTCCATCTGAATCACTTGGAGCATTAAACATGTATTCTAGCAAAGGGTCACAAGTGATCAAGCAAACACTTTTCTGGCAATGTTACAACACTTACTACTATGGACAATGACAATTCTCTGCACCCTATGAACGCGGATATAGTCGGAAAATACTACGCATGAAAAAAGACCCGCTAGGTTGACTGGCCTAGGCAAAAATAAGGGTATCCCGGCAAACCAAAAGTGTTCGGGCAAAAATTAGGGATATACATAGAAAAATCTGTACACTCGGCAAGTCAAAAACCTGAAAGGAGGCTTGGGAAAAAAGGGGTATCCCGGTGGACTGAAAACCCGAAAGGGAGGTCAGGAAAAAGTTAGGGATTAAAACGTACGACTATGTCCTGTCATCTCGTCATTTGTCTATCAATAGAAGACTGACCACCCTGATAAACGTCTACTCGAGAGTCCAAGAGTTGGGATAACATTCAAACTGTCTGCAAATCCCCGCAGATACTTTCTCCAGCAGGTACAGAGGCAGGGGCATCCTACTATAAAGTCACTGCCATATCCTCAGCATATAGCCTAATGATGTTAGGTGTTCTTATAACCCTGGTGGAACAATAATCTCCAAATTATTCCCCCGGTGTCTAAAAGAATTCCTCATCATGGTCCATAAATTTCTTGGGTTTCTCAACAGGGTTTCATGAAAATCCCCAAGCGGATTATGGAGTTTCCCTTCCCCAATAGAGTTTATTTCTCTAACAATGGAAATCCATCTCCCAACATTTCAACTTCACCAAAATTTGAAGACTTACATTCTTCATCCCCAGCAACAATCTGGGATTCATTCTCCTTAGCTCAACAACACTGCAATAGAACAACTGATACGTTCATACATTGCATTCATACATCATTTTACATGCGTCATAGAATATGCAGCACAAATGCATATATCACAATCTCATTTATTTTGAGAACATCATTACCCAATGCATTTCATGCATCATGACACTGCATGCAGCTGACTCTTTACCTTTTTTAGGAAAGTTCGCAAGAAGACAAATATCATCATCAATTTTCAACAATTCCAGATTAATTCCTGAAACCAGACAAGGCAACTATCTGTGAACGATTGATTGTAGATCAATTCCTGAAATAGGTTGGGGCGACTATCTACAAGACCAGGTCAAAGATTAATTCCTAAAACAAGCCAGGGAAACTATATCTACAACCAACAAAAAAGCAAGTTCCAGATTAATAATTGAAACAAGACAGGACAGCTATCTGTGAACGACCGATTGTAGATTAACACCTGGAACCAGACAGGAAAATTATCTACCCGAGTAGATTGAAGATTAACTCCCAAAATAGGACGGGGAAACTATCTTCCTTTCTTTAAGGTCAGAGATTAATACCTGAAACCAGACATGACAACTATCTCAACGACCAACAAAATCAAGTTTCAGATTAATACCTAAAAGAAGACAGGACAACTATATATGGACGACTGATTGTAGATTAATACCTGAAACCATACAGGAAAACTATCTATGTGAGCAGATTGAAGATTAACTCCCGAAACAAGACGGGGAAACTATCTTCCTTTCTCTTACGTCAGAGATTAATTCCTGAAACTAGACAGGGAAATTATCTCAACGACCAACAAAAGCAAGTTCCAGATTAATACCTGAAACCAGACAGGAAAACCATCTACATGAGCAAATTGAAGATTAACTCCCAAAATAGGACGAGGAAACTATCTTTCTTTCTCTAAGGTTAGATATTAATACCTGAAACTAGATAGGACAACTATTTCAACGACCAACAAAAACAAGTTCCAGATTAATACCTGAAACCAGACAGGACAACTATCTGTGGACGATAGATTGAAGATTAATACCCGAAATAAGACGGGAAAACTATCTTTATTTTTCTAAGGTCAGAGATTAATACCTGAAACCATATAGGAAAACTATCTCAACGACCGACAAAAGCAAGTTCCATATTAATACCTGAAACAAGACAGGACAACTATCTGTGGACGATCGATTGTAGATTAATACCTAAAACTAGACAGGAAAACTATCTACATGAGCAGATTGAAGATTAACTCCCGAAATAGGACGGGGAAACTATCTTTCTTTCTCTAAGGTCAGAGATTAATACCTAAAACCAGACAGGACAACTATCTCAACGACCAACAAAAACAAGTTCCAGATTAATACTTGAAACTAGACAGGACAACTATCTGTGGATGACATATTGAAGATTAATACCCGAAACAAGACGGAAAAATCATCTTTCTTTTTTTAAGGTCGGAGATTAATACCTGAAACCAGACAGGACAACTATCTCAATGACCAACAAAAGCAAGTTCCAGATTAATAACTGAAACAAGACATGACATTTATCTGTGAACAACCAATTGTAGATTAATACCTGGAACCAGACAGGAAAACTATCTACACGAGCAGATTGAAGATTAACTCCCGAGACAGGACAGGGAAACTATCTTCCTTTATCTAAGGTCAGAGATTAATACCTGAAACCAGACAGGACAACTATCTCAACAACCAACAAAAGCAAGTTATGTATTAATACCTGAAACAAGACAGGACAACTATCTATGGATGACTGATTGTAGATTAATACCTGATACCAGACAGGAAAACTATCTACATGAGCAGATTTAAGATTAACTCCTAAAACAAGACGGGGAAACTATCTTCCTTTCTCTTAGATCAGATATTAATTCCTGAAACCAGACAGGGAAACTATCTCAACGACCAACAAAAGCAAGTTCCGAATTAATACCTGAAACAAGACAAGACAACTATCTGTGAACAACTCATTATAGATCAATTCCCGAAACAAGACGGGGTGACTATCTACAGGACCAGATGAAGCAATCTTACATGGATTCCTTCTCAATTTCCAAATGCAATTTTACACGAGCTCATCCTGAAGCAATCTTACACGGATTCCTTCTCAATTTCCAAATGTAGACTAACACAGACTCATCCTGAAGCAACCCTATACAAGCTCCTTCTCAATTTCCAGATGCAGTCTAACACGGACTCATCCTGAAGCAGCCCTACACAGACTCCTTCTCATATATCTCCAGATGCAATCTAACATGGACTCATCCTGAAACGGCCCTACATAGGTTCCTTCTAATACATTTCCAGACATTAGTTAATTTCATTCTCCCCAGCAAGTTACTGTGAATCCTGGATTTCAACTAGAAAATAGTAAACTTTCATCTCTCCGGTCCAGAGATAACTCCTCAGTAGAGCCATGGACAACTAGAGCTCCTATACTCTAGACCCCATAGAGTTTTCCTCAAGCAAGAGAACAACAAAAATCAATTTTCCCCAGTGGAGTCCTCCTCAGACAACAGGAACAAGAATCCCCACAAAGAGACCTCTTATGAATTCAGCATCTACTTTGGATGGCATCTTTAAGCCCATCTCCGACAACTCTCAATCATCTTCTCCAAATGGAATCTTTAAGCCCATTCCCTACACAATCAACCATCACATCATGCGAGTGCCAATTTCTGGGCACTCTAGTGTTCAATCATCTTCCACCTTCAGATCACGAATGGCAAACAAGCTAATCTAAATCTTCAGTTTTAAGAAGATTGAACAGGGGCAACTGTTGTACCCCAAAATTTTCCCTCCTTTTTCTCAAGACATTTTCTCACATGGATTTTCAAAAGGGGCAAGTTTGCACAAGTACAATTGGATTTTTGGCTTTTAGGCATCAAATCAAAGAAGAGCAAGTTTTCCTTGATTCATAAGCTTTAATTGGGCATCTAAAATCCTTCGAGCAAGCTTTGTTTCACAAGCTTCGATTGGTCATTTGGCCTCCTTCGATGCAATCTTGATTCACAAGCTTTGATTGAGCATTTAGCCTCCATCGATGCAAGCTTGGTTCAAAAGCTTCAATTGAGCACTCGACCTCCTTCAATCAAGTTTAATTCACAAAGCTTCGACTAATCGTTGGCTGCTTCATGTCTGCTTTTGATTCACTAGGTAAATACTTCCTTCGTGCCTAGTTCAATTCACTGGGTAATCGCATCCTTTATGCCTGCTTTGATCCACAAAGAAATGGCCTCCCTCATGCTAAGCATCCACAAGGCATTGGCTTCCTTTGTGCTATCTTAGACTGGGAAAATATCTCCCTTTGAAATGGTTTGCTTCGATCCACAAACAGTAGCCTTCTGCAGGTTTGTTTTGATTCACAAAGCAGTGGCCTCCTGCATGCAAGATTCGATTGAGCATTGTCTACTTACGTGTCTGCTTTGATCCTTAAGACAAGTGCTTCCTCTTCATGCCTACCTTCGATTCACAAGGCAAGAACTTCCTACATGCCTACTTCGATTCACAAAGCAGTGGTCTCCTGCATGCTAAGCTTCGATTGGATAATGGCTATCTGCATGCAAGCTTTAATTGGGACATATCCATATTCAGGCCAGCTCTGACTCCACCTCTAAAAACCCTTCAACACACAGTTTTCTACACTTTGACACATAGTATGGTCCATTCGAAGAAACATTCCAAAGATCCATTCTAAGAAACATACAAGTGGTGCCTTCGAAGGACATACATTTGGTCCATTCGAAGGACACACAAATGGTGCCTTCAAAGGACATACAGTTGGTCTATTCAAAATACATACTATTGTTGGAAACAAGTTTTTGCCTTTTGATGAGTTTGGTTCAAGAGGCTTGCTGGCCAAAGTCCTAAATACTGCCAAGCCCAAGCCTCCTGCACAATTACATTCATGACAAAAGAAGCTTTGACTGGCCAGAATAAAGTTTTCGATTGAGCTAGTTGGGTATTTTCATAGCCAGTCGAAGAAAAAGGAAAATAGGGGCTCAATTGAAGAAGCAACAATAATGAAGCCCAGAGCCATCGAAAGGAGCAATTCAGAGCCAATCGGAGAACAAGGCATGGAGGCATTCGAAGGAGTCAGGGAGTGAAACATGTCCAGGTTCATCCCAAAACCCAAAAAGGGTAGGAATTCATCAAAGATGCAAATCCTTTAATTTGTCTGATCTTGCATACAAAGCCTGGTTAATGGATGTCCCTTTCCATTCCCATTCACCTCTACCCCTATAAGTACATGCCTAAATATACATTGCTATGGACGGAAAAAAGAGATAAGAAAAACATTTCCATAGAAACATTCTTACAAACTGTATCCCACAGAATACCAATTGAAGCTACAGACACATTTCCAAACGAATGTATTTTTTCCACACACGCATGTTTCCCCACAAGAGCTCCACAAAACTTCTAAAGTTCCAACAAGGTTGTCAGAATCGAAGCAACCTCTGTAGGCCTCCTCAATCCAAAACAAGCACCCCATTGGTAACAAACCTTCGATCTCAAATTCATTTCATATGTAATTTAATTTTGATTGTATATTCTTGCTGCATAACGTTTATGATGGTCAGTATGTTACATGTAAAGTCTAAAGTAACAGGATACCTTTACTAAGGTATGTGAAATGGATTCCTTCAAATCTTAAATCCAGCTCAGATGGTGAAGAAGGATGTGTGCAGTCGAAAGGACATGGCTTCGATACTCAGGCCTTGCAATTTTATTTTTTCTAACATTTTATGCAGATTCATTGCTTCCTGGCTATGCACGCTCACCATACACCATCAAGTCCAGACCATCAGATGCACATTTGATCCGGATCCAATGCCCTAAGCACACAGCCTCATCATGGACTCTTATGGGGATCTCCCCACTGAATCCAAGGGCAGATCTGGGCTTCTCTCACTTGGGCCCAACGAATTTCACTTCATACCCCCTCTATTTCTTTTGCTATTAGGCCCATTTATATTTTTGTTTTATCTTTACTATATACTTCTTTTAATTTTGTTTTAATTTGTTTAATCACTAAAAACAAATAAAATCACAAAAAAAACATTTGGTTAGTATTTTTTGTTAATTAAACTAATTCTATAAATTAATTAATATTTATTTAAACCATTTTCTTAATTTTAAAATTAATAGAATTAAGATTTATTTGAATTCAATTTTCTTCAAGAAACAAAACAAAATAACAACAAGATTTCATTTTTAGGATTTAGAAGTCCTTTCAATTCGTGGGCGTTTATTATTTTAGCATTTGTTATTCTTATCATTATTGTATCTGACTATGGGTTGTAATAGTTAAAATTAGGACTTTATTTTCTGCTTTTTATTTCTCCCCCAAGTTTATGACTATGTAATTAATCCCTCTCTGTGAAGCCATGTAATAGCGTAGCTTTAAATTCCGCATTTTAAATTCCTGCAAATTATTAATTGTCTAGATACTTGACTAATAGGATTGTATGGCAAGAACATAAAATAAAATGCTATCAAACCTAATGCAAAATACAAAAATAACTGGATACAACACAATTGCACATATACACTTCTAGGGTATTCCCACTTTGGTTGCCTTTGGAGAAGTAGTCACAATTCGAAATGTGAGAGATTTTAGTGGCTATCGTCCGGTTTTAAAAAGATCATAAGTCCCTCGATGACCCTCTCGATGCTGCCTCGATAAAAATGATCTTAAAACCTTAGGTTAGTTACTAAGATTTCTTTCCAAGTTGCCTTCATGACTATAAAACATCCCTTCGAATGTCCCTCATACATCCAAACGATTAAGGCTACCTACTCACTAATAGTAGGATCTAAAGGAAAGGAGGAAAAGAACGAATCTTTCGAGTAAAATAGATAGCTGTTAGATGTTTGCTCAAAACAAATTCTTACACACAGAAAACAATTTTCAAAAACCTTTTCGAAAAATGCTTTATCAACACTCTTGCGGACTGATACTAGAGTTATCATAAAGCAAATTATAGCACTAAGACATTTCAAAATACTTTTCAAGACACACAAAGCACAAGGTATTTTTCAAATGAGCTAAGCATCTAAGAGCCCCTAGAAAACCATGGATACAAAGGGTGCTAACACCTTCCCTTTCCATAATTTACCCCCCTTACTCAGAAAATAATCTCGAAAGGTCTTTCTTGTTATTTTCACCCTTTCCTTTGTTGGATAAAAGAAAAGTCGATGGCGACTCTTGCTTACCGTAACATTTACGAACACAAACTCAAAACCAGTATAAAGCGTACGACTATGTCCCGTTGTATCACTACAACCAGCTTTATTACCAAGGTCAAAATTTCAAAAGGTTCAATCAACTTCTTCTGACGGCCAGGGATGAGACATTCAAAGGCATTGGGGTAATAGCGGGGTTGGAACCCAATGAGATCGCTTCCACATGGCTATATACATTTGTTTTCACTTTGTACTCTTTCATTTTACGACGATTTCCTCTTACTAGAATTTTCGTCTCTTTATACAAAATCGCCTGTTTATAGGCAAATTATCAATACAAATATACTTTAAATTTCAAACTTTTTGTTTTTCTGTTTTGCTTGCAAAAACGTCTAATGACTAAAATTGAATAAGCATATGC
This sequence comes from Vicia faba, assembly GCA_948472305.1. Classification (NCBI taxonomy): domain Eukaryota; kingdom Viridiplantae; phylum Streptophyta; class Magnoliopsida; order Fabales; family Fabaceae; genus Vicia; species Vicia faba. Next base: position 1,256,213,826 of record OX451738.1, read on the forward strand.
ATATGAACATGATTAACTGCTAACAAATATACGCATAGGAATAGGATTAAGCATTTACTCCAGCTGGGATGACACTCAAGCTGCCTGTAAATCCCCATAGAGTCCCTTTCATAAGGTTATCCCTAGTGAAGTTGCCAGAGCCACCTCTATAAGGTTATCCCCACAGAATAATCTTCACAGATAAGGGTACAGTCCCCCACAATATTCCTGGTAGATCACTTTAACAAATAAAGGAGCATAACCTCTTCCCCGTTAAATCCCCCCACAGAGTCTCAATCATTACAATTTATGGAAATTCTCTTCCCTAGCTAAGTTTAGTCCTCCAAAACTAAAAGGAAACCTATAGAGTTTCTTCTCTCTAGCAAATTCAATTTCCCCAAGAGAGTTGGTTTCTACAGCAGAGCACTTCTCCATCAACAAGGGTTTATTTCCCCAATGAACTATGAATTCCCCAGCAAATCACTGACAAAATCCTCACCAGAGAAGTCACCGCTATCGCCAAAAAGTTACTGTGAAGCCTGGAATCCGACTAGATACTAGTTAACTTTATCTTCCCCAGACAAGTCTCTTTTATCCCCAGTCAGGGTATACAATAAATAAACTCCCCTATAGAGAAACGAAAGACTAATGTTCCCAATCTCTACTCCCCAGACAAAGATCAATACATCCCCTATAGAGTTTCCTCAAACAAGCAAGCAGGAATTCCCAGCAGAAGCATTCTAGACAATATTGAATACACACATACTCTTCATCCCCAGTAATAGTCAGGGATTTATTTTCCCAGACGAAAGTACACTTCATCAAGCCTCTTACACTCATCATGGCATATGCATACGAAACACATATAGCACAGTCTCATTTATTTTGAGTACATCATTACACAATTCATTTTATACATCATGACATTGCATACAAGCTAAATATTTACCTTTTCAGGAAAGATCAATCAACAGACAAATATAATCAACAATTTTCAAACAGGTTCAAGATAAATTCCCGAAACAAGACGGGGCAACTATCTGAATGACCAGCCATAGAATAATTCCTAAAACAAGACATGGAAACTACCTGTGAAGATTAACTCCCGAAACAGGACGGGAAACTATCTTCCTTTCTTTATGGGCAGATAAAGATCAATTCCTGAAACAGGATGGGGCAACTATATTTATCACCAACAGATTAATTCCTGAAACAAGATAGGGCAACTATCTGTGAAAAACTGATTGAAGATTAACTCCTAAAATAGGACGGGGAAATTATCTTTCTTTATCTTTGGTCAGATAAAGATCAATTCTCGAAACAGGATAAGGCGACTATCTTTATCACCAATGGTATGAACTCCTGAAACAGGACAGTTTTACCAACAAACTGATTATAGATCAACTCTCGAAATAGGACGGGGCGACTATCTACATGACAAACACTTCCTTCACTGACATATGCTGGTTCAGTTTAAATCTCCCAAAGATTTATTTTGATTCTTTTCTGTTAGACACTTTTCTGGTTCAATTTAAGTCGACCAAAGATTTATTTTTATTCTTATCTAGTCAAAGACAAAGACAGGTGTCTACTAGTTCAATTTAAATCGCCAAAAGATTTATTCTGATTCTTTTCCGGTAGACACCTTTTCTGGTTCAGTTTAAATCGCCCAAATATTTATTCTGATTCTTTTCCGGTAGACACCTTTTCTGGTTCAGATTTATTCCGATTCTTATCCAGTCAAAGTCAAAGACAGACATTTGTTGGTTTAGTTTAAATCGCCCAAAGATTTATTCTGATTCTTTTCCGGTAGGCACCTTTTCTGGTTCAGATTTATTTGGATTCTTATCTAGTCAAAAACAAAGACAGGCATCTGTTGGTTCAGTCTAAATCACCCAAAGATTTATTCTGATTCTTTTCTGGTAGACACCTTTTCTAGTTCAGATTTAATCTGATTCTTATCCAGTCAAAGAAAAAAATGAGACATCTTCTAGTTCAGTTTAAATCAACCAAATATTTATTCTGATTCTTTTCCAGTAAACACTTTTTTTAGTTCAGTTTGAATCAACTAAAGATTTATTCTGATTCTTTTTCAATTGAAGTCAAGCTAAGACTTGATCTAATTTCTATCAACAGTTATCCTTGATGGTATCTTTAATCCCATCTCCAACGACTCTCCATCATCTCTCCAAATTGAATCTTTAATCCCATTCCCGATATAATCAACAAACATATTTACTTCATGCACAAGCGAGCGCAAATTTCTGGGCACTTAAGTGTTAAATCCTCTTCTACCTTCAAGTCACGAATCATGGACAAGTCAATCTAACTCTTCATGTTTAAGAAGATTGAACAGGGGCAGTTGTTGTACCCCAAAATTTTCCCTCTCTTTTCTCAAGACATTTCTCAAGGGTTTGATCAGACAAGCTCACCTCCTAAGCATTAAGACCACAAATTAGGGTTTTGACTGAAGTTGACTGATCATTGAATTTTGACCTAATACATAATCTAATGGTTTAAAACATAATCTCAAGGACTCAAACACAACATGATAACCTAATTTCATGCCTCAAATTATTTCTCAAGATCAAAAGATTGACAGTTGAATTTTTGATCAACTGATGAAAAGTCAACGGATACACAAAAACTCAAACTTTGACTTTTTGGTCAACATTACATTCCAAAGATAAAAATTCATAAAGACTTTCAAAATATCAAACTTGGTCATCAAGAACCAAGAAAGTCAAGAAAGTTCACAAAAAGTCAACGTTTTCAATACTTAGAAATTTTCTAAGTGTTTTTTACACTTGATAATTTCATTACTTCATGACATTTTTTCACCAAGATGCAAGATGATTTAAAGAAAACTTTCAACATGGAAGTTGTAGATATTGATGAATTCTACAACTTCGTATTATAGGGTTGATGTCCAAAAGATGCTTAGATTTGAAGGTATAAGCTCGTGAATTCATGACATTTTTGTATAAACACTTAGAGAAATTTTTAACAAGTTTGGTCAGATTTTTGTCCCAACTTCTTGGTTAATTTTCATCAAGTTCCAATTTGATTTAGCCAAAGTGGTCAACATGAAAGTTGTAGACAATGTTTCAAGCTTTCCAAAACATCCAAGGGCATGAATTTATCATACTTGATCTAGGAGATTCAAAGGCATGAAGTTGGGCATCTATTCTTGAATTACAAGTCATTTTGGTGAAGAACACATAATCCAATCTACATGATATGCTACATAATCTTGCTTTGTAGGCCTTCTAGATTGCAAATCTCACCATAATTTAATGTTTACACAAACTTTTAAGCTATGGTCCATTTGATTTAAGCATTGTCCAAATGATTTTTCCATTTTTGGCACAAACTTAACATTGCCATTCTTACAAAGTAGCTTTAATCACAAAGTCAGCTCTTCTTGAGCCTTTAACTTGTTCCTTCTACACACATTCAACATACAAAATCAGATAAAGTATGCTTAAAGTATCCAATACCTCTAAGAAGAAAAGTACAAAGCATTGGAACTATAATCTTCAAGTTTGCTTCATTTACAATCCAACCTAGCCACAACATGTGATCTTGCAAATCTGATTAACCCTTGTCTTAAAACCTATTTCCTATAAATAGAGAGATCATTTGCAAGATAAAGGGATGAACAAGCCTCAAAACCCTTTTACTCTGAAAAACCAGAATTTTCCATAAAACCTCCATTTTTGAGCTTTGAAGTCCAAACCTTTGAATCTCTCAAACCTTGCAAGTTTTTCCCAAACAATTCATCCAAATACTTCACATACATCATATAGGAGTTGTTCAAACACAAGAACAACTTTTGTAACATCATTATCACCATCTTCCAAACCCAAAAACTGGTACCTTCCAACTTGACTTGGTTGGAGTAATTCAGCAACTTTCAGCATAAAGTGATGATTGGTATAGCTTAAAGAAGGTCTAAGGGATCTTAATCAATCATAATATTGCGCCTGGAATATCGAGAAGAGGTTTCGGACTTTTCTCCAAAAGAGGTAAGTTTCCTCAAACTTTGATATCTTTATCCATACATCATTTGTTTTCGTTTTCAAAAGAATAAAACAGGATAAATCAAGGCATAGGAGTGCAAATATAAAAAATCCAAAAAAAAAATGCTCCAGGAGCCCTGACATGGGCGGCCGTGTCACCTGACACGGGCCGTGTCAAGGGGGAAGACAGACCAAAAAGCAGGATAGAGGCTGACACGGGTGCCCGTGTCACACGACACGGCCCGTTTTAACTCAATTGGGACAAGAAAAAAGGTGTAAGAGCAAGGGAAGATCCTAACACGGGTGCCCGTGTCCGCTGACACGGCCCGTGTCACCTCAAGCATTAAAATTCCTAATTTTGAGATTTTTATGGTTACTTTGGACATATTGCATTGCTTGGAGATGGCCTAACACTATACAAAAACTTTTTCTAGATAAAACATTCAAGATATTTTAAAAAATAATTGAAATCATTAGACTTAAGTTTTATTTTTAATTAATTAACGCCTTTTGTAATTAAATTAACTATAAAACTTTTTTATCAAAAAAACCTAAAAAGCAATCTATTTTCTTCATCTTTACATTTTTGTACATTTTATTATTTCGCGTACAATTTATGTAATTATCAAAGCATTGAAATAGTAATTAGGGTTTATTTTTACTTGTCATCCCCATTTCTAAATTTGTATTCGCCATCCCCTAAAGTATTGCAATAGAGTAGGACATTTAAATTTCGTAATTTATCGCTTTTTGTATTATTTCTAGTAATTAGGGTTTGTATGGAAAGATCTTAAAATCAATACTAGACAACCCTAATTCAAGATAAAATATTTGAAAACAATACACTCACATGCACCTCTAAAGTAATCCACAATTGTTGCCTCGGATACAAATAGTCATGTCCCTCGAACATGTGATGTTTTAGCAAAGACCCTCGATTAAAAGATTGTAGTACCTATGATTGTACGACGACCCACGCCTGTCCTTCATATCCGATGATATGGCTCTCTACCAATTAATGGTAAACATGCACTATCTAAAGGAAGAGAAAAAGAGCAAATACTTTTTGAGTAGGTAGATTGCTCGTAATTTCTTGCTCACAAACATTTCAAAACCAACATCTTTTAACACACCAACACTTTCTTGAAATATTTTCAAAGTCAACACTTTGTATGCATTCTGATAGAGACGAGAATCATTACAAAGTTTTCCCAACGATGGCACTTTTCAAAATATTTTCAAATACACATTCACAAAAGCATTTTAAAAGTGAGCTAGAAACTAAGAACCCGTAGATAACTACGGATGAAAATGGTGCTAACACCTTCCCTTTTCATAACCTACCCCCCGAACTCAAGAAAAATTCTCAAAAGGTCTTTCCTAATCTTTTCACCCTTTCCTTTATTGGATAAAAGAAAAGTCGATGGTGACTCTTGATATCCGCAACATTTGCGATAAAACACAAAACACCCAAGTCAGTTCTCCCACCGTATCACACATTTGAACATGATTAACTATTAACAAATAGATGCATAAGAACAGGAATTAGCATTCACTCAAGATTCTAGGAATTGGGATGACATTAAAGTTGTCCATCAATCCCCACAGAGCATGAGATTACCCCCACAAAGTAGTCTTCACAAGTAATGGTACATTCCCCGCAATCTCCCTGACAGATCACTCTAGTAAACAAAGGAGTATAATATCTTTCCCGGTAAATTCAACAACTTACGGAGTTCCAATCAATGCACTTCATGGAAATTTTCTTCCCCAGCTGAGTTAGAAAACAGTTAAACCCCTGCAGATTTCTTCTCTCTAGCAAAATTCAATTTCCCCAGGAGAGTTTGTTTCCTCAGCAGAATACTTCTCCGACAACAGGGTTTATTTCCCCAACAAACTACAATTTCCCCAGCTCGAGTCTATTCCTCATACTATTACAAATTACTGACAAAGTTCCTCTCCCCAGTGAAGTCATCACTATCCCCATAAGATTACTGCAAAACCTGGAATCCAGTCAGATACCAGTTAACTTTTATCCTCTCCAGACGAGTCGGGAGATTATCCATCTCTTTTATGCCAATCTGGATATATAAGAATTAAATTCCCCAGTAGAGCAACGGATGACCAATGTTCCTAAACTCTATTCCCCAAGAAGAAATCAATACATTCGTAGTAAAGTTTCCTCAAACAAGTAAACAGGACTCCCCAGCGGAAGCATTCTAGACAAGACTGAAGATACACATACTCTTCATCCCCAGCAATGGTCAGTGATTTATTTTCCCAGACAAGATTCTGCACGGGTTTACAAATACACTTCAACAACATTTTACATCCATCCATCATAGCATATGCATACAAAACACATATGGCACAATCTCATTTATTTTGAGAACATCATTATGAAATTCATTTCATACATCATGACATTTCATACAACTAATTTACCTTTTCAGGAAGAATCAATTGACAGACTGATATCATCAACAAATCTTCAAAACAGATTGTAGGTCATTTCCTAAAACAAGACAAGGCAAATATCAACATGATGAACAGTACCCTCAGACATTTGTTGGCTTTGATTAAATTGAACAAAGATTTATTCTGATACTTCTCTCAGTTAAAGATTTAAAGACCTCTGCTGGCTCAGATTAAATCGACCAAAGATTTATTTTGATACTTCTCTCAGTAGACCTTTTTCTGGCTCTGATTAAATCGACCAAAGATTTATTCTGATACTTCTTTTAGTTAAAGATTTAAAGACCTCTGCTGGCTTAGATTAAATCAACCAAAGATTTATTCTGATACTTCTCTCAGTAGACCTTTTTCGGGCTCAGATTAAATCGACCAAAGATTTATTCTGACACTTCTCTCAGTTAAAGATTTAAAGAATTATGCTGGCTCAGATTAAATTGACCAAAGATTTTTTTCTGATACTTCTCTCAGTAGACCTTTTTCTGACTCAGATTAAATTGACCAAGATTAATTCTGATACTTCTCTCAGTTAAAGATTTAAAGACCTCTGCTGGATCAGATTAAATCGACCAAAGATTTGTTATGATACTTCTCTCAATAGACCTTTTTCTGCCTCATATTAAATCGACCAAAGATTTGTTTTGATACTTCTCACAGTAGACCTTTTCTGGTTTAGACTAAATCGACCAAAGATTTATTCTGATACTTCTCCCAGTTAACATCGAGCGTAGAATTGTTCTAATTTCTCTATCAATAGTTACTTTGGATGGCATCTATAAGCCCATCTCCGGTGACTCTCCATCATCTCTATAAATAGCATATTTAAGCCCATTCCCGATATAGTCAACAAACAGTTTATTTCGTACACAGGCGAGTGCAAATTTCTAGGCACTTTAGTGTTCAATCCTCTTTTACCTTCAAGTCACGAATAGCGGACAAGTCAATCTAACTCTTCAGGTTTAAGAAGATCGAACAGGGGAAGTTATTGTACCCTTAAATTTTCCCTTTATTTTCTCAAGACATTTCTCACCAAAAGATCTCAAATACTCAAGGGTTTATCAGGCAAGGTCACCTCCTAAGCACTGAGCCCACAAATTATGGTTTTGGTTTTCTCATGGACAATTGGACCTTTGATGCTTCAAATGAATTTCATGGTTCATTATAGATCTCCAAGAATGCTCATACTGAGTTTCAAGTCTTGCATCACAAATTTGCTCAGTTAATTGCTTAGATGACTGAAAATCAATTGTATTGGGTAAAAAAGTCAACTATGGTCAACATACAGTCAAAATTTAAGATTTTTGGCCAACATCAATATTTTGAAGTCGTATTCATTATTTGATCAAGGGTTGATCATAATTAATCAGGCAAAGAAATCAAATCATCAAAGGGGCAAAATTGTCAAAATTAGGGTTTTGATTGAGAATGACTGATCATTGACTTTTGACCTAGTACATGACCTAATGACTTGGAGCATGATCTCAAGGACTCAAACATAACATGTTGACCTAATTTCATGGCTCAAATCATTTCCCAAGATCAAAGGGGTTGATAGTTGAATTTTGGATCAACTGATGAAAAGTCAACTGATACACAAAAAGTCAAACTTCGACTTTTTGGTCAACATTGAATTTCAAAGATCAAGATTCATCAAGACATTCAAAAATATCAAACTTGATCATCAATAATCAAGAAATTCAAGAAAGTCAACAAAAATTCATGATTTATAATACTTAGAAAAATTCTAAGTGTTTTTTAACCTTGATAATTTCACTACTTCGTGACAATTTTTCACCATGATGCAAGATGATTCAAAGAAAACTTTCAACGTGAAAGTTGTAGATCATAATGAATTCTACAACTTTTTCCCTTAGGGTTAATGTCCAAAAAATGCTTAGATTTGAAGATATAGGCTCATGAAGTCATGACATTTTTTTATAAACACATAGTGAAATTTTCATCAAGTTAAGCAGATTTTTTGTCCCAACTTCTTGGCAATTTTTCACCAAGTTCTAAGTTGATTTAGACAAAGTGGTCAACATGAAGGCTGTAGAAAATGTTTAAAGCTTTCCAAAATGACAAATAAATTGAAGAGGTCATTTTAGAGCTAGGAGAATCGAAGAGAATAAGTTGGGCATTCATTCTTGAATTTTAGGTCATCTTCATGAAGAACACATAACCAAGTCCCATAACCATGTTGCATAATCTTACTTTTCAGGCATCTTGACTTGCAAATCTATCCATAATCAGATGTTTACACAACTAATTGAGCTATGATCCAATAGCTTGAGCCATTGACTAAGTGATCATTCCATTTAGGGAAGAAAGTTCACACTTCCATTTTGGAAAAGTGACTTTAATCACAAAGTTAACTTGTCTTGAGCCTCTAACTTGTTTGTTTTGATCACACTCAACATGTATTCTTAGAAGAAACATGTTTAAATCCTCTAGCCACCCTACAAGCCCTTTTACTTCACATTGAAACCATGAATTTCAAGCTTGCTTCAAAATCAAGTCACATAACTATAACATGTGATTCTTGATTTCTGACTACCTCAATCTTCCAAACCTCTTGCATGTAAATAAATAATCTATTTGCAAGATATCACATGAGTTTACAAGCCCTCTAACCCTCTTAAACTCCCTCAAACTAGAATTTGCACAAAAATCTCTATAACTTGTCATTTCTACCTTTGAACACCAATCTCACAATCCACTCGTGTGTTTTCACTTTTAATCAATCACAAAGCTTCCATACCTCATATATAACTCATCCTCATCCCTGTTTCAGCACTGTAACTTCACCTTCATCATCCTTCATTTCCAAATATTCAAACCTACAACTTGACTTCTCCAACACGATTCAGGTACTTTCAGCATAAATAAAGAGTTGCATTAGTTTCCTAGTAGTCCAGTGAAGCTATCCAGGTCATCACCACACTTCTAGGAGTGCTCAAACTCCATACACGATTTCCAGTTTTGAGGTAAGTTTTCTTAATTTTGAACTCTCTCTACAAGCATCATTAATGGTTACTTTGTGAATAAAAAATGTATACATCATTTCCCTAAAGCTAATCATGCCTTTAGTTTTCATTTATGTTACCTGAGTGATATGAATTTTGAAGTTGAACTTCCTGAAAAAATTAGGTTTTATTTGGTACCAAACAAAATTCATGCTCATCTTTGATTTATAGTTTTAGTTATTTACATGGTTGAATTCGTGTTGAAAAGTGGAGCAACTTTAATGTTTATACTTTTAAAGATGGTTGAGAAATGAGCAAGATCAGAAATTCAAAAATGGTGATGAAAGGGGATGGCGCAAGGAAGAAGATGAAGTTATAATCAAGACTGAGTTTATTTTAAATTTAGTGCAAGTTGCATTACTATCGGATGTAACAGCCACCCAAGTGGCAGAGCGCGCGCGTATAAAGCATTCCTACGTCTGGTCATGGGTTCGAGCCAGGCCTGGGACATTTTTTTTTTCATATTTGTTTCATACTAACCAGGTACAAGCAAAGTAAAAGCGTGCATTGTGTTCCTCTCTTCTATACCATCTGATCATTGGACAAACAGATCCAACACATCACATGAGCAAGCCCATGATGCAACTCAGAAGGCCATCCCCACAGGATCAGCAAGCGCTTGGACTTAGTTTCTGGACCTTTGACTGAACTTCTTCCTAATACCCCCCCTTTTTTACTAAACACAACGCAAGCCCACTTCTTTTTTCTATTATTTTCTGATTCAAAACAAAAACTGAATTGGGCCTGTTTGCTACTTTTAAACCCCATTTTTATTTTGACACCCAGGCCCAATTATTTTTATTTCTTTTATATTTTATTTGTTTTCATTTATTTATTTATTTTATCTAAACCAAAAAATACCAAAATATTTTTTCTTAATTAAATTAAAGATGTTTTAATTTAGACATTTTATTTCATTTTTTTATTAAATTGAAATTTATTTTCTTTTACAAATTAGTATTAACATTCAAATTATTTTCTAAAATAAATTATTTAGACTTAGGTTTTTCTTTTCTTCTTAATTTCAATGAACTTAGATTTTAGGTCTTGTTAATAATTAATTAACTTCTTTTGTAAATAAAATTAATTAGTCTAATTAGGTTAATTACAAAAACCTTTCTATCAAAAACCCTAAAAAACAATTTATTTTCTTCTCATTCATCTTTACATTTTGTACATTCTATTATTATTCATGATCAATGGTTTGTAATAGATAATTAGGGCTTTATTGTTTTATTTTCCATATTCACAAAATTGTACCCCCCATTTCCAAAGCGTTGTAATAACGTAGGACGTTTAAATTCCACAATTTGTTGCTTTCCTATTATTGTTAGTAATTAGGATTTGTATGGCAAGAGTAAAATCAAACATTAGACAACCATAATTCAAAGACAATATATTTGAAATAAACACACGTTGCACACCTGCACCTCTAGGGTAACCCACACTTGTTGCCTCAGATTTAAATAGTCATGTCCCTCGAACGTGGGATGTTTTAGCAAAGGCACTCGATTAAAAGATCGTAGTCCCTCGATGACCCGTCAATGTTGCCTTCGGTAAACAATCTTAGTCCCTTACGACAATTGCTAAAACATCGTACTAGTTGCGTTTTATGACTATATAACGATCCACGCCTGTCCCTCACATCCAATGGTATGGCTCCTTACCAACCAATGGTAAAATAACACTATCTAAAGGAGGAGGAAAAGAACAAAGACTTTTGAGTAGGTAGATTGCTCGTAATTTCTTGCTCACAAACTAAACCATTTACACCTCATACTTTCAAAACACCTTTCAAAAACAAACATCTTGTATACATTCTCAACGATATGAGAATCATTACAAAATTTCCTTACATTGGCATTTTTAAAACATCTTTCCAAACATTCCATTTCAACAAATATTTTCAAAACCAACACTTTGTATACATTCTCAACGATACCAGAATCATTGCAAAGTTTTCTGAATGAAGCCATTTTCAAAATATTTTCAAACTTACACAAACACAAAGCATTTCAAAGTGAGCTAGCAATTAAGAGCCCGTAGATAACTACAGATGAAAAGGGTGCTAACACCTTCCCTTTTCATAACCTACCCCCCGAACTCAAGAAAATAATCTCAAAAGGTCTTTCTTGTTCTTTTCACCCTTTCCTTTATTGGATCAAAGAAAAGTCAGTGGCGACTCTTGCTATCCGCAACATTTGCGATAAAACGCAAAACACCCAAGTCAATTCTCCCACTATATTATAGTATGTATCTCAAGAAATACCAAGGCTCTTTGTCTTCCAAGAAGGCCAAGAGCGACCACATGGTCGACCGTGGCCTATCACCGTCTCCCAAACCAAGAATGCAGCGGAGGATCTCTTCCTCTCGATGAGACAACGATGCCCGATGGGGGAGAAACCATCACTCCTCGCCATCATCCTCGGAAGGAAGCGATGATGACGAGCCCCACGACCCATTATGGAGGGATATCACAGAAGCGTAACTCCTAGTCGGGCTAGAGAAGCCACCCTTGCTGGGGGTCCTATAATGGTACCACTGATTTGTATGACCATATATAGGATATCGACGCCCTCCTTGATTACCAAGGAGTGAAGGGCCCGATCAAGTGCAGACTATTCCCAACCACCTTAGGGAACGGTCCCATGGCTTGGTACAAGAGTCTACCTGACGAGTCCATTACCTCCTGGAAACAGCTGGGAAGGATATTCTCAAGGCACTTCACCTCCTCCTATCAACATCCAAAATCAGAAGCGTCACTAGAAGCAATTATCCAGGGCAGAGATGAGAAGTTGCAAGCATATATCAGGCGTTTCATTAAAGAGGTTGTAACGGGTCTCAACGACCGATGCCATGAAGAAATACCTTCTTGAGCACGGGCTCCGTTCTAGCAACGACTTTGCAAAGCTTGTGGGCATCGAAACTTCATCCATGCCCGACTTCCTCCTCCTCAAGGCTCAAGTGTACATTCAGTACAAAGAGAAGGAGGCGACCAACAATGCAAGGGACTAAAGGCACAAAGAGAATGACAAGTCCACGAAAAGCGGCGAGCCCTCGACATCCCGTCAGGGGGAGAGATGAAGTGGGAAGATAAATCTCGAGACTCCAAAGACTACAAGGGGTTTGCTGGCTGGTTCTCTGACTACACCCCCCTGAACACTTAGAGGGAGCATATTCTGACCGAATACGCCAACTCAGAATTAAAGCAGGTCGGGGTACACTTTCCTCGCCAGACACCCGCCAAGCCCGGTACCAACAAGAGCAAGTACTGTAGGTTCAACAAGAGCCATGGGAACAACACTGACGACTGCATCCATCTCAAGGATGCAATCGAGATACTGATCTGAGAAGGACACCTCAAGCAGTATAAGAAGAAAGATGGTTCCCGTGAGTAGCCTCAAGAAACCAATAATGTAGAGGAGGGGAAGGAGTCCCCCGATGCCGGCATCATACCAGTCACCATGAGCATTACAAGGCCAGAAGATTTCTACTTTCCTGACACGGAGGAAGTTCCACTATACTTTTCCTTGCATAGTCCCTGGGAATCCTTACCCATAGCGATGGTCATCTCCGGTGGAGGATTTAACAAGAACACGGTGGGATCTGTAAAGAGAAGGTTCGATCAATTAATAAAAGCCAACTCTGACATAGACGCCACCCTCGACAAGTTCAAAGGAGGCTCTCACCCCCTCTCATTCTACAAGGAAGAACTGCCAGATGGAGCTCCCAACTCGACCATCCTGCTGCTTGTACGAGCACGTATGGAAAACTTTGATGTTCGACACATCCTAGTCGATCAAGGATGCTCGGTGGACATAATGTACACCCAGCTATTCACCACTCTACCGCTGAACGAGAGCCATCTTACCCCATATGTAGGCTCAGATCTTCAGGGCTTCAACGGGTCCGTCACCAAACCATGGGGGTATGTTAACCTGATTGTCACCTTTGGAAGAGGGGTGATGGCCAGGGCCAACAAGACCCATTTTCTAATGTTGGATTATCCGTCTCTCTACCAATGCATCTTCGGGAGGCCCAATCTAGTCGAGTTGATTGTGGTGCCCTCCACCGTGCATCTCAAGATAAAGTACTATACTACTAAAGGTTTGGTCACCACCCTACACGGGAACGTCCAAATAGTAAGAAGATGTTTTGAAGCTTTGGCCAAGGGCATGAGTTCCATCAGCGCTCAGCCCCGAATAGCCACCAGGTCTGCTCTTTCCTCCAGCTCCGAGGAACTCGAACCATTATTGAGGGTCGACACCATCGACCTAGACAACCGCTTTTCCAAGGAAGACCTCGTAGAGCAGAAGAGAAAGGGGAAATAGAACATGGTCGAAGGGGAAAGCTCGTTCCAACTGCAGACAGCAAGGAACCTTCAGATTCAATGTGACCTATCCCAGACGGGGACGTCGAAATCATCCCCCTTGGGAATGATCCCTCTAGAGGAGTAAAGATTGGCGCTGACCTCCCCGTCCTGGAGAAGAGTCAACTGAAAGCATACTTGAAGGAGAATGATGATTTGTTCGCCTAGAGTACAAATGAAATGCTCGGACTGAACCCAGAAATTGCATTTCACTATCTGACTATAGACCCTGCACTTAAGGCGGTTGCTCGGCGTAGGCGAAAGCAGTCTCCCAAAAATACGAAGGCTGTCGAGCAGTTTGCATAAGACCTCTTAAAGACACATTTTATTTCTGAAGCCCAATACACAACCTGGCTCTCAATTATAGTCCTCGTGAAAAAATCTAATAGAAAGTGGCGTATATGCATTGATTATACCGATCTCAACCGGGATTTCCCAAAATATGCTTACCCCTCCCTAATATTGCCAAACTGGTCGACAATTCGGCCGATTTCAAATTATTATCTATCATGGATGTATATTTTGGGTACAACCAAATCCCCATGGCAAAAGCAGACAAAAAATATATGGCGTTCATGATCAAATCGAGCAACTATTACTATAATGTAATGTCCTTCGGCTTAAAAATGTGTGTGCTACCTATCAGTGCATGATGAACAAAGTATTCTACAATAAGATAGGTGACATGCTCGAAGTCTACATGGACGACATGATCGTCAAGTCCATGGAAGAAGTCGACCACACCCTCCACTTGAAAAGGTCTTCGAGCAGGCAAGGAAATGCAAAATGCACTTTAAGCTAAAAAATGCACCTTTGGCGTGCGGGCAGGCAAATTCCTCGGCTTCTACCTGACAGAATGAGGAATTGAAGCGAACTGTGATAATGTCGAGCATTCTATGAATTTCCAGCGCCCAATTCAAAGAAGTCCATCCAGATCCTGAATGGCATGCTCATGTCTCTCTCTCTCTCTCGCTTTGTGGAAAAAATTTCCAAGCATGCGCTCCCCCGCTTCAAACTTCTTTGCAAAGAGGCTGCCTTCGAATGGACGGACGAGTGCGAGCAAGCCCTCGCCCACCTGAAGTAGGCATTATCATAGCTACTCATCCTCTCTTAACCAGAGAAAGAAAAAACCGTATATCTTTATCTGGATGTTACCTCTGAGGCCGTGAGCGCCACACTAATCCGAGAAACCCCTAAAGGGAAGAAGTCTATCTACTTCACGAGCAAAGCTCTGTAGGGCCCCGAAGTAAGATAACAGTTGTTCTGGTCTAGCCAAATTCCTAGGCATTCTCTAATCCACTTCTACATTCAAGATGGCCCAACAAATTTATCCCAATCAATTGGAGCAGACAAAGGACACCTTTCCCTTTTGCCCCTCATTTGGGGACACGTGGTCGATTGCCCCCCAAGGAAAACTTCTTCCCCTCAATCAGGACACGTGGTCGGTTGTCGCCTCAGGATCAATGAGACCACAACTTCCCGCTCAAACAGGCTAGTCCTCATCCTGCCAGCCACATGAGGAAAATGATCCAAGAATGGCAAGAATCACGCTTGCCCGTGAACACTTCTCTACCCGTCGAAACGACCAGCATCTCTTCCCATTACGACTAATTCCTGGCATCTTTATGCCTTCCCACATGGGCCACCTCCAAGTCTGCTCAACACACATGGAGCAGACAACCATGGAACGTCCAAGATGCATCTGCGTACAATGGTAGCGTTCTCCACGTCTGCTCGACACGAGTCAAATAGAAAACTAAGAAACGTCCAAAATGCATCTGCCTGTAATCTCTCTCCTTCTCAGAGCAACGTCTAGTTACGGTTACGACTTCTCGTTTTAACCAAGTCTTGGTAGTTACCTATTTTTGCGGACCCGCATATCTAGGCCCGAAAATAGGGACCAATGGCTAAGCGCCGGGGGTATTATATAAGAAAAAAAGAATCTCTCGGAACATACATCGAGAGGTTCAACAAAGAAGCCATTCAGATCTCCATGACTGAAGATATGAAAAAGTACTTGCTCGAGCGTGGGCTGTGCCCTGCAACAATTTTGCCAATGTAGTTGGCATAGAAACACCAAACATAGTAGACGCACTCCTCCTTAAAGCCCAGGCATACATACAATACGAGGATAAAGTGACTGCCAATAATATTCAGCATCATAGCAGAAATGACCTCACCTTCCTCCCCGACGAGTGGAGCGGATAAATGAACCATTTTCGCAAAATCATCAACCAAGCAGGCATCTGCTCTCCATGAGCACACCAGCCTAGCATGCATCCGCTCCCCGCGAGCACACCAGTTTGGCAGATATCCGCTCCCCGCGAGCATACCAGCCTAGCTGACATCTGCTCCTTGCGAGCATACCAACCTAGCAGGCATCCACTCCCTGCGAGCATACCAGCTTGGCCGACATCTGCTCCCCACGAGCATGCCAGCCTGGAAGGCATTTTCTCCCTACGAGCACACCAGCCTGGTAGGCATCCGCTATCCGTAAGCACACCAGCCTAACAGGCATACGTTCCCCGCGAACACACCAACATAATAGGCATATGTTCCCCGCGAACACAACACCTGAGCAGACATCCTATCTAAACTCGTGAGCACGAAGAAGAAAGGCAGAACAAGTCTGTTATCTAAGAGATACTATTGCATCCGAGCAAAAATAGAAATAGGGCATACTATTTCGAAAACATGCACGAGGAACAAATTGCTCGACCTTGGAACACCGAAAAACTAATGAAATATTACAGTTAAGACACTGATACAGTCAGCGTGTCTCGTCGAAACAATGAACACAATTTTCCCAACCACATGTGCATGCCCAGGTACAAACATGGCACTCTAAATTAAACAAAGAGGCAATTCTCCACTCTTTTCACAAGAAGATTCTTAGCCCGACATGGAAAACTCAAACAAGCTCCAATGTCGTCGTACCACGATGGAAGAACACCCAGCTCGTGATGGGAAGTTCATGCTGCCGAGCTCGGGCCCTCAAAATGAGACCTGAGTTACGGCATATGTCAGGTGATCACCCTGGTCGTTCGACTAGTCACCCACATTGGCGGACTCAAATACAAACGAGCAAACCCCCGAAACTCTTAATCAAAATAAAATGTCTCAGGTATACAAGCATACAAACATGCATAAACCTAATAAATAACAATATATCACGTACGATCATGTCCTCATAGAGATTATGAAACATCCTCATCGCGAACAACAAGCGCCAACAATGCGTTTTCCTCCTCGGCGCATGGGCTGGCTCTAATTCATCACTCATATGCATAGAAGAAACAACTTGGGGGGCTCATGTTCTGGTCTGTCCAAATGCCTAGGCATGGCTCAATCCACTTCTACATCCAAAATGGCCTAACATATTTGGCTCGATCAATTGGAGCAGATAAAGGACACCTTTCCTTCTACCCCTCAGTCGGGGACACGTGGTCGATTTCCCTCCATGGACCAAAGAGACTACATCTGCTCTGAGCAGCACTTCTTCCCCTCATCCAGGGAGATGTGGTTAGTTGTCCCCCCAGGATCAACGAGGCTATAAATTTCCACTCAAACAGGCTAGTCCTCATCCTGCCAGCCACACGAGGACAGTGATCTAGGAATGGAAAGAATCACGCTTGCACATGAACACTTCTCTTCCCGTTGTAACAACTAGCATCCCTGCATGTTACGACTAATTCCTGGCATCCTTACGCCTGCCCACATCAGCCACCTCCAAGTTTGCTCGACACGCATGGAGCAGACAACCAGGAAACGTCCAAGACACATTTTCTTGCAGCAACAACTTCCTCCACATCTTCCTGACACGAGTCGAGCAGACAACCAGGAAACATCCAAAACACATATACTTGTAATCTCTCTCTTGCTCAGAGCAATGGCTAATTACAGGCACGACTACCCATTTTGACCAAATCCTGATTGTTACCTATTTTTGCGAACCTGCATATCTAGGCCCAAAAATAGGGACCAATGGCCAAGCACATGGGCATTATATAATCCCTTACACATGTGTGGGACAGGTATCCAATGTTTATCACATACGACTAAAACCCTAGACTTTATGTCTTGTATCTCTTTGTGCTCCTATTAACTTTAGCATCAGAGTGCCTTGTAGGTACACCCCCTCCTCCTCCATTCTAGTATTGAAGTCGAAGTCTCTGGCCCACTTTAGGTTCTATTCAACTGGTAAGATCACCAATAAATTGAAAAGGCGGCCTTGGCCCTTAAAAACGTAGCGAGGTGGCTTAACACTATTTTTTGGCACAAATTATAGTCGTCAGAACCGAGCAGCCAATAAGACAGTTGCTCGGTAGACTGGACATGGCAGGAAGCATGCTGAAATGGTCATTGGAACTCTTCGAGTTCGACATAAAATATGAAACCAGGAAATTCCTCAAGGCTCAGCCTCTAGCCGACTTTGTATTTAAAATGACTTCTCTCGCACCCCCAGACGGGACGCGCCGGTGGACCATCTTCGTTAATGGAGCCTCTAATTCAACAGGGAGTGGGACGAGTATCATCTTAGAAAACGAGGAGGGGATTCTAATCGAAGTATCCCTCACGTTGTCCTTCCCAACATCGAAAAACCAAGCCGAATATGAGGCCTTCTTGGTAGGATTGCGCCTAGCCAAGGGCCTGGGAGCCGAGGAGGTGAAAACCTTCACCGATTCCCAGCTTTGGCATCCCAAGTATGAGGAGAATACCAAGTAAAAATTGAACAGCTCGCCGAATATTAGACTCTGGTCCAAGAAAGAAAGAAGAAACTCAAGTCACTAGACGTGCAGCACATCCCCTGTGAGCATAACACCCGGGCAGGTATACTATCCAAACTGGTGAGCAGAAAAAAGAAAGGTGAGAACAAGTCGATAATACAGAAGATTCCTCCTCGACCGAGCACCCAGAAATCCCCATCGACTTCAGAGGTATTCACCATATGAGACACCAACTACTGGATGACCCTAGTACATAACTACCTCACGAAAGGGGAGCTACCCACTTGTAGCGATAAAAAATGTAGCGGGGTAAATCGGAGATCGAGCTATTAATTAACTCGTCTCACAAAAGCAAGAGTCGCCACCGCGCTTTATTGTTTCCAAGGGAAAAGGGAAAAGAGCGAAATAAAACCCTAAAATGTGCAATGTAAAATAATACTTAAAAGTAATGAAAATACAAGGCGTTTTGAAAAGAGATCTAGAGTTTGGGGGTTGGTTATACAATGGGAAGGTATTAGCACACAATGCATCTATAGTATCCTATAGGAACCTTTTGAAATATCTGTTTATTAAAAATTGTTTTTTTGATTAAAAATAGCTTGTTTGGCCAAAAATGGGTATGGAAGAGATTTTGAAGATACGACGACCTAACGTCGAAGTTTTGACTTAAAAGGTGTGAGTTTTGAAAATTGAACATTTGAGAAAATTATCTTAAGTTTTTAACAAAATAATAAACGAAAGATGAATGAGGGTATTCGCACGATTAGATGAGACGTGTTTGATGACATGAAGTCAACAAAATTAAAACAATTCCCTTGGATTTGAGACGGACGAAAGATATAAAGATTAACGATTGATGACAAAATTAATTAAAATGACAATTGAACAATTAAATAATGAAAATTAAATTATACTAGCATGCATTTTAACGACTAAATCATGAAACATGTATTTTTTTGAATAATTAAATAAACAACAACAAAAATAAAAATTAATAGCATGTTGACAAAAATTAAATAAAAGATGAATTTATAATAACATGTTTATTTTTATGTTTTGTAATTAAATAATAATTATATAATAAAGTAAACTAATATATAATCAAATTGAAAGGAAAAAGCTTAAAAGAACAGAAAAATACCCCAACAAGAGTTGAACTCGGGTCTATAAAGTTGTTGTAATTAATGCCTAGCCATTAAACCATTAACGTTTTCTGTTATATCTACATCTCAATTATATTTAAAAGGAAAAGAACTTAAAAGTAAACTAGACCAAACATGCCCAATGGGCCAACCGGGTTTATGGATTAGAAGAGGGAAAAAAAGTTCATGAAACCCTAAAAGGACTAGGAGGCGTCGCGGGTTAGCAGTAAGGGGAAAGGACAAACAAATTATCATTACTAGTAACTCTTCTTCTAAGTTTGTCGTGAAACAGAACGAGACCTCCATCTCAACTCTAGCTTCAAGCGTTTCGCTCAACCTATTAAATTCGTTCAATCCTCAACTATCCTTAATCATCTTATCTCCTGGCGGATTCGACTCGTGTATTCAAGATTCAAATTCAGAGTTATACTAGGATAGAAAGAAAAATAACACAAGAACACCTTACTTGTCGGAGTCGCTCCGACGGCGTTTGAAGGAAGTAACTAAAGCGATAATCTAGAAAGAGAGAATCTTAGGTACACCTTTGGCTTCTGATTCTTCGTCTTTTTGCTTGCAATTTCTTCTTCATTTTCTGTGATATGCGGCTGTGATTTTGTGATACGTTCTATCGGAGCCTCTCCGATGGGGCTTCTAAAACCGTAAGTTTTTTCCTCTTTTCCTGTTTTTCTTCTTGCTAAATTTTTAGAACAAAACTAATCTTTTTTTCTGTTTTTCACTCTCTTGTTGGATAAAACTCTCTTTTCTGTATTTCTCACTCTTGCTGAATTTTTTTGGATTCCCTTCTTCTCCTTCTTTTTGTGTTGATAAAAGCCTCTATTTATAGTGAAATGTGTGGGGTTTTAGGGGGAAAACAGTAGAAGTTTGAATAAATTCAGGCCCTATTTTGATGTTTTATGGGATAGCTTTTTGAAGAATCCATTTTAGTGCAATATTTGGAGCTTTGCAAACTGTTTTTGTAACAGCAAAATGTGCAGATTTTTGTCTTATGGGCTGTTTTGCAGAGCAGATTTGGACAGCAACTTGGCATGGTCTTTGTTGACACAAGGTTGAAGAAAATGGACAACACTACACTCAAAAAATGGACTGTTATGGATTAATATAGTGCTGGAAAAATGGGCAGTATTGGGACTGTTTTGTAGCAAGAATAATAGTTGATTTTCATGTACAAAACTTGTATTTTATTTTGTAACAATAAGTCCCAATAAATTATAACATGAATAAACATGTATTCTTCAATATATTCCCAATTTCTTTTGTAGTTATAAATAAACTTGAATCTTCATATGATCATGAATCTTGATATGTCTTGATAAAAATTCAAGGTCTTCCATTTGAATTGGGAAAGAGTTGAACAATACTTGAATAAATTGTTGAATGATGAATAAATAATAATGCAAGTCTTAGACTTTAATCTTGCATTTTTGTAATAGAGATCCAAATAAATCATATGAATTGATTTTGTAATCAAATAGAATTCCTCATGTAATTAGTCTTGTGATGACTGATTAATTGGATAGAATTCCTTTTTCCACTAACTTCTTGAATAAATGCTTCATGTATTTAAATAACCATGATGTAAATCCACCAAAATAATCACAAAAATAATCTTGAATAAATATTTCATGCGATAAATGATCATTCTTGGATGAGATCTCTTGATAGCTCCTCTTTAATTATCACTTGGATTCAAATAAAGAAACTTCCAAATATTCTGAATAAATTCTTCTAGAACGGTTTTGAATTTAATTATCCCATTTTGACGAAATTCACCCCGCGTTATGAGAAAATTTGTAGATAACTTTTGGTCAAAGAAATAGAAAATGATGGCATAACTTGGTTTTCTTGTATTTTAGAACAATGTGAAACACACATGAACCGAAGACAGTAGAACTTCGATTGTTCTTTCTGAAAAATATTCAGAGAAACCGGAGACCATCTGTTGGACAGAGTGTGGAAATAAACACACAATTCTCTGAAATTCTTTTGATGAACCAGCCTTTGAGAATTAACGACCGACCGCATTTCTGTCCCGAGACTCGAAACACTAATCGATGTACGACGTCTGATGCTCTTCTTTCAGACCTATTTCCTGCACATGAAAACAAAACAACAAAACATACACTTCGTGCTTGATTAGTGGTTAGTCATTCATAAGATAAAATGCTCCCAATACTTGATAATCTCTACACAGTCAAAGCTCGAAAGCGAAACGTTTGAAACCTACCATATTCTGTGACCTTGATGTGTATATAAAATAATGCAGATGAAGCAGGGACCTTAGGTCAAAAATTGGGGTATGACACCACCGACCAAAAGGAAGCAGCCGTGGTCAGATGAAGAGCCTGCTCCAACATTCAATTTGAAGGCAAATTATACAGGAGGGTATTTTCCATTCCTCTCCTCAAATGTGTCAACCAGAGCGACGCAACTCACATCTTGCTCGAGATCCATGAGAGGATAAACAACCAATATTTGGGCGGAAGATCCCTTGCCAAGAAAGCTATGCGGGAAGGGTATTACTGGCCTACCATGAAACACGATGCAAAAGAGCATGTAAAGAAATGCGAAAAATGCCAACGGCACAAAGATATGCACTTGGCTCCTTCAAACGAGCTCAAGTCCCTTTCTTTTCCCTGGTCCTTCACCTGGTGGGGACTGGACCTCCTCAGATCATTCGTGGTAGGTACCAACCAAAAAAAATACCTAATAGTAGCCATCGACTACTTCACCAAGTGGATCGAGGCAGAGGCATTGGCCAAAATCACCGCCCAAAACATCCTCCATTTCTAGAAAAGAAACATCCTCGCTTAGTTCGGTGTTCTGCAAGAAATTGTCACCAACAATGGAACCCAATTCATGGACCAAAACTTCCAAGAGTTCGTGGCCAACATGGGATCCACACAACACTTCGCCTTTATCGAACACCCTCAGACAAACGGGCAAGCCGAGTCTGTGAACAGGGTAATCCTGAGAGGTCTCAGGCAAAGGTTGGACGAAAGTAAAAAGAGATGGGTCGATGAGCTACACAACATGCTCTGGGATAGAGGTCGTCATCCCCGTCGAGATCGAAGAACCCTCCGGGAGAAACGAAGCTCCCCTAAATGAGGAGATGAAAGACGTCGCCCTACGGGAGGAACTAGACCTGGTCGAAGAAATTCGAACAGGGGCGGCCCTACGAGAAGCATCTCTCAAACAGAAAATTGCCATGTGATATGACACCAAAGTCATACGGTAAGAGTTTGAAGTCAACAACCTTGTCCTAAAAAGAAATTGCAAAGAGTCTCACAAAGGCAATCTCACTGCAAACTGGGAAGGCCCTTACCGCGTTCATGCAAAAACGGGGAACAGGGCCTACTACCTGGAAAACCTACACAGGGAACAACTTGATCGACCTTGGAACACTGAAAAAGTAAGGCAATATTACAGTTAAAACACTAAGCAGTCGGCGAGCTTCGTCAATAGGACAAACTCATCCAAACCCGACCACATGTGCGTTCCTAGGTATAAGCACGACACTCAAATTGTTTGAAAGGGCAAGGCTCTACTCTTTTGACGATCAAATCCTTAGCCCGACATGGATAACTCGACTGAGCTCCATCATCATCGTACTGCACTGGCATAACACCCAACTCACGATGGGAGTTTCATGCCGCCGAGCTCGGGTCCTCAAAATGAGACCTGAGTTCCGGTCCATACCCGGTATTCACCCTTGCCTTTTGACTAGTCTCCCCACACCGACAAACTCACTAAATAACGAGCAAACCCCCACACAAACTATTAACCAATAAAAAATGTCTCAAGAAAATGATTATACAATAAACATGCAAACACTTTCAAAAAGAAAAAGGCAACACAATCATGCACGAATTAAAGCAAACGACCACCACGGCCGGAAAATTAATGTACGACCATTAAGTCTGCAATTGTGAAGATTTTACAAAAAGGGAGCCCAAGGCCCTCGTCCAACAAAGTAATTACATGGCCACGAAGACCACAAATTTTTGAAACTTACACAAAACAGGCTAAAAGCCCACAGAACAAATTACATCAATACGGCACACAGGCCAGGAAAGAGAAATTAATAACAAGAAGCAATTAAACATCGGGCTAGGGGCCTTCCTCGATGATAGTATCTTAACACGATGTATCTCCAACGGGTGCATCCACAACATCCTAGAGAAATTTGGGGATCACAATTATCTTGGAAACCACATAATAATGAAGCCCCATTCCAGCCGTGTTGAGCTCGACGCCAAGATTCAATGCTTGTAGTTGCTTCACAGCATTATCGAAAATCCCCTCTGCAGCAGCTTAGGTGTCATCCATCGCCAGTTAAAGGCTAGCTACCAGCTCAACACGGGTCTTCAAGCCTTGAGCCTCTTCCGGCTCGTCCTCGGCTTGAATTGCTCTGGCCCTCGGGGACGCCACCTGTTCGTCAAAAGCTCTCTTCTCGAGCACCAATGCCTTATGCTCATGTTACCTTAAAATTTCTTTAAGCCATTTATTGCATTATTAGTAGGGAAACCTTGTGAACTGAAGGGAAAGTGCCTTCCAGGAGTATGGACTTTAAGAAGATTAGAGTCAAGAAAATGATAGCTGGAAAGTTATCATAAAGAATTAAAGAGAGATCGACAAACAAAAGAGCAAGTAGTCGACAGAGGAAATAACGAGCCAGAAGATATTAGTTCCATCGAAAAAAAATGGAATCCAAGACTTAGAGAATTTGGGTTATTTGTTCGCGGAGAAGGTTGATGTCGAAGCAAAACTTATAGGCGGGATAGATTTTGAAATTTGAATATTACAGCGGTTGCAAGAAGTTTCCTGATCAAGGCACCAACTACGTGGCTAAATATGAGGAGGCAGTTTTATTAAGACACATATGTGTCAAATTAGTATTACATTAAAGTGTAAGTTCAGTTATTATGTAACCACTATAAATAAGAGAGTCTAATATAGGATTCGGGGTGTTCACTTTGTACTAAAATCACTTGTAAAACTCCATATTTCTAAGCGTAAGGAAGAAAAAGTTCAAGAGTGTTAATGTACGTGAATCACTACATTTATTTCAATGCAAACTCCTTTCTTTTCAGTTGTGTCCTTTAAATATTTTACTTGCATATTATTTACTTTTGAACAATATTTTTATAGTCATTCACTTTATTGAATCTCGTTCCATCACGATACTGGAATTCACCGAGAATTCACTCGACATTTACTTCGTTTAGGATAAGTCCTAGTCTTCTGTCGGTCACGAGTCACCTTCAGTCGGTCAATTCATAGCATATTTGGAAAACTATTACTTGTTCCCTTTGTTTAGTGAAAACCGTTTCTCATAAAAGTAAGGTGTCGCGTCGACAGAACAAGCCTTATTTCATTCTATTAGCACATGTCTTAGGATTAACTAGTCGATCCTGCGAGTAACCCTTAGTTTTATGGTTTTAGGTTAGGGAGGACTACCGGTTATTTACCTATTTCCACAGTAAACAAAATGGAACACCCGGTATGACCAGTGCTAGTGGAATCTATCTAAGAAAATTTTGAATGTTTGAAGTGTATGAGACTTAGAAATGAAAATTTAACCAAAGAGTATATTAAGCCACGGGTTAAGCAATGTACACCAAGGATGACTAATGCTACCAACACTAATGTGGATGTAGTACCGCCACGAATAATAACTACCACGAATACAGTAGTTTCTCAAGTTGCACCTTTTTCTATGTTGGCAAATACAACTACATCGGTGTCGACTACAAGCATAGTCATTATCCCCCAGGCTCCACTAGTGAGTCTCGAGCCTATAGTAACTACGAACATAAGGCCTAATGTGCCTCGTTTTGGTACTACTAATCCTATTTATGGAATGTTGTATTCCTTAATGCTAGGCTATCAGTCGACATCAAGCCCAGCATTATTTTTAGATAACGCTCAAAATGCAAATTCCCCATTACAAGGGTTTGCACCAGGAGGAAATTCTCTAAATAGAAATAACCAAAGTAGATTGCTGCCTTCTCAACCAGTGTCGCCTCTAACTAATACTTCAATAGAGGTTTTAAGGCAGCAAATGGATGATAGTAACCATGAGTTAGTTAACATGTTCACCAATCAAATGGGTATTGTGTTTAACCCTATAGTACAAGAATCAGTTGAGACGAATAGACAGTCTGCTAAGACAAATAGGCAGGTAATTGCTTAATTAACGCGCTTGTGTAATTTTTTAGGTGCTCCTCAAGCGCATGTTCGACAGGCTCCACCTGTTGTTCAACCAATCATCCAAGTTCAAACAGAATTGGGAGCAATATATGATGAGACTGTTTACCAGGAGCAAGTAATAAGGCCCCAAGTACAGCAAAATCTTGTGGTCGACCCACCAAGGGTCATAGAACACCCTCCAGTGGTATTGGTTAACAGACAACAAGATGCTGATCAAATTGTTGATCAATATTGATAAGAAGATTTAGAAGTAGAAAATAATTCAACCACCATTGTCAAAAGAATCATGGCCAGGAATGGTATGGATACCATACTGCAGAGGCCAACGCATTCTTCCCCTTTGTCTGAATACATCTTGCAGACTGAATTACCTAAGGGATGGAAAATCCCTAAACACATAAAGTTTGGAGGTGAATCTGGTGAGTTGATAGTAGAACACATTTCCAGATATTTAAATGAGTCAAGGAACATGGAGAATAATGAAAACCTGCGGGTAAAAAAATTTCCTTCATCCCTTACTAAGGCAACCTTCACATGGTTTATTACTTTGCCCATAAATACAATTGATTCATGGACTAAGTTGGAAAAGCATTTTCATGAATAATTTTATAAGGGACATTCAAAAATTAGTTTGGTAGAATTATCAAATATAAAAACAAGGTTTGCAGAGAGTATTGATGATTACTTAAATAGGTTTTGTTCGTTGAAAGCAATATGTTTCACTCAGGTGCCTAAAGATGAACTTGTTCAAATGGCTGCATGAGGTTTAGATTACTCCATTAGGAAGAAAATAGACCCAACCTATGTGAAAAGTATGTTGAAGCTAGCTGATAGAGTTCGACAGCTTGAGCGTCTGAGACTAGACAGAGTCAGATATACAAAGGCCAAAAAAGAAAAAGTATCCTTTGTAAATTTTGATGACACAGATCCTATTTATGAGGTTGATTATGCCTCACTTACAGAAGTAGAAATCGACATGGCTGAGATGAAGCCAGGGCCTTCATATGAATGTAATTATTATTTCCTTCCAAAGGAAAAAACCTTGTCGAAAACAATCCAAAATTTCCAACAAAGACTTATAATTTTGATGTCATTAAGTGTGAAGAAATTTTTTATTTTCTAGTTAGATATGGTCAGATTTTAGTACCTCTAGGTTCTAAATTACCATAATTGGAACAGCGGTAGAAAAGAGGTTTTTATAAATATCATAATTATCTTGGTCACACAACCTCACAATGTTTTCTTTTCAGGGATCTTGTGCAAAAATCACTTCAGGGAGGAAGGGTGAAATTTTCCAGTAGGAAGATGAAAATCGATGTCGACCCTCTTCAGCAAGAAGAAGCGTTGTTTATCGATCCAATTGAGATAAACATGGTGGAAATTATTGAGTTTGCTGATGCAGACATGGTAGAGGGAACTGATGAAAGTCCTGATATGTATTTGGTTGACGTCTACCCTAAGCCTGAAGAGGATTTGCTAGACTTCTTGTATCAGTGCAAGAATAAAGTCTTACAAGCTTGTTTGTGCCCTATATGTGGTGCTCATTTTGGTGCTTGTGGAGCTAGGGTTTTGAACTTCTAAGGGCTATATCTTGTTCATCTTTTGAGGTTTATGAGTGATTCCAAAGATATGCTTCTTTTTAAAGAGTTACAAACTAATCACTTCAAGAGTTTCAAGAAACTTTTATGTGGAAGATGCCTAATGATGAAGAAAGATTACAAGTCCTCTAGATAGGCCATCATTTTCCCTTGTGTGACTTCAAAAGATCATAACTTGATCAATTTTTATCTCTTTGAGCCCATTCTTTTTCCACAATGATCCTAAGGATGTTAACTTCAACTCTTCTTTTATGTGCAAAGCTTGAAAGTGAGTGGAAGATGCCCTAAGAATTCAAAAGATTATAGGTTACCTCATGAATTTTCATCAATTTTACAAGGCCATAACTTTCTCAATACTTGGTATTTTTAAGTGATTCAAGTTTCACAGTTCTCTTTGGGAAGTCTACTTCAATCTAGCATCAATGATAAAAGCTCAATTTTGGAGGAAGACCTTGTTTGAATTCAAAACATTATAGATCACTTTTGAAGAAAAACTTAGAATTTTTCTAAGTACAAATAGTCAGCATCTTTTTCTCAACTTTGACTCATCACAACTTTTAGCTCAAACATCCATCTGATCTCATTCTTGGCCCATTGCAAAGATTGTGACCTTATCTTTCAAATGCTTCAAGAATCATGACCTAAGACCCCTTAAGTTGTGAACACCATGGATTCAAAGATGGTACCTTGAAACTGAAGTTTTCTCCAAAGTCAGAATTTGAAATCCATATTGTTCCCTCTAAACACAAAGTTTTCACGCGTTTTTTCTTATAATCATGCTTAGAAACTTCCCAAAAGTATTTAGCATCATAAAATGCAGGATTTGGCTGAGTTATGATGCTAAACAAGTCAAACATTTCTCATGCTTCAGGTTCACATGAATTCACTCAATTACACTCTCATTCACAAGCTTAAGCATTGCCTCATCCTCTCCTATAAATAAGATGCATATTCCACCTATTTTCACAAGCTTTTCATAGCCAATTGACCCCTGTTTAGATCCCACACGAACTCTGAATTTGAATTTTTGATTTCTTGCATTCTCACTCCAAAACACCAAAAGCTCCATTCAGTTAGCTTAATTGAACTTCTCTGAAGCTAACCATACTCTTACCTTCAAGAATTATGACCTATACGGATCTACAGAAGTCTAGTTTCAGATCCACTTTTTTCTACTTCGTTCAGGTAAATTTCTTGGTCAAATCGATCCAAATAAAAGACTAATCTACTCTCTGCATCCTTCTGATTCTCATGTTTTTTGTAATTTGCAATTTCATTGAGATTTGAGTGATACATTCTAGAATTTCGTGCTCGCTATTATTTTCCCTTTTTCTCAATTCAAGCCTTACTCAGCTTATATAAATTTGGCGCGATGGTATCATTAAAATCGTCTTGAAGAGACGAATCTAATGGTACCGGTTTGGTTTTCTAATTTTACATATTTTGGAATTCGATTTGAGGTTGGCTGGAGGTTGAAGATGATGACATGTCCGTCTTCAACCAATGAAATTTAGCCACGTTATTTTTTTGAAATAGATTTGGTGTTTCGCTTTACCATGTGCATGTGTCATGAGCCCTTGGATCTGATTACTTTAGTGAGTCAGACTCCATCTAACGTGTCACATTTTAAGTTGTTTTTATTTAATAAAAAATGATCAAGTGTGATATCCAATAAAGTCCATGACAAGCACAACGTGCCAGATCCATTGGATCTGTTTATTAACGCATTTTGACCATGATCAAATGGTCCATACTTTTTTGGTTTGTTATTTTATTTTCTGATTTTTTATTTTAATTTTTTTAAACTTTAAAAAATCATAGAAAATTCATTTCTGACCCAAAAATTCTGAAAAAATTCACAAAAATATTTTCAAATATTCTCTTTCTGATTTTTATTTTTTTCATAATTTTATTTTCAGATTTGATATTTTTATAATTTTTCTCTTATTTTGACTTGTTTCTAATTATTTAAAAATACTTTTTGATATTTTTAAATTCTAAAATAATTTTATAAAAATCATTTATTTTGACCTCTACTATTTTTCTACTTCGTTCTAGAAATTTATTTTGACCTCTACTATTTTTTATCCTTTTTCCATTTATTTGAATGATTTTAATTAATTTAAAAATATTTTTTCTGTTTAATAAATTACCAAAAAATTTATAAAAATATTTGAGATCATTTCGGACTTTTCTATAGTCTCTTTTAATTTTTCTTTGATACTTTGAATATAGTTTGCTATTTTTCCTTTTATTTCCATTGAAAAACCCATTTAAAAATCATTTTTCCTTTTTATTTTGTTCATTAAATGCAATTTATTTATTTTTTATATTTTGGATATGTGATTGTTGAGCATGAACTTCATTAACATCATTGGATCTTGGGTGTTGAGTTTAACTCCACCAAAATGGATGGATGATTTTAATGATAGTTTGATCAAAATCTATGATTCAAATGTTTTCCCTTCCTCTTCATCTTATCCTTTTCTTAGATGTGCTACATGTTATTAGAGGATGATCTACATATCATCTTTCCAAACATTTGGCACATAGATTTCTATTGAGCGGCCTCAAAATAGGTGCGACTTATATATAAGTCCAGTTACAATTGCTTAACATAGCGCTAAATTTTGTCCCAATTCGAGAAATGATCATCTGTGGCCATAACCTATATTTGCAAGCCCAAGTATGTTTAATTTGGAACCATTAATTCAATAACCTTGAGGTTCATTGTTAGGAGGCTTTGGTCTTATCAATCCTCTAATGAATCTTCATAAATTTTGGACTAAGTGAATCATTTAAACATTGTTGATCATGTTAGACAGTGTGGCAAGTGATCAAGAGGGGGGTGAATAGATCACCTCTTTCTTTATCAAGGATTTAAAATATTTTATCAAAGTTTGTTAAAAAACAGTTGAAAAGTAAGGCCCAGAATCAACTTCCGTCTATTTTGAACCAACTACTAGAAAACCGGACATACGATAAACTTGGTGGATTTTATTAGTATGAAATAGATGAATCTTAAACACATATTGATTAACGATTTTAATGCACTTATCACTAGAACAATGTTTCCAATGAATTAAAACTTGCAAGAAATTTTGTCAAACGGTTGGCGTATGCTTGTTTGATGATTAATAATGGTGATTTGATGAAAGTATTTGAACCACTATTTTATCATTAAACAGAAAACTCAGCAAGCCAATTGAATCATAAAATTGCAGAAAATGTAAAGAAATAGAGAGAAAGAAAAATAATATGCAGGAATTTTGGTAAGGAAGTTCCCCACTGTCGTCCTCGCGTGTGGGTACGTCTCCCTCTCAATTCCAAAATTGAAATTGAGAACTCTTATATCAATTTTGCTAAAAGTTTGTATACAAGGTTACACTACAAAGACATAATGAAATCCATATGATCTTCTTCTTCTTGTAAGAACCTCCACTTGATATGAGCATATCAAGATTCCCTACAAGATCCATAATCAATCCTTCGTTTCCACGACCTGTTTGCAAAAATCCCTCTGATTTCACAACCCCTCGCTACGGCTGAATTTGACTTGTGCGATCGTGACTAACAAACCCTCAAGAACACACCTGTTCTTAAAGGACAACCCCTTGGTTTTTCCTCGAATCCCCCTTGTGAATCTTCAACCCAGCTGAGATCCCTTGAATGAACAATTGAACATTATCTCTTGATCTCTTGATCCAATTGAATAAAGATGTTTGACTTTCGTTGTTGTTGTTGAATTAAGATGATTGAGAATATGATGAAGATGAAGTATCTTACAGGATTCTTGTTGCTCAGTAATTGATGCACACAATTGTAATAATGTGTCACTCAAATTTTTTGCTGAAAACTTACTTATATATGTAACAGAAAATGGTTAGACAGAAATTCGCATTATGAGTCAATGCATGTTAGCATGAGTCGACTCATGTTAGTTATGCAACATAAAATGGGTTGATGCAAGTTGTTATGAGTCAATGCAAACTGGTACTACAACATATTACAGATCTAACCATTTTACATGAGTCGATGCATAACATGTATGTGTCGACACATACTGAATTCAATTTTTATTTTTGAAGATAAAACATGTTATGTGTCGATGCATGGAGTTATGTATCGATGCATAAAAGTTGAAACTTGTTTTCCATGAACATCAACATATCATGTGTCGATGCATGAAGTAATGTATCGAGGCATAAAGGTTGAAAGTTGTATTCCAGGAGCATCAACATGTTATGAGCCGGTGCATGGTATGGATGTGTCGACTCATATTAAAGCATAATCGTTTTTATGATTCTTTGCTTAAGTATGTGTCGATGCAAAACTCTTTGTGTCGACTCATAACAATGTTTTATGTGTAAAACACATTCTTAACTCTTTTTAAACATATTATACTGTATTTTTACAATGCACACATATAGGTAAAGCATTTTCAACATTCATTAATTATTTCACACATATTTGCTTTCATTCAGAACTAATTATATGAAGGGGTTGCTCATAAACTCCCCCTTTTTAATGATGGAAAATATTTGATTATGTATGATGATACAGTATGGATGAATGAGCTGCTCCCTCTGAGTTTGTGCATATTAAGTATCCTTCTCTAACACCATTATCTTCTCCCCCTTTGACAACATCAAAAAAAGAATAAGATAGATTTTCAGCATTTCTGCACACATATGAATTGAGATGCAATCTCAGTAAACTTGTAACAAAACAAAATGTCATTCACACAGAATGAGTCTTGGCATACTCATGGTAATAGATGAGTGTAATAATCAAGTAAACAAAACTAATTATGGTGAAAGCATTTAATGCATAAAATATTCAATTTAACATAAGCTATAACAATAATTGTTTGAGTAGAACATGAATACAAATTTTAAAACAAAAGACATGAGGATAAATTTTATGATATGTATGACATGATTTGCTTAAGTATTGTTTCCATCACAAGATTCATCATAGTTGTAGAGTGGAGGAGGCGGAGGAGTTGGGTTGATATCGTGGTTCTGGGTCATGAATTGATATCGATGAAATTTGTATTGGACATCGACGTTTCTGAAGTTGTTCATTATTCCAGGATTGTCACGACAATCATCCATAAAGCCTATCATTTCATTGTAGAAGACTTGATGCCATTTGATCAAATCCAAGTTCCACGAATGCTGGTTTTGGTACATTCGCGTATGCTCCTCATGCCATTCTTCATGCTCCTTGTGCCATTCATTTTACTGATTATGCCAACGTCTTGCTTCCTCATGTCGTGATTCATTTGCAACCTCCATTTGTTGAAACATGGAAGTGAGATAAGCAGGAGCTTTCGAGGAAGAGCCTGCAACAGTAGTGGCAGCATCATGAGGTGGTGCAGCTTAATCAAATTGATAGTTTTTCGGAGGCCACCGGTTTGGCACCCAATTACCCCAACCAGTTCCAGCCTGATTTGCCTCAGGTTGGGCATCCTCATTTATATCCTTCATGTCCTCATCAATAGGATCTTCATCCTCATAAATTTGTTCAGAGGGTATATCAAAATTGTATACCCTTATATAGGATCCTTTTTCCTTGAAATAAAGACACTGTCTACTTTTATCCCATCCGTATCCCATATGCGACAGGGTTGCCCGATTGAACTCTTGTGAAGCAGTAGGGGAGACAAGTGGGACAGGAGGAATTTCAAGATTCCAAAACTTGATGATTCTCATTATTTGTGCAGTATATCCAAGAGCGGTATTCCTTTGACTATTATGCATAAGAAACATGCGCTTGACGAAGTAATTTGGCCAGTTTAGGGGTACCCTATTTAGCAGAATATGCAAAATATGAATGTCTGCCCTGACTAGTCTAGAGTGGCCACCGGATCTAGGACGCAGTATATGAGAAATTATACAGTGAAGCATTCTAGAATGCTTTTGATTGAACTAGTGGTTATAGGCTCATGTTCACCAAGAGGTCTATCAAGTTTCAAAATTGAAGTTATGAAGGTTTCCTCATCATAATCAGTGTCATAGCTTTCATCATGATAACTCTTCAGTAGTGTCCTCCCAAATGGAATTCCAAAAACAGTTTTCCAGTCAATGGCTTCAAATACATACCTTCTTGTTCCAATTTTAACCTTAAACACCAATCTTTATTCGTTTCTAATCCAGCATAGAAGGCTCTTATAAAATCTTCATGGTAATCTTCTCTAACATTTAAAAAGGACCCTAATTGTTGAG
Source organism: Vicia faba (assembly GCA_948472305.1). Taxonomy (NCBI): domain Eukaryota; kingdom Viridiplantae; phylum Streptophyta; class Magnoliopsida; order Fabales; family Fabaceae; genus Vicia; species Vicia faba. The sequence continues at coordinate 1,256,247,619 of OX451738.1, forward strand.
CATCTAAAATATCACATACATCTGTGATATGAAGAGACAAAACCTCAGCCTTGTTAAAGATATGAGGCTTCATGACTAACCTCGTTTTGAAAGATTGCTCAAATTCTTCAGCAGTGGCAGGATGCATGATGGACAAAGCACTAGGAAGAATTTATGTAGCAGATCCAGATGGTCCTGCACCAAGTTTTCCCTTGCCTTTTGTCTTTGTAGGCATTTTCTTTGTTGAAGAGGAGTAGACAAGTATTTGGAGATAAGGGTATTGGAAGATGAAGTGAATGATCAGAACGACAAATGATGACTAGGGTTAGCCGATGTATGTAATGAATGAGATGATTGAAAAGAGTTTTAAAAAAAATTGGGTAGATGGGTCGACCCAACCCAAAATAAAGGCGTTAATTAACCTTATGTGTCGACACAAAACACGAATGTGTTGACACATCCTGTATTGAAAAACTGATTTTAAGATTTCGTATCGACACAAGAATCGAATGGGTCGACCAGAAGTAGCATGTGTCGACTCAAACCACTATGCATCGACCTGAAATAAATGTTAATTCAGCATGTGTCTATGCAAGCCTCTATGTATCGACCGGAAAATAGTTTTGGTTTCTTTTTACATTTTTCTTCAGTATGGGTCGACTCATAACTGTATGAGCTGACTCATAAAGTAACTTTTAACAAAAATGTAATTTTCTACAGGTTTCTGTGAACAGTTGGATATGAGACCCATTTGCAATTATATTATTATGAAAAATGACCTATCTAAAGATCATTATGCATACATAATGATTCAATGCAATTTGCATATGTCAAGTTTAAACAATTTATATAAAATAAATTTATAGACAATATTAATGAAACAATTAAGGTCAATTTACAAGTAATCATAGAATTCTTAGAGAGAAAGTAGAGAGGAATGATATTAACTCAGTAGATGAGATGTTAAGACACACGTACGAAGGCTAAAAACACATCTCAACAACATGGTGAGATATATATATATATATATATATATATATATATATATATATATATATATATATATATATATATATATATATATATATATATAATTTAAGTACATGTACGCTTAAGACATCAAGTAAGAGAGATCCAAAATCCCTAGCTCACGAAGAATGTTGAAGAAAGGTTTTATTGCTAGTGGTTTTGTAAAAACATCAGCAAGTTAATTTTTAGTATCAACATGCTCAAACACAACATCCTCCTTTTCAACATGATCGCGAAGAAAGTGATGCCTAATCTCTATGTTTTTAGTGTGTGAGTGTAAGCCAGGATTCTTAGTAAGATTTATAGCACTTGTGTTGTCACATTTTATTGGAATACGTTTTAATTGAATATCATAGTCTTGTAATTGTTGCTTCAGCCATAAAATCCGAGCACAACAACTACCGGTTGCAACGTATTCAACCTCAGCAGTTGATAATGCAACAGAAACCTGCTTTTTGCTATGCCAACTCACTAAATAGTTTGAAAACAAATGACATGTGCCACTAGTGCTTTTCCTGTCTGACTTGCAGCCAGCAAAATTAGAATCGAAGTAACCTACTAAACTGCAATCGCTTCCCTTGGAATACCATAACCCATACTTAGATGTACCATTGAGATACCTAATACGCTTGACAAATTTCAAGTGGGACTCCTTAGGATCTGATTGATATCGTGCACACATACAAACACTAAACATGATGTCAGGCCTAGATGTCGTAAGATACAAAAGGGATCCAATCATACCTCTATATTTCTTGACATCTACACTCTTACCATGTTAATCCTTATCTAAGTTTTCGTTGGTAGGTGTTGTAACCCAAAATTTTCCCTCTCATTTTATCAAGATTCTCCTCACAAGACTGCTTGGACTCCATACCAGATTAGGGTTTGCTCAGCTCAAGACATCTCCTTGCACTGTTAACCTGAAATTAGGGTTTGAGTTTGCACAGGGATTTTTGGATTTCCAATGCCTCATTTTACTTTCATACCAAATGTTGGACCTCTAAGATTGCCCATGCTAAGTTTCAAGCCTTGAATCAAATTTTTGCCCAGTCAATTGGACAGTTGACCTAAAAATCAGTTGTATTGGGGGAAAAGTCAAATGTGGCCAATTTACAATCAAACCTCATAATTTTTTATCCACATCAACATTATATACTCATATGAACCATTTGATAAAGTTTGGACCACAACTCCTCAAGAAATTTGATCAGATCATCAAAAGGGCAAAATGGTCATTTTTAGGGTTTTGACTGCAGAAGGGAAATTTCTGATTTTTAACCTAGCCAATGGAAAATTGGGTTCAAACATGGTTTCAAGGACTCAATGGCATCATCTTGACCTAATCACAAGGTTCAAAAGATCTCAATTGCATTGGATTGACAGATGAATTTTCCAATCAATTGATCAAAAATCAACTGTACACTGAAAAGTCAAACTTTGACTTTTTAGTCAAAATCAAGTGCCAAGGGTCATTTTTCATCAAGATATGTCAAAACATGAAACTTGTTCACCAAGAAACCTAATTTTGGAAATTAGGGTTTAAAATGGAAAATTTTCATAACTTAGAAATTTTCTAAGTTATGAAAATTTCTTATTTTTTCCCTAACTTTTCCCAACTTTTTCACCATGATGCAATGGGATTCAAAGAAAACTTCCAACATGAAAGTTGTAGTCCTCCACAAAATATACAACTTTTATTCACAAAGTTTTTCCAAAATATTCTTGGATCTCAAGTTATTATTTTATGAATAGGGGTCCAAAAACTTTCTAACTTAGTGAAATTTTGCCCTAGTTTAGGCAGGATTTTGACCTATCTTCATGGAAATTTTTCACATAGTTCCAAGTGGAATCTCAAAATGCATTTCAAAGATGGATTGTATAGAATGTTACAATCTTTCCAAAATGTCCAAGAACTCTCCAAGATCATTTATGGTTAGGGAGAATCGAAGGAATGAAAATGGAAAATTATCACTTTTGGCCAAGGCAGTTTGCACCATGTTACAACTTGCAAATCTGTCATAAGCATGCTTGTACTTGGTTTACAGGTTCTAATCTCTTCTACACTCAAAAATTGAATGCAAATACAATGGTTAGTGGCATTGTTTTTGTCTTGGAAGCTTTGTACAAAGGTTTAATCCAAAAATGGCATAAAGGTAACATTGCCACTTTGATAAAGCATGCTTTATGTCAAATTGTTTATCTTGAGAATTGGACCAAAGCTTTTTCTGCAAACCAACTCCACAAATATCATGAAAGGTGTACCAACTATATGCAGACCTTGAGCTAGCTTGTACAACCTTGGCCTTTGTCATTTCAACTTTTGCTTCAAAAACAAGTCAACTTGCAAAAGGTCCATAACTTTGGTATCTGATAAAAACAAGTCTCGTGTTCATTTCAAACAAGTTCAACATATTGTATCAAGCCTGAAACACGATTTCCAAGCCTCTCAAACACCCTTAAGCACAAAAACTCCATTTCTGCCCAAAATAGGGCAAGACCTGCAGAACCACTTCCAAAACAAATTCCACTCGTGTGTTTTGTCCCAAACCACTTCAAACACATTCTAAACATCACACCTAAAATATCCAAGCCTTTACTTTGCAACTGTAACTCCATTTTCACACTTCACCATTTTCACTTTGAAGCTTTGCAGGTTGAGTTCTACAAGCACATTCAGGCAAGTTCAAGGCAAGTTAAGCATTGGGAAAGGTCAAGGGAACATCAAGCAAGCTCAAAAGACCTTCAGGCCTCACTCACAACTCCTACATTGCCATATTTAAACTTGACTGAAACAGGTAATTTTCAAACTTCTATCTCCTTATTTAGGAATCATTAGGCTTAGGTTTGTGAAGCAAAAATGTAGTCCTTAATGTCCTTGAACTGTACATATGCATAGCTTGTATTTATATTAACTGAGCTAGGAGAATTTAGATGTTGAAGTTACTGAAAAAACTAGGTTAGAATTTAGGGCCAATGAAATTCTCTCTGGTCTTTGAGAGTTAGATCAAGTTTTTTATATCATTGAAATCGTGGTTTAAAGCTCTATAATTTTCATGTTATGAGTTTTTGATTTCAAGCAAAGAACAGAGAGAACAGGATTCAAGTACAGAACCATGGCGCGCGCGCGCGTTTTGAGGACAGGGACGAAGTGTATTTGGGCCAGGCGCCTCGGGCCTCTTGCTTTTGACACCCTCATGCTTGCTTTTTGCACCCCCTTGGCCCATTTCTTTATTTTTGCATATTTTTCATTTCTATTGTTATTTTCTGACTTTATTATTTTTTCTTGAACATTTAAAATCACAAAAAATATTTTCTTTATTTTTGGCATTTTATCATATTTTTATTTTATTTTTATTTACATAATAAATAGTTTACTAATAATATACTTATATTTTTTTAAATAAAACTTGTAAATATTATACATTTTTATTTTTATTATTTATACACTTAAATTAATATTTTCATAGATAATTTAATTTTTAACATTTTTGTATATTTTTATTTTTATTTTCTTGTGCATAAAAATAAATAATATAATATAATATAATATATTTTCTTTTAAAACCAGAAACTAGGGTTTCCACCCTTTCCAAAAAATAATCATTTTAATTTTCTTATTTTTGACATAAATAAATTCATTTTTACATACATAAAAACAAATCCAAAAATATTCTTTGCATATTTATATTTATTTGTACATTTAAATAATTGTCCTTTTATTTATTTGTAAATTAAATTCAATATGGTTGTAATAGTTTTAGGGCTTTATTTTGAGCAATACCCCCCTATTCAAAACTTGTATCCCCCTCCCCATAATAATATGTAATAGTCTTAGATTTACTTTTACGCATTTTATCGCTTTCAAATGCCATGATAGTAAATTAGGGTTTTGTATGCAATAGACCAAAATCAAACAAATAGCCTGACTAAAAACAAGACAAAAAAATGCATGAAAATGACAACACAATGCACACAATCACCTCTAGGGTTTCACCCACTTTGTTGTCTTAAAATGGCCATGGTATGCATGCTAGGTATCTTGGAAAAACAAAACAAAAGATCATAGTCCCTCGATGACGCTATCTTGGTTGCCTAAACAAAAATGATCTAGTCCCTCAAAAACTTGCTAAGATACTTGGCAATATTGTTATCATGGTCATACGATAACCCACGCCCGTCCCGTTTAACATCCAAAGATAGGGTTATTTACCAAATGCAATGGTAAAACAACAATATAAAAGGAATAAAAATGTGCAGGAAAGATCTTTGAGTAGGGTAGACAACTCCTAGTTACTTGATCAAACTTGCAAACCATCCTTGCTATTTTCAAACTATCACACAATTCCAAAACATTTCCCAACAAACTTTCAAACATTGAAACATTTTTCAAAAGACAAACACCTGTGTATACATTAAAACAAGAATAATTACAAAGGTTGCCAAAACAAAGGCCTCTTTTCAAAATAATTTCAAAACCACACACAAAAGCACCATTTCAAAAAATTGAAAAGCAAAAGCAACTGATCTAAAACAAGTAACTAAGAGCCCATGGAAAACCATGGATGAAAAGGGTGCTAGCACCTTCCCTTTTCATCATCTACCCCCCAAACTCAAAAACAATCTCAAAGGTCTTTCTTGTGCTTTTTTACCTTTCCTTTTGGATAAAATAAAAGTCGGTGGCAACTCTTGCTAAACCGAAACATTTGCGAACAAAAAACACAAAACCTCAAGTCAGTTCTCCCGCCGCATCACAGTAGGCATAGGGGTGTCAATTGATTTTGAGTTGTTCACTCCAAAGCATTTAAGAAACTCTTTGCAATATTTTGTTTGACATACAATATTGCCCTTATTAAGCTACTTTATTTGAAGACTAGGGAAGTAGTTTAGCGCCCCCATTAGACTCATCTCAAATTCACCCTGCATAACCTTAGAAAATTCTTCGACCAAATGTAGGTTAGTTGAACCAAAAATAATATCGTCTACATATATTTGAACTAATTTCCTTTACATTTAATGAAGAAAGTGGTATCCACTTTACCTCTTGAATATCCATGATCAAGTAAAAATTTACTAAGTCTTTCATACCAAACCTGAGAGGCTTGCTTAAGACCGTATAATGCTCGTTTTAATTTGTAAACATAGTCTGGATATTTATTACTCTTAAAACCAGAAGGTTGTGAGACGTATACCTCTTCATTTATGACACCGTTTATAAAAGCACTCGTTGCATCCATTTGATTGAGCTTAAAATTTTTAGCACACGCGTAAGAGAGCAAGAGACGTATAGCCTCAAGGCGAGCAACTGGAGCATAAGTCTCCTCTTGGTTATCACTCTATTTTCATCAAGTTTATTTCTAAAAACCCACTTAGTGCCTATGATATTATGGTCTTGTTGACGAGGGGTAAGTTCCCAAAAGTCATTTCTTTTAAATTGATTAAGCTCTTCTTGTATGGCCATTAGCCAAAATTCATCAATCAAGGCCTCTTTGGCATTTTTAGGCTCTACTTGTGAAACAAAAGCGAAGTGATAACAAAAATTACTTATCTTAGAGTGTGTCATCACTCCTTTTGAAATATCTCCCAATATGTTGTCAATAGGATGATATTTCGACGATTTCCAAGCTGGTGGAAGATCGTTTACTTTCGTTGGCTCTTCTTCCTCGTCTTTTGCATGGCTTGTATCTACTTCCTCCTCATTGTCAACTGTTTTGGACTAATCAATTTTCTCAACAGTTTCCTTGAGTATGTCTTCTGTAGATACACCTGCACCATCAAGAGAAATACCTTTTCCGACATTTTTTGAATAAGATTCATCAAAAGAAACATGAACTGACTCCTCAACAGTAAGTAAATGCTTATTGTATACTCTATACGCTTTACTTGATTGTGAGTAACCGAGAAAGATACCTTCATCTTCTTTTGCATCGAATTTCCCAAGATTTTCTTTACCATTATTCAACACAAAACATTTACAACTGAATACGTGAAGGTGTGACAAGTTTGGCTTTCTTCCTTTTAAAAGTTCATAAGGTGTTTTATCTAAAATAGGATGGATTAAACATATGTTTAAAACATAACAAGTTGTGCTAATTGCATCAACTCAAAAATATTTTGGTAATCCACCCTCATTGAGCATTGTTCTTGCCAACTCCTCTAAAACGTGATTTTTACGCTCCACAACTCCATTCTGCTGTGGAGTTCGAGGTGCTGAAAAATTATGCTCAATACCATGCTTGTCACAATACTTATCAAAGAGATGGTTTTGAAATTCACCTTCATGATCGCTTTGAATTGTAATTATTTTTAATTCCATTCTATTTTGGGATAGTTTTGCAAAACTCTTAAAAGCAGAAAAAATTTCATCTTTGCTACGTAGGAATATAGTCCAAGTAAATCTAGAGTAGTCGTCAACGATTACAAAACCATAATAATTTCCACCTAGACTCTTTGTTCTAGAAGGTCCAAAGAGGTCCATATGGAGAAGCTCAAGGGGTCGTGAAGTGGAAATCATATTTTTAGATTTGAAAGAGACCCTTGTTTGCTTTCCCATTTTGCATGTGTCACATAGGTGATCTTTTGTAAATTTTATCTTAGGAATACCGACTACTAGATCCTTATATACAATTGTTGTACCCCAATTTTTGACCTAAGATCCCATTTTTATTTTTACAAAGGTCAAGGTCACTAAATACAGTTGGTTTTAACCTCTCACCTTCGAGCTTTGATTATGCAGAAATTATCAAGTGTTTTGAACATTCTTAGCCTATGTATCACTAACGTCTAATCAAGCACGAAATGTGTGTTTGTTGTTTCTTTGATTTCATGTGCTGACAGGTCTCTTTCGAATGCAACTTGGATTACATCCTTCGTTCTGAGCAAAAGCCTCATTCGATTCAGCCTGCTTCGATTGGACAAGTGCTGCCTGCAAGCCTACTTCGATTCAGCCTGCTTCGATTGGACAAGTGCTGCCTGCAAGCCTATTTCGATTCACCAAGAGTGCTGCCTGCAAGCCTGCTTTCGATTGGACAAGTTTACTGTCTGCAAATATGCTTCGATTGGGAAACACTGTTTCCTTCGAACACGGGCTCTCGATTGGGCAATATGTTTATTTCGATCCACATGCTTCGATTGGGCAACATTGCTTCTTTCGATTCAGAAGCTTCGATTTGGAAATACAATCTTCTTCAGTCACAAGCTTCGATTTGGCCATGTAGTTTCCTTCGAAGTGACTCCCTTTGATCCACAAGCTGGACATGTGATTTCCTTCAAGGTGGTCTCCTTCGATTCACAAGTTGGACCACTAAACCCTTCGAAGCAACGTACTCAGAGCACACAAGTGGACTCCCATATACTGCCAAACTCAAGCCAGTTGTGTTGCTATGCAGCAGTCCTGCACTAACCTGCCACTAAGCTCCAAAATACTGAAAAGCCTGCGTTGACAGTTCTGTACTTGCACGAAAACAGAGTGCACAAGAACTGCATTGAAGAAAACAAGGGGCAGTATACCCAAATAATTCAAACATTATTTTGTTTTCCCCCCAAAACCATATCAAAGCTTCAGCCACCTCGCCTATAAATACAAGGCTTCACAACATGTTCAGAAGAGGATTTTTGGGGACCAAGAGGACGAATCCTCCCAAATTTTCTCAAACATAGAAAAATTCTCAAAGTTCATCAACACGTGAGAAATTAAAAAAAAACAGAATCCCACACACTTCAGTCTCCTTCTATTCTGAAGAGCACCCAGCACACATTTTAAAAGAGGATTTTCGGGGACCAAAGGAACAAACCTCCCAGATTTTCTCAAAACACAAAAACCTCTCAAGTCCCTTTAATACTTGTGAGAAAAAACCCAGAATCCACACACTTCAGTCTCCTTCGATTCTGAAGAACACCCCACACATAGTTGTTTTGTTCAAACTCGGAAAGACAATCTTGTGTGATAACCCTTCGAACCAAAAGCAAACCCCATGTACCTTATTACCATTCGAATCCAACAGGAAGAACCTCACGCCTGTTATCCTCTTTCGAATCCAACATCAAAGGCCAAACCCCTAGTCCCTCCCTTCGAATCCAGAAGCGCTCCAGGCAGTCACCACTCAAGGCCCACATTCATTCAATGCCAGAAGCAAGGTAAGTCACTCTTACCCTTGAACTTTTCGTTTCATGGCATAACTTGTAAATAATACTTTTGTTCATTTCAATCATGTACATAACATTGTGTTTCTTTTCGTTTCCACCCAGTTAACATGTTTTTAAAAGTTAACCTTTTTGTTTTGTTTTCTGTTTACCTGAACTAGCTTTAATTATTAAACTGTTTTACTAGCATGGCCCCAAGCCATGTTGTCATTTAATGTTTGAAATGAAAGAAACAGGAAACAGGAAATAGGAAATGAAGCTTATGGCTTCTACTATCTTTCTCCAGGTCAAACGAAAGAGACAACCAGGAGGCAAATCAAGTCCAATCGAAAGGCATTCCTCATTGCTGTCAACCTCCAGTCGAAGAAGGCAACAAGGCAGAATCAAAAGACTTCGCCATACACTGACTTCAAGGCCAATCGAAGGACAGAACCTCACTGACTGCCAGGCCAATCGAAAGACAGAACCTCACTGGTGCGAACTCCCAGTCGAAAGGATACAACTTGCTGCTGCCTTTTCCCAATCGAAGGACAGAACCTCGCCCCTGCCAAAGCCTAATCCAAAGACGTGACTTTTCTGTTGCCAGCCCCAATCAAAGGAGGCCAACAAAATGACAGTCGAAGTGTGCTCCTGCCTGGTCGAAAAACACTCAGTTTTCTTACTTTTTTCTTTTCCTTCATATTTTTTATGCTTTTTGATATGTTTGTAATAGCGTAGGTTTTATCTTTCTGCAGTTTTATTTACTTTGTACAAATGCTAGTAATTAGGCAAGATAAAATCAACAAATAACCAAACCAAAAAAAAATCAAAAACACTCTTTAATCATTACTTGAATATACTTTAAAACATGCAAAAACACTCAACAAAACAAAACTCCCCCAAGGGCATGTTATCTCCGTTCTATCGCGATACCGGCCGTGCCTATTGCTAGAATGCGTGCGATAATGCCGCCCACTAAAAAACACAAACAAATCAACTTTTTTCTAGAGGAACTACGGTGTTTTGATTCCTTCATTGGATACGTAGGCAAAGGGTCGCGAAACCCTCACGAACGCAATAATAAAAACTCATTTTCTCCCCTTAAGTAAACATAGTTGTAGATAAATACACCCCTTGTATATAACAAACAATTTTAAACCAAAAAACATATATTTCAAAATATTCCTGCGGAGTACCGCAGATGCATTGGGTGCTAATACCTTCCCATTGCATAACCAACCCCCGAACTTTCGATCTCTTTTCAAAAAATGCATTGTATTTTCATTGTATTTAAGTATGATTTTACATTGCATGTTTTAGGGTTTTATTTCGCTCTTTTCCCTTTTCCTTTGGAAATAATAAAGCGTGGTGGCGACTCTTTCTTTTTGCGAGTCAAGTTAATTAATAGCTTGATCTCCAATTTTCACCGCTACAGAATTGGCGACTCTGTTGGGGAAAGATTGGCCTCTTGTTGGTCCATCCCTAAGTGGGTTAAGCCTAGTTTGTTTTATCTGTTTTATCATTATTTGATTGTTTGATTTTATGTATATATTGTGATTATTTAGGTGTTGATAATACTTATAAAGGACAAGTCCTATACCCGAACTAAGTTACACTTAGGAATAGGACGGGCGGTATAATCATGTTAACTTTTAGGGAGTAATCCCGAAGAAGGAGGCATAAGATCCCCCACTCAGTGGAAGGCCCTTTTGAACGTAATATTTGTTTACCGAGTAATCGGGAAGACATTATTATTTTCAACCTGGGAGCCAGAGAAGCTGAGAACCGTAGAACCCTAACCCATCTTGGCCTCTTAGGTGTAGTGCGGAGACTATAACGGAGTAATCCGAAAGTAGTTGTCACGCGATGCTACGCTCGAATGAGTTTCTCTTGAGAATATTGCTAATTATTGAGTAATCAAGACGTTGGTAATATCCGAAGGAGGAATGTAGACTCCGGGAACTCTTAGAAACTTGTCTTGCAGGTGTAATTAAACCGTTAGTAAATACCTTGGGGTTGTTCTTTACCTTTGACTCCATGCTCGCGACGTCAAACCTTTCAACTTTATTTGTGACCTTTCTTGTGGTTGTTGCATAGCCATGCATTCATGCATCCATAAAACCCTTTTCACCTGATTTTTAAGGAATTTTGAGGTCTTACTTTGTAAACATCACAAGTTTCGTCAAGCTCAATGGATCTTGGGTGGTAATAGGGTGAAAACCCTAATCCACCAAAATGGATGATTGATCTTGATGATAACTTGATCAACGCTTTGACCCAATATAGAATTCATCTTCTATCTTCATACTTTGATGTTTACAACTTAATATATTGAGCTCCTTGAAAGTCAAATAAAAACTTTCTTTTGCATATCATACATCATTCTACATTTTTTGTTTCACTTTCAAAGGTCTTTTTCCAAGTCTTATTTTTCCTTTTGGTCTGACCAGTACAACACTCGCGCTAAGGGGACAATGGAGAATATCAAGCAAGAGGTTTATGAACCCCGTAGAGAGATGAATATTTTGAAAGCTAGTGTGGAGCACTTAACTGGTTTGGTCTGAATTTTGGTTGCCGCCCAAGTCAACCCCTTTTCTAAAGCATAAGCGAATCTCTGTTGATTTTGGCCTTGAAGTTAAGGATAGGTTTCCTTCAGCACAAATCCAGATGGAATGTTTTCTCGGATTATTAACTTATTCATGCTTTTTGTAATTTTTCTTGTGTATCAAAACATTGTTTGCATGTAAGAACTTGGTTGCATCTGAATGATTATCTTAATATAATGAGTATGTTTGTCTTGAAGAAATTCACTTGTTTCACTCAGATTATTTTCAAATTTTAAATTGTTTTTGCATTATGATACCAACTTGTTGCTCATTATCTTTCCTAGGCAGAGATTGAAGGGAGGATGATGATCTAAAAAACAAAATCTTTGGTTGTATGCTTTTGAATAAAATCTTGCTGACGATGTACAGGCATTGTTTCAAATCCCTAAACACCGGAGATATAAGGAAGATAATCCCTTGCTAACCCCTTTTGAGCCTTGAAGTAGGAGTTTCTTTTCTATACGAAAAAACCCTCAAATTTTAACCTGGGGCAGGGTAGTTTTCAGTTAATCTGATTGAGTGTTCAAAATTCAAAACAAAGATATTTCTGAAGAGAAACTACGAGGGCTATCCTTCATGTATAATGAAGCCAGAAAATGTGGAACCACAATGTTATCCCTTATTCATCAAGAAACGAGGAAGTCACAATCCTCTCAACAAGTAAAGACAAGCTAATGTCACACACTTTGTTCAAAAAAATCAAAAAAATCAAGAAAAAAAGAAAAAAGCCCGCTAAGTCAAAAAAAAAACATGAAAACAAGTGACTTAGGCAAAAATTAAGGCATCCCGCTGGATTATCAATTCAAAAGAATTAGTCTAGGCAAAAGTTATGGAAAATAAAAATTGCAAGGAAAGGAATACAAAGAAAATTCCTCAGCAAAGAACAAATTGGTGACTACAAACACGAAGACATAAGGGTGGTTGCTACTCCGAAAACCTCGTCATTTCCTAAACCGTCACAAAATCCTTTTGAGAGATGAACACTCATGTTGAATTAACTGAACATAGGGTTGGAGAACATCATGAAGAATGGGTGGGCACCAAATATTTTGAGCCTTAGAACCTTTTTTCTAAAACCATGAACCAGGCCACGTTACAACCTTCAAAAGTCCTAATTGAAGCAAGGTTGTTTTGAAAGCATACTTCAATGAGATAGTGTTCCTGACTCCCATGAATGTCATAAATAGTTATGTTGGTATCATATGTTTTTCCTATACAAAAATAAATGGTGCTCTAACTCGCAAAATTTGTGCGATATCTTTTCAAAACCTTCAAGACTTACATAACTGTTGCATTAGAATTTTCATTCTCATAATAAACTTTTTCTAACTGCAAAACATTTGTTTGATATCAAGGAAGCTCACATGAGCACCAGTGATGAGTTTATTCTTTTAAGGCCTGAAACTATGTTGAGTAATTGGAAAATCATTTCAAGAAAAATCATATCCAGAGGCATGTCACATGAAGACCTTAAGCATGGACATGTTGCTTCTCCTAGTTAATGCTTTCCCAACTTGTTTACTCTTTTGGGGAAAAATTTGAAGACTTTGTTGTGCCAACTACAGTCAATCTGGGGCAATCACGTCGAGATTTGATGAATCTCTCTAAGAGTTTGAAGACACCAGAGCATGGTGAATGCCAAGTCTTTTGTAAAATCCTCTTGAGACGATTTATCCTTATCAACCATATAGCTTGGGGCATTTTAGAAGTGAAGTTATTCGCAAGAATTGTCGTACAACATGCAGCTTATCAGCAATAAACTTGGGGCATCCAAAATTAGTCCCAGGGGCAATCCAGATTTGTCAAGATATGTGATATGTATTGCACACATTATCAGAGGGTGGTGTTCCCAGTATCTCCAACTAAGCATGACTTTTTCCAGCTGAAACATTGTTTGTGTTGTTATCCTTTCAATGGACTGTTTGTTGATAGAAGACTGGACTTTGGGTTTTCTACCTGAAAATGTCTTCCTCTCCAGAGATATTCAAGCCTTGTAAGAGGACCTTGCTCCAATGATGGCTTGTGTTCTATCTCCAGTAATGTTCCCATCTTGTTGAGATTAGCTGAGTGTCGGGTTGTACTGGGACGTCTTATCATCTTCATTCTATCTCCCCTGTCTATTTTATCAGCATATACATGACATTCATTTATTCATTCACACTTGCATCATGCATGCACATTTGTATTTGTTTATTTCTTTGAGTTCATATACCTTGGTTATGTCTATTCAAATAGCGTACTTGATCTTTCCAAATAGAGTGTCACCTTAAGCAGAAAGTGCGCCTCCTTTCTAATTCCCCACTAAGTTAACTCTCGTGGAAGAATCTTGCTTTAGCTTTCCTTTTCCATCTCTGGATAGGATAAATCCCCATTTGGGTTGTTTCCTCATTGGGTGAAGTCTTGTTTGACTATTTTCTCTCCATTTTATTCCTGGATTGAGCTTTGTCTCTTGTGAACGATACCCTGTGGATATCTCTAGGCTGTGAAACCTAGATGGAGTGTGCATTTATTTTACAATGTAAACACTTGGTCTCCTCAGGAAGAATCTATTCATGGTCCCCCATTGAAGATGAATTTTATTCCCTAGTTGTGTTATCATAACCTTCTTCTGGAATATCGACGAGACAACAAGCGACTGACTCTTTATTTGAGCAGTTTGATTATTTCTGAATTTCTTCATGTTATGACAAATGGCGGTCTCTTTATGAGAAGCTTGTGGGTTATTGGCAACAAGTGGCGGACTCTTCATGAGCAGCTTGTGTGCATTAATATTCTTTGAAGACAGTAAGTGGCGGTCTCTTTATGAGCAGCTTGTGGGTTGTTGGCAACAAGTGGCAGACTCTTCATGAGCAGCTTGTGTGCTTTAATATTCTTTGAAGACAACAAGTGGAAGCTTCTTTATGAGCAGCTTGTGGGTTATTGGCAACAAGTGGCGGACTCTTCATGAGCAGCTTGTATGCTTTAATATTCTTTGAAGACAGCAAGTGGCAGTCTCTTTATGAGCAGCTTGTGGGTTATTGGCAACAAGTGGCAGACTCTTCATGAGCAGCTTGTGTGCTTTAATATTCTTTGAAGACAGCAAGTGGCAGCTTCTTTATGAGCAGCTTATGGGTTATTGGCATCAGTGGCGGACTCTTCATGAGCAGCTTGTGTGCTTTAATATTCTTTGAAGACAGCAAGTGGCAGCTTCTTTATGAGCAGCTTGTGGGTTATTAGCAACAAGTGGCGGACTCTTCATGATCAGCTTGTGTGGTTTAATATTCTTTAAAGACAGCAAGTGGCAGCTTCTTTATGAGAAGCTTGTGGGTTATTGGAAACAAGTGGCGGACTCTTCATGAGCAGCTTGTGTGCTTTAATATTCTTTGAAGACAGCAAGTGGCAGCTTCTTTATGAGCAGCTTGTGGGTTATTGGAAACAAGTGGCAGGCTCTTCATGAGCAGCTTGTGTACTTTAATATTCTTTGAAGACAGCAAGTGGAAGCTTCTTTATGAGCAGCTTGTGGGTTATTGGCAACAAGTGGCAGACTCTTCATGAGCAGCTTGTGTGCTTTAATATTCTTTGAAGACAGCAAGTGGCAGCTTCTTTATGAGCAGCTTGTGGGTTATTGGCAACAAGTGGCGGACTCTTCATGAGCAGCTTGTGTGCTTTAATATTCTTTAAAGACAGCAAGTGGCAGCTTCTTTATGAGCAGCTTGTGGGTTATTGGCAACAAGTCGCGGACTCTTCATGAGCAGCTTGTGTGCTTTAATATTCTTTGAAGAGGGCAAGTGGCGGTCTCTTTATGAGCAGCTTGTAGGTTATTGGCAACAAGTGGCAGACTCCTCATGAGCAGCTTGTATGCTTTAATATTCTTTGAAGACAACAAGTGGCAGCTTCTTTATGAACAACTTGTGGGTTATTGGCAACAAGTGGCGGACTCTTCATGAGCAGCTTGTATGCTTTAATATTCTTTGAAGACAGCAAGTGGCAGCTTCTTTATGAGCAGCTTGTGGGTTATTGGCAACAAGTGGCAGACTCTTCATGAGCAGCTTGTGTGCTTTAATATTCTTTGAAAACAGCAAGTGGCAGCTGCTTTATGAGCAGCTTGTGGGTTATTGGCAACAAGTGGCGGACTCTTCATGAGCAGCTTGTGTGCTTTAATATTCTTTAAAGACAGCAAGTGGCAGCTTCTTTATGAGCAGCTTGTGGGTTATTGGAAACAAGTGGCGGACTCTTCATGAGCAGCTTGTGTGCTTTAATATTCTTTAAATATAGCAAGTGGAAGCTTCTTTATGAGCAACTTGTGGGTTATTGGCAACAAGTGGCGGACTCTTCATGAGCAGCTTGTGTGCTTTAATATTCTTTGAAGACAGCAAGTGGCAGCTTCTTTATGAGCAGCTTGTTGGTTATTGGCAACAAGTGGCGGACTCTTCATGAGCAGCTTGTGTACTTTATTATTCTTTGAAGACAGCAAGTGGCAGCTTCTTTATGAGCAGCTTGTGGGTTATTGGCAACAAGTGGCGGACTCTTCATGAGCAGCTTGTGTGCTTTAATATTCTTTGAAGACAACAAGTGGAAGCTTCTTTATGAGCAGCTTGTGGGTTATTGGCAACAAGTGGCGGACTCTTCATGAGCAGCTTGTGTGCTTTAATATTCTTTAAAGACAGCAAGTGGCAGCTTTTTTATGAGCAGCTTGTTGGTTATTGGTAACAAGTGGCGGACTCTTGATGAGCAGCTTGTGTACTTTATTATTCTTTGAAGACAGCAAGTGGCAGCTTCTTTATGAGCAGCTTGTGGGTTATTGGAAACAAGTGGCGGACTCTTCATAAGCAGCTTGTGTGCTTTAATATTCTTTGAAGACAACAAGTGGCAGCTTCTTTATGAGCAGCTTGTGGGTTATTGGCAACAAGTCGCGGACTCTTCATGAGCAGCTTGTGTGCTTTAATATTCTTTGAAGAGGGCAAGTGGCGGTCTCTTTATGAGCAGCTTGTGGATTATTGGCAACAAGTGGCAGACTCTTCATAAGCAGCTTGTGTGCTTTAATATTCTTTGAAGACAACAAGTAACAGCTTCTTTATGAACAGCTTGTGGGTTATTGGCAACAAGTGGCGGACTCTTCATGAGCAGCTTATGTGCTTTAATATTCTTTGAAGACAGCAAGTGGCAGCTTCTTTATGAGCAGCTTGTGGGTTATTGGCAACAAGTGGCGGACTCTTCATGAGCAGCTTGTGTGCTTTAATATTCTTTAAAGACAGCAAGTGTCAGATTCTTTATGAGCAGCTTGTGGGTTATTGGCAACAAGTGGAGGACTCTTCATGAGCAGCTTGTGTGCTTTAATATTCTTTAAAGATAACAAGTGGCAGCTTCTTTATGAGCAGCTTGTGGGTTATTGGCAACAAGTGGCGGACTCTTCATGAGCAGCTTGTGTGCTTTAATATTCTTTGAAGACAGCAAGTGGCAGCTTCTTTATGAGCAACTTGTGGGTTATGTGCAACAAGTGGCGGACTCTTCATGAGTAGCTTGTGTGCTTTAATATTCTTTGAAGACAGCAAGTGGCAGCTTCTTTATGAGCAGCTTATGGGTTATTGGCAATAAGTGGCGGACTCTTCATGAGCAGCTTGCGTGCTTTAATATTCTTTTAAGAAAGCAAGTGGCAGCTTCTTTATGAGCAGCTTGTAGGTTATTGGCAACAAGTGGCAGACTCTTCATGAGCAGCTTGTGTGCTTTAATATTCTTTGAAGACAACAAGTGGTAGCTTCTTTATGAGCAGCTTGTGGGTTATTGGCAAGAAGTGGCAGACTCTTCATGAGCAGCTTGTGTGCTTTAATATTCTTTGAAGACAGCAAGTGGCAGCTTCTTTATGAGCAGCTTGTGGGTTATTGGCAACAAGTGACGGACTCTTCATGAGCAGCTTGTGTGCTTTAATATTCTTTGATGACAGCATGTGGCAGCTTCTTTATAAGCAGCTTGTGGGTTATTGGCAACAAGTGGCAGACTCTTCATGAGCAGCTTGTGTGCTTTAATATTCTTTGAAGACAGAAAGTGGCAGCTGCTTATTAGCAGCTTATGGGTTATTGGCAACAAGTGGCGGACTCTTCATGAGCAGCTTGTGTGCTTTAATATTCTTTGAAGACAGCAAGTGGAAGCTTCTTTATGAGCAGCTTGTGGGTTATTGGCAACAAGTGGCGGACTCTTCATGAGCAGCTTGTGTGCTTTAATATTCTTTGAAGACAGCAAGTGGTAGCTTCTTTATGAGCAGCTTGTGGGTTATTGGCAACAAGTAGCGGACTCTTCATGAGCAGCTTGTGTACTTTAATATTCTTTGAAGACAGCAAGTGGCAGCTTCTTTATGAGCAGCTTGTGGGTTATTGGCAACAAGTGGCAGACTCTTCATGAGCAGCTTGTGTGCTTTAATATTCTTTGAAGACAGCAAGTGGCAGCTTCTTTATGAGCAGCTTGTGGGTTATTGGCAACAAGTGGTGGACTCTTCATGAGCAGCTTGTGTGCTTTAATATTCTTTGAAGACAGCAAGTGGAAGCTTCTTTATGAGCATCTTGTGGGTTATTGGCAACAAGTGACAGACTCTTCATGAGCAGCTTGTGTGCTTTAATATTCTTTGAAGACAGAAAGTGGCAGCTTCTTTATGAGCAGCTTATGGGTTATTGGAAACAAGTGGCGGGCTCTTCATGAGCAGCTTGTGTACTTTAATATTCTTTGAAGACAGCAAGTGGCAGCTTCTTTATGAGCAGCTTGTGGGTTATTGGCAACAAGTGGCAGACTCTTCATGAGCAGCTTGTGTGCTTTAATATTATTTGAAGACAGCAAGTGGCAGCTTCTTTATGAGCAGCTTGTGGGTTATTGGAAACAAGTGGCAGACTCTTCATGAGCAGCTTGTGTGCTTTAATATTCTTTGAAGACAGCAAGTGGCAGCTTCTTTATGAGCAGCTTGTGGGTTATTGGCAACAAGTGGCGGACTCTTCATGAGCAGCTTGTGTGCTTTAATTTTCTTTAAAGACAGCAAGTGACAGCTTCTTTATGAGCAGCTTGTGGGTTATTGGCAACAAGTGGCGGACTCTTCATGAGCAACTTGTGTGCTTTAATATTCTTTAAAGATAGCAAGTGGCAGCTTCTTTATGAGCAGCTTGTGGGTTATTGGCAACAAGTGCTGGACTCTTCATGAGCAGCTTGTATGCTTTAATATTCTTTGAATACAACAAGTGGCAGCTTCTTTATGAGCAACTTGTGGGTTATTGGCAACAAGTGGTGGACTCTTCATGAGTAGCTTGTGTGCTTTAATATTCTTTTAAGACAGCAAGTGGCAACTTCTTTATGAGCAGCTTATGGGTTATTGGCAATAAGTGGCGGACTCTTCATGAGCAGCTTGTGTGCTTTAATATTCTTTTAAGACAGCAAGTGGCAGCTTCTTTATGAGCAGCTTGTGGGTTATTGGCAACAAGTGGCAGACTCTTCATGAGCAGCTTGTGTGCTTTAATATTCTTTGAAGACAGCAAGTGGCAGCTTCTTTATGAGCAGCTTGTGGGTTATTGGCAACAAGTGGTGGACTCTTCATGAGCAGCTTGTGTGCTTTAATATTCTTTGAAGACAGCAAGTGGAAGCTTCTTTATGAGCATCTTGTGGGTTATTGGCAACAAGTGACAGACTCTTCATGAGCAGCTTGTGTGCTTTAATATTCTTTGAAGACAGAAAGTGGCAGCTTCTTTATGAGCAGCTTATGGGTTATTGGCAACAAGTGGCGGACTCTTCATGAGCAGCTTGTGTGCTTTAATATTCTTTGAAGACAGCAAGTGGCAGCTTCTTTATGAGCAGCTTGTGGGTTATTGGCAACAAGTGGCGGACTCTTCATGAGCAGCTTGTGTGCTTTAATATTCTTCGAAGGCAACAAGTGGCAGCTTCTTTATGAGCAGCTTGTGGGTTATTGGCAACAAGTAGCGGACTCTTCATGAGCAGCTTGTGTACTTTAATATTCTTTGAAGACAGCAAGTGGCAGCTTCTTTATGAGCAGCTTGTGGGTTATTGGCAACAAGTGGCGGACTCTTCATGAGTAGCTTGTGTGCTTTAATATTCTTTGAAGACAGCAAGTGACAGCTTCTTTTTGAGCAGCTTATGGGTTATTGGCAACAGTGGCGGACTCTTCATGAGCAGCTTGTGTGCTTTAATATTCTTTGAAGACAGCAAGTGGCAGCTTCTTTATGAGCAGCTTGTGGGTTATTGGCAACAAGTGGCGGACTCTTCATGAGCAGCTTGTGTGCTTTAATATTCTTTGAAGATAGCAAGTGGCAGCTTCTTTATGAGCAGCTTATGGGTTATTGGAAACTAGTGGTAGACTCTTCATGAGCAGCTTATGTGCTTTAATATTCTTTGAAGACAGCAAGTGGTAGCTTCTTTATGAGCAGCTTGTGGGTTATTGGCAACAAGTGGCGGACTCTTCATGAGCAGCTTATGTACTTTAATATTCTTTGAAGACAGCAAGTGGCAGCTTCTTTATGAGCAGCTTGTGGGTTATTTGAAACAAGTGGCGGACTCTTCATGAGCAGCTTGTGTGCTTTAATATTCTTTGAAGACAGCAAGTGGCAGCTTCTTTATGAGCAGCTTGTGGGTTATTGGAAACAAGTGGCGGGCTCTTCATGAGCAGCTTGTGTACTTTAATATTCTTTGAAGACAGCAAGTGGCAGCTTCTTTATGAGCAGCTTGTGGGTTATTGGCAAGAAGTGGCAGACTCTTCATGAGCAGCTTGTGTGCTTTAATATTCTTTGAAGACAGCAAGTGGCAGCTTCTTTATGAGCAGCTTGTGGGTTATTGGCAACAAGTGGCGGACTCTTCATGAGCAGCTTGTGTGCTTTAATATTCTTTGAAGACAGCAAGTGGCAGCTTCTTTATGAGCAGCTTGTGGGTTATTGGCAACAAGTGGCGGACTCTTCATGAGCAGCTTGTGTGCTTTAATATTCTTTGAAGACAGCATGTGGCAGCTTCTTTATGAGCAGCTTGTGGGTTATTGGCAACAAGTGGCGGACTCTTCATGAGCAGCTTGTGTGCTTTAATATTCTTTGAAGATAGCAAGTGGAAGCTTCTTTATGAGCAGCTTGTGGGTTATTGGCAACAAGTGGCAGACTCTTCAAGAACAGCTTGTGTGCTTTAATATTCTTTGAAGACAGCAAGTGGCAGCTTCTTTATGAGCAGCTTGTGGGTTATTGGCAACAAGTGGCGGACTCTTCATGAGCAGCTTGTGTGCTTTAATATTCTTTGAAGACAGCAAGTGGAAGCTTCTTTATTTGAGAAGCTTGTATGTCATAGTATTCTTTGAAGACGGCAAGTGGCAGCTTCTTTATTTGAGCAGCTTGTATGTCATAGTATTTTTGGAAGACAGCAAGTGGCGGCCTCTTTATTTGAGCAGCTTGTGTATCCCCAACAATAATGTCTACTCAGCAAATGGCATCCCTTTGGAAAAGTCCCATGGGGAAGTTTGCAATTTATCCTTTTCAAGTGATATCTTCGTTAAAAAAGGATTGTGTTACCATTCTTGGCAAAATTCAGAAGTCAGAGATGTTTATCTCCAGTCTCGGTACTGATGACAATCATTTCCCAGTCTCAGTACTGATGTCAATCATTTTCCAGTTACAATACTGATGACAATCATTTTCTAGCCTCAGTGCTGATGTCAATCATCATCTTCCAGCCTTGGTGCTGATGTCAATCATTTCCTTTTCCAGTCACCATACTGATGTAAATCATTTCTTTTCCAGTTTCAACACTGAGGTAAATCATTCAAGAGTCTCTCATTTGAAGCCTATGAATTTTGTTTCCCCAGTTGAGTTATAATCTCTCCCCCTGTGGGATTACTGTTTGATGTGCTTGGTTTCTCCAGCATAGTTTGTCTCATATGGCGTCATTCCCCATAAAATTCAGAGCATTGCATTCATATTATATCATGAACATAATTGTGGTATCTTAAGGCCAAAAATTGTGTATTCTATATTTAAGTCCCTTCAATCTCGTCGAAATTAAGTTCCCAACCTTCATATCTCCAGATAAAAGAAACTTAAATAGGGGCAGCTGTTGTACCCCAATTTTTGACCTAAGATCCCATTTTTATTTTTACAAAGGTCAAGGTCACTAAATACAGTTGGTTTTAACCTCTCACCTTCGAGCTTTGATTATGCTGAAATTGTCAAGTGTTTTGAACATTCTTAGCCTATGTATCACTAACGTCTAATCAAGCACGAAATGTGTGTTTGTTGTTTCTTTGATTTCATGTGCTGACAGGTCTCTTTCAAATGCAACTTGGATTACATCCTTCATTCTGAGCAAAATCCTCATTTGATTCAGCCTGCTTCGATTGGACAAGTGCTGCCTGCAAGCCTACTTCGATTCAGCCTACTTCGATTGGACAAGTGCTGCCTGCAAGCCTATTTCGATTCACCAAGAGTGCTGCCTGCAAGCCTGCTTTCGATTGGACAAGTTTACTGTCTGCAAATATGCTTTGATTGGGCAACACTGTTTCCTTCGAACACGGGCTTTCGATTGGGAAATATGTTTATTTCGATCCACATGCTTCGATTGGGCAACATTGCTTCTTTCGATTCACAAGCTTCGATTTGGAAATACAGTCTCCTTCAGTCACAAGCTTCGATTTGGCCATGTAGTTTCCTTCGAAGTGACTCCCTTTGATCCACAAGATGGACATGTGATTTCCTTCAAGGTGGTCTCCTTCGATTCACAATTTGGACCACTAAACCCTTCAAAGCAACGTACTTAGAGCACACAAGTGGACTCCCATATACTGCCAAACTCAAGCCAGCTGTGCTGCTATGCAGCAGTCCTGCACCAACCTGCCACTAAGCTCCAAAATACTGAAAAGCCTGCGTTGACAGTCCTGTACTTGCACGAAAACGGAGTGCACAAGAACTGCATTGAAGAAAATAAGGGGGCAGTATACCCAAATAATTCAAACATTATTTTGTTTTCCCCCCAAAACCATATCAAAGCTTCAGCCACCTCGCCTATAAATACAAGGCTTCACAACATGTTCAGAAGAGGATTTTTGGGGACCAAGAGGACGAATCCTCCCAAATTTTCTCAAACATAGAAAAATTCTCAAAGTTCATCAACACGTGAGAAATTAAAAAAAAACAGAATCCCACACACTTCAGTCTCCTTCTATTCTGAAGAGCACCCAGCACACATTTTAAAAGAGGATTTTCGGGGACCAAAGGAACAAACCTCCCTGATTTTCTCAAAACACAAAAACCTCTCAAGTTCCTTCAATACTTGTGAGAACAAACCCAGAATCCACACACTTTAGTCTCCTTCGATTCTGAAGAACACCCCACACATAGTTGTTTTGTTCAAACTCATAAAGACAATCTTGTGTGATAACCCTTCGAACCAAAAGCAAACCCCCTATACCATATTACCATTCGAATCCAACAGGAAGAACCTCACGCATGTTATCCTCTTTCGAATCCAGCATCAAAGGCCAAACCACTGGTCCCTCCCTTCGAATCCAGAAGCGCTCCAGGAAGTCACCACTCAAGGCCCACATTCATTCAATGCCAGAAGCAAGGTAAGTCACTCTTACCCTTGAACTTTTCGTTTCATGGCATAACTTGTAAATAATACTTTTGTTCATTTCAATCATGTACATAACACTGTGTTTCTTTTCGTTTCCACCCAGTTAACATGTTTTTAAAAGTTAACCTTTTCATTTTGTTTTCTGTTTACCTGAACTAACTTTAATTATTAAATTGTTTTACTAGCATGGCCCCAAGCCATGTTGTCATTTAATGTTTGAAATGAAAGAAACAGGAAACAGGAAATAGGAAACGAAGCTTCTGGCTTCTACTATCTTTCTCCAGGTCAAACGAAAGAGACAACCAGGAGGCAAATCAAGTCCAATTGAAAGGCATTCCTCATTGCTGTCAACCTCCAGTCGAAGAAGGCAACAAGGCAGAATCAAAAGAGATCGCCATACACTGACTTCCAGGCCAATCGAAGGACAGAACCTCACTGACTACCAGGCCAATCGAAAGACAGAACCTCACTGGTGCGAACTCCCAGTTGAAGGATACAACTTGCTGCTTCCTTTGCCCAATCTAAGGACAGAACCTCGCCCCTGCCAAAGCCTAATCGAAAGACGTGACTTTGCTGTTGCCAGCCACAATCGAAGGAGGCCAACCAAATGCCAGTCGAAGTGTGCTCCTGCCTGGTCGAAAAACACTCAGTTTTCTTACTTTTTTCTTTTCCTTCATATTTATTATGCTTTTTGATATGTTTGTAATAGCGTAGGTTTTATCTTTCTGCAGTTTTATTTACTTTGTACAAATGCTAGTAATTAGGCAAGATAAAATCAACAAATAAACAAACAAACAAAAAATCAAAAACACTCTTTAATCATTACTTGAATATACTTTAAAACATGCAAAAACACTCAACAAATCAAAACTCCCCCAAGGGCATGTTATCTCTGTTCTATCGCGATACCGGCCGTGCCTATTTCTAGAATGTGTGCGATAATGTCGCCCACTAAAAAACACAAACAAATCAACTTTTTTCTAGAGGAACTATGGTGTTTTGATTCCTTCATTGGATACGTAGGCAAAGGGTCGCGAAACCCTCACAAACACAATAATAAAAACTCATTTTCTCCCCTTAAGTAAACATAGTTGTAGATAAATACACCCCTTGTATATAACAAACAATTTTAAACCAAAAACCAGATATTTCAAAAGGTTCCTGCGGAGTACCGCAGATGCATTGGGTGCTAATACCTTCCCATTGCATAACCAACCCCCGAACTCTTGATCTCTTTTCAAAAAACGAGTTGTATTTTCATTGTATTTAAGTATGATTTTACATTGCATGTTTTAGGGTTTTATTTCGCTCTTTTCCCTTTTCCTTTGGAAATAATAAAGCGCGGTGGCGACTCTTTCTTTTTGCGAGTCAAGTTAATTAATAGCTTGATCTCCAATTTTCACCGCTACAACAACCTTATTAAGTAAATCAAAGTTAACATGCGCTAGACATCTATGCCAAAGCCAATAATCATCATTCAAGGTGACTAGATACTTAGTGCTTGTTAATGATACATCATAAAGGTTAAGCATATAGACGTTGTTTACTCTAATACCCTTAAACACAATATTTTGTTCAGTGTTTTCAATTATGCAGGAAGTGTTTTTGAAAGTAACTTTATAACCCTTGTCACACAATTGGCTAATACTTAACAAATTGTGTTTAAGACCCTCTACTAAATGGACATAAAAAATAGTAGTGGTAGAGGGATTACCTACACTACCTTTGTCGAGTATTCCTCCTTTGTTATTGTCTCCATAAGTAAGATATCCTTTCTTATTTGCTTTGAAGTCAATGAAAAGTGATATGTCACATGTCATGTGTCTTGAACACCCGCTGTCTAGAAACCATCTTCTATCCATGAATGTAAGACACTTTGCCTGCAATATCAAAAGAGAGAGGTAGGTACCCAATTTTTGTTGGGTCAATGTGGGTAAGTGGTAACATGGTTGCCTTTAGGCCTCCATTGGTAAATGCCTTTAGGAACAAGAAATCTCCTAAACTTGCATTTTTCAATGGTATGACCAAAACAACAGCAATAATGACATAAACCATGATGATGATGTATTTTCTCACTTTTGCTCATTGAATCCTTTGGAATATTTTCTACAAAAGAATATTTTGCATATGGTGGATTCAACGTTTTCTTAAAAAATATAGGATCAACGGCAAAAGTAACCTTGGGTTGTAAAGCTTTTTCCAATTTGGCATTAAGACTTCTAACCTCTTGTTGCCAAATATGACAAACTTCACATTCCCTTCTAGGAATACATCCTCTAACATCATTATCCTTTGAACTTTCTGCAATACTAGCTTTTAGACATTTTAAGTCTTTTTCAGCTTTATAAACTTTACCCTTCAAGAATGAAAATATTTGTTTATCAGAAGATAATCTCTTAAAAGCTTCTTCAGATTTGTTTTGTAGTTTTTCAAAAGCTATTTTCAGTTTAGCAAAAGACATAGAAGAAAAGTTGTTATTATATGCTTGTCTTACTTACTTGTCGTGGTTGTTTTTCTTATGGTAGGACTGATTTTTGGTGTGTGCCATGAGACATAAATTTGCAGTCTCATCATTATCACTCGAACTGTCATCATTTGATGAATCACTATTGCTTTCCCACGCAATGTAAGCTCTTATTTCTTTATTGAACTTCTTTGGTGGAGCTTTTCCTTTGCCCTTTTTCATCTTTGGACACTCTGGTTTGTAGTGTCCAACTTTACCACAATTGTAGCAAGGTCCTTTACTTATTTGCTTTTTATTCTCTTCTTGTCATGGCTCTTTAGACTGTTTTCTAAAATTTATGAGATTCTTATCGGAGTGCTTCATTCCATTCTTTCGAATAAACCTATTATATCTCCGAACAAATAATCCCATTTCTTCATCATCTGAATCTTCGTCACTACTTGAGTCATTATCATTTTGCTCTTTGTTTGATGACTTGGAGCTAGAAGCCATTAGAGCTATTGACTTCTTCTCACCCTCCTTGTCTTTATTCTTCTCCTTCTTACTCTTGTTTTCATATTTTTCAAGACTTTCTAGTTCTTGTTGATGTTCTTCCAGCTTTCCAAACAGAGTTGTAATGGTAAGCGTAGTGAGGCCGTTGGCTTCCTTGATAGATGTTACTTTAGGTTGCCATTCCCTGCTAAGACATCTCAGAATTTTATTAGTAGCAATTTCATTGGAAACACGTTTTCCAAGTGCATTTAAACGGCTTACAAGATAAACTAATCTCCTTTGCATGTCGGAGACAGATTCTCCTTATTTCATGCGAAATAGCTCGAACTCTTGATTGAGTCTGCTAATGCGGGACTATTTAACTTCAGTAGTGCCCTCATGGGAAATTTCTAAAGCATCCCACATTTACTTAGCAGGCGTGCAATGAGACACCCTATAATACTCATCAACACCAAGTGTTGAGATTATCATATTTCTGCCTCTCCAATCGCACAACCACTTCTTTTCATCTATTTCATTCCATTGATCCTCGAGTTTAGGTACTATTGCACCTGCGCCATTCCTCATGGTAATTTGAAAAGGACCATTCTGAATGGCAGTTCATACATTCCTGTCAATGGAATTTATATGTACTCGCATGCAGTCTTTCCAGTAGCCATAGTTTTCACCATTGAAAATAGGAGCTCTATTATATGCCCCTTTGGTTCAAAAGCCATAGCGTTACTAGTAGACACAAAGCACCAGCGAACCGGCACTCTGATACCACTTATTAAACGGTGTGGCAAGTGATCAAGAGGGAGTGAATAGATCACCTCCTTCTTTATCAAGGATTTAAAATCTTTTATCAAAGTTTGTTAAAAAACAGTAGAAAAGTATGGTCCAGAATCAACTTCCGTCTATTTTGAACCAACTACTAGAAAATCGGACATACGATAAACTTGTTGAATTTTATTAGTATGAAATAGATGAATCTTAAACACAGATTGATTAACGTTTTTAATGCACTTATCACTAGAACAATGTTTTCAATGAATTAAAACTTGCAAGCAATTTTGTCAAACGGTTGGCGTATGCTTGTTTGATGATTAATAATGGTGATTTGATGAAAGTATTTGAACCACTATTTTATCATTAAACAGAAAAATCAGCAAGCCAATTGAATCACAAAATTGCGGAAAATGTAAAGAGATTGATAGAAAGAAAAATAATACACATGCAGTTTGGTAAAGAAGTTCCCCATTATCATCCTCACATGTGGGTACGTCTCCCTCTCAATTCCAAAATTGAAATTGAGAACTCGTATATCAATTTTGCTGAAAGTTTGTATACAAGGCTACACTGCAAAGACAGAATGAAATCCCTATGATCTTCTTCTTCTTGTAAGAACCTCCACTTGATATGAGCATATCAAGATTCCCTGCAAGATCCATAATCAATCTTCCACTTCCACGACCTGTTTGCAAAAATCCCTCTGATTTCCAAACCCCTCGCTACGGCTGAATCTGACTTGTGCGACCGTGACTAACAAACCCTCAAGAACACACCCGTTCTTGAAGAACAAACCCTTGGTTTTTCCTCGAAGCCCCCTTCTGGATCTTCAACCCAGCTGAGATCCCTTGAATGAACAGTTGAACGCTATCTCTTGATCTCTTGATCCAATTGAACAAAGATGTTTGACTTTCGTTGTTGTTATTGAATTAAGATGATTGAGAAGATGATGAATATGAAGTATCTTTCAGGCTTCTTGTTGCTCAGTAATTGATCCACATAATTGTAATAATGTGTCACTCAAATTTGCTGCTGAAAACATACTTATATATGTAACAGAAAATGGTTAGACAGAAATTCGCATTATGAGTCGATGCATGTTAGCATGATTCGACTCATGTTAGTTATGCAACACAAAATGGGTCTATGCAAGTTATTATGAGTCGATGCAAACTGATACTACAACATATTACAGATCTAACCAGTTTACATGAGTCGATGCATAACACGTATGTGTCGACACATACTGAATTGAATTTTGATTTTTGAAGATAAAACGTGTTTTGTATGAATGCATGGATTTATGTATCTATGCATAACAATTGAAACTTGTTTTCCAGGAACATTAACATATAATGTGTCAATGCATGAAGTTGTGTATCGATGCATAAAGGTTGAAAGTTGTATTCCAGGAGCATCAACATGTTATGAGTCGATGCGCGGTATGGATGTGTCGACTCATACTGAAGCAGAATCATTTTTATGATTCTTTTCTTAACTATGTGTCAACGTGGAACTCTTTGTGTCGACTCATAACAGTGTTTTATGTGTAAAACACATTCTTAACTCTTTTTAAACATGTTATACTGTATTTTTACAATGCACACATATAGCTAAAGAATTTTCAACATTCATTGATTATTTCACACATATTTTCTATCATTCAAAACTAATTATATGAAGGGGTTGCTCACAGATCATTTGTTGTTGCCTTGAAAATTTGAAATGAATGATATACTTGACAAAAAGCAAATGAAACTTGTTGTTGAGAGGCTTTGATTTTATCAATCTTCTAATGAGTTTTCAAATGCAAGATTTAAGATGGTCATTCAACTAACCTCTAATCTCTAACTCATTAACAATTGACTTTTATTTTTATGCTTTTGCTTTATGCCTTTACTTTAATGCACCATTTATTTTAGCATTTACATTTCATTCTATTTTCATCTTTGCTCACTTGATCATTTATCTTTATGTCATTTTTTATTTTTCTCACTTGAGCTTTTCATTTTCTTTTTGAAGATACTTAATAACCAACTTGAACAATAAAATCTTTAAGGTTACTTGGACTATTTGGTTACTATCCTTGGCATTTTGGAGTTGTGGACTTCTTGGACTTAGGATTAGAGACCTTGATTGCCTTGAGACCTTGTGACTTCTATTGTAATTTTGTCTGGAGTTCTTTGGGTTTACCCCAAGACATTGGGTTGTTTATTTTCTTTGTATGCAGGTTATTTTGATTATATGCTTTGTCTGTGATTGGGAATTCATCTGTATACAGCCATTACTCTGCCTAATTTTTGTGAAGACTTAATGCATTTGAAGTTTGGTATTCTTAAGAGGTTTATTGTCTTTGCTTGTTTGGTTTTAATCCAAAGGATGGGAATTCTACATTGACTTGTTGTGTCAAATGTTGGCTTCTTGTTGGTTAGATGGTTATTTTCCTTAGCTTTTACCTTATACTTTAGGATAGCCCCTTCATCTCCAGCCATCTTCTTTAATTTCAAAAATCTTCTCCCTCCCTTTCATAACTCTTCTTGTTTTCCAAACTTGAACCGCTTTCATAATAAACTTGAACTTAGGTCCATGTATTTTCAAAATATTTTCTTAATCAAACTTTAAACAACTTAATAATACTTTGAAATTTTGCGAGAAGACTAAAAGTCAATCAATTTCATTCAAACTATTTTTCCACTTTGGATTTTTACTTTAAAACTTTTCTCAAAAGATTAGACTCTTGTCAATCCTTGTAGTGATGCGAGCTACGATACTTCTATGATATGTAGTGAAGTGAGATATTTTCAACTTGGGTGTTGAGTGAGGCTTTGTTGATTTTAAAATCCAAGCCATATCCTCCACTTTGAGATGATGCAAATTCTCCTTTCTCACAATCGTGGGTAGTAAGTATGTTTTCCACTCGGGTACGACGATGATGTCTCGTCTCTTAAAATTAACCAACACACTTGTGTTTTAAAACATTTAAGGGTGAACTACGAGTACCCTGATCCCCTATTGCACGGAAGGTGGTACGTAGGTACTAAAGGATCGCAACCGCGACGGATGCAAAAATTGTAAAAACTATTTCTTTTCTCACCTCCACCATTTATTTTTATACAACATTATAGAAAAAATACACAAATTTTCAAAGAGTTTCATGCGGAGTACGGTAGATGTTTAGGATGCTAATACCTTCACTTTGCATAACCAACCCCCAAACTTAGATTATCTCCCCCTCTTTTGGGTTATTCGCTCTTTTCCCATTCCTTTGGAATTAATAAAGCGCGGTGGCGATTTTTATTTGATTTGTGCGAGTCAAGTCAATCAAATGTCTTAGTCTCAACATTTCTACCGCTACAAAAAAATGGCGACTTCACTGGCGAAAGATTGACCAATTGTTGGTCCATCCATAAGTGGGTTGTGCTTATCTTTGTTTATCTGTGTATGTGCTATTATTTATTGTATACGTTGTATATATGTTTGTCTAGATTTTCCTGGTTTTCAGGGTGCTTGGTGATTTCTCATAAGTCCTATATCCGGACTTGAGCAAACTTAAGATAGGACGGGCGGTATAGTCATGTTAAATTTGAGGGAGTAATCCCAAAAAAGGAGACATGAGATCCCCCACTAAATGGAGGCTCCTTTGATTATAGTGTCATTTACCGAGTAATCAAGAAGACGTGATGCTTTCGACTTGGGAGCTTGCTGAAACTGAGGATCATAAAACCCTTAACCAATCTTGGCCTTTTAGGTGTAGTGCGGAAACTATGACGGAGTAATCCAGAAATGGTTGTCACGCGATACTACACTTGAACGAGTTTTTCCTGAGAATATTACTAATTACCGAGTCAATCGGGATGTTGGTAATATCCGAAGGAAGGATGTTGACTCTGGGAATCTCTTAGAACCTTTGTTTGGCAGGTGATAAACTATTAGATCATACCTTGTGCGTAGTACCTTTGACCTCATGCTCGTGACGTTGAACCTATGAACCCCTATGTTTTTGATCTTGTGTGTGATTGTTGGCTCATGCATTCATGCACCCATGAGAATCCTTTAAAACATTTTGTTTCAAGGGACTTAAAGTTGACTTTTTGAGAATATCTCTGGTACTTTTGACCATGGATTCTGGAAAAAGAAAAACTCGGAAGTACAGTTTCAAGGATCCTAAAATAGATGAATTGATGAGTCTGATTCCCGAGATCGAGAGTTCTACATATTTTAAGAAGAAATATGGATCCATTGTGTCACTTATGAAGCTCAGGATAAAGGAGGGTATTCTCTCTACTTTGGTCTAGTTTTATGATCCGATGCATCGGTGTTTTACTTTCCCTGATTATCAGTTGAAGCCTACATTGGAGGAGTATTCTTACATACTAGGTTTACATGTTACTGATCATGTTCCTTTCACCGGTTTAGAGGGGGGCCAAAGTTTCATGAGATTGCTATTATGATTCATTTAGGGAAGTCTAAGGTTGAGGCCTACATGACTACCAAGGGAGGAATCAGAGGATTAGCCGCTCAGTTTTTATTAGAGAAAGCTCGCTACTTTGCTAGGATAAAGAGTACAATCACATTTGAGGCCATCTTTGCTCTACTTGCCTACGGGTTGTTCTTATTTCCTAGCATCGACAAATTTGTGGATGTTAATTCCATCAGGGTCTTTTTGATTGGGAATCCAATCCCTAGATTATTAGGAGATGCTTATTAGTTCATTCATCTTCGGGATTCTTATCATGGAGGGATGATCATTTGTTGCACTCCTTTGTTGTATCAGTGGTTTATTTCTCACTTACCTCAGTCCGATGCCTTCTGGGATATCAAGAAGGAACCTCGTTGGGTTCCGAAGATTATGGCTCTCACTCATTCCGACATTTTTTGGTATCATCAGGCTTACTATGATATGGAGATTGTCGATAGTTGTGGTAGTTTCCCCAATGTACCTCTTCTTGGTACAAAGGGAGGAATTAACTACAATCTCGTTCTTGCACGACGACAACTTAGATATCCGATGAGAGATAAGCCAAATAGAATTCATATGAGTGGTTTCTTTCTTAAAGAAGGAGAGGATCATAAGGAAGATAAGGAGGAAATTACAAAGGCTTTGTTCCATATTCACAGGAAAAGTAGAAAGGACTTGGGACCAAGAAAAGTTGTTTCTTTGGAGCCTTATCTCCGATGGGTACAAGCAAGGGCAATTTAGGTAAAGATACCATATTCCTGTGAAGAATCCATACTTGATATGTTTGTGTAGGCCACTCCTCCCCTTTTAGATGATGTGGAAGAGCTTCAGCTTGTCCTAGTTAGGATGCAGCAGGAGAAGCAGGCCTGGAAGAATAAGTATCAGAATTTAGAGATAACCTACCAAATACACTTGAAATAGAAGGATAATCTGATTGAGATTCTTGAGAGTCACGTTGTAGAGATGATGGAAAGGCAAGAGGATTTATTTTCCTCTGGAACTCGATCAGGATTTAGTCATTCACTTCCCGACTCTTGTGATAGGAAAGTGGTTATCGATAGGTATGTAGAAGAGAACAAGCAGTTGAAGGCTCGGATTGCAAGACTCACAAGAAAGCGTTGGTGTGTGGAGAGATCTTCATCAGCTTTGCTTTCTTAGGGTTTTAGATTCTATCTTCTCGTGTACTTGGGATTGTTGAAACTTGTACTAAAAGTTGTAATCTATTTTGAAGTTATTATAATGAGATTTTCAGTATTTCAAAATGTGTTAGTACTTTAGTATTTGCAAATTGTCTCTAAATCTTTGAGTTCCTTGAAATATTAATAATAATAAAGTAAATCATGTGCATTGCATATTGTTGCACCCCAAAATTTGCCCTCTCATTTCACAAGGGATCACCCTAGATCCCAGGTTCGCTTCCATCAAGTTTCCAAGCCTTGAACTGTAATTTTCCAAGAAAATTACTCATAAGGGCAAAATGGTCATTTGCACACTAAAAAGTCAAACTTTGACTTTTTGACCAAATTTGAGTCTCAAAAATCACATTATGTCAAGACATCCAAAAAATGAAGTTTAATCATCAAAAGTCAAGAGAATCAAAAATCCAATTTCGCAAAACTTTGAAATTTTTCTAAGTATTTTCTATACTTGGTTAATTTCGTTTACTTCATGACATTTTTACTACAATTCCAAATAATTGAAAATGATGCAAGTAATTCAAGTTATTACAAAGTGGCATTTTTTGCAAATTACAAATTCTAAAATTATATCTTGATTGAGTTCTCTC
Source organism: Vicia faba (assembly GCA_948472305.1). Classification (NCBI taxonomy): domain Eukaryota; kingdom Viridiplantae; phylum Streptophyta; class Magnoliopsida; order Fabales; family Fabaceae; genus Vicia; species Vicia faba. The sequence goes on from OX451738.1 coordinate 1,256,280,891, forward strand.
AAAAAAACCTTGCCATAATATTTTTGCCCTTGACATGATGTACATGAAATATTCCACAAGACCAAACTTGTTTCATACTACAAACTATGCTGCCCAAGTTATTGCTGAACAAAAAATGATATGTTACTTCTATACATTACCGCAACACTCCAAACCTTGCTCATTTGCTGTCTTACAAAACCTTGTGCCATGCTGCACCATAAACCTGTCACAAAACCTGCATTATTATCGTATACAATCCAAAATATGTCCACAAAACCAGTCAAAGACTGCTCTATGCAGTCTGCCCTAAGCCTGCATCATAACAGTCCCAAAATTGCACCAAAATGGCAAAGGAAATTTGTGTGCAGAAAGTATCAAAACAGTAGGCAAAAATAATTCAAAAGAACTTATTTGATTTCCCCCCTAAATCACAGTAAAAGATCTACACAAGGGGACTGTCTCATAAGACATAGAGGTTGGATTTCGGGAGAGAAAAAAAGAGAGAAGAGAAAAACAGAACTTTTGTTAAACTTTTCTCATTCATAAAACCCAACTCATTTTCATAAAACTCAGTTCATCCATAAAAACTTTGCTCATCTTCAACTCTATTTTCACTCACAAAAAACAGAAAAAATCCTCAATCCATTATTGTACAACCTTGCAAACTTTCCCCTAAACCAACTACCCAAACACCTCATATACATCACATGGAGATTGTTCTAACATAAGAACAGTTTTTGTAACACCTTTATCATCACCTTCCAAGCATAAACAAAAACAGTGCTTTACACCTTTGACTGGATTGGAGCGATTCTGGAACTTGGTCACACAGGGCAAGGAATGGAGTAGCTATAAAGAGGAGTTTGGTCATTCATCACTTTGCATTCGGAGATATCCATACATATTCCAAAGTTTCACTTCAAGAGGTATATCTCTTTTTCAAACTGTAATATTTTTTTCCATACATCATTTTTTGTTTGCGTCCAAAAGATATGTAAAAGATAAGTCAAAAAAAGGAAAACTCAGTAAAAAAGAGCATGACATGGGCTGACACGGGTTCCCGTGTCACCTGACACGGTCGTGTCAGCTCCTCTGTTGAAAAAATCTCATAAAAATGCAGGTCAGGGGCTGACACGGGTGCCCGTGTCACAGGACACGACCGTGTCAGCCATACTGGATTTTTACGCTAACCAAAATGTAGGTCAGGAGCCGACACGGGTGCCCGTGTCACTGGACACGGCCCGTGTCCTTTTAGCTGGTACAGAAAAGTAAAAGAGGAATATGGACCATTACAGAAGCTGACACGGGTGCCCGTGTCATAGGACACGGCCCGTGTCAGACCAAACAGCATAAATTTTGATTTTTCTTTTGATTTTTTTGCTTTTATTTTCATTCAATTTGGTTGTAACAATTAGGAATTTTATTTTGCAACCCCCACTTGTACACTTGTATACCCCATCCCTCAAAAGGCATGTAATAGCGTAGGACCTTTATTTTCCGCATTTTTTGCTTTCATAAATGGTAGTAATTAGAGTGTATGGCAAGATAAAACCAACAAGTAGACCACCCTAATCAAAGACTAAACGCATGTAATCAAACACACCATTCACACATGCACCTCTAGGGTTATCTCGCTTTGTTTCCTATCGGAAAAATAGTCATGTCCCTCGAACATGGGCATTTTAGCAAAAGACCCACAATAAAAGATCGTAGTCCCTCGATGACCCTTGATGTTGCCTTCGGTAAACGATCTAGTCCCTAAAACGGCATTGCTAAAACGTCCCATAAGTTGCTTTCTATGACTATTCAGACGTCCCGCGTCCGTCCCTTCACATCCAACGATGAGGCTTCTTACCAAATCAATGGTAAGATAGCCATATCTAAAGGAGAAGGAAAAGCACGTTTAAGACCTTTCGAGTAGGTAGATTCGCTCCTAGTTACTCGCTTGCTCACGACAAAAACATTTTTACACATCAACACTTCCATTTCTAAAACATTTTCAAAAAGATAAAACATTTTGTATACATTCTTATAGAGACGAGAACCATTTCAAAATATCTTTCCGAAAACCACTTTCAAAAAACACATTTCACAAACACCTCTTTATACTATTTTCGAAACAAACACTTTATATGCGTTCTTATAGAAACGAGAACCCTTACTAAGTTACATTTTCAAAATACTTTCAAAACCCACACCACAAGCACACATTCAAGCAAAAGCAAGTTGATCTAGAAAGTAACTAAGAGCCCATGGAAAACCATGGATGAAAAGGGTTCTAATACCTTCCCTTTTCATAATCTACCCCCCGAACTCAAGAAACAATCTAAAAGGTCTTTCCTGTGCTTTTTCACCTTTCCTTTTGGATAAAAGAAAAGTCGGTGGCGACTCTTGCTAAACCGCAACATTTGCAAACACAAACTCAAAACCTCAAGTCAGTTCTCCCACCGTATCACAGAACTGGCGACTCTGCTGGGGAATTAATATAAAAGTGGGGTTACCTTAGGGTTAGATCACCTTTACTCGCTTTCATTATTTGATTTGTGTGCTTTATATTCAGTTCTCTGTATTGGGTTTGCTTTGATCCTCCACCCGGATCTGAGACACATTTTTAGGTAAATAGCAATAGATTATAGAGACTGTACGGTGTAGACCAATATGGTTGAAACAATGGCTATGTTAATGTGACACATTTGTGGGTACCGGTATCCCTCGTGGTGAATTGAGGAGAATACAGGGCCGCTGAGTGGCGTCATGAAGCACTAATTGACTTTAGAACCCTAATTGAACAAACTTGGCCATTAGGACGTAGTGAGATAGCTGATTTCGGTATAGAGCTGAAAATTGGTAAATACTCGATACTACGCTCATTGAGGCTAGACTTTTGGGATATCTCGGTCGCAAGAAAAGATTGTTGTGCTGAGACAATGACTAAGAGAAAGGTCGGTGATATTGAGATCCTTTAGAAACCGATCACTATTGCTAGGACAGGTTAAGCCAACTAGACTTCAAGAGGGTACTTACCTACAAAACTCATGCAAGCCTAAAACATAGGGACTTGTTTGTTGTGTGTGTATATATTTACTTGTGCATAACATCATAACATCATACCATATCATTTTCAATAACCATTTCAGGATCTCGAGGGTCTTTGATGCAGGTTCACAATGAACCAGACGTCTATCAAGGGGCAAGAGGATTTATTTTCCTCTAACCAAACACCCTCAAAGATCAAGCACAATAACTTGAGTCAAGGGCTATGACCCACTTGATATGGTGAGCTTAATTCTCATGGAAGGACATCCACAGATACAAAGTTCTCCAATAAAAGACGATTGATCAAAGTTTAACCTCTAACTTTTCTTGTGTTTACCCCGCGAGATCCTTGAAAACATGCATCCACATATCATGCATCATATCATGACAGGTTTCTCCCATACATGTCTCCTTATCTTCCTACTACTTATTTCAGTAAGATGGATATGGAAAAAATGGTGAAAGATCTCCAAGATCAAAATGCTCAATTCCAACAAATGTTTATGGCTATGGCTAAGGGGCAAGAGGACCTGAAAGCTCTCCTTCTCAAAAACAAGAGGAAGAAGTCCAAGAAGTCAGTAGGTGTCCTGAACTTGAGAAGAAGACCTAAAGCCCTAGATCTTTCAACTCCATCCAACATAGGGGATAGTCTTGAAGAAGACCATAATTTGGAGATTGATGAAGTTGAAGCTGACTACTTTGAGGAACAATATCCTCCCGCTGATGACAAGTACAAACAATTGGAGGATCGCCTCAGTGCTATGGAGATTCAACAGATACCTGGATTGGATTTAGGAGACATGGGTTTGGTTTCTGGAGTGGTCATCCCGCCAAAGTTCAAAGTCCCCACCTTTGCCCTGTACGATGAAGTCTCTTGCCCTAAGATGCACTTAAAGTCTTATGTCAGCAAGATTCACCCATACATAACTGATCCAAAGCTTTGGATATATTTGTTCCACAAAGCCTAGTAGGGACTCAACTCGAGTGGTTCTATCAATTAGAGAGTTCTCGCATCCACACCTAAGAGGATTTAGCTGCTGCTTTTTACAAACAGTATTAGTACAACGCTGACCTTGCACCAACTCGTGTGCAATTGCAGAACATGACCATGGGTTCCAACGAGAGCTTCAAAGTATACGCCCAAAAGTGGAGAGATCTGGCTGGTAGGGTGCAGCCCCCTTTAACTGACAGGGAGTTGATCGACATCTTCATGGGAACTTTGACAAGGCCTTTCTTCAAACACCTAATCAGAAGCTCCTCGGCCAGGTTCACTAAGCTGATACTGACTGGTGAAAGGGTCAAAGCTGGCATTAAAAGTGGAAAGATCCAAGGAGTTACACCCTCTGACGTTCAGAAAAATCCAGACAATGGAAAGAAAGAGAACAATGTAGTGTACAGCCAAAAGAGTCGTCATGATCAACAGGTAGGGACAATCCTGATCTTTAATCCTACATCTGTTCAACAAAGACAGGGCAATAGGCATAGGGTAAGATATCAAGAAAGGCAGTACACTAACATCAACATGCCTTTGTCTCAAGCATTACAACAATTGCTGAAGGTGAAACTGATCACACTAAAGGATCCTCCTCAAAATCCTGATACCTCCTCTTCTAAGTACAATCCGAGCGTAAGATGTGCCTATCATTCTGACAGTCCCGGACATGAAACCGACGACTGTTGGACTTTGAAGAACAAGATTCAAGACTTGATTGATGCCAAGGAGATCGAGTTTGACCCTCCATAGACTCCAAACGTGGTCACTACTCCTATGCCAAATCATTGAAGGCTTTTGTTTCATTTGAATTTTCAAGTTGTAATTTCTTTTGTTATTCAAATAATTACCTATTAATGTCAAACTTTGTTTCATTAATGCATTGCATATGTTTGTCTTGAATTATTTCATTTTCATTACATTTAAACTATGCTTTTTACTCACTTTATGACATTCAACTCTTGCTAAAAGTTACAAGCCTTTAGAGGGAGGATGACGAAAACAATGTCATAATCTCATACAGTATGATTTTGAACAGACCTTGCTGATGATGTACAGGCATTCTCTCAAATCCTAAACACTGGAGTTATAAGGAAGATATCCCTAGTCAACCCTTTCGAGCCAAAGAGGTAGAAGTTTTTCTTTTTCACAAATTGAAACCTTTAATCAAAACCTGGGGCAGGGTAATCTCTCAGTTAATTCAAACGCGCGTTAAGCCGCAAACTCTCATCTCGTAATACAACGAATGACATCAAAAACATTCCTCTGGAATCAAAAGACGGTGATGGTTCCCTATCACATAGGCAGTCATTATCTCTCAAAAAGAAAAGCCCACTAAGTCAAAATCTACAAAAGAGACTTAAGAAAACTAGGGCATCCCGCTGACTGTAATCTCAAAACAAGAAAAGTCAGGAAAAAAATCAGGGATAACAAATCAAAAGAAAGGGGTCACTACAAATCCTCGACAACATAAAAAAATGTTGCAAAAATGACTGCCTTTCGACAAACTTAACCTGTCTGAACCATCACCAAAACCTCATTCCAGATTCAATTGGAGTTCAAATGCACAATTAATTGAGCTTAGGACTGAAGAACATCACGAAGAACGGGTGAATACAAATGCACTTTGAGCCTTTATCCTTTGTTTCTTAAACTGTGAACCAAGCCACGTTACAACTCTTCAAAAGTCCTAATTAAAGCATGGGTTAGTTTGAAAGCATACTGTTACAAAAGGTATCCTGACTCCTGTAAGGCTTTACTCAAAATCCAAAGTTGAATTACAAACTTCTTTACTTGCTAAAAATGCATTTTTCAAAACTTCAAGACAAACATAAACTTTGCATTACTTGAATATCATTGTTTGCATATGGCTATTTGTTTGACAGCAGAGAAATTCACACAATGAATATCCAGTGAACAAAAGCTCTCTCAGTGAACAAAATCAATTCAAGAAGGATGACACTTCCAGGACATGACATGTCACTATCCAGCACACCTGGGGCAGTCCAGTCAAGATTCCAAGAAATCTCTCAAGAATTACAGAGTAACCAGGGGCAAGTATTCATCTCCGTCACTTAAGGCATTGAACGTCAATCCCGACGAAGGGTTACATACAGTCAAACATTTACAGGAAGTGCCACAAACATTTGTTGCTAGGGGAAATGACAAGTCTCACCAAAGTACTTCTCATAGGATAATTTCCCAGCAAGAGTTTAACCTCTAAAAAACCTTTCCCCAGCTAAGACAACCTCAAGAATCCTCGAGGACTTTCCCCAACGAAGTCGTCACCTCTCAAACAGACCGGAAACAAGGTTTATTTTCCCAACAAACGACAGAAATCCCCAGCAAGTTACTATGAAACCTGGACCCGACCAGATATCAGTTCAACTTCGACTCCCCAATAGAGCAACGGACAACCGAGACTCCTGAACTTTTTCCCCAAGCATGAATTAACAATCTCCACAGAGTTTTCAACTTTCCCCAACGAAGTTCTCCTCAACAAAACAGGGATCCTAGGTGGAAACATTTTGAGCAAAGTTTGAAGACACACTTACATCTCAATAACATTCATAACATATGCATACAAAACACATATAACATAAATCTCATTTATTTTGAGAACATCATTACACAATGCATACATCATGACATTGCATACAACTAACTCTTTACCTTTTTAGGAAAGATTGATCGACAGATAAAGGTTATCATTACCTTTTGGAGTAGCAGTCGTCAAAGATTCCTTCATTACCTTTTGACGTAGTAATCGTCCAAGATTCCTTCATCATCTTGCTGAGGTAGTAATCGTCTAAGATTCCTTCATCATCCTGCTGAGGTAGTAATCGTCCAAGATTCCTTCATCATCCTGCTGAGGTAGTTATCGTCCAAGATTCCTTCATCATCCTGCTGAGGTAGTAATCGTCTAAGATTCCTTCATCATCCTTTTGAGGTAGTAATCGTCCAAGGTTCCTTTATCATCCTGCTGAGATAGTAATCGTCCAAGATTCCTTCATCATCCTGCTGAGGTAGTAATCGTCCAAGATTCCTTCATCATCCTGCTGAGGTAGTAATCGTCCAAGATTCCTTCATCATCCTGCTGAGGTAGTAATCATCCAAGATTCCTTCATCATACTTTTGAGGTAGTAATCGTCCAATATTCCTTCATCATCCTGCTGAGGTAGTAATCGTCCAAGATTCCTTCATCATCCTGTTGAGTTAGTAATCGTCCAAGATTCCTTCATCATCCTGCTGAGGTAGTAATCGTCCAAGATTCCTTCATCATCCTGCTGAGGTAGTAATCGTCCAAGATTCCTTCATCATCCTTTTGAGGTAGTAATCGTCTAAGATTCCTTTATCATCCTGCTGAGGTAGTAATCGTCCAAGATTCCTTCATCATCCTACTGAGGTAGTGTTGTACCCCAAAATTTTCCCACCCATATTTCTCAAGACATTGCAAAAATAATCTCCAAATGGCTCAAGATGGCTCAAGAGTTGGACAGTCAAATCATCTCCTAAGGCAGTCAATCCCAAATTAGGGTTTTGTGTTGCATCAAGGTCCTTGCATCCAAATGACCTCAAGTGATCCCCAATGTCCTAATATGTTCTCAAGTTCATCCATGTCAAATTTTAAGCCTTGTAGAGGAAGTTTGGTCAATCAATTGCTCAAGAGGTCCAAAATCGACTGTGCTAGGCAAAAGTCAACTGTGACCTACAAATAGTCAAACTTCAAGATTTTTTGTCAACATTCTCATTTTGAAGTATTATCCATCATTTTATCAAGGGTTGATCATGATTCATCAAGGATTGCTCAAAATTCATCAAGATTCAAAAGTTGCTAAGTTAGGGTTTTATAGGAAAAGTCAACTCAACTTTTACCAAGCATAACTTTCTCATACTTTATGAGAAATGACCCATCCCAAGCTCATTTTTAAGAGGATGAAATTTCCTATAATCCATATTCACACTCCAAGATCAAGAAATGCACTCACAAGAAGTTACAAAATTGGACATTATAGGTCATTTTTGAAAGTCAACAAAAACACCTTTTTTTCCAAAGCTTATAACTTGAGCATGGAATATCAAAATGAGATGATACCAAAAGTGTTGGTTAAAGGACATCTCAAGGTTTATAAAAAGTCCAATAACACATCCAAAAGTTCAAAATTGAAGAAGTTATGCATTGGTGAAGTTGGGCATTTTGCCAAAATTGCCAAAAGTCAACTATCCCCAAAACTTCAAATTTTGTCAAATGGGCCCACTTTTTTCCACTTGATTTGATTTTGTCACACCACACACGTGTCCTATCTTCAGTCTTGTGTCCATTTATTAATCTTTCTATTTTATTTGATTTTTATTGAATTAATTCATTTTTAATCAATTTAAATCCAAATAAAATCTAAATATTGATAACTTGGTATCTTTTTTATTGATATGGGTCTTAAATATCATCATGGACACAATCAAATCCGAATCAAGCCATATCATGAACAAAAATATGGATTTTGGACATTTTTGGAAGCTTTTTAATGGTGAATCAAATCACATCTTCAAGCATCAATGCACAAAGATTCAAAGCCCAAAACTTGACCTAATGCATTGCTGGATAGATATACAAGTGAGAGGCACGAGTTTCAGAACCAAGAGGCTGCAAAATCACAAGAACACAACTTGGAAAATTATCAAAAAAAGCTTGAATCTGAAATCGATCCTAGAGGTGCTTTTAACACAAAGTCTCAACACTATCCTCTTGCTGGACATCCACTGAGTCTGTAGCAATCAAAAGCAAGGCCATTCATCTCCTAAAAAGCGTTGTAAGTCCTTCAAAACATGACCCTGTATTTGAAATCACAATCTCTTATTCTGGCATTTTCTTGATAAATCATTGGCATGTTCATGATCCTTGTGTGATTTCTGAACTTTCTACATTATTTAATTGTATTTATATGACATGTAGTGCCATACCCGAATCTAGGGTTTTTGGTTCTTGTTTTTAGGCATTTTAGTTTCAGGGAAAATTGATGCAAACCATGGACATGGACGTGATCAGGGAAAGGAGACGAGCATGGCTATGTTTTTAGATTGAGTTTTAATGGCCTAAAATTGATTTTAAAAGATACCTACGCATTTAGCTGCGGATGAAAATCCGCAGGTAAAATAACCAGGTCTCCACGAGGAAGACGAAGGCGTGTCTCCCTCCTATTGGGCAATTCAAACTTTCGCGCTTATTTTTTTATAATTTTGGCATAATATTTGTTTTGTTATATAATAATTATTATCCATTATAATGACAAATGAAGTGCAGTGTTCCAGTGGTCAAGGGGAGCGTTTCTTAAGGCATTGTTGGCTGGAGGTCAGGGGTTCGATCCCTGCCTCCAACACTTTACATTTTTCTTTGTATTATTATGCAATCAGGTGCAAACCCATAGAGGAAGCCCATCATACTCCTTCAAATCACCAGGCGCCAGATGGCCTCCAGGCCAAATCTGATGGTCCAGAGGGGAGATCCATCATACACTCAAGTCAGCGCATGTGTGGAGAATCAGCAAAGTCAAAAGAGGCTTGCACTATTGGGCCTCGAAAACTGCTAATCTCACCCCTTGATCTGGGCCCAAACCCCCCTTTTGGTTATTTCTTTCTCTATTTTCTTTCTTTTATTTATTTATATTGTTTATTATTTTTATTAATTTCACTAACCAATTAAGTTTTTCCTCATAAAATAAAAAAAAACACAAAAATATATTTTATTTATTAAAATTAAATTCAACTTTATTTTTGTAAATAAATCAATTCAATTAACTTAGTTTTAATTAGGTATAATTTTTAATATCTTTTGCAAATAATTAAAATTAATGTAGAAAATTAAGTTTTTACTAACTTTGATCAATTTTATTTTTATTTCTTTAAATATCCAAAACTCCAAAAATATTTTAATTAATTAATTAATTTAATTGTTAATTTAGATTTAATTCCTTTTAATTCAAAAATAACCAAAAAAAATCACTTTCTTCAAAAAGGGTCAAAACCCTAAAAAATGCGCCCGATTTAATTTTCTCGCACGCTATCCATTTATCATATTATTGTACTTGCTCTCGGAATGTAATAGCTTTAAATATGACCTTTCATATTTTTTATCGCTTTATTTACTTTCCGCAATTTAATTTCAAGGGTTGTTTTTGGCGATGTAAATACCCGACGCCTTGTAATAGTTAGATTTAATTTCCGCAATCTATAAACTGTTAGATGTTTGGTAATAGGGAATGCATGACAAGATCGAATGTATGAACTTAAAATCAACATAGCTCACCGTGACATGTACAAAGATAAAATAACTGTAAAATGACACACTCGCACATGCGCACTCTTAGGGTACACCCCACTTGGTTGCCTTCGAACGTGGTCATTGAGTATAGGAAGTTTTAGAGGTCGCCCTCTTGTCCAAAGATCATAGTTGTCTCGAAACGGTTGCTTCGGAAAAATGATCTAAGACATTAGGGTTACCGCTAAGGCGTCCTAACGTTGCTTTAGTGACCACACGTCCCTTAATCAAATTGGCCCTTAAAACTCCAACGACGATGCTACCTACTCATCAATAGTGGGCTAGCATTGTTTAAAGGACATTAGCACAGTTTAATTCCCTTTTCGAGTAGGTAGATGGTTCTTAAGTACTTGCTCTCTCAAAACAAAATAAAAACTTTTCGCACTTATACCTTTCAAACAAAAACTTCCTTCAAACCCATAAACACAAAGAAAAGCAATTTTTGAAAACACTTTGAGCAAGTACCTAAGAGCCCGTGGATAACCACGGATAGAAAGGGTGCTAACACCTTCCCTTTCTATAATCTACCCCCCGAACCCGAGAAACATCTCAAAAAAGGAATTTTTCTGTGCTTTTTTCCTTTCCTTGTTGGATAAAATAAAAGACGGTAGTGACTCTTGCTTACCGCGACATTTTGCAAAAACAAACGCAAAACGCGAACCAGCATTCCAAAAAAACAGTCAGTTCTCTTCCCACCGTATCACAGGTAGTAATCGCCCAAAGATTCCTTCATCATCCTGCTGAGGTAGTAGTCATCCAAGATTCCTTCAACATCCTGCTGAGGTAGTAATTGTCTAAGATTCCTTCATCATCCTGCTGAGGTAGTAATCGTCTAAGATTCCTTCATCATCCTGCTGAGGTAGTAATCGTCCAAGATTCCTTCATCATCCTGTTGAGATAGAAGTCATCCAAGATTCCTTCATCATCTATTTGGAGTAGCAATCGTCTCGGATTCCTTCATCACACGTCATTATCAAAAAAGACCTTCTCTGGTTAGATTTATTTCTTCCAGTTAAAATAGGCAATCAGAGACCTTCAAATACAGTCCAACAATCATTTCTAGATGGCATCTTTAAGCCCATCTCCAACAACTATCTATTACCACTCCAAATGGCATCTTTAAGTATATTCCCCACATAATCAACTAACACATCTTCGAGTGCAAATTTTCTGGGCACTCTAGTGTTCAATCATCTTCCACCTTCAAGTCACGAATGGCAGAATTACCAATCTAACTCTTCAGGTGTAAGAAGATTGAACAGGGGCAGTTGTTGCACCCCAAAATTTGCCCTCTCATTTTACAAGAGATCACCCTGGATCCCAGATTCGCTTATGTGATGCGGTGGGAGAACTGACTTGAGGTTTTGCGTTTGTGTTTGAAAAATGTTGCGATTAGCAAGAGTCGCCACCGACTTTTCTTTTATCCAAAAGGAAAGGTAAAAAAGCACAGGAAAGACCTTTGAGATGTTTTCTTGAGTTCGGGGGGTAGATTATGAAAAGGGAAGGTGCTAGCACCCTTTTCATCCATGGTTTTCCATGGGCTCTTAGTTACTTGTTTAGATCACTTGCTTTTGCTTTGAAATTGTTTGAAATGGTGCTTTGTGTGCTTTTGAAAGTATTTTGAAAAGAGGCCATTTGTTTAGGCAATCTCTGTAATTATTCTCGTTTGTAAGAATGTATACAAATATGTTTGTCTTTTGAAAAAATGTTTCAATAATTTGAAAGATGTTTGGAAAATGCTTCGAAATGTGTGTGTGTTTTTGAAAATAGCAAGGATTGTTTTGAAGTTGATCAAGTAACTAGAAGCATTCTACCTACTCAAAAGTCTTCCTTGTACATTTTTATTCCTTTGACATTATTGATTTACCATTGATTTGGTAAACAACCCTATCTTTGGATGTTAAACGGGACGGGCATGGGTCATCGTAAGACCATGATAGCAATGTTGCCAAGTATCTTTAGCATTTTGAGGGACCAAGATCATTTGTTTAGGCAACCTTTTAATAGCGTCATCGAGGGACTATGATCTTATTTTGTATTGTTTTGCCAAGATACTTTGCATGCATACCATGGCCATTTTCTTTTAGGCAACCAAGTGGATGAAACCCTAAGGGTGCTTGTGTGCAATGTGTGTCATTTTACATGCATTTTGATTGTCTTGGATTATGTCATTCTATTTGTTTGTTTTTGGTCTTATCATGCAAAACCCTAATTTACTACATAAGTATAAATGCGATAAATTGCGTAAAGTAAAAACTAAACTATTACAACAATTATTATGGGAGGGGGGATACAAGTTTTTGAATGGGGATATTGCACAAAAAATAAACCCTAATATACTATTACAACCCAATTGAATTATGTGCAAATAAATAAATAAACAAATAATTAAAGTGCAATGCAAATGTATTTATGCAAAAATGTTGTGTTTGATTTTTTTGTATGAGAAAATAAATTATTTAACCTTAGAAATAAGAGAGAAATATTAGTATTATTTTTGAAAGGGGAAACCCTGATTTTGATTAAAAGAAATATATGTTCTATATTAATTATTTTGTCCATTCTTTGTACAAGAAAATAATAAATAATAATATGTACAAATATTAAAAATTAAAATATGTATGAAAATAAATATTTTATGTATAAAATAATAAAATAAAAAATGTGTAGTATATTATATTATTTACAAGTTTTATTTAAGAAAATAGAATCTATTTGTCCAAATAAACTATTTTTATGTGAGAAAATAAATAAATAAATAAATAAAATAAAGTGTGAAAATAAATAAATTATTTTTGGGTATTTTTTATCATTAGAAAAAATAAATGCAAGTAATAAAATAAAAAATATGCAAGAAAATATGAAAATATAAGAAATAAGTCAGGGGGTATAAAAGGAATTCAGGGGGTGTAAAAAATAAAACCAAAAAGGCCAAAAGCGCCAAAAAAGCCCAAGACAACTCAGCTTTGTCCATGTCCTTGGTTTCTTCTTCCTTGCGCGCATTTTCAACTCAACCCTGCAACTTGCTATTCTTTGCACAAAAACAAAAACTTGCAACATGAAACATGTAGCATTTTTTATCACGATTTCAATGATATAAGATTTGTAAACTAACTTTAAAAGATCGGAGAGAATTTAATCACCCCTAATTCCTGACCTAATTTTTTCATGAACTTCAAGCTTCAAATTCTCATGGCACAGTTAATATAAATGACAAATATGCATATGTACAACTTCACCAAGTTAAGGACTACATTTTTGCTTCACAAATCGTGGCTTGAGGATGCCTAAATAGAGAGATAAAGTTTTGAAAAATACCTCCTTCATCTAGATTTGAATATGGCAATGTGGGGACTTTGAGTGAGGCCTGAGGATCGTGTGAGCTTCCTTGAAGTTCCCTCAAGGTTTTCCAATGCTTAGCTGGCTTTGTGGATGGCTGAAACTCCCTGTAGAAGTCAGTCTACAACCTCCAAGTTTGAAAATGGTGATGTCTGAAACAGAACTAAAAATTGCAAGATGAATGCTTGAATAGCTTTGATAGGATATATGTAATGTGTTTGAAGTCTTGAAACAAGAAACGCACGAGCCAAAAATGAAATGGCAAGAGTTTTACAGAACTGCAATGTTTCGGCAGAAATTTTAAGTTTTTGAGTTTTGGTGAGTTTCAGATCATAAGCATTCATGTCCTGGCTTGTGATAAGTTTGTGAAGATGTATAGAGTGATACAAAGCCACCCTTTATCAGCTTGTACCAGTTCTGACCTCTTTGGCCAACTTTCTTGTATTTGAAGAAAAGTGACAAGACTTATGCAACATGCTTGTACTAGCTATCTCAAGGGCTGATAATAGTTGGTATGCTTTGCTTAATTCCTATGGAAATTGTCTGCACCGTGAGATAAAGTCCAAGGCTCAAGGATGATAAAGTTGGAAAAGCTTGCTTTATGAAAATGGCAATGTGCCCTTTATGCCATTTATGGATTTATTCCTTGTACAATGCTTCAAAGGCAAAAATAAAGCCATTATCCAATGAGTTAGAATTTAATTATGGAGTGTAGAAGGATCTTAGGACCTTTAATGCAAGGTACAAGCATGCTTGATCAGATTTGCAACTTGGTGCATTGTGAAAATGGCTTGAACAAAAATGACAAAATGCCATTTTCTCTTCTTCGATTCTCCCTAACCACAAATGATCTTGGAGAGTTATTGCCATTTTGGAAAGCTTGTAATGTGCTCTACAATCCATATTTGAAATTCATTTTGATATACCTCTTGGAACTAGGTGAAAAATGTCCATGAAGTTGGGTCAAAAACCTGCCTAAATTAGGGCAAATTTTCACTAAGTTATTTAGTTCATGGACCCCTATTCACAAATTCATAACTTGAGATCCAAACATCTTTTGGGAAAACTTTGTGAATCAAAGTTGTATATTTAATGGAGGAATACAACTTTCATGTTGGAAGTTTCCTTTGAATCCAATTTCATCATGGTGAAAAGGTTGTGAGAAGTTGGGAAAAAATAAGAAAATTTCCATACTTAGAAATTTTCTAAGTTATGAAAAAATTTCAAATTAAAACCCTAATTTGCAAAATTGGTTTTCTTGGTCAACAAGTTTAATATTTTGACATGTCTTGATGAATTATGACCCTTGGCACTTGATTTTGACCAAAAAGTTAAAGTTTGACTTTTCAGTGCACAGTTGACTTTTGATCAGTTGACTACAAAATTCATATGTCAATCCTATCTACTTGAGATCTTTTGAACTATGAAATTAGGTCAAGATGATGCCATTGAGTCCTTGAAATCATGTTTGAACCCAATTGGTCATTGGCTAGGTTAAAAATCAGAAATTGCCCTTTCTCAGTCAAAACCCTAATTTTGACCATTTTGACCTTTTGATTATCTGATCAAATTTCTTGTGGGATTGTGATCCAAACTTGATCAAATGGTTCATATGAGTCTAAAATGTTGTTGTGGATCAAAAATTATGAAGTTTGACTGTAAATTGGCCATGGTTGACCTTTTCCCCAATACAGCTAATTTTTAGGTCAACTGTCCAATTGACTGGTCAAAAATGTGGTTTGAGGCTTGAAACTTGGTATGAGAATCTTAAAGGTCCAACATGATGTATGAAAGTCACATGAATCATTGATGGTCCAAAAATCCTTGTGCAAACTCAAACTCTAATTTCAGGTCATCAGTGCAAGATGAGGTGTCTTGAGCTGATCAAACTCTAATCTTGTCTTGAGTCCAAGAAGTCTTGAGAGGAAAATCTTGATAAATGAGAGGGCATATTTTGGGGTACAATAGCTGCCCCTGTTCAATCTTCTTGAACCTGAAGAGTTAGATTGGCGAGTTTGCCTTTCGTGACTCGAAGGTAAAAGATGATTGGACACTAGAGTGCCCGTAAATTTGCACTCGTCAAAGTGCAGTTGAGGGAATGGGCTTAAAGATTCCATTTAGAGAGGTGACAGAATCTTGTCGGAGATGGGCTTGTAGATGCCATCCAAGAATGTTTGTTGAGTTGTAAGTTGTAAGTCAGAAGAATGAGTATTCAGAATGGTGTCCGTGTCTGGAACATATCTGAACTGTATCTGGAGACTGAATTTGTATGGGTAAAGAAATAGCAGTCGTGTCTGGAGCTTATCCGAGCTGTGAATCTGAATAAGTAACAGAATGACTTCCGTGTCTAGAGTGTATCTGAACTGTATCTAGAATTTGAAATCTGAATAAGTAACAGGATGACTTCCATGTCTGGAGTGTATCTGAACTGTATCTGAAGGTTTGAGAAATAGAATGGCTTCCGCGTCTGGAGCGTATCTAAGCTGGGGAAAATCAGAATAAGTGACAGAATGGAATCCGCACCTGAAGTGTATCTGGACTATATCTGAACTAGGATTTGAATGGATAACAGAATGACTTCCGTGTCTGGAGTGTATCTGAACTGTATATGAGGTTGAGATTTGAATGAGTATCATAATGGCATCCTTGTCTGGAGCGTATCTAAACTGTATCTGATATCTGAATCTGAATGAGCAACAAAATGACTTCCGTGTCTGGAGTGTATCTGTACTTGAAATCTGAATGAATAGCAGAATGACTTCCGTGTCTGGAGTGTATCTGTAGTGTATCATGATTGCATATTGTTAAACAGTAGTTATTAAACTTATCCTGAAAGGGTTAAAAATGTTAGCTGAAACACAAAGTTATGTTGCATGAAATGTATGATGCAATATATGTGTTTTATCAATGTTTATGACATATGGATGTAATGTATGTGCATGTAAGTTGATCTGCTGTATTACTGAGGAAAATAAATCCTTGACAGCTGGGGATAATAAAACCCTTGACTGTTGAGGATAAGAAATCCTTGGTTCCTGTTGGGGATGTGAGGATGCTTCATGTCTTGAAGTTGGAGTATTGACAAAAATATCTGTTGCAAACAATGCCATATACTGCCTGAGTAATCTGCTTGGGGAATCCAGAGAATTTTGATGACTTCCACTGGGGGTTACACAATGGGAAACCATGATCTGCTGGAGAATAAGGAAGACTTTGATGACTTCTGCAGGGAACTAATAAGGATAATCTTCATTCCGTTGGGGAGTGTGATACGGTGGAAGAACTGACTGTTTTTTGGAATGCTGGTTCACGTTTTGCGTTTGTTTTCGCAAAATGTCGCGGTAAGCAAGAGTCGCCACCGACTTTTATTTTATCCAACAAGGAAAGGAAAAAAGCACAGAAAAATTCCTTTTTTGAGATATTTCTGAGTACGGGGGATAGATTTATAAAAAGGGAAGGTATTAGCACCCTTTCTATCCGTAGTTATCTAAGGGCTCTTAGGTACTTGCTCATCATTTTCAAAATTATTTTCTTTGTGCTTGTGGGTTTTGAAAAGTTTTTGTTTTAACTTCGATTTAACTCTTGCGTCTGTCTTCAAGAGTGTAATGAAGTGTTTTTGAAAACTTTGTTTGTAAAAGAGTGTAAGTGTGAAAAAAAGTTTTGGATGAGCAAGTATCTAAGAACTAATCTACCTACTCGAAAAAGGAATTGTTCTATACTAATTACCTTTAGACAATGATATCCCACTATTGGCGAGTAGGTAGCACCGTCGTTGGAGTTTGAGGGTCAATTCAAAAGAGGGACATACGGTCACTAAAGCAATGTTAGGACGTCTTAGCGGTAACCCTAATGTCTTAGATCATTTATCCGAGGCAACGATATCTGAGGTAACTTTGATCTTTTAGACAAGAGGGCGACCTCTAAAACAACCTATACTCAATGACCGTTTACGAAGGCAACCAAGTGGGAGTGTACCCTAGGAGTGCGCATGTGCGGGTGTGTTGATTTCAGTTATTTTTATCTTTTCACAATTAAGGGTGATCTAACTGTTTTAAGATTAAGCATTCATTCTTGTCATGCAAACCCTATTATCAAACCTCTAACAGTTGAATATTTGCAGAAATTAAAGTGCGGAATTTAAATTAACTATTACATGGCGTCGGGTATTTACATCGCCAAAAGCAAACCCTTTGAAATTTAAAAGCAGAAAAATAGATAAATGTCCTAATTAATTATTACAAATCGGGAGCAGATACAATAATTTGGATAAAGAAAAATAAAGCGCGCGAGAAACTTGAATCGAATGCGAAACTAGGGTTTTGACACTCTTAATTAAAAGAAAATGTTTTTGTTGTTTTTAGTATTTTTTTTAAGAAAAGAGATTAAATCCTAAAATATAAATGCTAAATTAATTAATTAATAAATTAAAAAATAATTAAGTGACATATTTTTGGAGTTTTGTTAATTTAGGAAAGAAAATGAAATGATTAAATTAGTGTTAAAACCTATTGATTCTAATTAATTTTAAATATTTACAAAAATCATTTAAAGTTATCTAACATTAATATCCTAATTAAATTAATTAATATTTATTAATGAAAAATAAAATTCTAAAATTTAATTGGATAGAAAATATTTTTGGTGATTTTGATAAAAAAGAAAATTAATTTTGGTTAGTAATTAAATAAAATAAAATAAATTAATTAATGAAATATAGAGGAGAAAATATAAAGAAAGAGATTGGGCCTGATTTTTAAGGGTGTGCATAGCAATTTCTGGGCCCAATTGAGGAGAGGTCCGTTTGACTTTTGCCATCCAGTGTAGCATGTTTGACTTGGTCCATGGTGTGCTTGCAATGGTGGCTACCAGATCTGGCCATCTGGCCATCTGGCGCTTTGATGAGGAAGGAATATGGTGGATGTTTGTCTTATGCATGCACTGAATATCCTGAAATAAAATGAGAAAATAACAAATGCTGGAGGCAGGGATCGAACCCCTAACCTCCAGCCTTCAACTCCTTAAGACCTGCGTGGCAACCACTGGGCTATGTTGTTCTTATTGTTAACATAATATAAAATAATAATAATATAACAAAACAAATGCTAGTGGACAAGAATCAGAAAAACGCGCCAATGTTTGAACAAGCCAGTGAGGGGATGACACTTCATCGTCTCCTTCCTCTGCACCGTGGCTAAAAATCCAATGACCTATTCCCACGGACGCTGTCCATCACTATAACCCTGTCCACTCTCAAAATCCCCCACGAGCCATGGAAATGATATCTAAGGCCATGGTTGAGTTCGTCTCACTCTCCTGATCACAACCATACCCATCATGAAGGCTAATTGTACCTGAAAACAAAAACCCTAAAAGCAAATTCGAAACCCTAACAATGGTGGATTTCAATTCAGTCCATATAAATGAAATTGGCTATTGTAAAAAGTTTGCAAACATCATGGTGATCAAGAATATGCAATTATTTTACACTATGGATACAAGAATAATGTTAATCGAATTCAAGAACATAGTGATACCGTGACGGGCTTACAACGCGTTATAGGGCTTGAAAACGATTGGTCTCGATTGCTTTAGGTTATGGAGACTGCCAGGAAACGATTGGGAGAGGTATCGAGCCTTGAGGACGCCTCTAAGTGGGATTTTGATCTCACACTTTTTGCTTCTTTTTGCCAATTCTGTTCTTGCTCTAGCGCGCCTCTCTAACCCTGATTTTGATCTGCACCCAACCCTTATGTAACAAAGAATGAATCTAAGTCCATAATTGATCCAAATCTCCCTCCTTTAATCCTTTTTTATTTGATTTGATTTGCTTCTTTAAAACTTTCCAAAATTGGTCCAAATCCAATCTCTTTGTACACATATGACTTGATGCGAATTTGATGATGGCTAGCTGTGATTTAAGACCTGAAATCATCACAAAATCTCTTGTTATCAATGTTTTAGATTTTTATTTTATTTATTTTGATTTAAATCAAATTAATTCAAATAAAAATCAAAATAATTAATAAAAATATGATATGGACAAGTGGAAAGGGCTAGAGAACGTGGGCTATGATGCCAACTCAAAACAAGTGAAAAGGAATGGGCCCATTTGGCAAAATTTGAAGTTTTGGGGATAGTTGACTTTTGGCAATTTTGCAAAAAAGGTAAACTTCAACAAAGCATAACTTCCTCCATTTTGACTCTTTAGAATTGTTCTTGGACTTTTTAGAAAGCTTGAGATGTCCTTTAAACAACCCTTTTAGTTTCATCTCAATTTGATATTCCATTCTCATGTATGAAGCTTTGACAAAAAAGGTGTTTTTGTTGACTTTTCAAAATGACCTATAATGTCCAAATTCATAACTTCTTGTGTATGCATATTTTGAACTTGGGAGATGAAGATGGATTGTAGGGAATTTAATCCTATTAAAAATTAGCTTTGGATGGGTCATTTCTCATAACGTATGAGAAAGTTATGCTTGGTCAAAGTTGGGTTGACTTTTCCTACAAAACCCTAATTTAGCAACTTTTGAATCTTGATGAATTGTGAGCAATCCTTGATGAATCATGATCAACCCTTGATAAAATGATGAAATATACTTCAAAATGAGAATGTTGACCACAAATCTTGAAGTTTGACTGTATGTAGGTCACAATTGACTTTTTCCCTAGCACAATCGATTTTTGGACCTTTGAGCAATTGACTGAGCAAACTTCCTCTGCAAGGCATGAAACTTGACATGGATGATCTTGAGAACATATTAGGACATTTTTTAGCAGTTTGGACCACTTGGACTCAAATATCTTGATGCAACATGAAACCCTAATTTGGACTGAACTGCCTTAGGAGAGAGCTTGTCTGGTCAACCCTTGGACTACCTTGAGCAACTTGGGGATCTTTCTTGAAATGTTTTGAGAAATATGGGAGGGAAAATTTTGGGGTACAACAGCTACCCCTATTCAATCTTCTTAAACCTGAGGATGTAGATTGGCTTTCGTGCCTTTCGTGATCCGAAGGTGGAAGAGGATTGAACACTAGAGTGCCCTGAAATTTACACTCGCATGAAGTGGCAATTGCCTTGCGATATCGGGAATGGGCTTACAGACGCCATTTGGAGATTGCTGACGAGGAGATGGGCTTAAAGATGCCATCCTGAGAAGTGTCGATCGCATAAGAGATTCCTTAGCGAGAGCTTGTACACCTGTTGTTGAGGGACATTCCGCTGGGAGAGTCTGATCTTTGTTGAGAGAAGTAGAATTTTAGGAGCTTCGTCGTCCGTCATTCTGTTGGTGAGTCGTCTCTGCTGAGATTTAGGAACTCGTCCGTAATTCAACTGAGAAACATTTTTGTCGGGATTTAGGAACTTGCCCGTAATTCAACTGAGGAACATCTTTGCTGAGATTTAGGAACTCACTCGTAATTCAACTGAGAAAACATATCTGCTGAGATTTAGGAACCTGTCCGTAATTCAATTGATGAAACAATTATGCTGAGGTTTAGGAACTCGCCCGTAATTCAACTGAGAAAACATCTCTGCTGAGATTTAGGAACCTGTCTGTAATTCAACTGAAGAACATCTTTGTCGAGATTTAGGAAACTCGCCCGTAATTCAACTGAGAAAACATCTCTGCTGAGATTTAGGAACATGTCCGTAATTCAACTGATGAAACAATTATGCTGAGATTTAGGAACTTGCCCGTAATTCAACTGAGAAAATATCTCTGCTGAGATTTAGGAACTTGTCCGTAATTCAACTGAGGAACATCTTTGTCGAGATTTAGGAATTCTCCCGTAATTCAACTGAGAGAACATCTCTGCTGAGATTTAGGAACCCGTCCGTAATTCAACTGATGAAACAATTATGCTGAGATTTAGGAACTTGCCCGTAATTCAACTGAGAAAATATCTCTGCTGAGATTTAGGAACCTGTCCGTAATTCAACTGAGGAACATCTTTGCCGAGATTTAGGAACTCGCCTGTAATTCAACTGAGAAAACATCTCAGCTGAGATTTAGGAGCTTGTCCGTAATTCAACTGATGAAACAATTATGTTGAGATTTAGGAACTTGCCCATAATTCAACTGAGAAAACAACTATGCTGAGATTTAGGAACCTGTCTGTAATTCAACTGAGGAACATTTTTGTCGAGATTTAGGAACTCGCCCGTAATTCAACTGAGAAAACATCTCCGTTGAGATTTAGGAACCTGTCCGTAATTCAACTGATGACCATATTTGTCGAGATTTAGGAACTTGCCCGTAATTCAACTGAGAAAACATCTCCACTGAGATTTAGGAACTTGTCCGTAATTCAACTGAAGCAAAAGCTTTGTAGCTCGAATTTTGTGAGAATATTTCCTGAAAGGTAAAGGTTAGCTGTATGTAATGCATGATATGTATCAAGCGATGATGTTCTCAAAATAAATGAGATTATGCTGTATGATGCGTATGCATGTCATGATGTATGGTAATGTGATGTTTTGGAGCTGGGGAAAATAAATCCCGGATTGCTGCTGGAGAAAAGAAGTGAATTCTTCGTTTCCGCTGGAGATAGTGGATGAAGATGATTGTGAGAATAAACCTGCAGGAGAGGATAACTCCGTTGGGGAATAAACTGACGAGAGAATGACTATGTGGGGAAGAGATGCTCTGCCGGAGGATTATGTTGAAAAATCCAGCTGGGGATGGATTACCGTAGCTGGTGATGATGAACCCTGTCAGGGATTGAACTTTTGCTTTGTGAAAGGAATGAATTCCGCTTGGGATGACTTTCCAAAAGTGACCTTACTGGGGATAGCCTTTTAGACTTTACTGGGGATAATCTTCAAACTCCACTGGGGATGATTTTTTATACTCCACTGGGGATGATAAGACTTTTTAGTACTGATGGTAGATAAACTCTGCTTGGGGAGAATATTACTGATTCATCCACAGTTGTGAGTCTCAGTTGGGGAGAGCTAACACCACTATCTTTCTCTTACTCTGCGGGGAATGAATGTACTTTCAAATGTTTCCTCCAGCTAGGTCTATCCTTATACCTGGTGGACAGAGCAACTGTACGGCTTAGACATTTCTCTTTTGCCCCTATTTCTGATATTACAAGTACTCGTCTTTTGTTTCGCATGTAAATATTTATGAGCAGCAATCAATGTCAAATGCATATATCAAAAACTTGAACATTGGACGTTCTTTGCAAAACAAAACAGAAAAAGGAAAGCAATTTGAAATCTCTTTGTAAAAATGACTTGTATTGATTTTGAAGTTAGCCTGTAAATAGGCATTTTTGTACAAGATACTGACGTCCTAGTAAGAGAACGCCGCCAAACAAATAGAATTTATACAACTTGTTAAAAACAAAGAAAAACAGCTATGTGAAAAATCCCACTGGATTCCAACTCTGTTATTGCCTTTATGTCCTCGAGCATCTCATCACTTTGATACTTGGCTGAAGGTAGATCAGATTGATTAGTATTGTCTGAGCTTGATAGTCGATACCGAAGTCTGGTTACAAAGTGATCCAATGAGACATAGTGTTACGCTTTAATCCCTAATTTTTGCCTGGACCTCCTTTTCGGGTTTTCAGTCCACCAGGATACCCTTTTTTGCCCAAGCCGCCTTTTCAGGTTTTCGACTTGCCGGGTGTACAGTTTTTTCGTTTTCATCCCTTATTTTTTCCCAAACCCTTTTGGTTCGCCGGGAAGCCCTTATTTTTGCCTAGGCCAGTCAACCTAGCGGGTCTTTGATTATGCATACTATTTTTTCAATATGTTTGCATTGACGGGGTGAGGAAGGTCGTCACCATCCATGGTGGTTAGAATCATGGCTCCTCCTGAGAAAATGTTCTTAACTACAAATGGCCCTTCGTACGTAGGGGTCCATTTGCCCCTGGGATCACCTTGAGGTAGAATGATGCGCTTGATCACTAGATCCCTAACTTGATACTCTTGTCGTCTGACTTTCTTGTTAAATGCCTTGATTATCCGTTTTTGATACGTTTGACCATGACAAATAGCGGTAAGTCTCTTTTCGTTGATTAAGTTCAGCTGATCAAGCTGGGTCTGGATCCAGTCTTCTTCGCTCAAACCTGCGTCCTTCATAATCCGAAGAGAGGGTATCTGAACTTCAATGGGCAAGACGGCCTCCATACCATATACCAAGGAATAGGGTATTTCCCTTGTTGACGTCCGTGCTGAGGTACGGTACCCATGAAGAGAAAATGGTAACATCCCGTGCCAATCTTTGTATGTCACCATCATCTTCTGCACAATCTTCTTAATGTTCTTATTAGCCACTTCTAAAGCCCCATTCATCTTCGGTCGGTAAGGAGAAGAGTTGTGATGTTGTATCTTGAACTGCTTGTAGAGCTCGGTGATCATCTTATTATTGAGATTTGTACCATTGTCCGTAATGATCCTCTCTGGTACACCATATCGACAGATCAGATTGTGTCGAATAAATCGTGCCACGACGTTCTTGGTCACTGTAGCAAAGGAAGTTGCTTCAACCCACTTCGTAAAGTAATCAATTGCTACCAAGATGAAACGATGCCCATTGGACGCAGTAGGTCTGATCTCACCAATCATATCAATGCCCCACATTGCAAAAGGCCAAGGAGTTGTCAAGACGTTCAGAGGAACTGGAGGTATGTGCACCTTATCAGCATAGACTTGGCACTTATGACAGGTCCGAGAATGCTGATAACAGTCGGTTTCCATGGTAGACCAATAAAATCATGCCCGTAGGATTTTCTTTACCATAGTATGTCCACTGGAATGAGTCCAAAAAGTTCCTTCATGTAACTCTACCATAATCCTTTCTGCCTCGTTCTTATCCACACATCGTAGTAAGGTTGAATCATGATTACGCTTATAAAGGATACCATTACTGATGAACAACTTTGCCGCGAACCTCCTCAGAAACTTTTTATCATTAACAGATGAACCTTCGAGGTATTCTTGAGCTTCAAGATATCTTTTTACCTCATGGAACCAGGGCATATCTATTACCTCTTCAGTCTCAATGTCACAGCAATGTGCCGGTTCGTCCAACCTCTCAATGGTAATCTGGGGAGCTTCATTGTCCCATCTGACCTTGAACATAGAAGACATCGTAGCTAGCGCGTCCGCCAACTGATTCTCCTCTCTAGGGAAGTGTTCAAAGGTTATCTCCTCAAAGTGTGGAAGCAACATCAACACATACTCCTTGTAAGGAATAAGATTTGGGTGTTTCGTATCCCACTCGCCCTTGATCTGACTGATCACGAGAGAGGAATCTCCGAATACACTTAAGAACTTAATCCTTAGGTCAATAGCTGCTCAAAGGCCCATGATGCATGCTTCATACTATGCCATGTTGTTGGTGCAGTTGAAACATAGTCGGGCGGTGAACGGAGTATGAGAGCCTTCAGGAGATATGATCACGGCACCAATGCCATTAACCAAAGCGTTTGAAGCTCCATCAAAGTACATAGACCATCGGGATCCCTCCTCAGGTCCTTCATCCGGTCCAGGTGTCTCACAGTCAGTCACCAACATTATATTCTCATCCGGGAATTCAAAGTTCATAGACTGGTAATCATCCACTGCCTGATGCGCCAAATGATCTGCTAACACACTTCCCTTAATTGCTTTTTAGGTCGTGTATTGGATTTCATACTCAGTCAAGATCATCTACCATCTTGCTATTCTCCCAGACAAGGCATGCTTTTTGAAGATATACTTGATTGGATCCATCTTTGATATCAATAGAGTAGTATGAGTCAGTGTTGTACCCCAAAATTTGCCCTCCCATATTCTTCAAGAAATTGCCAAGTAAAGCTGCAAAATCTCCCCAAGGGTTGCACAGTTCAAGGGCCTCCTAAACAGTCAAAATTAGGGTTTTGATTATGACAAAGAAAATGAAGTTTCCAAGGGTCCAATCAAGTCCCACATGCCTACAAATATGGTCAAGCATCCTCATACCAAGTTTCAAGACTTTCAGCACAAAATTGCACAATCAAAACCCTAATTGCACTACAATCAACTGTAGGGGCAAAATGGTCATTTGACAGTCAAAAGTTCAAATTTTTGGTCAACATCTCATTTTGAAGCCACAAACATCATTTGATCAATGCTTGATCATGATTCTCAAAGCTTGGCTCAAAAATCATCAAGATGCAAAAGTTTCCATAATTGGACAGTTGGAAAAGTCAACTGTAAATTGACCAGGGCATAACTTTCACATGGATTATCAGAAAAATTCCATCCAAAGCTCATTTTGAAGAGAAAGACATTTCCTACAACCCATCTTCATACTTCAAGTCCAAGAAATGCTCTCACAAAAAGTTATCAATTTCAACATTATAGGTCATTTTCAAAAGTCAACAAAAAGGGACTTTAAGTCAAAGTCCATAACTTTAGATTGGTAAATCAAAATGACATGGGACCAAAGGCATTGGTTAGAGGACTCAAAGACCTTTCCAAAATGTCCAAGAACATGAGCAAAGCTTAAAAATTGAGCAAGTTATTCCTTGTGGAAGTTGGGAGGTTTTTGGATATTTTGAAAAGTCAACATTGTTTCAAATGACCTAAAATTGCTAATGGGCCTCTTTTTCTTCCACAATTCATTATCCAAGGCATGTGCACGACCATTTGGCCCAAAGGGAAGTTTTTTTTCATTTTTTATTTATTTATTTGGATTTTTATTATTAATAATTCATTTAAATTAATTTAAATACATGAAAAATGTTAAACCTAATGTTTCAAATCTTTTTATGCATATAATATCTCCAATATTTCGTGCAAATCAGATTAGGGAAGAATTGAAGGTGATTGGATATGATTGAGAGCAAATGTGCATGAAAAGATTGGAAAATATTTTTCCATAAAAATCAAATATCCATACATCAATTCTTTGATTCCTTGGACAAGAAACTTAACCTAAATCATTCATCTATACATACACAAGCAAACCCTCGTGCCCATTACCGGAAAGCTGCGCCATAGACAAGAAACAACACTTGAATTTTTTGCTTGAAAACTCAAATCTGAAAACACACTTGCAGGTTGATTCAAGCCTCAATACTTATTCCATTGGCTTGCTGAGAGTTCAAGGAACACATACAGATCAAAATCATCGCCCCTAACACAAGGAATAGGTAGCACGACTATGGCCGGTTCAAGCTTTTTTCAGTTTTCTTGAAACATCATTCATGCATTATTTGTGAATTCTAATATTGGATTTGTGCTTATTATGTCATTCTGATGCTAACTGTGTAATTTAATTGTATTTTTATCACTCACACGCGAAATCGCCATTAAAGCATCCTAGGTTTTCAGACTTGCAAAATTAGGGATTCTCTTATCCAGAAAAATTGGAGCACAAGACCCAGACCATTAAAATCAGGACCTTCATACAAACTCAGTGATGGGGTCGCGCTCAATTTATGAGCCACCCTGAGCTAATCGCTATTTTTTAATATGGGGTATAAGGGGACAGTTCCAAAACCGTTGCTAATGATGTTTTGTTTCAGAAAAAAAAAGCCAAGCGAAGGAGATGATGAAGTGTCAAAGCACGATAGGGCCATTTGAAATTTCGCGCTGGAATTCAACTAACCATTGTTTTTATTTTATATTGTTTATCTTTTATTATATGTACAAAACGCGCTAGATGGCTCAGTGGCAAGCAATTGTGTTGATGACCTTCAGGACCTGGGTTCGAGCCCCAGGTCCCCCACCCCTTTCACATTATTTTTCTATTAAGGATTCTGTGCAGGTTCACCATGGAGGAATACCATACGTCCAAAATCTCAGCCTGCCACGCGTTCAATCTCATCAATCCAAGGGTCACGACCTAAAGAATATGGTGAACCTCAGTCAACGCCTGGGCACGCTAGTGGAAAAAGTCTACAAGGCCTGAAGCTTATTGGGCTCAAATTGCTAAAGAAAAACCTCCCAAATTAGGGGCAGAACCCCTTAGGTTTGCAAACTTTTTTTACATTCTTTGTTTTTCATTATTTTTACTTTCTTTCAATTATTGTTTTTTTTAATTAATTTAATATGTTCACAAATAATAAAAAACACAAAAAATCAGAAAAGACCAAAATTAAATACCTTTATTTAATTAGTATTTTTTGCAAATAAAATTCATAATTAACTTAGTTTTCTTCTAATTTAGGTTTAAATCTTAACATTTTCTTAAATAATTTAAAATTGGTAGAATTGGCTTTAATTAATTTTTATCCTTTTTTCTTTTCTTTTCACTAATATTTCCTATTATTATTTTTATAATTAAATTGCATGTAAATAATTAGATTATGTTTAGGATAAAATTTAATTCTTTTTTTAATAAATAAAAGCTATAGAATTAGGGTTAATTTAATTTTAATTTCATTTAGTCTTTTTCATTAAAAAAATCATAAAATACAAAAAATACCAAAAACAATTTCTTTTCTTTAATTCAATTAATTTAATAATTTAATTTAATTCCATTAAAAAGGGTCCAACGCCCTCGTTTCAACTTTAATTCAAATCGCGCATTTATTTTCTTTTCGTATAATTTTTATGTACCTCTCCCAAAGCCGTGTAATTAATTTCTCGCATTTTACCTTTATCTTTACTTCTTTATTTATTTTCTGTCAAAATCGGGTCCTGGAAATTTTGGCGATGTGGACCCGCGCCTTTTGTAATAGTTTAGAACTTTACCTTTCTCGCAATTTTTAACTGTTAAATAATGGCATGCAAGAATGAATGGACAAAAATAAAAACAAACGCGTAGATCACCCATGACACGAACAAGATAAAATAAATGAATCTGACACACAAATCACACACCACCCCTAGGGTACGCCTCACTGTTGCCTTGCCTCGAAAGGTGATCGTCGAGTAGAGGATGTCTTAGTAAGTCCTCATGATCCGGGAACCTGGCATGAGGGTAGCTTCTAAGGTATCTTCCCATTGCTCTGGTGATCACCATGTCCCGAACTTCGAATTGACCCGAACATCTCCAACGGTGGTGCTACCTACCTCTCAATGGTGGGATGGCACTACTTTAAAGGACATCTACACAGACGAATTCCTTAGGGTACGTAGACGACTCTAGATACTTGCTCTAATTTCAAAACAAAACAAAATACTTTTCACACCAACACATTTTCAAAAAGCTTTCGAAAGCAATTTTTCAAACACTCTTGAGGACTGATACAAGAGTCGAACTGGAATTTTCAAAGAAACTTTTTAAACCCACAGTTGAAAAGCAAACAAACCATTTTTGAAAACACAATGAGCAAGTATCTAAGAGCCCATGGATAACCATGGATAGAAAGGGTGCTAACACCTTCCCTTTCTATAATCTACCTCCCGAACCGAGAGCAATCTCTTTAAGGAATTTTTCTGTGCTTTTGTCCTTTCCATTTGGAGAAAATAAAAGACGGTGGCGACTCTTGCTTCCGCGACATTTCGCGAACCAGCGTTAAACAGTCAGTTCCAGATCCACCGATCACAGAACTGGCGACTCTGCTGGGGACTTAAACTTTAAGTGAGGTGTACCTTAGGGTTAGTTCATAACTGTGTTTTCAATTATATTGACTTGTCTGCTTTAAATTTGTGGGTTGCATGGGAGTTACATAGATCCTAACTCGGATCTGGGGATACCCTGTTTAGGTAGCATAAGCTGTGAGGGACCTGTCCGGCGTAGACCGACACGGGTGAAACAGTGGCTACGTTGGTGTGGTACCTTGGTATGTACCGATATCCCTTGTGTTGCAACGAGGAGAATATGGGTCTTCTAAGGAGTCATTAAGCACCAACAACCTTAGAACCTTAAATGACCCAACTTGGCCAATAGAACAGTAGCAGTATGCTACGCCCATTGAGGCTAAACTCTCGTAATGGTTCTGGCCGCAAGAAAAGATTGCGATGCTGGAGTTATGACCGATTGAGGGTAGTCAATGATATTGGGATCCTCTAAGAACCCGGTTACTTTTGATAGGACAGGTATGAACCAACCAACTTCAAGAGGGTAATACCCAGACCTCATGCCGGCCTAAACTCTAAGGGTTTCTCTTGTGTGACTTGTGTGCCTTCGTACTTGCCTACTTGCATGTTTGTTATCTGACACTTGAGCTTCTTGCAGGTTTTGTTTGTAGTCCTTAATTAGGACTCATAACAAGGTTTACCGATTTGCTTGCAGGTTTTGTTTTTAGTCCTTAATTAGGACTCATAACAAGGTTTACCGAGTTTCTTGCAGGTTTTGTTTTTAGTCCTTAATTAGGACTCATAACAAGGTTTACCGAATTTTTGTAGGTTTTGTTTATAGTCCTTAATTGGGACTCATGACAGGTTTTACTTGAGTTTCTTGCAGGTTTTGGTTTGTAGTCCTAAATGGGGACTCATAACAGGGTTTACTCACATTACCCCATGCATACCATAACATCATACCATTGCATACATCCTAACCCCTTTCAAGGATCTCAAGGGCTTGTGATGCAGGTCATGATGAATCAAACATCTAGCAAGGGGCAAAGAGGATTTATTTTCCTCTAGCCAAGGTTGTCAGGGGCTATGACCCACTGGATATGGTGAGCCTTTGACCCTTTGAAGAAGGACTCTCCATAATATGCAGTTCCTTCAATCAAGTTACCGGACCCAAATTCTAACAAATTTTCTTGTTTATCCCGTGAGATCCTTGAAAACATTGCATGCATATCATACACATCATTGCATAGCAGGTATCCTTGTTGCAGGTCACTTACCCTTCTCGCTGTTTATTTCAGCAATGGCTTCCCAACAAGATAACCAAGACCTTCTGGCTCAAGAGACTCAGTTTGGGGAAATCCTCCTGAATCTATCCAAGGGGAAGGAGGAGCTAAGGACACTTCTCATGGGGACTTTTGTCAAGAACAGTGCTGAGGATAAAAGGCTGAAACACCTGCAAGCTGAGGTGGATGCATTGAAAATCCAGATGCTGGGGCAGGGGACTGCCATTCAAGGGTTAGCTCAAAGACAAGAAGAGCTAGGAGCGCTCATCAACCAACTGCTTCAGGGTAACCAACTAGGGCAAACGTCTAAGGGTAAAAAGCCAGTCATTGTTCAATCATCCTTGAGACAAGGAGATAAGGGGAGAGCTCCTCAAATGGCTTCAGCGCCGCATATTCAGCATCAACCTCACCAGCTTCAGCCAGACAAGCCCAGGAGGCAATTCACCCAGCTCAACATGTCGTTGTTCCAAGCTTTACAACGCCTGTTAAGATTGAACCTGATCACATTAAGGGCTCATCCCCGGAACCAGAACACAGCATCTCCTGTCTATGATCCCAATAAAAGGTGTGCCTACCACTCTGCCTGTCCAGGACATGATACAAACGAGTGTTGGGCTTTGAAAAACAAGATCCAGGACCTGATTGATGAAGGAGCACTGGAATTCACACAAGATGGTCAGGCTGAATTTTTCTACCATCCCTCCAAGGATCACCATTTGAAGTGACAAGCCCTGAGACTAGAAATTTTTGTTCATTCGAATGTTCAAGTTGCAATTTTCTTTTGTTCAAACACTTACTCATGATTAAACATTGTTATTCCATTAATGCATCGCATATGTCTGTTTTGAAGCAATATATTCGTATTCACTATATGCAAATTATTTTCATATTTTTCTGATGATCAACTCTCAATAATTCAAAGCCTCTTGAGGGAGGATGACGAAAACAATACCGCGATCATTACAGTATGCTTTTGAACAGACCCCGCTGATGAGGTACAGGCATTGTTTCAATCCTTAAACACTGGAGTTATAAGGATGATAATCCCTCGTCAACCCCTCTGAGCCAAAGAAGTAGGAGTTTTTCTTTTCGAAATTTAAAACCCTTAATCATAACCTGAGGCAGGGTAGTCTCTCAGTTGATCCAAGTGCATAACAAATGGCACCAAAGAAGTCCTTACAAAACGAAGAAAGACAGTGATGGTTCCGAATAATCAATAAAGAAAGGCAGTCATTATCTCAAAAAATAAAAAACCCATTAAGTCAAAACCCATGAAGGAGACTTACAACACTGGGGCATCCCGCTGACTGTGATTCCAAAAAAGGAAACAGTTCAGGCAAAAAAAAGAAAGGGATAACAAAAAAATCAGAAAAGAAAGAGGTCTTACAAACCCTCAACAAAAACAAAAATGACTGCCTATTCAGAATAAATCATCAATATCTGAACCATCATTGGAACATCAGGACAAAAACTCAAATAAAGTCTAACGCATGATCAACTGAGTTTAGGTTTGGAGAACATCACGAAGAGTGGGTGGGTACAAATAATTTGAGCCTTTATCCTTTGTTTCTTAAACCGTGAACCAGGCCACGTTATAACCCTTAAAAGTCCTAGCTGAAGCATGGGTTAGTTCGAAAGCATACTGTTACGAAAGGTATCCTGACTCCTTAAGGCTCGTAGTAAAATAACGAGTTGACATCACGTTTTACAAACAATCACTTGTTTTATGAAAGAATGCATTTTCAAAATCTTCAAGACAAACATAGGCTTTGCATTTTTAACATAACTTTGTTTGCATATGACTTTTTGTTTGAACAGCAGGAAAATTCGCACGATGAATGCCTAATGAACAGAAGCACCTCCAATCAAGGGGCATGACATGATCATGGTCTACCATCTGGGGCAGTCCAATCAAGATTCGGAGAATCTCTTAAAAGGCCAAATAGCCTGGGGCAAATCTCCGCCTGAGTCACTTGAGGCATTTCAACAATAAATCTTGCCTGGTCAAAAATCTTCTGGTGGCATGACAAAACACTTCTAACAGGGGCAACTCCCTACTTTCTAAGCACGGACATAGTCGGAAAAAAATACTACGCAAAATCAAAGACCCGCTAGGTTGACATGCCTAGGCAAAAATAAGGGCTTCCCGGCGAACCAAAAGGGTTCGGGCAAAAATAAGGGATGAAAATGAAAAAATCTGTACACCCGGCAAGTCGAAAACCTGAAAAGGCGGCTTGGGCAAAAATGGGTATCTCGGTGGACTGAAAACCCGAAAGGGCAGTCCAGGCAAAAGTTAGGGATTAAAGCGTACGACTATGTCTTGTCATCCAGTCACCTGTCTACCAGAAGAAGGTTTATCCATCAACAACCATCAGCACCTCACAGGTCTTCCTCTCCCACCTCAGAAACAGGGGCAATAATGAGTTGTCCAAACGATCTAATTGCTTGGTCCACCAAGGTATCAAGATAGGTTCGGCTGAAGAACATAACCAAATATCTTAATTCCCCAGAGAGTGATCCAGCAACTCAGTACACTCTCCCCAAGCAAAGCTATTATCAACCTTAAGGAAGTTAGGTATCCTCCAACAGATCTCAACATTCCCCAACAGTACATGTATTCTTAACAAGCATCCCCGACAGTCTTGGTCTAAAGATTGTTCCCCGGCGGCATATCAAACATTCAGGGGAGTCCCTTCCCGTTACAGTTCAAACTTCCCCAGGGGAATCCAATCCAGCTTCCCCAAGAAAGTTGGAACCCATCTCCCCAAGTAGTAAGCTTATCCCCAGTAGATTCGGGAAGCTTATCCTCGCAGAGCACGAACGCGTTGTCCGTCTTTATTCAAAGAGTTATTTCCCTACCAGGATATAACTGGGTTATCCTCAGCCAAAAGCCACGGAAAGAGCGTCCTCGACGAAGTCTTCTTATCCCCAGCGAAGTCTATCAGCACTTCCAACACGACAAGGGTATCCCCAGCAAGTTATTATCAACATTCCAGCAAAGTATCTCTCTCCCCACCGAGTATTGCTTCCCAGCAAGATCGTTAGAGTACTTTCCTCCCCGCAGAGTTATTCCATTCGCCAAGTTTATTCCCCAACGGAGTTATCTTCTCCTACCGGTATTCTTGCAACCATCACCCCCAGCGGAAGCAAAATCTATTCTCCAACAGCAGCCCAGGAGTGACTTCCCGGCACCCGTCAAGGATCTACTTTCCTAAACGAAAAATACATTCATAAACATTGCACTTCCATACATCATTATAGCATGCATAGACGCATCATATCTTACAAATCTCATTTATGTTGAGAACATCATTGCTTGGTCCATATCATGCATTGCATATGACTGACCTTTACCTTTCAGGAAAGATTCAGTTAAATTCTCAATCATATTTCAAGACCTAGACCGGTTCAGTTAAATCGACTCCAAAGATTTCTTACCCAGTCCAAAGCCTTCTCTAGTCCAGTTAAATCGACCCCAAACAGATTTTTCTGATAAAGACCCAATTGAAGACATTCCCAGACCTAGACCGGTTCAGTTAATCGACCCTAAGATTCTTTGTTTCTTATCCAGTCCAAAGCCTTCTCTAGTCCAGTTAAATCGACCCCAAACAGATTTTTCTGATGAAGACTCAGTAGAAGCCATCCCAGGTTTTCTCAATGATTGCTATTGAGATTGTAATCGCCTATGGTTCTCTCCCCAATGTTGCGGAGATGATAATTCCATCCCAGGTTTTCTCAATGATTGCTATTGAGATTGTAATCGCCTATGGTTCTCTCCCCAATGCTGCGGAGATGATAATTCCATCCCAGGTTTTCTCAATGATTGCTATTGGGATTGTAATCGCCTATGGTTCTCTCCCCAATACTGCGGAGATGATAATTCCATCCAAGGTTTTCTCAATGATTGCTATTGAGTTGTAATCGCCTATGGTTCTCTCCCCAATGCTGCGGAGATGATAATTCCATCCCGGGTTTTCTCAATGATTGCTATTGAGATTGTAATCGCCTATGGTTCTCTCCCCAATACTGCGGAGATGATAATTCCACCCAAGGTTTTCTCAATGATTGCTATTGAGATTGTAATCGCCTATGGTTCTCTCCCCGATGCTGCGGAGATGATAATTCCATCCAAGGTTTTCTCAATGATTGCTATTGAGATTGTAATCGCCTATGGTCCTCTCCCCAATGCTGCAGATATGATAATTCCATCCCAGGTTTTCTCAATGATTGCTATTGAGATTGTAATCGCCTATGGTTCTCTCCCCAATGATGCGGAGATGATAATTCCATCCCAGGTTTTCTCAATGATTGCTATTGAGATTGTAATCGCCTATGATTCTTTCCCCGATACTGCGGAGATGATAATTCCCACCAAGATTCTCTCAATGTTTGCTATTGAGGTTGTAGTCACCCAAGGTTCTCTCACCATTCCTGTTGAGGTAGTAACTATCCCTGGTTCATTCATCACCATTTGAAGCTCCAGATTCAGCTCCGGTAACCAGTCAGGACACATCTAGACACAAAGAATTTGAAGACCAGCTCCTGTAACATGCCAGGTACTCATTTTTATTTTGCAGGTACGCAAGTTCTCACTAAGGAATCTCTTACGCGATCAACATCCAGATGGAATCTATACGCCCATCACCCTATCCATCAATCTCCAAATGTCATCTATAAGCCCATTCCACCATCACACTGCTACTATGTGAGCGCAAATTTCTGGGCACTCTAGTGTTCAATCATCTTCTACCTTCGGATTACGAAAGGCACGCCAGCCAATCTGCATCCTCAGGTCTAAGAAGATTGAACAGGGGCAACTGTTGTACCCCAAAATTTGCCCTCCCATATTCTTCAAGAAATTGCCAAGTAAAGCTGCAAAATCTCCCCAAGGGTTGCACAGTTCAAGGGCCTCCTAAACAGTCAAAATTAGGGTTTTGATTCTGACAAAGAAAATGAAGTTTCCAAGGGTCCAATCAAGTCCCACATGCCTACAAATATGGTCAAGCATCCTCATACCAAGTTTCAAGACTTTCAGCACAAAATTGCACAATCAAAACCCTAATTGCACTACAATCAACTATAGGGGCAAAATGGTCATTTGACAGTCAAAAGTTCAAATTTTTGGTCAACATCTCATTTTGAAGCCACAAACATCATTTGATCAATGCTTGATCATGATTCTCAAAGCTTGGCTCAAAAATCATCAAGATGCAAAAGTTTCCATAATTGGACAGTTGGAAAAGTCAACTGTAAATTGACCAGGGCATAACTTTCACATGGATTATCAGAAAAATTCCATCCAAAGCTCATTTTGAAGAGAAAGACATTTCATACAACCCATCTTCATACTTCAAGTCCAAGAAATGCTCTCACAAAAAGTTATCAATTTCAACATTATAGGTCATTTTCAAAAGTCATCAAAAAGGGACTTTAAGTCAAAGGCCATAACTTGAGATTGGTAAATCAAAATGACATGGGACCAAAGGAATTAGTTAGAGGACTCAAAGGCCTTTCCAAAATGTCCAAGAACATGAGCAAAGCTTAAAAATTGAGCAAGTTATGCCTTGTGGAAGTTGGGAAATTTTTGAATATTTTGAAAAGTCAACATTGTTTCAAATGACCTAAAATTGCTAATGGGCCTCTTTTTCTTCCACAATTCATTATCCAAGGCATGTGCACGACCATTTTGCCCAAAGGGAAGTTTTTTTTCATTTTTTATTTATTTATTTGGATTTTTATTATTAATAATTCATTTAAATTAATTTAAATACATGAAAAATGTTAAACCTAATGTTTCAAATCTTTTTATGCATATAATATCTCCAATATTTCGTGCAAATCAGATTAGGGAAGAATTGAAGGTGATTGGATATGATTGAGAGCAAATGTGCATGAAAAGATTGGAAAATATTTTGCCATAAAAATCAAATATCCATACATCAATTCTTTGATTCCTTGGACAAGAAACTTAACCTAAATCATTCATCTATACATACACAAGCAAACCCTCGTGCCCATTACCGGAAAGCTGCACCATAGACAAGAAACAACACTTGAATTTTTTGCTTGAAAACTCAAATCTGAAAACACACTTGCAGGTCGATTCAAGCCTCAATACTTATTCCATTGGCTTGCTGAGAGTTCAAGGAACACATACAGATCAAAATCATCGCCCCTAACACAAGGAATAGGTAGCACGACTATGGTCGGTTCAAGCTTTTTTCAGTTTTCTTGAAACATCATTCATGCATTATTTGTGAATTCTAATATTGGATTTGTGCTTATTATGTCATTCTTAGGCTAACTGTGTAATTTAATTGTATTTTTATCACTCACACGCGAAATCGCCATTAAAGCATCCTAGGTTTTCAGACTTGCAAAATTAGGGATTCTCTTATCTAGAAAAATTGGAGCACAAGACCCAAACCATCAAAATCAGGACCTTCATACAAACTCAGTGATGGGGTCACGCTCAATTTATGAGCCACCCTGAGCTAATCGTTATTTTTTAATATGGGGTATAAGGGGACAGTTCCAAAACCGTTGCTAATGATGTTTTGTTTCAGAAGAAAAAAAAGCCAAGCGAAGGAGATGATGAAGTGTCAAAGCACGATAGGGCCATTTGAAATTTCGCGCTGGAATTCAACTAACCATTGTTTTTATTTTATATTGTTCATCTTTTATTATATGTACAAAACGCGCTAGATGGCTCAGTGGCAATCAATTGTGTTGATGACCTTCAAGACCTGGGTTCGAGCCCCAGGTCCCCCACCCCTTTCACATTATTTTTCTATTAAGGATTCTGTGCAGGTTCACCATGGAGGAATACCATACATCCAAAATCTCAGCCTGCCACGCGTTCAATCTCATCAATCCAAGGGTCACGACCTAAAGAATATGGTGAACCTCAGTCAACGCCTGGGCACGCTAGTGGAAAAAGTCTACAAGGCCTGAAGCTTATTGGGCTCAAATTGCTAAAGAAAAACCTCCCAAATTAGGGGCAGAACCCCTTAGGTTTGCAAACTTTTTTTACATTCTTTGTTTTTCATTATTTTTACTTTCTTTCAATTATTGTTTTTTTAATTAATTTAATATGTTCACAAATAATAAAAAACACAAAAAATCAGAAAAGACCAAAATTAAATACCTTTATTTAATTAGTATTTTTTGCAAATAAAATTCATAATTAACTTAGTTTTCTTCTAATTTAGGTTTAAATCTTAACATTTTCTTAAATAATTTAAAATTGGTAGAATTAGCTTTAATTAATTTTTATCCTTTTTTCTTTTCTTTTCACTAATATTTCCTATTATTATTTTTATAATTAAATTGCATGTAAATAATTAGATTAAGTTTAGGATAAAATTTAATTCTTTTTTTAATAAATAAAAGCTATAGAATTAGGGTTAATTTAATTTTAATTTCATTTAATCTTTTTCATTAAAAAAATCATAAAATACAAAAAATACCAAAAACAATTTCTTTTCTTTAATTCAATTAATTTAATAATTTAATTTAATTCCATTAAAAAGGGTCCAACGCCCTCGTTTCAACTTTAATTCAAATCGCGCATTTATTTTCTTTTCGTATAATTTTTATGTACCTCTCCCAAAGCCGTGTAATTAATTTCTCGCATTTTACCTTTATCTTTACTTCTTTATTTATTTTCTGTCAAAATCAGGTCCTGGAAATTTTGGCGATGTGGACCCGCGCCTTTTGTAATAGTTTAGAACTTTACCTTTCTCGCAATTTTTAACTGTTAAATAATGGCATGCAAGAATGAATGGACAAAAATAAAAACAAACGCGTAGATCACCCATGACACGAACAAGATAAAATAAATGAATCTGACACACAAATCACACACCACCCCTAGGGTACGCCTCACTGTTGCCTTGCCTCGAAAGGTGATCGTCGAGTAGAGGATGTCTTAGTAAGTCCTCATGATCCGGGAACCTGGCATGAGGGTAGCTTCTAAGGTATCTTCCCATTGCTCTAGTGATCACCATGTCCCGAACTTCGAATTGACTCGAACATCTCCAACGGTGGTGCTACCTACCTCTCAATGGTGGGATGGCACTACTTTAAAGGACATCTACACAGACGAATTCCTTAGGGTAGGTAGACGACTCTAGATACTTTCTCTAATTTCAAAACAAAATACTTTTCACACCAACACATTTTCAAAAAGCTTTCGAAAGCAATTTTTCAAACACTCTTGAGGACTGATACAAGAGTCGAACTGGAATTTTCAAAGAAACTTTTTAAACCCACAGTTGAAAAGCAAACAAACCATTTTTGAAAACACAATGAGCAAGTATCTAAGAGCCCATGGATAACCATGGATAGAAAGGGTGCTAACACCTTCCCTTTCTATAATCTACCTCCCGAACCGAGAGCAATCTCTTTAAGGAATTTTTCTGTGCTTTTGTCCTTTCCATTTGGAGAAAATAAAAGACGGTGGCGACTCTTGCTTCCGCGACATTTCGCGAACCAGCGTTAAACAGTCAGTTCCAGATCCACCGATCACAGTCAGCATATACTGTCTCAGCCGGTGAGCAGCCCATGCCAAAGCGCAACAAGTTTTCTCAAGCAACGAGTATCGGGTCTCGCAGTCGGTAAACTTTTTGCTAAGGTAGTAAATAGCATGCTCTTTTTGGCCAGACTCGTCATGCTGCCCCAGCACGCACCCCATTGAATTATCGAGTACTATCAAGTATAAGATTAAAGGTCTCCCTTCAACTGGAGGCATCAGAATAGGTGGCTCTTGGAGATACTCTTTGATCCTTTCGAAAGCGGCCTGACATTCATCGTTCCATCTTACCACTTGATCTTTCTTCAGTAACTTGAAGATTGGCTCACAAGTAGCAGTCAGGTGTGAGATGAATCGGGCAATATAGTTCAAATGTCTTAGAAAGCCTCTGACTTCTTTTTCTGTTCGGGGAGCTGGCATTTCTTGTATAGCCTTCACCTTTGCAGGGTCCACTTGAATACCTTTATCACTTACGATGAAACCTAGCAGCTTACCAGACCTCACTCTGAAGGTGCACTTGTTCGGGTTTAACCTTAGCTTGTACAACTTCAACCTGTCAAATAGCTTCTGAAGGTGGTCAAGATGTTCTTCCTCAGTTTGGGACCTTGCAATCATATCGTCAACATATACCTCAATCTCATGATGGATCATGTCGTGGAACAAAGCAACCATGGCGCGCTGATACGTTGCCCCAGCATTCTTCAACCCGAAAGGCATGACTTTGTAGCAAAAGGTACCCCATTGAGTAACAAAGGTTGTCTTCTCCATATCCTCGGGAGCCATCTTAATCTGATTATAATCAGAGAAACCATCCATAAAGGAGAAGACCTTATGCCGCCCGATGTTGTCAACCAGAACATCGATATGAGGCAGAGGGAAATCATCCTTGGGGCTTGCCCTGTTCAGATATCTATAGTCAACACACATTCGAACCTTACCATCCTTCTTCGGCACTGGAACCACATTGGCCACCCATTGTGGGTAAGAAGTGACTGCTAGAAAACCGACATCAAACTGTTTCATAACTTCAGCCTTGATCTTCTCAGACATCTCTAGGCACATTCGGCAAACTTTATGTTTCACTGGAGGACAGTCTTCCTTGGTAGGTAGGCGGTGAACCACGATATTCGTATCCAACCCAGGCATATCTTCATAAGACCAGGCAAAGATCTCAACATAGTCACGCAGCATTTGAATCAACCGTTGCTTAACACTGGACTCCAGATTTGCACTGATCTTGACCTCTTTCTTGTCTACCTCAGTACCCAGATTTACTGTTTCCACTAGCTCTTCATGCGGCTGTATGGCCCTCTCTTCCTGGAGTAGCAGTCTAGCAAGTTCACCAGGCACTTCGCAATCATCCTCACCTTCGTCTGTGGCTTGGTTGATCGGACTTTCGAAGTCATAATTGGCAGTAGCAGAGTCGTTATTAGTAGGATCCAGAGTGGATGTAGACCTGTATATGTGAGTGTGTGTAAAATAGTTGTTTTGCAAGATAGAAAAGAAAAACAAGGAGCGCAAAATTTGTAATGCAAGAAAACGTCCAATGCTTTTATTAATGATATATGGAAATGACACACAATAAGCCCTCAAACAAAGCCACGGTGTCTTGGGTAAGGCCCCGGGCCGTAAAGTTTAAAAATTGTCCGTTACAAATTCAAAACAAAAGTCTATTACTGTGTAATAAAAGAAATTGGCACGAAGTCCTTTGCTGTCCAATTGCTCAAGCCACCATCAGTAGTCGGGTAAATCCAGCTGTCAAACTCAGACTCTTCCACATCATCTTCAATTGCATTGACTTCAGGATTTGTGATACACAGGGGAGGTCTTCCAATCCGCGCACGCCGAACAGCCCTTTGAGCTTCTTTCTCAATAACAGCCCGGGCATCCTTGAGGGAAGCCATCTTCATTGGAGGATCTTCAGCAACAGTTTCAGTCGACGCCAGTGTTTGGGGGACTTCTTTAAAATGTTGACACGGGGTTTCGATGAACTCCCCGTCCATCTCCACATACCGGAAAGAGTTGAGGTGGCTCACCATGTACTCCTCTTCTCCTCGCACTGTAACAATTTTCCCCTTCACTGGGTATTTCGGCATCTGGTGGAGCGTAGAAGTTACTGCCCCAGCTTTAAGGATCCACGGGCGACCCAACAAACAAGAATAGGATGGTCGGATGTCCATCACATAGAATGTAAACGCAAAAGTTTGGGAACCAACCTTAACTGGAATATCCACTTCTCCATGTACCATCCTCTTGGACCCGTCAAAGGCCCTAACCACGATGTTACTCGGCTTCAGCACCAACCCTTCACAGTCCAACTGGTCTAACGCCTTCTTGGGTAAAACATTTAACAAGGACCCAGTATCCACCAACACGTGAGCTAGAGTAGTGCCCCTGCACTCGATTGAAACATGCAGAGCGTCATTGTGATTCTTTCCCTTGGCGGTCAAATCTGCGTTGGAGAAACCCAACCCGTTATCTGCCGTCAAACTAGCCACACAATCTTTGAACTGGTCAGCAGATGTCTCCTGCGGCACATGCGCAGTTTTCAGGAAAGCAATCAGAGCCTTAGCATGGGCCTCTGAGCACAGCAATAAGGACAACATAGAGATCTTCGATGGAGTTTGCCCCAGCTATTCGACTACATCGTAGTCGCTTTTCTTGATGATCTTTAAAATTTCCTCTATCTCCTGCCTAGAGGCTTCAAAAGTAATCTTCTTTGGTGCCTCCATTTGGGCAGGCTCACCGGTGATCCCTTTGCCCCGAGCATCAGATGACTTAGAAACAGGGGTAATGATTGGAACATGAACAGGGACAGTAGCAGATGTATTGGCAGGTGTAACAATAACAGGCTTCCAAACAATTGGTGGAGAGATCTCATGGGAGAAAAGTCTTCCGCTTCGGATGACTTTACTAGATCCAACAATATTGCTGACGTCAATATCAGCCTCTTCGTCCTTCAAGTCTTGTTTAACCCCATGATAATATACATCGGCCCCATAGTGCCACAAGACAGCTTTATCTGACGTGTAGGGGATAGGTCCAGGAACAGTGATGATCAATGGAGCAACTCTCGGAACAGATGTAATTCTAACAGGCTTTCTCGTGGAAGCCTTGGAAGAATTGGCGAAAATGGTGATTATGGAAACTTCTTCAACAGAAACAAAGGGAGAAAAAGTTTTCTCGAACAAGATTTCTTTATTATCCATCAGGAGTTGGACACCTGATTTCAATAGATGGCAACCGGTAGGTAGGACGGAACACAGATGGCAACCTTCGCCACAGCCCGGAAATAAACCGGCTAACAGAAGGTTCTTCTTCACAGTAATCAATGGAGTAGCAATGTCTTCTACAGAGGTTACAAACATATCATCATCCACAGCATTCACTCCATGCTTGGGCATAGGAGCAGTCACGACATTAGGCTTTTCAGGCGCTTCAAACTCGATCTCCTTAGCATCAATCAGATCTTGTACCTTATTCTTAAAGGTCCAACAGTTATTGGTATCATGTCCCGGGCTATCAGAGTGATAAGCACAATGGGCGTTCGGATTATATAGTGGCGATGTGGTGTTGGGATTCTTTGGGGCTTCCCTCAGAGTCACCAAGTTGGTCTTCAACAGTTGCGGCAGAATTTGGGATAAAGTCATATTGAGCCGAGTGAACTGTCTTTGAGGTCTCTCTGCTCTTTGCTGAGTGTTGCATTGTGGGGCAACAGTTGGTCTTGATATAACCACCGCGTTAACTGCTTGGCGGCGCACAGGACAGTTTTGGTTCTTCGAATTGTAAACTGCACTAGCTTCCTTCTTGAAAGGCTTCTTCTCGGTACTTGATGAAGCACCTTTCTGTATCTTGCCGATCTTGATACCGGCTTCAACTCTCTCCCGAGTCATAATTAACTCAGTGAAACCAGATGATGAA
Organism: Vicia faba; assembly: GCA_948472305.1. Lineage (NCBI taxonomy): Eukaryota > Viridiplantae > Streptophyta > Magnoliopsida > Fabales > Fabaceae > Vicia > Vicia faba. The sequence goes on from OX451738.1 coordinate 1,256,323,744, forward strand.
CTTTCGATCAAATGATTAAAATACGGACCAGAGAAAGTCCCTAGAAACATATCCACTAACTCCATGTCAGCCAGTGGAGGTTGTACTCTTCCAGCAAGGTCCCTCCATTTCTGAGCGTAGTCGTTAAAACCTTCACTCGCACCCATAGACATACCCTGAAGCTGGGTGATAATGAGAAATCGTATCATATAATTACTACGCTTTTTACCGATTTTATAATACATTAAGTCATCTAACCCTCGATTATTTCGAGTTTATTTGTCTTTTTATAGGTATAACATTTTTCAACTCAAACCAATGGAAAAGGACTACATGAAGGAGGCTAGACAATAAACAAAGAGAAAAAGAACTAAAACTGCAAAGTTTGGAGATTTTGGAGCAGTGACGGTCGTCACACCCTCGTGACGGGCGTAACGACCCCCAACTTGAAACAACGCTCGTCACACATCACTAACGAGCGTAATGTGCTATTTAAGCGCGTTACGACCGTCACCCACCTATGACGACCGTCACGCGCGTGAAGATGAACATTGTGAATTAGTGGAGACGTGGGCAACGTGAGGGCAGACTTGTTCTCCTATTTTCCCTCCACTCAGTAACCATGATCCCTATTTTTCCTCCACTCAAGCCTCCTCTCAAGATATTTTCAACTGCTATTTTCTCTCCTATATATATGTGTGATAGTGCAAAGCTGCAGGGGTCGAAGGAATTTTCCCAGAACAGAATTATTACTTTTGCCATTATTTTTATTTCCTTGTTTTAGAGCACTTTTCCACATACTGTAATTCCTACTTCCAGTATTATTTCAAGCTTTAGTTTTAGGTGTTAATTCTTCATTCAAGAATTAACACAATTTATTTACTTCAATCAAGCTGCAAGGAATATTGTAACATTTCAAGATTACCATAGCAACGTTATTTCCAGGTTTTTATTGCAATTAATATTTATTCATTTTATGTTTTATGCCAGTTATTTTTATGAATTATATTTTGAATTGCATTGTTGTTAAATTTATTATGTCCGGCTAAATTATTCGTACCGGTATGTGACTCTTAAGAACCGAAAGAATTCAGTGATACCTTGGCAAAAAATATTTATTTATAAAACAATTTATAAAACAATTTCTGGTTTCCAATTTCCATGCTTAATTTAACTACCCTTGTCACGAGAGTGAGAGGTTAATTAACACGATTTTGCCACGAGAGTGGGAAATTAATTAAGGCAAGAACCTGCATGCGAGAGCTGGGGTTCAACCCAGATAGTGGTAACGAAACATTAATTTATAAATACACGAGAGTGTTTTAATAAATTAATTAAACTCAAATTGTTTTCAAAAAGTGCTATTAAATTTAAAGTGTATCCACTAGGTTTAGTAGCATAACTTATTTCATGAACACGAGAGTGTATGTTTCAAGTTTTTAAACAATTAGTCTTTACCGAAATACTTTATAGGCCAAGCGATTCACCGAATTCCCGAAGTCCGACTATCACATACTGGTATAACTATTACTATTTTTAATTAAATTGTTTCCCCCTAAAAATCGAATATTCATCGCTTAGTTAAACAAATTGTAGCATTAGATCGTATGAGATTGATTCTCAGTCTTTGTGGGTTCGATAATCATTTAAAACTAGAACGACTGAACTGTATACTTACAGTTAGTATCCCGACAGACTCATAAAGTCCCGATCAAGTTTTTGGCGCCGTTGCCGGGGACTGGTAGTCAAGTAATTACGATTCTTCTGTTGCGCGTTTAGACTAGGCAACAGAAAACCCTTTTTCGATTTGTATGCCAAGGACTCACTCACAAGGCGAACCACTTGACAAATCGACAGACGAACCTGAACGCATTATTTCCGTAAGACGTGCAGTCAGGGATTACTGTTTAAATCACGCTATTCCTTTACCCAAACCCGAAATCAAGATTGATTCTGAAACAAATTTTAATTCTTCCTATGAGACCGAAACTAATCCAGAATTAGACATGGCCGAAGAACAAAGGACCCGTCCACTTAAGGGGTACGCAGCTCCATCACAACAAGAACCCCACAACAGCATTGCTGCTCCAGCAATAAACCGAAACGATTTTGAGTTGAAACTGTCATTGATATCAGCTATCCAACAACGCCAATTCTCTGGAGATCCTTCTGAGGATCCAAATGAACATCTTACAAAATTCGTTCAATTTGCCGACACAGTTATAGCAAATGGTGTTAGTAAAGATGCAATAAGATTACGTCTTTTCCCTTTCTCGCTAAGAGATAGAGCTTGGGCTTGGTTCCAATCCTTGCCATCAAATTCCGTCACTACGTGGGAAGGACTGAAGATTGTATTTTTAGCACGATACTTTCCCCCGAGCAAGACTGCTGCACTAAGAGCCCAAATCAACGGATTTAGGCATAAGGATACTGAATCGCTATTCGATGCATGGGAACGCTACAAAGATATGATGCGAATGTGCCCACATCACGGATTAGAAAAATGGCTGATCATCCACACGTTTTATAATGGACTCTTGTACAACACAAGACTCTCTATAGATGCCTCCGCAGGTGGTACACTGATGGACAAGCCTTATGACGAAGCTAACTAACTCATTGAAAACATGGCTCAAAACCACTATCAGTGGGGAGGGGAAAGAACATTTGTGGAGAAAACTCAAACCAAAGGTGGGATGTACGAGATTAGTAGCCTAGATAAAGTTAATGTTAAGGTAGATGCTCTTACCCAAAAGATAGAAAGCTTGACCTTACCTCCTGCTGCTACCGTGGCTGCAGTTACCCCAAGCTGCGAAGTTTGTGGAGTTCCTGGTCATGTTGGAACCGAATGTCAAATCTTAGTAGGAATATCAGTTGATCAGGTAAATTACGCTCAAGGTAATCCTTATGCTAATACCTATAATCCTGGTTGGAAGAACCATCCTAACTTCTCGTAAAAGAATAATAACGCTTTATATGCACCTGGCCAAGCACCTGTTGTACCTCCAGGTTATCAAAAACCAGTTGTTAATGTTCCTAACATTCCTAAGAAATCTAACCTTGAAATCCTAATGGAAAATTTTATCGTTAATCAAGCCCAACAAAACAAAGAATTCCTCAATCAAAACGTTCACACTGGTGAACAGTTGAAGCTATTAGCAAATAAGGTAGATGCCCTAGCAACTCACAATAAAATGTTAGAAACCCAAATCTCCCAAGTAGCACAGCATAAAGCTAGTTCTGCCGCACCTGCTGGTACGTTTCCTGGACAGCCACAACCCAATCCTAAAGGACATGCAAATGCTATCACATTAAGAAGTGGGACAGCCCTTGATGGACCGGTAGATCCTAGACTCCAAAACCCGACCATGTATCAAAAACCTGAAAAAGAAGTAGAGAAGTCGAAAGATCAATCTGAGAATGTAGAGGAAGACGCGAATGAGAACAGAGAGGCTTCAGAAAAACCTTACGTGCCTCCACCACCATATAAACCACCAATTCCATACCCCCAAAGACTTGCAAAATCCAAGAACGAGGGACAATTCAAGAAATTTGTAGAAATTCTGAAACAATTAAACGTTACTATTCCGTTTACAGAAGCTATAACCCAAATGCCGTCATATGCTAAATTCCTAAAAGAAATATTGTCTAATAAGAAAAAAATCGTTGAAAACGAAACCGTTATGCTAATTTCCGAATGTAGCGCCATAATTCAAAATAACATGCCTCCAAAGCTAAAAGATCCTGGTAGTTTCTCCATACCATGTGTAATTGGAAAATCTGTCATAGACAAAGCCCTATGCGATTTAGGAGCCAGTGTTAGTCTAATGCCCTTATCTATTTGCAAGAAGCTCAAATTAGGCGACATGAGACCTACCAAGATGTCCCTACAACTAGCCGACAGATCAGTCAAATTCCCTGTTGGTATGCTAGAAAACATTCCTGTCCGAATAGGACAATTTTACATGTCGACTGACTTTATAATAATGGACATCAAGGAAGATTCAAACATTCCCATCATACTAGGAAGACCATTTTTAGCTACTGCAGGAGCCATCATTGACGTTAAGAAAGGAAAACTTACCTTCGAGGTAGGAGAAGAAAAAGTAGAATTCATTCTTTCCCAATTCTTTAAAGCCCCTGCTATAGATGACTCATGCTGTCTCCTAGATATTATTGATGAATGTGTCAAAGAACTTGAAAGCCAAGAAGACACCTATTCTGGGATGCTAAAAATTCAGACACCAACTATCCTCAAGGACGATGATTGGAAACAAGAACATTTAGATGCCGACCTAAGCGAATGTTTAGCCTTAACACCCGATCCTGCCCCGACTGATAAGAAAACTGGTATAGAACTTAAAACATTACCTGAAGATCTTAGGTATGAATTTTTAGATAAAGAACTCGAACGGCCAGTTATAGTTAATGCCAATTTAGGGAAGATCGAAACCGAAAAACTTCTTAGTGTGTTAAGGAAATATCCAACCGCGTTAGGCTATAATATATCAGATCTAAAAGGAATAAGCCATTCTCTCTGTATGCACCGTATTATGCTGGAGGAGGACTGCAAGACTTCTAGAGAACATCAAAGACGAATAAATCCTATCCTAAGTGAATTCGTTAAGAAAGAAGTGCAGAAACTACTAGAGGCAGGCATCATATACCCAATATCAGATAGTAATTGGGTCAGTCCAGTTCACGTGGTGCCTAAGAAAGGAGGTGTTACGGTTATAACGAACTCAAAAGGCGAATCGATAGCACACAACATACCCAAACAGGATGGAGAATGTGTATCGATTATAGAAAACTGAACAAAGCTACGCGCAAGGACCACTTCCCGTTACCATTCATTGATCAAATGCTCGAGCGCTTAGCCAAACATTCCTATTTCTGCTATCTTGACGGATACTCGGGATTCTTCCAAATTCCCATTCATCCTGATGATCAAGAGAAAACCAAGTTCACATGTCCCTATGGTACCTTTGCATACCAAAGAATGCCATTTGGACTATGTAACGCACCTGCAACTTTCCAACGATGCATGATGGCAATTTTCGCAGACTTTTTAGACGGAATTATGGAAGTATTCATGGACGATTTCTCTGTCTGTGGAGAAAGTTTTGACGGATGTTTATCAAATCTTGAATTAGTACTGAAACATTGTGTCAATGTCAACCTAGTGCTCAACTGGGAAAAATGTCACTTCATGGTGAGACAAGGAATTGTGTTGGGTCACATTGTATCAAACAGAGGGATTGAAGTCGACAAAGAAAAAATCAAAATTATCAAAAACCTTCAACCACCCAAAACAGTTAGAGAAATAAGAAGTTTTCTAGGACACGCTGGTTTTTACCGATGTTTTATAAAAGATTTCTCTAAAATCACCAAGCCACTAACTGAATTATTAATGAAAGAAGCTGAGTTTATTTTCGACGATAAATGCTTGAACGCATTTGAGACGCTCAAGGAAGCCTTAATTTCAACACCTATTATGCAACCTCCTGATTGGAACCTACCATTTGAAATAATGTGCGATGAGAGCGATTATGCTGTAGGCGTAGTCCTAGGACAACGCAAAGATAAAAAGCTTCACGCTATCTACTACGCAAGCAGAACACTCGATCCCGCACAAATGAATTACGCCACTACGGAGAAGGAACTCTTAGTTGTGGTATTCGCATTGGATAAGTTTCGTTCCTACTTAGTAGGCGCCAAAATCATTATTTACACGGATCATGCCGCGATCCGATACTTACTAAGTAAGAAAGACACCAAACCGCGACTACTCCGATGGATCCTACTCCTACAAGAATTTGACTTGGAAATAAAAGACAAAAGAGGAACTGAAAACGTGGTAGCTGACCATTTATGAAGATAAGATGGAATCCAAACCGAGAGTGTTCCCATAGACGAAGATTTCCCTTATGAACGCCTTATTGCTAAGCTATAGATAGACCCTACCGACAGTTTAGATCAACACAATGAACCTTTAACAATTGCGGTAGTAAAAGCCATTTGTACCAACACCACATTACCATGGTACGCTGATTTCGTCAACTATTTAGCTGCCAGTGTTTTACCACCTGACTTAACGTACCAACAGCGGAAGAAATTATTCCATGATCTTAAACACTACTTTTGGGATGAACCATTGCTCTTTAAAAGAGGCGCTGATGGTATCTACCGTCGCTGCGTTCCTAACGATGAAATAGACGACGTCATTTCCCATTGTCATTCTGCCCCTTATGGTGGACACACTAGTACGTCGAAAACTTGTGCAAAAATACTTCAAGTTGGCTTCTTTTGTCCTACCTTATGGAAAGACGTCCACGTAGCAATTATGAACTGCAATAGATGTCAACGCACAGGAAATATATCTCGACGCGACGAAATGCCGCAAAAAGGAATCCTCGAAGTAGAAATTTTCGATGTATGGGGAATTGATTTCATGGGACCATTCCCCGCATCTTTTGGAAATAAGTATATTTTGGTAGTCGTTGACTACGTATCAAAATGGATTGAAGCCATTGTCGCACCCACAAACGATACACGCGTCGTACTAAAACTATTTAAGCATATTATCTTCCCACGATTCAGTGTACCAAGACTAGTAATCAGTGATGGTGGGTCCCATTTTATCTCTAGAATTTTCGAAAAGTTACTTTCAAAATATGGCGTTAAACATCGCATAGCCACACCATACCATCCTCAAACGAGCGGACAAGTGGAAGTGTCAAATAGGGAGATAAAACAAATCCTTGAGAAAACCGTAGCCATATCCAGAAAAGACTGGTCCTCCAAGCTAAATGATGCTCTTTGGGCATATCGTACAGCTTTTAAAACCCCTATCGGAACAATGCCGTTTAAATTAGTTTATGGAAAATCTTGTCATTTTCCAGTAGAATTAGAACATAAAGCTTATTGGGCCATTAAAACCCTTAACTTAAATTACAAGATTGCTGGTGAGAAATGAGTATTAGATATCCATGAATTAGAAGAATTGCGTTTAGACGCTTATGAAAATGCTAGAATCTATAAAGAAAGAACAAAAAAATGGCACGATAAGCGTATCTCGCGGAAAGAATTTAAGGAAGGAGACATCGTACTCCTATTCAACTCTAGACTGAAACTTTTCCCCGGAAAATTATGTTCCAGATGGTCGGGACCATTCGAAATTAACAAATTTTTCCCAAGTGGTGCGATAGAAATTAAAGGAAATTCTATCGAACCATTCATAGTCAATGGCCAACGCCTAAAGCACTACTTTAACGTCGGAAATATCAACTATTCGGCTTATCTTAAGTTGAGTGAGCCACCTACCCCGATACCTAACTGAATAGGTATTATCTGTCGAGCCGTCGACATAAAATAAAGGCGCTTCGTGGGAGGCAACCCATGTTTTATTTTAATTATTTTTACTGTTTTAACATGTTTTTATTTTTCTTTTCTTTTTCTTAATCTTTAAAATTTTCATGATTGCATCTCTTACTCCTTTCTGTTTTCTTCTATTTTTATTTTCCCTTTAAACTTTCTTTTTCTTTTTGATTTACCTTCGGCAAATTCTTAACCTGAAAATACTAACTTAGTTTTTTTCAAACATTTATTAAATATTTTCAGGGGGTAATTCTTTTACTTTCATATTTAGCTCTATGGCACGTGTAAACTTCATGAATGTCACCTTGAGAAGCAGACACCAAAGAAGACGCTTTGAGGATCTGGCTAAGCGGGAAATGTGCCCTACAATCTACGCTGATGACCATGCTATGACCGCTCTTGGCATTCGTGAGAGTGTCATGTATTTGCTACATCAGATTGGCTGGGACACTGCTCTTATCCGAAGACGGTACTGTACTTACAAGAAGCTGACCCTTGAGTTCCTGAGCACCCTGAGCTTCATTCCAAATCACGGGATAGGATTCAACCGTGGGTTGATCACTTTCAGGATGTTTGACATGGACTACACTTATAACCTCAGGGAGTTTAGCCACCTGCTAGGATTCCCTTTTGGACCTGATGTTATCATTATGACCCAGGAGGACCTCTTTCTTGATTCTGATCTTGATTTTTTCTGGGGAAGCATCGCTGGCAATAACCATCCAGATCCGTCTGACCTTTATTCTGAGTGCATCCATAACCCGACTATCAGGTACTTTCACAAGATCATCGCCCATACCCTCTTTGGTAAACAGCAGAATGTTACATTTGTGTCCCGCGATGAGCTCTTCATTATGTATTGTGCCTCCCAGAGCCGTCCAGTAAACGGTTTCGTTTATATGCTAGCTAACATGGAGCGTATCATCCAGACTCCAAATGCACCAATCCTGTTGGGTGGTTTAGTCACTATGCTATCAAATGCAATTGGACTCCGCAGGCCTATGCTTGGATCAGCCCCGCATTATGGAATAAAGTCGATGAACATTGAATTCTGCTTTAACACTAGCTTTATCGGGAACCTTGGGCCAGATCAATTTGAGATGTTAATTAAACATGAGATTGTCCACCAGTTTAAGCTCCCGAACCCTATCACTAGTGTGCATAATTTAGAAAACTGGCTTTTTGACCTCCACCATCCTGCTACACCGCCTTCGTCTCCTTCTACTGTTGACATTTACGAAGTACCCAACACTTCTAATGCTGATGAAGACCCTGCCACACCACTGGGATACCATGAGTTCCCCGATCCATGGGAACAGCAGGCAGCTTCTACTGAGACCTCCACCCAGGCTCCAGAGCTCACACCACCACCTCCACCTACTGTTACCCTGGACTCTTTGCATGAAGAAATTACTGAAATGCGGGGCGAGCTTACATCTCTCCGGGTGGATTTCATCGCTTTCATGGATTTGGTGACCGATCAGCTGGATTTCATGCACCAGCATATGTTCCCGACTCCCCGTGGCTAGAGTTGTCGTTGTTATCTTATTCTTTTCTCTCGCATTTGTATATACAGTGGGGACACTGTTTAGTTTTAGTGTGGGAGGGATTCTAGTTATTTTAGCATTTTATTCTAGTCATTTTAGCATTTTATCATTTTTATTTTTAGTTATTTCGAAACAATTTTTATGGATTAATTCAATTATTTATCAAGTACCAAGTTTATTTTATTTTTCATTCCTTTTTATTTTTCAGCATACTGTTTATTTCTTTTAATTTACTGTTTATATTTCCCGCAAATATTATTATTTCATTATGTGCTGGTAAATAATATTACAGAACTTTAATATTCAAAACTTTAATTAATTAGAATATTTCAAAACTTAAATTATTTCAAACTTTATTATTAAGAAAATAATAAAAAAAAATATAAAAATATATAAACATCTCCAACGGTCTTGTAACGGTCTTCTCATTAATGACATTGAACGTGTTACGACCGTCACACCCTCGTGTTGAGCGTAACACGCATTTTTGCCTTGTGACGACCGTCACACCCTCGTGACGACCGTCACGCATACAATGTATCAGAACGACTATTACAGAACAGTTCCAACCATTCCCTTCATAAACCCACTTCTTCCATTGTTACAAAATCACACGAAAACTACCCACTCCACTCCATTTTTCTTCAAACTTCCAAACTTCCAACACTAAAATACTATCCACCCACTACCCCAATTTCATATTCCACACCTTTTGAAATCAAATTCTACCTACACCATGGCCAACAACCAACAAGCTCCCGCTCTCACTTTCCGAGTCGGCGAACAAGGAGAAAATCAACGGGTCAAATTTCATAAGTTTCAACGCCGAGGTCTCCAACCTACACGGTATGTTGATATCGACTGCCTGATGAGTTTGGGACTACTTGACAGTGTCCGCCAGTTGTTGCAAAGTGTGGATTTGTGGAACTTATGCTGCGAACCAAGACCGATTTATGAAACTCTTACTCTCGAGTTTTTGATTTCCTTTGTTTACATCACTCTTCCAGGTGCCACGAACCAACTGTCAAGCCTGGCCAAATTCCGCATGTTCGGCGTTGAGCACGAGTTTCCCCAATCCGACATCGCGCGACTTTTAGGCTTCTGTTCGGATGAAGGTGTCCATCTCCGGGTGCCGGATAATATTGGTGAGGAAGCCTTCAACTTATGGCACAGTTTGACGAATATCCGTGTCGGATCCTACGGCCACCTAAATGCCACCCACATTCATAATCCGGCCATCCGCTATTTCCACCGCATCCTCAGCAACACAATCTTTGCCTGTGACAGCAACCATAAGCTCAACACCAAGGAGCTCTTCTTTATGCATTGCGCGTTCACAGGGAAAAAGATCAACGTCACCCTGTTCTTACTCTCTCATATCCACTCTATTTGTGCTAGAGGCGGAAAACCATTTTATTTCGGAGGGCTGGTCACTTCACTTGCTATAGGTCTGAACTACGGCGCTGCTCTCGCTACTATGCCTTTTATGGCACCGGCTTTGCTAACTTTGGATCACTGCAAAGCCGTACATCTCATTTACGAGTGGGAGGATGGCAGATTCCACCCTGTAATCAGGAACACCGTTTATCATAACATCATTTTTCCATGCAGGGACCGAATCGATCCACGAAACCGAGCAAACTGGTTATTCGATCCTGTAACTCCCGCAGAGCATGCACTTACTCATTAAGACCAACCTGCAGCCCCCGCAGACGAAATGCAAGAAGAGCTGGATAGTGCTCCTCCTGTCCACGACATTCCAAGATCCTCATCTGCACCTCCTCCTATTAATCTTGAAGACATCATCCGCGCCATCCATATGCAAAACCAAATGAGCGCAGCACTTGAAAGAAGGCAACACGAGCAATTTGAGTCTCTGTGCACTCAGAACGCTCAAATCTTGACTGGGCAGTGCAACATGAATGAGAAGTTAGATGAGGCCCTGTCAGAGCTTAACGCCTTAAGGCTGGACGTCAGCACCCTTGGTTTCCAAGATACTGACACAGAAGCCACTCCTACCAGACGCTCTCGCACCAGGAGTAGAGGACGTGGTCACCAGTAGTTTTTCTTTATTTTTTATGTAGTTTATTACTTTTTTTGTTTCATTTCCTTTCCGTTTGTTTTTGTAATTGTACTTCCCCGCCTATATACCGCAACATTAAGGACAATGTCGGATTTAGTATGGGAGCGGTACCTTTCCTTACTTTATAAACTAGTAATTTTTATGATATATCTCGATTTAAATTCTTCACTTTATTCAGCCATACCAAAAAATTTTATCTTTGCAATTAGCCCGACATACCTATTTTATCGAAATCCCCAGTTAGGGAAGCCGAAAACGACATAACAAGATTGATACGGTTATGACACCGTAGACTTCCTACTTACGCGATCCGGTTCAATAACCATTATACCGACATCTAGAGTTTTTAGTTCTACAGTAACCCCTAGTAGTTTATACTAGCAGTCAGCACCATCTTGACACAAACCACGTGGAGAATCGATGAATATAAGTGTTTGATGCCTGATCATTAAAATACCCTTCCTATCTCGCTGCTAAAAGAAAAGAAATTTTGTGCACCAAAATATATGGTCACATATAAGAATTGAGAAAATAACGAAGGAATCCAGTGTAGGTTGGTTCAGAGGTATCTGGTTCTGAACTCGGTAGGGCGTGCTATGGCGCGATCCCCCACAACCTCCAACTTGGATAACATATGTAGGGTTGCCACATTCATGTACCAGACCCCGTGTTAAAAGGATCAAAGTCACTAACCGGTTACTCCATTACGTGCGTGCTAAGACAAAGGGCTTAATGTGATTGCGCCAGAACAAAACCGGGTGAAATAGATACGAGGAACTCTGGGCAGAATTATAACGGAACTGTTGGATAGCTCCTTTGAAGTGGAAGCCTACGACTAAGCTTATTGCTTGTGTCATTAGCGTATCTTTAGTGTTTCACTCAAGTATTGGCCGAACAGACGAGGATTTCCCGAAATTACTTCAAAAATCCAAGGTATGTCATGCTTATGCGCTTGACAAAACTTGTCCGACCTTTCGAATGACTATTTGCTTGAGGACAAGAAAAGGTTTAAGTATGGGGGAATTTGATAACGAGAAATCGTATCATATAATTACTATGCTTTTTTTTACCGATTTTATAATACATTAAGTCGTCTAACCCCCGATTATTCCGAGTTTATTTGTCTTTTTACAGGTATAACATTTGTCAACTCAAACCAATGGAAAAGGACTACATGAAGGAGGCTAGACAATAAACAAAGAGAAAAAGAACTAAAACTGCAAAGTTTGGAGATTTTGGATCAGTGACGGTCGTCACACCCTCGTGACGGGCGTAACGACCCCCAACTTGAAACAACGCTCGTCACACATCACTGACGAGCGTAATGCGCTATTTAAGCGCGTTACGACCGTCACCCACCTGTGACGACCGTCACGCGCATGAAGATGAACGTTGTGAATTGGTGGAGACGTGGGCAACGTGAGGGCAGACTTGTTCTCCTATTTTCCCTCCACTCAGTAACCATGCTCCCTATTTTTCCTCCACTCAAGCCTCCTCTCAAGATATTTTCAACTGCTATTTTCTCTCCTATATATATGTGTGATAGTGCAAAGCTGCAGGGGTCGAAGGAATTTTCCCATAACAGAATTATTACTTTTGCCATTATTTTTATTTCCTTGTTTTAGAGCACTTTTCCACATACTGTAATTCCTACTTCCAGTATTATTTCAAGCTTTAGTTTTAGGTGTTAATTCTTCATTCATGAATTAACACAATTTATTTACTTCAATCAAGCTGCAAGGAATATTGTAACATTTCAAGATTACCATAGCAACGTTATTTCCAGGTTTTTATTGCAATTAATATTTATTCATTTTATGTATTATGCCAGTTATTTTTATGAATTATATTTTGAATTGCATTGTTGTTAAATCTATTATGTCCGGCTAAATTATTCGTACCGATATGTGACTCTTAAGAACCGAAAGAATTCAGTGATACCTTGGCCAAAAATATTTATTTATAAAACAATTTCTGGTTTCCAATTTCCATGCTTAATTTAACTACCCTTGTCACGAGAGTGAGAGGTTAATTAACACGATTTTGCCACGAGAGTGGGAAATTAATTAAGGCAAGAACCTGCATGCGAGAGCTGGGGTTCAACCCAGATAGTGGTAACGAAACATTAATTTTTAAATACACGAGAGTGTTTTAATAAATTAATTAAACTCAAATTGTTTTCAAAAAGTGTTATTAAATTTAAAGTGCATCCACTAGGTTTAGTAGTATAACTTATTTCATGAACACGAGAGTGTATGTCTCAAGTTTTTAAACAATTAGTCTTTACCAAAATACTTTATAGGCCAAGCGATTCACCGAATTCCCGAAGTCCGACTATCACATACCGGTATAACTATTACTATTTTTAATTAAACTGTTTCCTCCCAAAAATCGAATATTCATCGCTTAGTTAAACAAACTGTAGCATTAGATCGTATGCGATTGATCCTCAGTCTCTGTGGGTTCGATAATCATTTAAAACTAGAACGACTGAACTGTATACTTGCAGTTAGTATCTCGATAGACTCATAAAGTCCCGATCACTGGGTACACGTGGGAGCAAGGTCGGCATTATATTCATACTGCTTGTAAAAAGCAGCAGCAAGGTCCTCCCAGTTATGGACACTAGCTCCTCCTAGTTGATAGAACCATTCAAGCTGAGTCCCTGACAGACTATCTTGAAAGAAGTGAACCTAGAGGTTCCTATCAGCTGTATATGGTTGAATCTTTCTGACATACGAACGGAGGTGCAGTTTTGGGTAGGAAACCCCTTCGTATTTAGCAAAGATATGAGCCTTAAACTTGTGGGGAATCACCACCCCAGATGCCATACCCAAATCTTCAAAGTCCAACCCAGGTATCTTCAGGATCTCCATTGCGCTTAGCCGATCTTCGAGTTGTTTATACCTATCCTCGGCAGGGGGATACTGGTCTTCGTCATAGTCAGTGTCATTGTCAAAAACGACGAGGCTAGGAACCTTCCTTTCTTCTTGGTTCTCTCCCCCTCCAGATGAGTGAGATAAATCAACTTCTTGTCTCAACCGGTTCCCAAATCTATGACCCATGTTCAGTAGGACCGTCTTCTTCTTCTTCTTATTTTTGTCCTTCAAGATAAGATTCTTCAGATCCTGTTGACCCTTGGCCAAGTTCATGAACATTTCCTGGAACTGAGCATTTTGAGCTTGTAGAGCCTTAATACCTTGATCAGTGGATGTTTCAGCAGACATGATTGCTGAAATAAACAGCGAAGAAGATAAGAGACCTGTAAGGGTACCTGTAATGAGGTGCATGGAAATGGAATGCATATGATATGATTTCAAAGACTTTAGGGAGATTCAAATTTGTAAAGACCTTTAAGGGTACCGTAGGGATTGCTTGTGGAATAGCCTAAAGACGTCTTCCTATCGTTTTAGTCTGTCAGTAATTGACCTTTTCCACTTTGTTTATTTGTAAACAGTAATTATGTTCAAATGCATATGTTCATCAATGAATCATTGGACGTTTTTGCAAATGAAAACACAAGTGTAAAGAAAAAGGCAAGTAGTTTTCTGTACTTTGAAGGAGATATATTTGTATTTACTTTGAATAAGTGTTTGTGTACAAAGGAGACAGACATCCTAGTAAGAGGATGGTGTCATAAAAAAATGAGAAAACTTTTATACAAAGAAAGATAGCTATGTGTGAAATTCTGGCAACAGATACTTAATGTCACAGTGAATGTTATGACACTGTATCTGACAAATTGTACACAAACCAAACAGTAATTTAAAATACAGTAAAGAACACAATCAATTGTTAACCCAGTTCAGTGTATAACAACACCTACATCTGGGGGCTACCAAGCCAGGGAGGAAATTCACTATAGGAGGCATTAATTTAGGAATAAACCAACCAGTTTATCTCCTTCACTTAAGACCTACCCAATGCAATTTCAATCTAAGTCCTACTTAAACCTGAGTTCCTACTCATTCCCCCTCAATCACAGAAGTGATACTAATCTACTGACTAATAAGATTATGAAGACATTCTTCAATACACACGCTTGATTTTGCTTCAAAGCTTTAATCAAGAGACACAACACTTGTGCTTCAAAGCTTTGAGTGATAAACAACCCTTACAACCAAATCCTACTCCAAGTCACTTATCAAGTGATAATTGCTTGGCTCGCGGTAATTACTAAAACTATCTACAAAATGCCTTATTGATCTTCTATATAAGCGCTACACACCATTAGGATTCGTGAGAAATATATATGCAGTCTATTCTTCATTTTGGGCTTCCATAAAAATAGCTAGGGTTAACCAAAGTTAACCTAAAGACTTTAGTCTTGGGATTTCATCATAACATATTAGGGTTAAGCAAGTTTAACCTAATATCCACGTGAGCATCTGATCTAGTCAATATACTTCAACTCAGAATAGCACACCAGATTCCTGAAAATTCTCAGGAACAATAAATCTGCACAACAACTTGATCAGTACAGGATGTCTTAACATTGGTTATGACATTGGTTATGACATCATGTATCCTGCTCACTGATTTTGGTATAATTTAGTACATATGATCATAGCTTAATCATCATGATATTCACTCATACTGAGTTGTTCCTGTAGAACATTCCTTCTGCAGAATTTGTCTTTATCCCAGAATGTTATGACATCAGTCATGACATTCGCAAATCTGGTTTTACCAAAAATTAATGCCAACAAGCAAACACTTACAAACTCCCCCTTTGGCAAATTTTTGGCTAAAACCCCTAAACAATCAGAGATTAGAATGCAGAAGCAACATGCAGTAGAATTTTTAATAACAGCTAATCTAACTCCCAACATCCAATTCTACCAAAATTACCACAATTACTTCTCCCCCTTTTTAGCTATAAAGAGGCCAAAGGATCTAGTGCTTCAAGTTATACAGTCATCAAAAGGAAATCCAAAATACACAGAAACAGAGAGAAGGTATCAAATAGCAGCAGCAAGTTCCAGCATCAATCTTTATAACTCAGTAAACACAGACCTTCAGGTACTGTCATCCCATGAGGAAGCATTATTTTCAGCAGCATCTTCTGGTGAGCTTCTTGCATAACCATCACGTTGTTCTTCATCAGCATCCTCTTCCCTAATTTGTTCTTCATTCTCCTCCTGTTCCAGACTAGTAATCAGCTCTTCAAGAGTTCTTTTTCTTGCATCAAGCTCTCTGCAGGTTTCTTTTAGAACAGCTATAACATCAGCTTTCTTGGAATGAGCTTTGACATTTGATGTCTCAGCAGATGTCATAACAATGTTAGGGACATGTGTTCCCTGAAACAGCTTATAGTGAAAACCAAGTGCAGGGGCTCTTTTGCACACATAGTCCTTTTCAACCAGAATAATAGGATACTGATCAATGATTATACCACACAGGAGAGAGGGAAAAGCAATAGGGACTTTAATAGCACAGCTCTCAGCATGTTTCATTGTTTGATCAAAGATGTAGTTGCCATAATCAAAGTTTGTTCTGGTTCCAACAGCATAGATAAATCTTCCCAAACCAGTAGAGATGGTGGATTTGTGGTTGGTGGGAACCCAATTAGCTGCACCAATTTTGTGCAGTATGGCAAACTTTACACTCAGCTTGCTTGCAGTTAGCTTCCCTTTCAAGGGCCAGTGCTTGACTTGCTTGGCAGTGATGGTTTGACAAACCTGGTTGTCAGTAACTTCAAGCTCAGGTTGAGCATCATCAGGCCTCCCTAGGTATTTTTTTATCACAGTAGGAGAGAAATTTACCTTCCTTCCTCTCATATAAACACTCTTAAAATCAGCTGACTTTCCATCAGCACATCAACCAGACAAATTTACTATGAATTCTTTGACAAGAATCTCATAGCAGTTGGAAAACTTGATTAAAATATCTCTTTCAAACCTTGTATTAAGAAAAATTAATTGCTACATCTCTTCATATTGGCAAATACCCAGCTTGCCCCTTAAATTCTCAAACTGACTAGCATCAAGTGCCTTGGTAAAAATATCAGCCAGTTGTAGTTCAGTGGCAACATGTTCCAGCTTAATCACCTTCTCCTCCACAAGATCTCTGATGAAGTGATGTCTAATGTCAATATGCTTAGTCCTGCTGTGCTGTATAGGATTCTAGGATATGTTAATAGTACTCAAATTGTCACAGTACAATGTCATGACATCTTGTGTGACATTATACTCAGTCAGCATCTGTTTCATCCAGATCATTTGAGAACAGCTGCTACCAGCTGCTATGTATTCAGCTTCAGCAGTAGATAGAGACACATAATTTTGTTTCTTGCTGAACCAAGAAACAAGATTATTTCCCAAAAAGAAGCATCCTCCAGAGGTGCTCTTTCTATCATCAGCACTACCAGCCCAATCAGCATCACAATAACCAGATAAAATTGGTTCACATCCATGAGAGTACAGCATGCCATAATTGTAAGTTCCACTCACATACTTCAGAATTCTTTTCACCTGGTTGATGTGACTTACTTTGGGTTTATCCTGGTATATTGCACATACTCCAACTGCAAAGGCAATGTCAGGTCTGCTGGCTGTTAAGTATAGCATACTTCCTATCATGCTTCTGTACAAGCTTTGATCCACATTTTCCCCACTTGTGTCTTTGGACAACTTTAAATGAGTAGGTGCAGGAGTCCTTTTATGACTGGCATTCTCCATCCCAAACTTCTTGACAATATTATTTGCATACTTGCTTTGAGACAGAAAAATTGAGTCTTCCATCTGTGTGACTTGTAGTCCAAGAAAGTAGGTCAATTCTCCCATGAGGCGCATTTCAAATTCAGCTTGCATATGGTTAGCAAAATGTTTAACCATTTTATCTGACATTCCTCCAAACACTATGTCATCAACATAAATTTGATCTACCATTATCTTTCCTCCTTCATCCTTGACAAAAAGAGTTTTATCCAAACCTCCTTTCCTGTATCCTTTGTCAGTGAGGAACTTTGTCAACCTTTCATACCAAGCTCTAGGAGCTTGTTTCAGACCATATAATGCTTTCCTCAATTTGTAGACATGATCAGGACAGTTTGGATCCACAAATCCATTAGGTTGTTCCACATACACTTCCTCATTTAAGTACCCATTTAGGAAGGCACTCTTCACATCCATCTGAAACAGCTTGAACTTAAGGAGACAAGCAACTCCCAAGAGAAGTCTAATTGATTCTAGTCTGGCTACAAGAGAAAAAGTCTCATCAAAATCAACCCCTTCAACTTGAGTGTATCCTTGATCAACAAGCCTTGCCTTATTCCTGGTGACAACTCCTTCAGCGTCTGACTTGTTCTTGTAGATCCACTTTGTGCCAATGATGTTTGTTCCTTCTGGTCTAGGAACTAACTCCCATACTTCATGTTGCTTGAACTGGTTCAATTCATCTTGCATTGCTCCAATCCAGTATTCATCAGTCAAAGCCTCTTTACCATTTTTTGGTTCAATCTTAGACACAAATAAAGAGTTTGTGATGATTTCTCTAGATCTTGTAGTGACTCCACTTTTAGGATCTCCTATGATGAGTTCCTTAGGATGATCTTTCTGAATTCTGATGGAAGCATCTTTGTTAGCTTCCTTTGATTCAGACTCTGATGGAGTAGGATTAGGCACATCATCCTTTTTAGACACTTGTGTTGAAGTCTCAAAGAATGTATCAACATCATATGGGACATTTGTTTCCTCATGGTGGTCATCAACTATGACATTTATAGACTCCATCATAACTTTGGTCCTGGAATTGAACACCTTATATGCTCTGCTGTTGGTAGAGTATCCTAGGAATATTCCTTCATCACTTTTAGGGTCCATCTTTCTCCTTTGTTCACGATCTGTTAGAATATAGCATTTGCTCCCAAAGACATGGAAGTACTTCACTGTAGGATTTCTTCCTTTCCATAGTTCATAAAGGGTGGATGATGTTCCCTTTCTCAAGGTGACCCTGTTATGGACATAACAGGCTGTATTCATAGCTTCAGCCAAAAAATGAATAGGAAGCTTCTTGGCATGTATCATTGCTCTGGCAGATTCCTGTATAGTCCTGTTTTTCCTTTCCACAACTCCATTTTGTTGAGGTGTTATAGGTGAAGAGAACTCATGATTGATTCCTTCTAAGGAACAGAACTCATCAAACTTACTATTTTCAAATTCCTTACCATGATCACTTCTGATTCTGACAATGCATCCTTCTTTTTCTCTTTGAATTCTTTTTCACAATTCCTTTAATACATCAAATACATCAGACTTTTCCCTAATGAAGTTTATCCAGGTGAATCTGGAAAAATCATCCACAACAACATAGGCATATCTCTTTCCACCAAGACTTTCCACCTGCATGGGACCCATCAGATCCATATGTAGAAGTTCTAGCACCTTAGAGGTGGTCAGATGTCTTGTCTTTGGATGTGACATTCTAGTTTTCTTTCCAACCTGACATTCACCACAGACTCTCCCTTCATCAATCTGAAGCCTTGGAATCCCTCTGACAGCCTCCATGGATATGATCTTTTTCATCCCTGTAAGATGTAAATGACCAAGTTTTTGGTGCCACAATTTCACTTCCTTTTCTTCTTTGGCTATAGAGCACACAGAAGAGTAGTTAGTGTTCTCAGACTCCCATAAGTAACAGTTCTATTTTGATCTGACTCCTCTCATTACAACTTCTTGTTTTTCATTAGTTACAAGACATTCAGACTTGGTGAAGTTGACCTTGAATCCTAGATCACATAATTGACTGATACTTATGAGATTAGCAGTCAAACCATTTACCAGCAACACTTCATTTAGGTTTGGAACTCCAGGGCAGTCCAAGTTTCCAACTCCTTTGATTTCTCCTCTAGCACCACCTTCAAAAGTGACATAGCTAGTAGTATGAGGTTTGACATCATTCAGCAGATTCTTGATTCCAGTCATGTGTTTAGAGCATCCACTATCAAAGTACCAGTCTTCCTTGGCATAAACTCTAAGGGAGGTGTGAGCTATCAGAGTTGTTGTCTTTTTCTTCCACTGTTGAGTAAATGGTTCCTTGTTAGTCTTAGGTTTGACATATGGGGTCTGATTAGGATATCCATATAATCTGAAGCAGAATGGCTTTATGTGACCAAACCTCCCACAATAATGACATCTCCATCTTTGATACTTTTTCTTCATATTTCTCTGTTCTTGATGTTGAGTTCTATGTTGTGACATCTTCTTTGACATTTGTTTATCAGGCCTGGTCTTCTTCTTGTCAACAGCAGATTTCTTTGCAGCCACAAATCCTAGACCAGACATGTTTCCTGTATTTTGTCCAGCCTGAAGGATTTCTTCCAACTTGTCAGTTCCAGTTGTTAACATCTTGACAAACTTAGTCATCTGATCAAGTTTGGAGTTCAACATTAGAAATTCACCTTTGAGATGGCTTATAGTAGCAGTGTCTGCCTTCTTCTCAGCCTCCAACTTCACTATGAGCTTTTTCTGTTTCTCATTTTGCTGACAGACTTCAGCACTTCTGATACATAGCTTCTTGTAGGAGTCAACAAGTTCTTCAAATGTCACTTCCTCATCACTAGAATCATTATCAGAGTTACAAACACCAGATAGTGCAGTAACTAGTTTAGCAGATTCTTCTTCATAGTCACTTTCTGAGTCACCATCAGACCAAGTAACAGACATTCCTTTCTTTTGTTTCTTTAGAAAGGTAGGACATTCAGCTCGAATGCACCCATATCCTTCACATCCATGGCATTGGATTCCTCTGCTTTGATTTCCCTTTTCTCCAGACTTAGTTCTTCTGCTGGAGTCATAGGATCTGCTAATGTCAGAGGAAATGTTCTTGACATTTGACCTTGACTTTGGGTCCATTCTCTTGATGAGTTTGTTGAACTTCCTTCCAAGCATAGCTATAGCTTCTGATATATTCTCTTCATCACTCTCCTTTCTTTCATCTTCAGTATTGGATACAAGGTCTATGCTCTTGTTTTTCTTGTCAACATTGTCACTGATCCCCATCTCAAATGTCTGAAGTGACCCAATGAGTTCATCAACCTTCAAGTTGCAGATATCTTGAGCTTCCTCTATAGAAGTCACTTTCATTGGAAACCTTTTAGGCAAGGATCTGAGAATCTTTCTTACCAGCTTTTCTTCTGACATCTTTTCTCCCAATGCTCCTGAGGTGTTGGCAATTTCCAAGATGTTCATGTGAAACTCATGAATGGTCTCATATTCCTTCATCCTTAGATTCTCAAATTTGGTAGTGAGCATCTGAAGTCTTGACATTTTTACTTTGGATGTACCCTCATGGGTGGTTTTGAGAGTGTCCCAAACATCCTTGGCTAGTTCACATTGATGTACTAGTCTGAATATGTTTCTATCAATTCCATTGAACAGGGCATTCAATGCTTTAGAGTTACCCAGGTCTAACTCTTCTTCTTCTTTTCTCCATTCTTCCTCAGGTTTCAGACTAGTCGTCCCATCTTTCCCAGTTATGGTGGGATGGTTCCATTCTTTGTCAGCAGCTCTCCAAGCTTTCTTGTCCAGTGACTTCAAGAAGGCAATCATACGAGGTTTCCATTAGTCATAGTTTGATCCATCCAGAATAGGTGGTTTGTTCCAAAATCCTCCTTCCTTGTCCATAGCGCCAGAAAATAATATCCCTAGATCTCACCCAGAAAGACAGGCAGGGTGCCTGCTCTGATGCCAATTGAAATTCTGGAAACAGATACTTAATGTCACAGTGAATGTTATGACACCGTATCTGACAAATTGTACACAAACCAAACAGTAATTTAAAATACAGTAAAGAACACAATCAATTGTTAACCCAGTTCAGTGTATAATAACACCTACATCTGGGGGCTACCAAGCCAGGGAGGAAATTCACTATAGGAGGTATTAATTTAGGAATAAACCAACCAGTTTATCTCCTTCACTTAAGACCTACCCAATGCAATTTCAATCTAAGTCCTACTTAAACCTGAGTTCCTACTCACTCCCCCCCAATCACAACAGTGATACTAATCTACTGGTTAATAATATTATGAAGACATTCTTCAATACACACGCTTGATTTTGTTTCAAAGCTTTAATCAAGAGACACAATACTCGTGCTTCAAAGCTTTGAGTGATAAACAACCCTTACAACCAAATCCTACTCCAAGTCACTTATCAAGTGATAATTGCTTGGCTCACAGTAATTACTAAAACTATCTACAAAATGCCTTATTGATCTTCTATATAAGCGCTTCACACCATTAGGATTCGTGAGAAATATATATGCAGTCTATTCTTCATTTTGGGCTTCTATAAAAATAGCTAGGGTTAACCAAAGTTAACCTAAAGACTTGGTCTTGGGCTTTCATCATAACAGATTAGGGTTAAGCAAGGTTAACCTAATATCCATGTGAGCATCTGATCTAGTCAATATACTTCAACTCAGAATAGCACACCAGATTCCTGAAAATTCTCACGAACAATAAATCTACACAACAACTTGATCAGTACAGGATGTCTTAACATTGGTTATGACATTGGTTATGACATCATGTATCCTGCTCACTGATTTTGGTAGAATTCAGTACATATGATCATAGCTTAATCATCATGATATTCACTCATACTGAGTTGTTCCTGTAGAACATTCCTTCTGCAGAATTTGTCTTTATCTCAGAATGTTATGACATCAGTCATGACATTCGCAAATCTGGTTTTACCAAAAATTAATTCCAACAAGCAAACACTTACAATGTGTATATAAAAAATCGCATGGGGTTCCCATTCCGCTATAGCCTTCGTATCTCCGAATATCTTATACATTCGTTGCTTCGTCCGAAGATGATTGGATTGATCAGAAGCTCAGAGTTTATCAGTGAAGAGATTGTCCTTAAAGTGATCTGACAAGACATAGTCATACGCTTTAATTCCCTAACTTTTGCCTGGACCGCCCTTTCGGGTTTTCAGCCTACCGGGAAACCCTTTTTTTCCCAAGTCTCCCTTTCGGGTTTTCAACTTGCCGGGTGTACAAATTTTTTTTATTTTATCCCTAATTTTTGCTCGAACCTTTTGGTTCGCCGGGATGCCCTTGTTTTTCCTAGGTGTGTCAACCTAGCGGGTCATCTATGCGTAGTATCTTTTGACTATGTCTGCATTCGCAGGGTGCGGCAGGTCATCACTATCCATGGTGGTTAAGATCATTGCCCCACCAGAAAAGATGTTCTTGATTACAAATGGTCCTTCATAGGTAGGAGTCCATTTTCCCCTGGGATCACTTTGTGGCAAGATAATGTGCTGGATCACTAGATCTCCAACTTGATATACCTGGCGTATGACTTTCTTGTTGAAAGCTTTGATCATCCGTTTTTGATACGTCTGACCGTGGCAAACAACAGTAAGTCTCTTCTCGTCAATTAAGTTAAACTTATCAAGCCGGGTCTGGATCCAATCGTCTTCACTCAAACCAGCATCCTTCATGATTCTCAAGGAGGGAATTTGAACCTCAATAGGTAAAACAGCCTCCATGCCATAGACCAAGGAATAGGGTGTTTCCCCAGTTGATGTGTGAGCCATGGTACGGTACCCGTGGAGAGCAAACGGTAACATCTCATGCCAGTCCTTGTAGGTGACTGTCATCTTTTGTATGATCTTCTTGATATTTTTGTTAGCAGCTTCGACTGCACCATTCATCTTTGGCTGATAGGGGGATGAATTGTGATGTTGAATTTTGAACTGCTCACACAAAGCGGTGATCATAGTATCGTTAAGGTTTGTACCGTTATCAGTGATGATCCTTTCGGGGACACCGTACCGGTAAATGAGATTCTGTTTGATGAAGAGGGCAACAACATTCTTAGTCACAGATGCAAAGGAAGCTGCTTCGACCCACTTGGTAAAATAGTCAATGGCCACCAGAATGAAGCGGTGTCCATTGGATGCTGTAGGATTGATCTCTCCAATCATGTCGATTCCCCACATAGCGAAGGGCCAAGGAGCTGTTAGGACATTTAGAGGAACCGGAGGCACGTGCACCTTGTCTGTATAGATTTGACATTTGTGGCAGGTCCGGGAGTTTTGATAGCAGTCAGCTTCCATGGTAGACCAGTAATAGCCTGCCCGTAGGATCTTCTTAGCCATCGTATGCCCGCTAGAGTGAGTGCCAAAGGTGCCCTCATGCAATTCATCCATGATCTTTTCAGCTTCATCTTTGACCACATAACGGAGAAAAATAGAATCATGATTACGCTTGTATAGGATGTCATTACTTAGGAAGAACTTTGCCGAGAATCTCCTTAAGAACTTTTAGTCATTGACTGAAGCTCCTTTTGGATATTCTTGAGCCTCGAGATACCTTTTGACTTCATGTAACCAAGGCTGGTCCACTACTTCTTCGGTATTGATCTTGTGACAATGTGATGGTTCGTCCATCTGTTCAATAGTGATTTGGGGAGCCTCATTATCCCAATTAAGTTTAAACATATATGAAATTGTAGCTAGAGCATCTGCTAGCTGATTTTCTTCTCGCGAGAAGTGTTCGAAGGTAATCTGCTCGAAATGTGGTAACAACGTCAAAACATGTTCTTTGTAAGGGATGAGGTTTGGATGTTTAGTATCCCACTCTCCTTTGATCTGACTGATGACCAAAGCTGAGTCCCCAAACACATCTAAGGATTTGATTCCCAAGTCTATGGCAGCCTTGAGTCCAAAGATGCATGCTTCGTACTCTGCCATGTTGTTCGTACAATTGAAGCAAAGTCTGGTGGTGAAAGGGGTATGGCAACCTTCTGGGGATATGAGTACCGCTCTGATACCGTTGCCAAGTGCATTGGATGCCCCATCAAAGTACAAGGTCCATCGGGATCCTTGTTCAGGTCCGTCATATGGTCTGATATCTTCAATATTGTCCAATGTCATGATGTCTTCGTCAGGGAAGTCAAACTTCATGGATTGATAATCTTCTACAGCTTGATGGGCCAGATGGTCAGCTAGCACACTTCCCTTTATAGCTTTTTGGGTCGTGTACTGTATGTCGTATTCCGTTAGGATCATCTGCCATCTGGCTATCCTTCCAGACAGAGCAGGCTTTTCAAAGATGTACTTTATCGGATCCATCTTAGATATCAGCAAAGTGGTATGAGTCAACATATACTGCCTTAGCCGGCGAGCGGCCCATACCAAAGTGCAGCAAGTTTTCTCGAGCAGTGAATATCTGGTTTCACAGTTGGTAAACTTTTTTCTAAGGTAATAAATGGCATTCTTTTTTCGGCCAGACTCGTCATGCTACCCCAGTAAGCACCCCATTGAATTCTCTAGGACGGTCAGATACATGATTAGCGGTCTTCCTTCGACGGGTGGCATCAGGACAGGAGGTTCCAGCAAATACTCCTTGATTCTATCGAAAGCAACTTGACATTCGTCGTTCCATCTGACTACCTGATCTTTCTTCAATAGCTTGAAGATTGGCTCACAAGTAGACGTTAGGTGAGAAATGAACCTAGCAATGTAGTTTAGGCATCCCAAAAAACCTCTGACCTCCTTCTCACTGCGAGGAGCAGGCATTTCTTGTATAGCTTTGACTTTGGCAGGATCAACCTCGATGCCTTTGTTGCTGACAATGAAACCTAAGAGTTTACCGGACCGGACTCCGAATGTACACTTGTTTGGGTTCAATCGTAGCTTGTACTCCTTCAACCTGACAAACAG
This sequence comes from Vicia faba, assembly GCA_948472305.1. Taxonomy (NCBI): domain Eukaryota; kingdom Viridiplantae; phylum Streptophyta; class Magnoliopsida; order Fabales; family Fabaceae; genus Vicia; species Vicia faba. Next base: position 1,256,349,414 of record OX451738.1, read on the forward strand.
CTTTTCCAAGTGATCAAGGTGTTCTTCTTCAGTTTCTGATCGGGCTATCATGTCATCTACTTAGACCTCTATCTCATGATGTATCATATCATGAAACAATGCTACGATGGCACGTTGATAGGTTGCCCCGACATTCTTCAGTCCGAATGGCATCACTTTGTAGCAGAACGTACCCCACTGTGTGACAAATGTAGTTTTATCCATGTCCTCAGGTGCCATTTTGATCTGGTTATAGCCTGAGAATTTGTCCATGAAAGAAAATACTTTGTGCTCAGTTGTGTTGTCAACCAGGATGTCGATGTGCGGAAGTGGAAAGTCATCTTTAGGGATGGCCCTGTTTAAATCTCTATAATCCACGCACATTCTGACTTTACTGTCCTTTTTAGGTATGGGCACAATGTTAGCAACCCATTGTGGATAGGAAGTAACATCCAGAAATCCAGCATTGAATTGTTTCATAACTTCTTCTTTGATCTTTTCTGACATGTCAGGTCTCATGCGGCGGACCTTTTGTTTCACTGGTGGACAGTCTTCTCTTGTGGGTAGACGGTGTACCAAATTGTCTGTATCGAGTCCCAGCATGTCTTTGTATGACCAGGCAAAGATCTCAACATAATCATACAATAGCTGAATTAGGCGCTCCTTGACACTCGGCTCTAGATTGGCACCTATCTTGATTTCCTTTTTATCATCCTCAGTACCCAAGTTGATTATATCCAATTGCTCTTCATGAGGCTGAATTTCTCTTTCCTCTTGTTGTAGTAATCTGGCCAATTCCCCTGGCACCTCACAATCTTCCTAACCTTCGTATTTGGCTTGGTAGATCAAATCTTCAGAGTCACTGAAGGCTATAGCAGTATCGTTACCCATGGGATCCGGAATGGAAGGGTACCTGCATTTGTGAGTGTGGGTGTGTGTAAGGGTATATCCATCTTAAAACAATAAAATGTAAAAGAAAGACAATGAGCATAAAAGGTTTATATGTGAAAAAGCGTCCATGATTCATTGAATGACATATGTAGATGAAATAAAAACCCTTACAAATGGACCGATGTGCCTCGGGTAAGACACATGGTTTTTAAAGTACGAATTGTTTGTGAATTATTACAGATCCAACAGAAATGGAAAAGATAAATTACTGCGGTATGAAAGTTATCGGAACAAAGTCTTTTGCTTCCCAGTTGCATAGTCCTCCGCCGACAGTAGGAAATATCCAATCTTCTAAGCTGCCCTCCTCTTCATTGTCCTCCACGACATTAATCCCTTGGTTGGTAATCTTCACAGGCGGCCCCCCAGCACGGGCACGGCGCACAGCCTTCTGACCAGTCGAAGTAAATCCCAAGCCAAACTTGTCTGATTTGTAAGGAATGTATGGAAGCTTACCCCAGATTGTGCATCCTCCTTCTTCCACTACTGCTCTTGCATCCTTGAGAGATGACATCCTAGGCGGAGGTCTTGTGATCTTAGGAGTCGAGGATACCGCCTTGGTCGCTGCTATTTCTTCAGAGACTTCCTCAAAATGTTGGAAAGGGGTCTCTATGAACTCGCCATCTAACTCCACATAACGGAAGGAATTCAGATGAATAATCATATACTCCTCCTCCCCATGGACAGTTATGATCTTCCCTTGGACGGGGTACTTCAGCATCTGATGCAAGGTGGAGGTTACAGCACCGGCGTTGTGGATCCAGGGGCGTCCCAACAGACAGGAATAAGAAGGACGGATGTCCATCACATAGAATGTCGAGTTGAAAACCTGAGTTCCCACCTTGATTGGGATGTCCACCTCCCCATGGACCATCCTCTTATAACCATCAAAAGCTCGAACCACTATATTACTGGGTTTTAGAGTCAGCCCCTCACAATCCAACCTATCAAGGGCTTTCTTCGGCAAGACGTTTAAAGACGATCTAGTATCAACCAAGACATGAGCTAGGGTTGTTCCTCTGCACTCCACTAAGACATGTAGTGCATCGTTGTGTTTTATCCCTCGGGGTGTCAAGTCAGCATTGGAGAAACCCAGACCATTATCAGCTGTCAAACTGGCCACACAGTTCTCGAACTGGTCAGCAGACGTTTCTTGCGGCACGTGAGTTGTCTTCAGAAATTTTACCAAAGCTTTGGCGTGCGCTTTAGAGCACAACAGCAGGGCTAACATAGATATCTTGGAAGGGGTCTGCCCCAGTTGTTCAACAACATCATAATCACTCTTCTTAATGATCCTTAAGATTTCTTCCATCTCCTTCTCGGATGTCTCAGGAATAACTAGTGATTGAGCCTTCGTCGGGATAGGCTCCTCTTGAACATTCTTTCCTTTATTCTCAGCAGTGGAAGTAGGGATAGGAATTGTATTGTCTTTGTCAGTGGGTACACTTGCAGGTACAGTTGCTGGTATAGAGGTTATCTTCGGAATGGCCACGGGTCCAAAGACTGCTGTTGGAGGAGCAATCTCTGGAGAAAAGTATCTTCCACTACAGGTAACCTTGCTTGTTCCGGCAATGTTACCAATGTCAGGATTATCCTCCTCGGAGCTTTCTTCTTCTGAAGTCTGTTCAATCTGTTTAATACCATGGTAGTAGATTTCTCCACCATAGTTCCATGGTACTGATTTATCTGATTTGTATGGGGTTGGCCCGGGCATTGTTATCTTTATTGGAGTAGTCATAGGAGCAGATGTAATCCTAACGGGTTTTTTAGGAACCCTGGAAGGATTGGCGTATATGGTTATTATTGAAACTTCTGGAACTGGAATGGGTGAAATAGGAGCTTTCTCAAACAAGATTTCTTGGTTATCAATCAATTGTTGGATTCCTTTCTTCAACATAGGGCAGTCAAATGAGAAGGACAGGCAAACATGGCAGTCTTGGTCACAACCTGGGAAGATGCCAGCTTTTAACAAATTCAACTTGATGGTTAGGAGCGGAGTTAACAGTCCATCCACGGTAGCAACAAACAGATCTTTTTCAATAGCATTGGCATTGTGACCATGCCTCGGTATCGGAGCGGAAATAACATTCGGTTTCTCAGGCGTTTCAAACTCAACTTCCTTCGTGTCAATCAGATCTTGAATCTTGTTCTTCACAGCCCACCAGTTGTTGGTGTCGTGCCCTGGACTTTTAGAATGGTACGCGCATCTGGCGTTAGGATGGTAATGTGGAGAAGTAGTATTAGGATTTTTTGGGGCCTCTTTCAAAGTGGCCAGATTCAACTTCAAAAGATGTGGTAGCACTTGAGCTGGAGTCATGTTAATCTTAGTGAATTTCCTTACAGGCCTTTCTACCCTTTGCTGGTTATTTCTCAGCTGATCATTTCTCGGCTGGTTATTTCTTAGCTGGTCTGATGCAGACTTTTGAATCATAACGGCCCCCACTATTGGTCGTCGTTCAGTTCTTCCCTGGTTCCTCTGAGCATACATAGCAGATACTTCCTTTCTTCCAGTGAAGGGTTTCTTTACAGCTGTTGAGGCAGACGCGTCCTTCTGAATTTTCCCATTTCTTATACCAGCCTCCACTCTTTCGCCAGTTAGAATCAATTCGGTAAACCCTGCAGAGGAGCTCCCAATCAGATGATTGAAGAAAGGGCCTGAAAGAGTTCCCAAGAACATGTCCACTAACTCCCTTTCAGATAAAGGTGGTTGCACCCTTCCGGCTAGATCCCTCCACTTTTTGGTGTAGTCTTTAAAGCCCTCATTGGGAGCCATAGCCATACTCTGTAGCTGAGTACGGGTTGGCGCCAAGTCGGCGTTGTATTGATACTGTTTATAAAAGGCTGCTGCCAAGTCTTCCAAATTGTGAACATTTGCCCTCTCCAACTGGTAGAACCAATCAAGTTGCGTTCCTGATAAATTGTCTTGGAAAAAGTGGACCCACAGGTCTTTGTCAGCGGAATGTGGTTGAATCTTCCTGACATAGGATCTGAGGTGCATTTTAGGGTAAGACACCCTATCATACTTGGCAAACAATGGCACTTTAAACTTTGGAGGGATTACAATTCCTGACACCAGCCCTAACTCCTCAAAATCTAGCCCCGGTACTCTCTGGATTTCCATAGCGCTTAGTCGCTCTTCAAGGTGTTTGTATTTGTCATCAGCAGGAGGGTATTGTTGTTCAGAGTAGTCCTCCTCTTCCTCTTCCTCTTCTTCTTCAGAATCTGATGGTACTGTCGTTTCTTTTCCTTTTCTTCCCCCTTCTTCAGATGTTGTTGGGAATTCTAGGGTCCTTCTGGCTTGTCCCTGAAATGTTCTGCCCATGAGAATCACACCAGTTGGCTTCTTCTTCTTTTTCTCTTTTTCTTTCTCTTTCTCTAGCAGGGTTTTCAGCTCCTCTTGCCCCTTGGCTAAGGTCATGAGTAACTGTTGAAATTGTGAATTCTGAGCTTGCAGATCTTTGACCGTTTGTTCGATATCCATCTTACTGAAATAAACAGTAGAGAGATGAGGAAACTTGGTGTGAAGACCTGTTTATGCTTATGATGAATGATATGTATTCATGCAATGCTTTCAAGGATTCAGAAATTCAAATTTGTTTTAAACAAAAAAGAAACACATGTCATATTAATAAGATAGAATTGTTAGTACATCAATGCCCCTTGGGCAAAATAATACAAAACTCTAAGGTAAAAAGACGTTGCGCATCCTTTTTGGTGCAATGTAGGTGTTGAGAGTTTGCTCTTCATGAAGTAGTCGAGTGAGTTCCAAAACCTTCTTCTCGCTTGCGTAGAATTGGGCTTTGAAAGTATCGCGCTCTCCCTTGAGCTGTATCCAACTTCTTTGTAGGTCTTCGAGTGATGTTGGAATTTCAGGATGTAGGATGGTGTATGGAACCTCTCCTTCCTTAACAGGCTCTATAATCACTGGGAGAATGGAGGGGTAAGGCATCATAAGACTTTGGGCGCGGGTTCATACCCACTTGAGGTAAGGCTCAAGAGGGATGGAATTCTTGTGTCCCAGTGTCTTACTATCTACCTTGTTGGGCATCCTCCAATCTCGGATGAATCTCTGACAGAGTCCTTGGTCGTCGTTGTCGAAGTCGAAAACCAATCCTTGAATCAGCATGTCATGTGGGCCATCCCTTCGGGCATAACCAAATTGTCTCAGTGCCAAGCAAGGGTTGTAGGTGATGCCTCCTGTGATCGGTGGATCTGGAACTGACTGTTTAAAGATGGTTCGCGAAATGTCGCGGAAGCAAGAGTCGCCACCGTCTTTTATTTTCTCCAAATGGAAAGGACAAAAGCACAGAAAAATTCCTTATAGAGATTGCTCTCGGTTCGGGAGGTAGATTATAGAAAGGGAAGGTGTTAGCACCCTTTCTATCCATGGTTATCCATGGGCTCTTAGATACTTGCTCACTTGTGTTTTCAAAAATGGTTTGTTTGCTTTTCAACTGTGGGTTTTAAAAAGTTTCTTTGAAAATTTCAGTTCGACTCTTGTATCAGTCCTCAAGAGTGTTTGAAAAATTGCTTTCGAAAGCTTTTTTGAAAATGTGTTGGTGTGAAAAGTATTTTGTTTTGTTTTGAAATTTAGAGCAAGTATCTAGAGTCGTCTACCTACCCTAAGGAATTCGTCTGTGTAGATGTCCTTTAAAGTAGTGCCATCCCACCATTGAGAGGTAGGTAGCACCACCGTTAGAGGTGTTCGGGTCAATTCGAGGTTCGGGACATGGTGATCACCAGAGTAATGGGAAGACACCTTAGAAGCTACCCGCATGCCAGGTTCCCGGATCATGAGGACTTACTAAGACATCCTCTACTCGACGATCACCTTTCGAGGCAAGGCAACAGTGAGGCGTACCCTAGGGGTGGTGTGTGCGATTTGTGTGTCATGTTCATTTGCATTTATCTTGTCATGTTATTGGTGGTCTACGCTTGTTTTTATTTTTGTCCATACATTCTTTCATGCCATTATTTAACAGTTAAAATATTGCGAGAAATGAAAATTCTAAGCTATTACAAAAGGCGCGGGTCCACATCGCCAAAATTAAACCAGGACCCGATTTGACATAAAAATAAAGAAATTAAAGAAAATAAAAGAAATTAAAAGTGCGAGGAGTTAATTACAAGGCTTTGGGAGAGATACATAAATATTGTGCAAAAAAGGAAGAATAAATATGCGAATAAGAATTCTAAATCGAAACGAGGGCGTTGGACCCTTTTTGACTAAATTAAATTAAATGGTGACATTAATTAATTAAAAAAGAAAGGAAATTGTTTTTTTGGTATTTTATGATTTTTAATGAAAAGAGAGAGTTAATTAAAATTAAAATAAGATGCTAACCCTAATTCTAATTATTTTTAATTTATTAAGAAAAGATTAAATTTTAACCTAAAATTAACCCTAATTAATTTGCATGCATTTTAATTACAAAAAATAAATAATATTAAATATTTGATTATTATGAGAGAAAAAGAAAAAAAAGGATAAAAATTTAATATGAACCCTAATTCTATGTTTTTTAGATTTTTTATTAAAAGAATTAAAATTAAAACCTAATTTATAACTAAATTTAATTATATGCAATTTAATTACAAAAATACTTAAAATAAAATATTTATCATTTTTTCATCTTTTTCTAATTTTTATGTGTTTTTTTATATTTTATGAAAACATTAAATTAATTAAACTAACAATAATTAAAAGAAAATAAAAAAATTATAAAAATAAAGAAAGTTAAGAAAATTTGCAAACCAAGGGGGTTCAGACCCAAATAGGAGGTTAGTCTTTTAGAAACCTGGCCCAATTAAATTGCTGGCCTCTTTGACTTTTCAGACCACGTGTGGCTTCGTTGACTTATGCTTATGGTGTTCTCTAGATTCTAGCCTTCTGATCGATCCCCTTGGGCACGTGGACGTTGGATTTTGAAGGTGCATCATGGAACAACAACATTGAACCTGCATGTGATTGTTAATTGGAAAAATATATGGAAAGGGTGAAGACCTGGGGCTCGAACCCAGGTCATGTACATTACCAGCAACTGTACCTACCACTGAACCAATTCACGCGCTTTGTATGTAATATAATAAATAAATAATATCAAATAAAACAAAAGTGTTAGTGGGTTTGAGCGCGAAACTTTGAACCAGCCAACCATCTAATGCCACGATATCATCTTCTTCTTCGTTCCTGAAACATAAAACATAGGCCACGGTTTTCATGGTGTTCCCTTAGGCAGGTTTTGGGAAAATAGCGAATAGCTCTAGGACGCCCATAAATTAGGCGCGAGGGTCTCAAATTCTTCGTCCAAGTATGCTGAACACGTTCATGGCATCGTGGTGTCCCAATTTTGCCTTATTTTAAAAACCCCAATTTGAGGTCCTGAAAAACCTAAAATACAACCATGGCAATTTCTTGTATAGCGCATGAAAATCCAATCAAATCATATGGTTAGCATTAAAACACATCACTGATCATGAATCTATAAACAAAATGCCATGAATGTGCGTAAATTGTAAAGCACGATTATGAAAAAAAGTGAGAAAATTTGGACTTCTGTACAGTGATTCAAAGGGTTATGATTGATGTTTTTGATCCAGGAAGATTGCTCGAGGTCCTTGGAAGGCAATAGAATGAGTCTCGTGGCTTGAAACGACCTGCAAACCTGTTTTCAGAATATCAGTTTTTCAAAGAAAATTTCAAGTTTTGTGTATGCTTTTCTGCGCAGCTTAGAGGTCTTGGGCATTAGGTTTGTGTTCTATACTTATGCAAGAGTGAATTAGGTCAAAGAACACAATCCAAATCCTTTGCATTCATGGTTTTTGTGAATTGATTTTTCCATATCTTTTTCCAATATTTTCCATGCTATTTTGTACCAATCATGATCAATTCTCTTCAAATCTTTCCATATTTGATTATGCACGAATTATTGAGTATATTTCATGCACAAAAAGATTGAAAAACTTAGGTTAAATATTTTTCATGTATTTAATTGATTTAAATGAATTATTATTAATAAAAATTCAAATAAATAAATAAAAAATGAAGAAATACTTCCCTTTGGGCCAAATGGTCGTGCACATGCTTGGGATGATGAATTGTGGAAGAAAAATAGGCCCATTAGCAATTTTAGGTCATTTGAATCAATGTTGACTTTTCAAAATATCCAAAAATTTCCCAACTTCTACAAGGCATAACTTGCTCAATTTTTAAGCTTTGCTCATGTTCTTGGACATTTTGGAAAGATCTTTGAGTCCTCTAACCAATGCCTTTGGTCCCATGTCATTTTGATTTACCAATCTCAAGTTATGGCCTTTGACTTAAAGTCCCTTTTTGTTAACTTTTGAAAATGACCTATAATGTTGAAATTGATAACTTTTTGTGAGAGCATTTCTTGGACTTGAAGTATGAATATGAGTTGTAGGAAATGTCTTTCTCTTCAAAATGAGCTTTGGATGGAATTTTTCTGATAATCCATGTGAAAGTTATGCCCTGGTCAATTTACAGTTGACTTTTTCAGCTGTCCAAATAAGGAAACTTTTGTATCTTGATGATTTTTGAGTCAAGCTTTGAGAATCATGATCAAGAATTGATCAAATGATGTTTGTGGCTTCAAAATGATATGTTGACCAAAATTTTGAACTTTTGACTGTCAAATGACCATTTTGCCCCTACAGTTGACTGCAGTGCAATTAGGGTTTTTGACTGTGCAATTTTGTGCTGAAAGTCTTGAAACTTGGTATGAGGATGCTTGACCATATTTGTAGGCATGTGGGACTTGATTGGACCCTTGGAAACTTCATTTTCTTTGTCAGAATCAAAACCCTAATTTTGACTGTTTAGGAGGCCCTTGAACTGTGCAACCCTTGGGGAGATTTTGCAGCTTGACTTGGCAATTTCTTGAAGAATATGGGAGGGCAAATTTTGGGGTACAACAGTTGCCCCTGTTAAATCTTCTTAGACCTGAGGATGCAGATTGGCTGATGTGCCTTTCGTAATCCGAGGGTGGAAGATGATTGAACACTAGAGTGCCCAGAAATTTGCGCTCACATAGTAGCAATGTGATGATGGGAATGGGCTTATAGATTCCATTTAGAGATTGATGAATAGGATGATGGGCTTATAGATTCCATCTGGATGCTGATCACGTAGGAGATTCCTTAGCGAGAACTTGCGTACCTGCAAAAGGAAAAATGAGTACCTGACATGTTGCAGGAGCTGGTTTTCAGATGCTTGGTATAGATATGTCCTGACTGGTTACAGGAGCTGAGTCTGGAGCTTCACAAGATGATGAATGAACCAAGGATGGTTACTACCTTAGCATGAACGGTAAGAGAACCTTGGGAAACTTAATCTCAAAAGCGGACGTTTGAGAAAATCTTGGTGGAATTATCATCTCCGCACCGCTGGGGAGAGAACCATAGGAAATTATAATCTCAAAAGCGGACGTCTGAGAAAAACCTGGGATGGAATTATCATCTCACGCACCGTCGGGGAGAGAACCATAGGAAATTATAATCTCAAAAGCGGACGTCTGAGAAAAACCTGAAATGGAATTATCATCTCACGCACCGTCGGGGAGAGAACCATAGGAAATTATAATCTCAAAAGCGGACGTCTGAGAAAAACCTGGGATGGAATTATCATCTCACGCACCGTCGGGGAGAGAACCATAGGAAATTATAATCTCAAAAGCGGACGTCTGAGAAAAACCTGAAATGGAATTATCATCTCACGCACCGTCGGGGAGAGAACCATAGGAAATTATAATCTCAAAAGCGGACGTCTGAGAAAAACCTGGGATGGAATTATCATCTCACGCACCGTCGGGGAGAGAACCATAGGAAATTATAATCTCAAAAGCGGACGTCTGAGAAAAACCTGGAATGGAATTATCATCTCACGCACCATCGGGGAGAGAACCATAGGAAATTATAATCTCAAAAGCGAACGTTTGAGAAAAACCTGGGATGGAATTATCATCTCACGCACCGTCGGGGAGAGAACCATAGGAAATTATAATCTCAAAAGCGGACGTTTGAGAAAAACCTGGGATGGAATTATCATCTCACGCACCGTCGGGGAGAGAACCATAGGAAATTATATTCTCAAAAGCGGACGTTTGAGAAAAACCTTTGATAACTTCTACTGAGTCTTCATCAGAAAAATCTGTTGGGAGTCGATTTAGCTGGACTAGAGAAGGCCTTGGACTGGACAAGAAATCTTTGGAGTCGATCAACTGAACCGGTCTAGGTCTTGTAATATGATGGAGAATTTAGCTGAATCTTTCCTGAAAGGTAAAGGTCAGTCATATGCAATGCATGATATGGATCAAGCAATGATGTTCTCAACATAAATGAGATTTGTATGATATGATGCGTTTATGCATGCTATAATGATGTATGTGATGTTTTATGAATGTGTTTGTCTAGGAAAGTAGATCCTTGACGGGTGCCGGGAAATCACTCCTGGGCTGATGTTGAAGAATGAGCTTTTGCTTCCGCTAGGGATGATAGTTGCAAGAATACCGGTAGGAGAAGATAACTCCGTTGGGGAATAAACTTGGCGAATGGAATATTCTGCGGGGAGAAAAGTACTCTGACGATCTTGCTGGGAAGCAAAACTCTGTGGGGATAGAGATACTTTGTTGAGTGTTGATAATAACTTGCTGGGGATACCCTTGTTGCGTTGGAAGTGTTAATAGACTTCGCTGGGGATAAGAAGACTTCGTCAAGGACGCTCTTTCCGCGGCTTTTGGCTGAGGATAACCCAGTTATATCCTAGTAAGGAAATAACTCTTTGAATAAAGTCGGGCGACGCGTTCGTGCTCTGCGAGGATAAGCTTCCAGAATCTACTGGGGATAAGCTTACTGCTTGGGGAGATGGGTTCCAACTTTTCCTGAGGACACTGGATTGGACTCTCCTGGGGAAGTTTTGAACTGCGGGGGAAATGGTTCCTTTGAATGTTGATATACCGCCGGGGAACAATCTTTAGACCAAGACTACCGGGAATGCTTGTTTAAGAATGATGTGCTGGGGAATGTTGAGATCTGCTGGAGGACACCCAACTTCCTTAAGTTTGATACTATAGCTTCGCTTGGGGAGAGTGCACTGACTTGCTGGCTCACTCTCTGGGGGATTAAGATATCTGGTTACGTTCTTCCGCTGAACCCATTTTGGTACCTTGGAGGACAGAACAATTAGATTGCTTTGACAACTCTTTATTGCCCATGTTTCTGAGGTTGGAGAAGAAGACCTGTGAGGAGCTGATAGTTGTTGATGGACAAACTTTCTTCTGGTAGGCAAGTGACGAGATGCTAGGACATAGTCATACGCTTTGATCCCTAATTTTTGCCTGGACCGCCCTTTCGGGTTTTCAGTCCACCGGGATACCCATTTTTGCCCAAGCCGCCTTTTCAGGTTTTCGACTTGCCGGGTGTACAGATTTTTTCATTTTCATCCCTTATTTTTGCCCGAACCCTTTTGGTTCGCCGGGAAGCCCTTATTTTTGCCTAGGTATGTCAACCTAGCAGGTCTTTGATTTTGCGTAGTATTTTTCAACTATGTTCATGCTCTTGGAATGTAGGGAGTTGCCCCTGTTAGAAGTGTTTTGTCATGCCACCAGAAGATTTTTGATCAGGCCAGATTCGTTGTTGAAATGCCCCAAGTGACTCAGGTGGAGATTTGCCCCAGGCTTTTTGTCCTTTGAGAGATTCTCCGAATCTTGATTGGATTGCCCCAGATAATAGACCATGATTATATCATGCCCCTTTGATTGGAAGTACTTCTGTTCATTAGGCATTCGTCGTGCGAATTTCTATGCTGTTCAAACAAAAGTCATATGCAAACAAAGCTATGTTAAAAATGCAGAGCCTATGTCTGTCTTGAAGATTTTGAAAATGCATTCTTTTCATAAAACAAGTGAATGTTTGTAAAACGTGATGTCAACTCCGTATTTTATCGCAAGCCTTAAGGAGTCAGGATACCTTTCGTAACAGTATACTTTCGAACTAACCCATGCTTCAGCTAGGACTTTTAAGGGTTATAACGTGGCCTGGTTCACGGTTTAAGAAACAAAGGATAAAGGCTCAAATTATTTGTACCCACCCGCTCTTCGTGATGTTCTTCAATCCTAGACTCAGTTGATCATACGTTAGACCTCGTTTGAGTCTTTGCTCTGATTTTCCGGTGATGGTTCGGATATTGACAGTTTTATTCTGAATAAGCAGTCATTCCTTTTTTGTTGAGGGTTTGTAAGACCTCTTTCTTGTCTGATTTTGTTATCCCTCTTTCTTTTTTGCCTGAACTGTTTCCTTTTTTGGAATTACAGTCAGCGGGATGCCCCAGTTTTGTAAGTCTCCTTTTTTATAGGTTTTGACTTTTTTGGGCTTTCGTTTTTGTTTTTTTTTTTTTTTGAAGTAATGACTGCCTTTCTTAATTGATTATTCGGAACCATCACTGTCTTTTGTTTTGTAAGGACCTCTTTAGTGCCGTTCGTTATGCATTTGGATCAACTGAGAGACTACCCTGCCCCAGGTTATGATTAAGGGTTTTAATTTTTGAAAAGAAAAACTCCTACTTCTTTGGCTCAGAGGGGTTGGCGAGGGATTATCATCCTTATAACTCCAGTGTTTAGGAATTGAAACAATGCCTGTACCTCATCAGCGGGGTCTGTTCAAAAGCATACTGTAATGATTGCAGTATCGTTTTCGTCATCCTCCCTCAAGAGGCTTAGAATTTCTTAATCAAGAGTTGATCATCAGAAAAAATATGAAAATAATTTGCATTTAGTGAATACGAATATATTGTTTCAGAACAGACATATGCGATGCATTAATGAAATAACAATGTTTAACATGAGTAAATGTTTGAACAAAAGAAAATTGCAACTTGAACATTCGAATGAACCAAAATTCTCTAGTCTCAGGATTTGTCACTTCAAATGGTGAACCTTGGAGGGATGGTAGAAAAATTCAGCCTGACCATCTTGTGTGAACTCCAATGCCCCTTCATCAATCAGGTCCTGGATCTTGTTTTTCAAGCTCCAACAATCATCTGTAGTATGCCCCGGGCTGTCAGAGTGATAAGCGCAGCGAGCGTTGGGGTTATACCTTGGTGACGTTGTATTTTGGTTCTTCAGAGCTTCTTTTAGAGTTACCAGCTTGGTCTCCAGCAACTGTGGCAATATCTGGGATAGGGTCATGCTGAGCCGAGTGAACTGCCTTCTCTCGCTCTTTTGTTGGTTGCGATGTTGAATTTGTGACACTGGAGCCATTTGGGGAGCTCTCTCCTTGCCTCTTTGTCTCAAAGGTGGTCGAACGATGACTGGCTTTTTACCCTTAGACTTTTTCCCCAGATGGTTACCCTGAAGCAGTTGGTTGACGAGAAACCAGAGCTCGTCTTGTCTTTGAGCTAACCCCTGAATAGCAGTCACCTGCCCCAGCATCTGGGCCCTCAATGCATCCACCTCAGCTTGTAGGTGTTCCAGCTTTTCATCCTCAGCACTGTTCCTGACAAAGGTCTCCATGAGAAGTGTCCTTAGCTCTTCCTGTCCCTTGGATAGATTCAGGAGGATTTCCCCAAACCGAGTCTCTTGAGCAAGAAGGTCCTGGTTATCTGGTTGGAAGGCCATTGCTGAAATAAACAGCGAGAAAGGTAAGTGACCTGCAACAAAGATACCTGTTATGTAATGATATGTATGACATGCATGCAATGTTTTCCAGGACCTCGCGGGGTAAACAAGAAAATTTGTTAGCATCTGGATCTGGTAGCTTGATTGAAAGAACTTCGTATTTGTTGAGAGTCTTTCTTCCAAGGGTCAAAGGCTCACCATACCCAGTGGGTCATAGCCCCTGACAACCTTGGCTAGGGCAACCTTCTTCAAGTGTCAAAGCTCACCATATCAAGTGGGTCATAGCCCCTGACAACTCTGGCTAGAGGAAAATAAATCCTCTTTGCCCCTTGCCGGATGTTTGATTTATCGTGACCTGCATCACAAGCCCTTGAGATCCTTGAAATGGGTTAGGATGTATGCAATGGTATGATGTTATGTTATGCATGGGGTAATGTAAGTAACCCTGTTACGAGTCCCCATTAAGGACTGCAAACCAAAACCTGCAAGAAACTTAGTAAACCCTGTTATGAGTCCCAATTAAGGACTATAAACAAACCTGCAAGAAATTTAGTACACTCTGTTATGAGTCCCTATTAAGGACTATAAACGAAACCTGCAAGAAACTCGGTAGACCTTGTTATGAGTCCTAATTAAGGACTACAAACAGAACCTGCAAGAAGCTCAAGTGTCAGACAACAAGCATGCAAATAGTCAAGTACGAAGGCACACAAGAGAAACCCTTAGAGTTTAGGCCAGCATGGGGTCTGGGTATTACCCTCTTGAAGTTGGTGGGCTCAACCTGTCCTATTAGAAGTAACCGGGTTCTAAGGGTCCCAATATCACTGGATTGCTTTCATTGTTCATCGTTTCGATTTAGCCACTGAACTGGCGACCGAAATATTCCAGGAAAGCAACCCTCAATTGAGTGTAGTATCGAGTATTAACCAACCTCGGACTGCACCAAAGTCAGTTATCTCACTACCCTAAAGAGGCCAAGATAGTTCAATTAAGGTTCCTAAGGTCTGTTGATGCTTCACGACACCACGCGGAGGCCCCGTACTCTCCTTGACTGAACTCAAGGGTTACCGGTACACACCAAAGTGCCACATCAACGTAGCAGACTGTTTCAACCATGTCGGTATACCCCGCACAGTTCCCTCACAGCCTTGTTGCTACTTTCTAAGAAGGTATCCCCCAGATCCGGGTTAGGATCTATAGAACTCCCAAGCAACCCACAATAATAAAGCACACAAGGAAAACAATTGAAAACACAGTGATGAACTAGCCCTAAGGTACACCTCACTTTAAGTTTAAGTCCTCAGCAGAGTCGCCAGTTCTGTGATCGGTGGATCTGGAACTGACTATTTAACGATGGTTCGCGAAATGTCGCGGAAGCAAGAGTCGCCACCGTCTTTTATTTTCTCCAAATGGAAAGGACAAAAGTACATAAAAATTCCTTAAAGAGATTGCTCTCGGTTCGGGAGGTAGATTATAGAAAGGGAAGGTGTTAGCACCCTTTCTATCCATGGTTATCCATGGGCTCTTAGATACTTGCTCACTTGTGTTTCCAAAAATGGTTTGTTTGCTTTTCAACTGTGGGTTTTAAAAAGTTTCTTTGAAAATTTCAGTTTGACTCTTGTATCAGTCCTCAAGAGTGTTTGAAAAATTGCTTTCGAAAGCTTTTTTGAAAATGTGTTGGTGTGAAAAGTATTTTGTTTTGTTTTGAAATTTAGAGCAAGTATCTAGAGTCGTCTACCTACCCTAAGGAATTCGTCTGTGTAGATGTCCTTTAAAGTAGTGCCATCCCACCATTGAGAGGTAGGTAGCACCACCGTTAGAGGTGTTCGGGTCAATTCAAGGTTCGGGACATGGTGATCACCAGAGTAATGGGAAGACACCTTAGAAGCTACCCTCATGCCAGGTTCCCGGATCATGAGGACTTACTAAGACATCCTCTACTCGACGATCACCTTTCGAGGCAAGGCAACAGTGAGGCGTACCCTAGGGGTGGTGTGTGCGATTTGTGTGTCATGTTCATTTGCATTTATCTTGTCATGTTATTGGTGGTCTACGCTTGTTTTTATTTTTGTCCATACATTCTTTCATGCCATTATTTAACAGTTAAAATATTGCGAGAAATGAAAATTCTAAGCTATTACAAAAGGCGCGGGTCCACATCACCAAAATTAAACCAGGACCCGATTTGACATAAAAATAAAGAAATTAAAGAAAATAAAAGAAATTAAAAGTGCGAGGAGTTAATACAAGGCTTTGGGAGAGATACATAAATATTGTGCGAAAAAGGAAGAATAAATATGCGAATGAGAATTCTAAATAGAAACGAGGGCGTTGGACCCTTTTTGACTAAATTAAATTAAATGGTGACATTAATTAATTAAAAAAGAAAGGAAATTGTTTTTTTGGTATTTTATGATTTTTAATGAAAAGAGAGAGTTAATTAAAATTAAAATAAGATGCTAACCCTAATTCTAATTATTTTTAATTTATTAAGAAAAGATTAAATTTTAACCTAAAATTAACCCTAATTAATTTGCATGCATTTTAATTACAAAAAATAAATAATATTAAATATTTGATTATTATGAGAGAAAAAGAAAAAAAAGGATAAAAATTTAATATGAACCCTAATTCTATGTTTTTTAGATTTTTTATTAAAAGAATTAAAATTAAAACCTAATTTAGAACTAAATTTAATTATATGCAATTTAATTACAAAAATACTTAAAATAAAATATTTATCATTTTTTCATCTTTTTCTAATTTTTATGTGTTTTTTTATATTTTATGAAAATATTAAATTAATTAAACTAACAATAATTAAAAGAAAATAAAAAAATTATAAAAATAAAGAAAGTTAAGAAAATTTGCAAACCAAGGGGGTTCAGACCCAAATAGGAGGTTAGTCTTTTAGAAACCTGGCCCAATTAAATTGCTGGCCTCTTTGACTTTTCAGACCACGTGTGGCTTCGTTGACTTATGCTTATGGTGTTCTCTAGATTCTAGCCTTCTGATCGATCCCCTTGGGCACGTGGACGTTGGATTTTGAAGGTGCATCATGGAACAACAACATTGAACCTGCATGTGATTGTTAATTGGAAAAATATATGGAAAGGGTGAAGACCTGGGGCTCGAACCCAGGTCATGTACATTACCAGCAACTGTACCTACCACTGAACCAATTCACGCGCTTTGTATGTAATATAATAAATAAATAATATCAAATAAAACAAAAGTGTTAGTAGGTTTGAGCGCCAAACTTTGAACCAGCCAACCATCTAATGCCACGATATCATCTTCTTCTTCGTTCCTGAAACATAAAACATAGGCCACGGTTTTCATGGTGTTCCCTTAGGCAGGTTTTGGGAAAATAGCGAATAGCTCTAGGACGCCCATAAATTAGGCGCGAGGGTCTCAAATTCTTCGTCCAAGTATGCTGAACACGTTCATGGCATCGTGGTGTCCCAATTTTGCCTTATTTTAAAAACCCCAATTTGAGGTCCTGAAAAACCTAAAATACAACCATGGCAATTTCTTGTATAGCGCATGAAAATCCAATCAAATCATATGGTTAGCATTAAAACACATCACTGATCATGAATCTATAAACAAAATGCCATGAATGTGCGTAAATTGTAAAGCACGATTATGAAAAAAAGTGAGAAAATTTGGACTTCTGTACAGTGATTCAAAGGGTTATGATTGATGTTTTTGATCCAGGAAGATTGCTCGAGGTCCTTGGAAGGCAATAGAATGAGTCTCGTGGCTTGAAACGACCTGCAAACCTGTTTTCAGAATATCAGTTTTTCAAAGAAAATTTCAAGTTTTGTGTATGCTTTTCTGCGCAGCTTAGAGGTCTTGGGCATTAGGTTTGTGTTCTATACTTATGCAAGAGTGAATTAGGTCAAAGAACACAATCCAAATCCTTTGCATTCATGGTTTTTGTGATTTGATTTTTCCATATCTTTTTCCAATATTTTCCATGCTATTTTGTACCAATCATGATCAATTCTCTTCAAATCTTTCCATATTTGATTATGCACGAATTATTGAGTATATTTCATGCACAAAAAGATTGAAAAACTTAGGTTAAATATTTTTCATGTATTTAATTGATTTAAATGAATTATTATTAATAAAAATTCAAATAAATAAATAAAAAATGAAGAAATACTTCCCTTTGGGCCAAATGGTCGTGCACATGCTTGGGATGATGAATTGTGGAAGAAAAATAGGCCCATTAGCAATTTTAGGTCATTTGAATCAATGTTGACTTTTCAAAATATCCAAAAATTTCCCAACTTCTACAAGGCATAACTTGCTCAATTTTTAAGCTTTGCTCATGTTCTTGGACATTTTGGAAAGGTCTTTGAGTCCTCTAACCAATGCCTTTGGTCCCATGTCATTTTGATTTACCAATATCAAGTTATGGCCTTTGACTTAAAGTCCCTTTTTGTTGACTCTTGAAGTATGAAGATGAGTTGTAGGAAATGTCTTTCTCTTCAAAATGAGCTTTGGATGGAATTTTTCTGATAATCCATGTGAAAGTTATGCCCTGGTCAATTTACAGTTGACTTTTTCAGCTGTCCAAATAAGGAAACTTTTGTATCTTGATGATTTTTGAGCCAAGCTTTGAGAATCATGATCAAGCATTGATCAAATGATGTTTGTGGCTTCAAAATGATATGTTGACCAAAATTTTGAACTTTTGACTGTCAAATGACCATTTTGCCCCTACAGTTGACTGCAGTGCAATTAGGGTTTTTGACTGTGCAATTTTATGCTGAAAGTCTTGAAACTTTATATGAGGATGCTTGACCATATTTGTAGGCATGTGAGACTTGATTGGGCCCTTGGAAACTTCATTTTCTTGATCAGAACCAAAACCCTAATTTTGACTGCTTAGGAGGCCCTTGCACTGTGCAACCCTTGGGGAATTTTGAAGCTTGACTTGGCAATTTCTTGAAGAATACGGGAGGGAAAATTTTGGGGTACAACACCTCCCCTAATGCCAAATAGAGGGACGTTAGGTAATTCCCCACAATGGTCAACAATGATGATATTCTCTTTAGATCGAGAACACTAATGGATATCTGAATGTGTAAGAGTCATGAATCATTGTGACCACCTCAAACCTTGCTCATTCTTCAAGACTGACTGAGGAAGATGAGAAATAAACCATCTTGCCAGGAGAGGAGTGCAACATATAAGAACACCTCTTTTCCTCATTGTACGAGTGTGAAAAGAGTGGAGGATATCCCCAAGCAATGTAGGTATCGGGTTGCGAGACATGAAGATTTTGACAGCGCTCACATCTATGAGTTGATCAGGATTTAGGAACAAGACCATCCCATATATGAGAAGAGCTACAATCTCCTCAAAAGCTTGCAAGTCTAGGGAGTTCCAACAGCTTTGGGCCTTCTCAAACAGAAGCTTTGACAAGAAGCCTTTGACACCACTTCTAGTTTCCCAATGTGTTGTGACATCATATGAGTGCAAGTGCAAGGCTTGAGCAATCTCTTATGGATTTGGATCTCTTTTCGTACCGTTGAAGGGTAGTTTATTGAGAACAGGAATCCTCAGGAGTTGAGAGAACTCTTCTAAAGTGGGCACAAGTTGATAGTCAGGAAATGTGAAGCAATGATACAAAGGGTCAAAGAACTGGAAGAGGACTTTCAGCATATCCTCCTCTGTGTTGGTGGTGACAAGGTTGAGTAGACGACCATGTCTCTCGGTGAATGGAGAATTATAAGGAATCCTTGAAGCTAGCTCCTTGAGTTGTGGAGGAATTCTTACAAGGTTGATCTGGATAGTTTTCCTGCGAAGTGAATCCATAACCTACAAAACAGGAACAAAGATGAATCTCAAAAATCCTTGAAATGGTTAGTGGATGCATATGATGTTCATGATGTCCGTGATGTTATACACAAGTATATATGTACAAGAAAATCATACAAATTCCTAGTTTAGGCTTTCATGGGGTTTCATAGGTAAGTACCCTCTTGAAGTTTAGTTTGCTCAACCTGTCCTAGTAAAAGTAACTGGGTTCTAAGGAGCTCAATATCACTGGATTGTTTCCTTGTTCATTGTTTCAATTCAGTCTCTTTACTGGCGACCGAAATATTCCAAGGAACCAACCCTCAATGAGTGTAGTATCGAGTATCTACCAACTTCGGACTGCACCAAAGTCGGTCATCTCACTACATCCTAAAAGGCCAAGTTGGTCAAGTAAATGTTCTAGAAGTTCATTAGTGCTTCATGACATCACTCAGTGGCCCCGTATTCTCTTTGATTGACTCAAAGGCTACCGGTACCCACAAATATGTCACACTAATATAGCTATTGCTTAGACCATGTCGGTATACCCCGCACAGTTTCCACAACGTATTGCTATTTACCTATAATGTTTCCCAAATCCGGGTAGAGGATTCAAACCCAAACAATAGAACCAAAGTGTAAAGCAAACAAGTCAAACAAGGTAAGCATTAATGTGATCTAAAAACCCTAAGGTAACCCCACTTTTATTATTCTCCCCAGCAGAGTCGCCAATTCTGTGATGCGGTGGGAGAACTGACTTGAGGTTTTGTGTTTGTATTTGCAAAATGTTGCGGTTAGCAAGAGTTGCCACCGAATTTTCTTTTATCCAAAAGGAAAGGTAAAAAAGCACAGGAAAGAGCTTTGGGATGTTTTCTTGAGTTCGGGGGGTAGATTATGAAAAGGGAAGGTGCTAGCACCCTTTTCACCCATGGTTTTCCATGGGCTCTTAGTTACTTGTTTAGATCACTTGCTTTTGCTTTGAAATTGTTTGAAATGGTGCTTTGTGTGGTTTTGAAAGTATTTTGAAAAGAGGCCATTCGTTTAGGCAATCTTTGTAATGATTCTCGTTCGTAAGAATGTATACAAAGATGTTTGTCTTTTGAAAAAATGTTTCAATGTTTTGAAAGATGTTTGGAAAATGCTTTGAAATGTGTGTGTGTTTTTGAAAATAGCAAGGATTGTTTTGAAGTTGATCAAGTAACTAGAAGCATTCTACCTACTCAAAAGTCTTTCTTGTACATTTTTATTCCTTTGACATTGTTGATTTACCATTGATTTGGTAAACAACCCTATCTTTGGATGTTAAACGGGACGGGCGTGGGTCATTGTATGACCATGATAGCAATGTTGCCAAGTATCTTTAGCATTTTGAGGGACCAAGATCATTTGTTTAGGCAACCTTTTGATAGCGTCATCGAGGGACTATGATCTTATTTTGTATTGTTTTGCCAAGATACTTTGCATGCATACCATGGCCATTTTCTTTTAGGCAACCAAATGGGTGAAACCCTAAGGGTGCTTGTGTGCAATGTGTGTCATTTTAAATGCATTTTGATTGTCTTGGATTAGGTCATTCTATTTGTTTGTTTTTGGTCTTATCATGCAAAACCCTAATTTACTACATAAGTATAAATGCGATAAATTGCGTAAAGTAAAAACTAAACTATTACAACAATTATTATGGGAGGGGGGATAAAAGTTTTTGAATGGGGATATTGCACAAAAAATAAACCCTAATATACTATTACAACCCAATTGAATTATGTGCAAATAAATAAATAAACAAATAATTAAAGTGCAATTCAAATGTATTTATGCAAAAATGTTTTGTGTTTGATTTTTTTGTATGAGAAAATAAATTATTTAACCCTAGAAATAAGAGAGAGAAAATAGTATTATTTTTGAAAGAGGAAACCCTGATTTTGATTAAAAGAAATATATGTTCTATATTAATTATTTTGTCCATTCTTTGTACAAGAAAATAATAAATAATGATATGTACAAATATTAAAAATTAAAATATTTATGAAAATAAATATTTTATGTATAAAATAAAAAATGTGTAGTATCTTTTATTATTTACAAGTTTTATTTAAGAAAATAGAATCTATTTGTCCAAATAAACTATTTTTATGTGAGAAAATAAATAAATAAATAAAATAAAGTGTGACAATAAATAAATTATTTTTGGGTATTTTTTATCATTAGAAAAAATAAATGCAAGTAATTAAATAAAAAATATGCAAGAAAATATGAAAATATAAGAAATAAGTCAGGGGGTGTAAAAGGAATTCAGGGGGTGTGAAAAATAAAACTAAAAAGGCCAAAAGCGCCAAAAAAGCCCAAGACAACTCACCCTCGTCCCTTTCCTTGGTTTCTTCTTCCTTGCGCGCATTTTCAACTCAAACCTGCAACTTGCTATTCTTTGCACAAAAACAAAAACTCACAACATGAAACATGTAGCATTTTTTATCATGATTCCAATGATATAAGATTTGTAAACTAACTTTAAAAGATCAGAGAGAATTTAATCACCCCTAATTCCTGACCTAATTTTTTCATGAACTTCAAGCTTCAAATTCTCATGGAACAGTTAATATAAATGACAAATATGCATATGTACAGCTTCACCAAGTTAAGGACTATATTTTTGCTTCACAAATCGTGGCTTGAGGATGCCTAAATAGAGAGATAAAGTTTTGAAAAATACTTCCTTCAGCTGGATTTGAATATGGAAATGTGGGGACTTTGAGTGAGGCCTGAGGATCGTGTGAGCTTCCTTGAAGTTCCCTCAAGCTTTTCCAATGCTTAGCTGGCTTTGTGGATGGCTGAAACTCCCTGTAGAAGTCAGTCTGCAACCTCCAAGTTTGAAAATGGTGATATCTGAAACAGAGCTCACAGTTGCAGGATGAATGCTTGAATGGCTTTGATAGGATATATGTAAGGTGTTTGAAGTCTTGAAACAAGAAACGCACGAGCCAAAAATGAAATGGCAAGAGTTTTGCAGAACTGCAATGTTTGGGCAGAAATTTTGAGTTTTTGAGTTTTGGTGAGTTTTAGATCATAAGCATTTGTTTCCGGACTTGTGATAAGTTTGTGAAGATGTATAGAGTGATACAAAGTCTACCCTTTATCAGCTTGTACCAGTTCTGACCTCTTTGGCCAACTTTCTTGTATTTGAAGAAAAGTGACAAGACTTATGCACCATGCTTGTACTAGCTATCTCAAGGGCTGATAATAGTTGGTATGCTTTGCTTAATTCCTGTGGAAATTGTCTGCACCAGGAGAACAAGTCCAAGGCTCAAGGCTGATAAAGTTGGAAAAGCTTGCTTTATGAAAATGGCAATGTGAACTTTATGCCATTTATGGATTTATTCCTTGTACAATGCTTAAAAGGCCAAAATAAAGCCATTATCCAATGAGTTAGCATTTAATTATGGAGTGTAGAAGGATCTTAGGACCTGTAATGCAAGGTACAAGCATGCTTGATCATATTTGCAACTTGGTGCATTGTGAAAATGGCTTGAACAAAAGTGACAAAATGCCATTTTCTCTTCTTCGATTCTCCCTAACCACAAATGATCTTGGAGAGTTCTTGGACATTTTGGAAATCTTGTAATGTTCTCTACAATCCATCTTTGAAATGAATTTTTATATACCTCTTGGAACTAGGTGAAAAATGTCCATGAAGTTGGGTCAAAAACCTGCCTAAATTAGGGCAAATTTTCACTAAGTTATTTAGTTCATGGACCCCTATTCACAAATTCATAACTTGAGATCCAAGCATATTTTGGGAAAACTTTGTGAATCAAAGTTGTAGATTTCATGGAGTACTACAACTTTCATGTTGGAAGTTTCCTTTTAATCCAATTGCATCATGGTGAAAAAGTTGTGAGAAGTTGGGAAAAAATAAGAAAATTTCCATACTTAGAAATTTTCTAAGTTATGAAAAAATTTCAAATTAAAACCCTAATTTGCAAAATTGGTTTTCTTGGTCAACAAGTTTCATATTCTGACATGTCTTGATAAATTATGACCCTTGGCACTTGATTTTGTCCAAAAAGTCAAAGTTTGACTTTTCAGTGCACAGTTGACTTTTGATCAGTTGACTGCAAAATTCATCTGTCAATCCTATGTACTTGAGATATTTTGAACTATGCAATTAGGTAAAGATGATGCCATTGAGTCCTTTAAATCATGTTTGAACCCAATTGGTCATTGGCTAGGTTAAAAATCAGAAATCGCCCTTTCTCAGTCAAAACCCTAATTTTGACCATTTTGCCCTTTTGATGATCTGATCAAATTTCTTGTAGAGTTGTGATCCAAACTTGATCAAATGGTTCATATGAGTCTAAAATGTTGTTGTGGATCAAAAATTATGAAGTTTGACTGTAAATTGGCCATGGTTGACTTTTTCCCCAATACAACTAATTTTTAGGTCAAATGTCCAATTGACTGGTCAAAAATGTGGTTCAAGGCTTGAAACTTGGTATGAGAAATCTTAAAGGTCCAACATGATGTATGAAAGTCACATGAAGCATTGATGGTGCAAAAATCCTTGTGCAAACTCAAACCCTAATTTCAGGTCATCAGTGCAAGATGAGGTGTCTTGAGCTGACCAAACCCTAATTTTGTCTTGAGTCCAAGAAGTCTTGAGAAGAAAATCTTGATAAATGAGAGGGAAAATTTTGGGGTACAACAGCTTCCATCAAGTTTCCAAGCCTTGAACTGCAATTTTCCAAGAAAATCACTCATAAGGGCAAAATGGTCATTTGCACACTGAAAAGTCAAACTTTGACTTTTTGACCAAATTTGAGTCCCAAAAATCACATTATGTCAAGACATCCAAAAAGTGAAGTTTAATCATCAAAAGTCAAGAGAATCAAAAATCCAATTTCGCAAAACTTTGAAATTTTTCTAAGTATTTTCTATACTTGGTTAATTTCATTTACTTCATGACATTTTTACTACAATTCCAAATAATTCAAAATGATGCAAGTAATTCAAGTTATTACAAAGTGGCATTTTTTGAAAATTACAAATTCTAAAATTATGTCTTGATTGAGTTCTCTCAAAAAAACCTTGCCACAATATTTTTGCCCTTGACATAATGTACATGAAATATTCCACAAGACCAAACTTGTTTCATACTGCAAACTATGTTGCCCAAGTTATTACTGAACAAAAAATGATATGTTACTTCTATACATTACCACAACACTCCAAACCCTTGCGCATTTGTTGTCTTACAAAACCTTGTGCCATGTTGCACCATAAACCTGTCAGAAAACCTGCATTGCTGTTCTATACAATCCAAAATATGTCCACAAAAGCAGTCAAAGACTGCTCTATGCAGTCTGCCCCAAGCCTGCATCATAACAGTCCCAAAATTGCACAAAAATGGCAAAGGAAATTTGTGTGTAGAAAGTATCAATACAGTAGGCAAAAATAATTCAAAAGAACTCATTTGATTTCCCCCCTAAATCACAGTAAAAGGTATACAAAAGGGGACTGTCTCATAAGACATAGAGAATGGATTTTGGGAGAGAAAAAAAGAGAGAAGATAAAAACAGAACTTTTGTTAAACTTTACTCATTCATAAAACCCAACTCATTTTCATAAAACTCAGTTCATCCATAAAAACTTTGCTCATCTTCAACTCTGTTTTCACTCACAAAAAACAGAAAAAATCCTCAATCCATTGTTGTAAAACCTTGCAAACTTTCCCCTAAACCAACTACCCAAACACCTCACATACATCACATGGATATTGTTCTAACATAAGAACAGTTTTAGTAACACCTTTATCATCACCTTCCAAGCATAAACAAAAATAGTGCTTTACACCTTTGACTGGGTTGGAGCGATTCTGGAACTTGGTCACACAGGGCAAGGATTGGAGTAGCTCTAAAGAGGAGTTCGGTCATTCATCACTTTGCATCCGGAGATATCCATACATATTCCAAAGTTTCGCTTCAAGAGGTATATCTCTTTTTCAAACTGTAATATCTTTTTCCATACATCATTTTTTGTTTGCGTCCAAAAGATATGTAAAAGATAAGTCAAAAAAAGGAAAAACTCAGTAAAAAAGAGCATGACGGGGGCTGACACGAGTGCCCGTGTCACCTGACACGACCGTGTCAGCTCCTTTGTTGAAAAAAATATCACAAAAATGCAGGTCAGGGGCTGACACGGGTGCCCGTGTCATAGGACACGGCCGTGTCAGCCATACTGGATTTTTACGCTAACCAAAATGCAGGTCAGGAGCCGACACGGGTGCCCGTTTCACTGGACATGGCCCATGTCATTTTAGCTGGTACAGAAAAGGAAAAGAGGCACATGGACCATTACAGAAGCTGACACGGGTGCCCGTGTCATAGGACACGGCCCGTGTCAGACCAGACAGCATAAATTTTGATTTTTCTTTTGATTTTTTTGCTTTTATTTTCATTCAATTTGGTTGTAATAATTAGGAATTTTATTTTGCAACCCCCACTTGTACACTTGTATACCCTATCCCTCAAAAGGCATGTAATAGCGTAGGACCTTTATTTTCCGCATTTTTTGCTTTCATAAATGGTAGTAATTAGAGTGTATGGAAAGATAAAACCAACAAGTAGACCACCCTAATCAAAGACTAAACGCATGCAATCAAACACACCATTCACACATGCACGTCTAGGGTAATCTCGCTTTGTTGCCAATCGGAAAAATAGTCATGTCCCTCGAACATGGGCGTTTTAGCAAAACACCCACAATAAAAGATCATAGTCCCTCGATGACCCTTGATGTTGCCTTCGGTAAACGATCTAGTCCCTAAAACGACATTGCTAAAACGACATTGCTAAAACGTCCCATAAGTTGCTTTCTATGACTATTCAAACGTCCCGCATTCGTCCCTTCACATCCAATGATAAGGCTTCTTACCAAATTAATGGTAAGATAGTCATATCTAAAGGAGAAGGAAAAGCATGTTTAAGACCTTTCGAGTAGGTAGATTCGCTCCTAGTTACTCGCTTGCTCACGACAAAAACATTTTTACACATCAACACTTCCATTTCTAAAACATTTTAAAAAAGATAAAACATTTTGTATACATTCTTATAGAGACGAGAACCATTGCAAAATATCTTTCCGAAAACCACTTTCAAAAAAAACATTTCACAAACACCTCTTTGAACTATTTTCGAAACAAACACTTTGTATGCGTTCTTATAGAAACGAGAACCCTTACTAAGTTACATTTTCAAAATACTTTCAAAACCCACACCACAAGCACACATTCAAGCAAAAGCAAGTTTATCTAGCAAGTAACTAAGAGCCCATGGAAAACCATGGATGAAAAGGGTGTTAATACCTTCCTTTTTCATAATCTACCCCCCGAACTCAAGAAACAATCTCAAAGGTCTTTCCTGTGCTTTTTCACCTTTCCTTTTGGATAAAGGAAAAGTCGGTGGCGACTCTTGCTAAACCGCATCATTTGCGAACACAAACGCAAAACCTCAAGTCAGTTCTCCCACCATATAACACATATCATGCATCATCTTGTACATATTTCTTGCATTTTTGTTCATACCCAGGTGTCTTACTGTGTTTCTTTACCAGCAAGTTGTCTCATCAATATAATACTCAGGCTAATTCCAAGAAGAAGATGGAGAATCTTGAACAAGAGAATCGCGAGCTGCACAAAGAGGTTACTGCTTTGAAGGTCGGTATGGTCAATTTGACTGCTTTAATGGAATCATTGGTGGCTACTCAAAATCAGCCACCACTTGCTCAGCCACAACAAACAACAGTTGCTCTCGTAGGTCCATCAGTTTCCATTTCCATTATTGCTGCGCAGAGTCGTATGCCTCAGGTTTACCCATGGGGAATGCCAGAAAATTTCATGCCAGAAGGTTACAATCTCGATGCTCAAGTTGCTCCAGTTTTTCAGGTTGCTACTACTCCTGCACCTCCTTCGATAAATCTTGCGCCATTTTTTGATAATGAAGTTTATCGTCATGTTCCTCCACCAAGTGAAATTATGGGTTTCTATGACCGGTTGGATGACTTTCAAGACCAATTCAATGATATGCAGAAGGAAATGAAGGTCCTTCAAGGAAAAGAATAATTTTGATAGAATGTCAGCGAGCTCTGCCTAGTTCCCAATGTAAAGGTGCCAGTGAAGTTTAAAGTGCCAGAATTTGAGAGGTACATGGGAAAATCTTGTCCTTGTGCCACCTCGTGATGTATATCAGGAAGATGTTTAACCATACTAATGATCAACGTTTGCTTATTTATTTCTTCCAAGATAGCCTAGCTAGTGCCGCTCTGAATTGGTATATGAGTTTGGACAGTAACAGTATTCGCACCTTCAATTATCTAGGGGAAGCCTTCACCAATCAGTATAAGTATAATATGTTTGTGGCACCTGACCGTGACCAGTTGAGGATAATGGCTCAGATGGACAAGGAGTAGTTCAAAGAATATGTGCAGTGTTGGTGCGAGATAGCTGCCCAGAGGGTGCCACCTATGGGAGAACAAGAAATGACAAAGGTCTTCCTGAAAACCCTTGGATCATTTTATTATGAAAGGATGGTCTCCAGTAGTCCGAGTGATTTCACCAAGATGGTGAGCATCGGTGTTCTTTTAGAAGAAGCTGTTAGAGACGGGCGTTTAACAAAAGATGAAGGGACAAAGAAGTCATCATACGGGTTCTCTCGAAAGAAAGAAAGTGAAATGAATGTTGTTATTTGGGAAAGGAAGATTAGACCACTCATAAGACATCATCGATACCAGCAACAGGTTGCTTCCGTGGCTCTAGTTGTTAATGTAGTTCCAACTATTGTTACCTATCAGAGACCATCTCCTCAGGGAAATCAAGGGCAAAGTCAGAAGAGAGAGGCTTTTGACTCTATTCCAATGAGATATGAAGAGTTGTTCTCGGCTTTGATTCAGAAGAAGTTGGTTCAAACCAGGCCTCCCCCTATTGTACCTTCACCTTTACCCTAGTATTATAAGGCAAGCCAGACGTGCGCTTTTCATCAAGGAGCCCCAAGGCACAGCACCAAGAATTGTTATCCTTTGAAATCTGAAGTATAAAAGATGGTGAGATCTGGCCTCCTATCCTTTAAAGATGTTGGCCCTAACGTGAAAGATAATCCTTTTCCTAAATATGGAGGAGCAAATAATGTAAACATGGGTGCCGGTAGTCCTGGGGACTTTCGAATTTTTTATAACAACCTAGTTAGAGTGGATCTGGTGAAGATGCATGATGACCTCTGCGAATTCAGTTAATATACACATGACCATGTTGGTTGTCATATTTGTAGTGCAGATATACAGGGATGTGATAAGATAAAAGCTGATCTTCAGGAAAAGATGGATGAAGGCCTCATTCATATAATTAGGCCTAGGGCAGAGTACGAAGAAGATGTGAATATGGTATATGGATGTCCTGGTGAATTCCGGATTTTTAACGTGAACCATATGAGTGATGATTTGGTGCAGTTACACGCTACCTTCTGTCACATGGATGGTCAAGAAGAACACCATTATGGGTCTTTCTTGATCTGCTGCAGAGATTCTCGTGGTTGTTCCATTGTGGGAATGGGTGTTCAGTTGTTGTTAGATAATGGTACTATCAAAGTCTCAGGCAATAGAGATGATTACAATGGAATTAATGTGATTGAAGATTGCTCGGTCGAGACTGTGTAAGATGATGAGTATGTTTCCGCAGATGATTTTTGTTCCTCAGATGAAGATGTGTTATCCAACAATGATTATGTGATATCTAAGTATTCTGAAGAAGGGGTGAATGTTATTGTGCCTTGTTTTGGTGTTCCCTCCCCTATAGAGATTGAGTACCATAGCAAGCCAGTTATTGCTCTAGTGGTGATTTGCTTGTCGAGTTCTATTCCTTACGAATCAGACAAAGTCGTGTCATATAAATACAATGCGGAAACTTTGGAGAAAGGTATGGAAGTTCCCATCCAACCTTTGTCTGATGTCAAGAATATTGTTGAAGCCAGCCGAGTGACCGGCAGTGGCTGTGTTTTCGCACCTGTCATTCGAGGAAATGTTAATGTTGATAAAAAGGTTGTTGAAAGTACTGAACCTAAAAAGCAGTAGGGAAATATAGTGGTACTACTCTGGAAAAAGATGTGGATGATATATTGAAGATTATCAAGATGAGTGACTATAATATTGTAGATCAATTGTTACAGACCCCATCAAAGATATTTATTCTCGCCTTGCTAATGAACTGTTCTGCCCACAGAGAATCTTTGATGAGAATATTGGACCAAGCTTTTGTGGAAAGTGACATGTCTCTGGACTAATTCAGTAGTGTTGTAGGGAATATTACATCCTCTAATAACCTAAGTTCTTGTGATGACGAATTGCCCGATGAAGGAAGGAATCATAACTTGGCTCTCCATATCTCCATGAATTGTAAGAATGACTCATTATCCAATGTGCTGATTGGTAATGGGTCTGCTTTAAATGTCATACCGAGGAGCACACTTATGAAGCTGAAGTACCAGGGAACTCTCATGTGCCCGAGTGGCATAATTGTGAAAGCTTTTGATGGATTGAGGAAGTCTGTCATCGGAGAAGTAGATTTGCCTATTCACATAGGCCCACACTTATTTCAGATTACTTTCCAGGTTATGGATATTGTTCCTGCTTACAGCTATTTACTGGGATGACTGTGGATCCACGAGACAGGGGCTGTTACTTCAACTTTGCATCAGAAATTGAAGTTTGTTCGTGAAGGAAAGGTGGTCATCATAAATGGAGAGCATGATTTATTAATATATCATTTATCCTCTTTCAGTGTTGTGGAAGTGGATGAAGTTGTTGTTAGAACTCGATTCCAAGCTTTATCCATTGATAATGTGAGGGAAAATGAGGATTATATAGCCTAATTTAAGGATGCTCCATATGTAGTGCATAATGGCCCTAGCAAGATGTGGGGGCAGATTGTTGATCCGCCTATGAATAAGAATAGAGTTGGTTTGGAATTCTCTGTAAAGAATAGTAAAGGTGAGAATATGAAGTCGAATTCTTCTTTGGGCAAATATCAAGACATATTTCGCAACGTAGGTTACCTTCATCCAATTGTTCCTAGGATCAATGCTATTCTGGAAGGTGAATCAGAGCAAGAGATGCCGAACTACGTGGCACATAGAGTCAGAGTCCAAAATTGGATCACTATTGATGTTCCCTCTTGCATTCATATTTCAAAGTATTTTGTTTTTGTTAATCTTTTAAAAAAATCTTTCACTCTGCCCAAAGTGAAAGTATTGATATTGTATGGGTATACCTGTTGTTTTGATCTTTAAAATTAATAATGAAAAGTTGTCTTTGATTCCCAAATTGTGTCTTTATTTTATGTTTTTTTCTTGGAAAATGGTAATCATAAAAATCCTTTCAAAATAAATAATAACTGTCAATGAATCTGCATAAGCACTTTCTATATGTGTCAGTTTCTAAAATCAATCATAAATCATATGTGCAGATTAATTAAAAAAACTCGTTGAGTACAATGACCCTGCACCCTCTCCCAACTTTGAATATCTTGCGTATGTGGCCGAAGAAGAATAATATGATGAAATCCCAAAAGAGGTTTCACGGTTGCTTGAGCGCGAGGAAAGTACCATTCATCCGTATAAAGAGCCATTGAAGACGATTAATTTGGGTTTAGAGGAAGATCCAAAAGAGGTCAAGATTGGAGCATTGCTTCATCCCGACGT
Source organism: Vicia faba (assembly GCA_948472305.1). Taxonomy (NCBI): domain Eukaryota; kingdom Viridiplantae; phylum Streptophyta; class Magnoliopsida; order Fabales; family Fabaceae; genus Vicia; species Vicia faba. The sequence goes on from OX451738.1 coordinate 1,256,380,528, forward strand.
GAACCACATGTTGATTGAATTGTGAAAGAGTATGTGGATATCTTTTCTTGGTCTTACCAAGACATGCCGAGGTTGGATACTGATATTGTGGAACATCATTTGCTGTTAAAGCCATAATGCCCACCAATCAAGTAGAAATTGCGAAGAACTCACCCTGATATGGCAGTGAAAATTAAAGAAGAAGTTATAAAGTAGATTAATGTTGGTTTTCTTGTGACACCAGTCTACCCTCAGTGGATTGCCAATATTGTCCCAGTACTAAAGAAAGACGGAAAAGTTCGCATGTGCGTGGATTATAGAGATTTAAACAAAGCTAGTCCAAAAGATGACTTTCCATTGCCACATATTGATATGTTAGTTGATAGTACAGCAAAATTCAAAGTATTCTCGTTCATGGACGGATTTTCCGGATATAATCAAATCAGAATGGCTCCTAAGGACATGGAAAAAACAACGTTTATCACACCCTGGGGAACATTGTGTTACAGAGTGATTCCCTTCGGGTTGAAGAACACTGGTGTAACGTACCAAAGGGCTATGACAACCATATTCCATGATCTGATGCGCAAGGAAATTGAGGTATAACTTGATGATATGATTTCCAAACCCCAGACTGAAGAAGGGCATATAGATGATTTGTTGAAATTGTTTTAGCGTTTGAGGAAGTATCGTCTCCGCTTGAATCCAAATAAATGCACCTTTGGTGTCTGATCAAGAAAATTGTTAGGTTTCATTGTCATCCAAAAAGGAATTGAAGTTTATCTTGATAAATTTAAGGTAATTCAAGAAATTCCAGCGCCAAGAACTGAAAAGAAAGTTAGAGGTTTCCTTGGGCGATGGAATTACATTTCCAGATTTATTTCCTATATGACTGCAACATGTGAGCCGATCTTCAAGTTGTTAAAGAAATATTAAGGTTGTGTGTGGACAGATGATTGCCAAAGGGAATTTGAAAGCATTAAAGAGTATTTTCTTGAACCTCCTATCTTTCTCCCGCCTGTTGAAGGAAGACGATTGATTATGTATCTGACAGTGTAAGATAATTCTGTGGGTTGTATTTTAGTACAACAAGATGAAATAGGGAGAAAGGAATATGCCATTTATTATCTCATCAATAAGTTTACTGACTGTGAGTCACGGTATCCTATGCTGGAAAAAACCAGTTGTGCTTTGGCCTGGGCGGCAAAGCGGTTTCGGCAATATATGTTGAATCATACTACTTGGTTGATTTCCAAAATGGATCCAAGTAAGTATATTTTTGAAAAGCTTGCTCTTACTGGAAGAATTGCCCATTGGCAGATGCTATTGTATTAATATGATATGGAATATCGTACTCAGAAGGCTATAAAAAATAGTGTATTAGCAGATTATCTTACTCATCATCCGGTTGATGATTATCAATCTGTTAAATATGATTTCCCTGATGAGGATGTGATGTTTTTGAAAATAAAAGATTGTGATGAACCTTTTCCTGGGGAAGGTCCTGATCCTGAATCCCGATGAGGTATGGTATTTGATGGAGTTGTGAATGCTTATGGAAAAGGAATTGGTGTCGTGATTATCACTCCTCATGAATTGCATATCCCTTTTACTACAAGATTGGTATTTGATTGTACCAATAACATGGAGGAGTATGAAGCTTGTATCATGGGTCTCGAAGAGGCTATATATCTCATAATCAAAATTCTAGATGTATATGGCGATTCAGCTTTGGTAATAAATCAGATTAAAGGAGAATGGGATACTCGTCATGTTGGCTTGATTCCCTATAAAGACTATGTGAAAAGATTATTACCCTTCTTTAATAAATTTGAATTCCACCACATTCCCAGAGATGAAAATCAGATGGCAGATGCTTTGGCCACTCTGACTTCTATGTATCAAGTAAATACTTGGAACGATGCGCCTCGTATCACAATTCGATGTTTGGATAGGCCGGCTCATATGTTTACAATAGAGGAAACGTCGGATGAAAAACCTTGGTATTATGATATCAAGCATTTTCTCCAGACTCAGGAATACCTGGCTGGTGCATCGAACAAAGATAGAAAGACATTGAGAAGGTTGGCATGCAGATTTTTCCTCAATGAAGATGTGATATACATAAGAAATTATGACATGGTTTTGCTCAGATGTGTGGATAGACACGAAGCTGACATGTTGATGCATGAAATCCATGAAGGTTCCTTCGGTACTCATGCCAGTGGACATTCGATGGCAAAGAAGATGCTTAGGGAAGGTTACTATTGGCTGACAATGTAATCTGACTGTTATAAATTTGCAAAGTTCCGTAAATGCCAGATTTATGCTGACAAAATTCATGTGCCTCCGACACTTCTCAATGTTATTTCTTCCCCATGGCCTTTCTCTATGTGGGGTATTGACATGATTGGAATGATTGAACCAAAGGCGTCGAATGAACATCGTTTTATTTTGGTGGCAATTGACTACTTCACCAAATGGGTGGAAGCAGCTTCATATGCTAATGTTACTAAGCAGGTGGTGGTATTCTTTATCAAGAACAATCTTATATGTCGGTATGGTGTGCCAAGCAGGATTATCACTAACAATGGCTCGAATCTGAATAACAAGATGATGACAGGACTTTGTGAAGAATTCAAGATTGTCCATCACAATTTGTCTCCTTACAGGCCAAAGATGAATGGGCCTATTGAAGCTGCTAATAAAAACATTAACAAGATCATCCATAAAATGGTTGTTACCTATAAAGATTGGCATGAGATGCTCCTTTTTACTTTGCATGGGTACCGTACATTCGTCCGCACCTCAACAGGGGAAACCAAGTTCTCTCTTGTGTATGGTATGGAAGCATTGCTCCCTGTTGAGGTTGAGATTCCCTCTTTACGTGTGATAATGGAAACCAAATTGTCAGAGGCTGAATGGGTCCAGAACAGGTTTGACCAATTGAACTTGATTGAAGAAAAGAGAATAACGGCCTTGTGTCACGGCCAGTTATACCAGAAGAGAATGAAGAAAGATTTTGATAATAAGGTTAAGCCTCGTGAATTCAGATAAGGGAACCTCGTTCTCAAAAAAATCATGTCTTTTAACGCTGATTCTAGGGGCAAGTGGACTCCCAATTTTGAAGGCCCGTATGTTGTCAAGAAAGCCTTCTCTGGAGGTGCATTAATTCTTGAAACTATGGATGGTGAGGAGTTACCAAGTCCTATGAATGCTGATGCAGTCAAGAAGTACTTCGCCTAAAAAAATAAAAGAACAGCTCGCTAAGTCGAAAACCCGAAAGGGCGGCTTAGGCAAAAAAGAGTGTCTCGATAGGCTGAAAACCTGAAAGGGTGGTCTAGTCAAAAATAAGAGACACAAACAGAATAAATGTTCCCTCTAGGTTGAAAACCCGCAAGGGCAACCTAGCCAAAAGTTAGGGATTTCTTGGCAATTAACTACACCAGACAATACTTGATCATTGAAGCAACAATCTTCTCGAATCCTCACCACAGTTCAACAGAAGTCGCTACTCGGGAATTCAAAGTTGTTAGGGAGAATAGTGGTCATTGTATTTCAATGTATCTTTTCCAATATATTACCATTTTCCAAATTTTGTAATCATTTATAGCGTCTCTCCATTCACAGACTACCATTCTATTAATAAAGTTTGAGCTTTTATCCAATTCTTTGTAATTCTTATTTTATTCTACTTACAAAGACTCCATTTATTATTGATAGTAATTTTGAAAACAAAGAGATTTAACAATAAAATTGTTTTTGAAAAGAATTTACAAATTACTTTTTACTTTAGATTTTGTGACTCAAGAAAAACAAAAATAGTCATTCCGAGGAAGAACGAGCTCTGAAATTTTGGAAGTATATATTCCCCTGGAAATTTCTTTTAATTCGCTTTCGCTGATATGTGTATGATCTTCTTGTTTTTTTCAAATAGTTAAAGTTCATACCAATTGATATATGGAGCGATTTTGGGCCTGTAATCCCATTATTCCCCAGTCAAGTCTTGGTTCAGTTTTTTTCTCCAGGTTGATTATTTTGATTTCGGGTTTGCATAGTCTGAAGCCTTTATCCCATATTCCCTATTAAGGTCTTCGCTCATATGATGAAAGTCCTTTCTCCCTTTGTATTCTGAGGTTGAATAGTTTGTGAAACATCGCCCTTTGCAGTGATGGCATTATTATTGTTGTTTGTTTCCCAGACAACTAGACAAGGGCAATTTCTTTTCTAAGAAGTGCTGAAACAATTGTCAACTTTTTGGGTTGTCTCCCACCAAGTGTTGGGTTTGATTTAAAGTCCCCATAATTTTGATTTCTTGATGTATTGTTTGACTTCTTAAATCCCCAAGTAAAGTTAAGATAATGTTTCTCTCTGAAGGTTGTTATCCCCATGTAGTTTCATGATTTCTCCCCAGGGAAGTTTGTGTAATCTTCACTCTTGGTTTTGAAGAACGTATTTTGGGCTCCTCTCGATGATGTGGTATTGTCCTCCCCAATAAAGTCAACACGGGATCCCCAGCTGATATCTCGACGGCGTGGTTTTCATCTTCCCTAATGAAGTCAGTATTATAATCTCCACTAGAAGTCTAGACACTGACATATTGTTTTCCCCATTGAAGTTTATGTGATGTTCCCCGGTGAAGTCTGGAGGAGGATGTTATATCCCTATATCTGTTTTGATTCACTGCTTTAAATTGATTATTTTTGGATTATGTTTCTTTCTAGGGGAGTTAAGCCGTGAAATAGGAATTTGTTTCCTCGGTTGGAGTTTACTTTATTTTGGAATTTTCATCCTGGATGTGATTTATCCGAGTGCTGACTTTACCAAAGGTAGTTTTGTCTGGTTATTCCATGTACTGTCTGTTTGAGTTGTCAGCATATACATGATAACATTCATACATTCATACATAAACCATGCATAGCTGAATTTAAAATTCATTGCTCATCTGCATTCATTAATATTTTGTTGACATATTACCCTATTTTGTAGAGTCATGTTACCATCTCTCCAATAGAGTGTCGACTTTAAGCAGAAAGTGTATGTTTTTTCAATTTCCCCACTAAGTTATCCCTCGTGGGAGATTTTCACTTCAGCCTTCCTATTCAGCTCATTGTCTGATTAGATCCACATTTCCCTTTTGAGTTTATTTCTCATTAAGTGTTATCTCGGTGGACTGTTTCACTTTGATTTATTTCTGTTTTGAATCAGTGGTCCCTGGCAACATTATCATTATGTTTTCTGCAGGCTTTGATCCCTAGTTTGAGAATGTGCATCTATTTTGCACGAGAAGACTTTATCTCCTCGGGATTGTACTGGAACTTCCCTAGAGAAGCCAAGATTCATTTCCCAGCAGCATTGTTGTACTTCCTTCTCATAGCAGTAAGTGGCAGGTCTCTTTATTTGAGCAACTTGTTTTTCCCCTATAATTATGTTAGTTCCCAGAGAAGATTCATTTTATACTCCAGTGGATAGTAGTCTCGTCATTATGGGAGATAGTTCGTTGTTGATATTTGTTACTCCAATGGATGGTAGTCTCGTTATTATGGGAGATAGTTCGTTGTTGAGATTTTGTTACTTCAACGGATGGTAGTCTCGTCATTATGGGAGATAGTTCATTGTTTGGATTTTTGTTACTCCAATAGATAGTAGTCTCGTCATTATGGGAGATAGTTCGTTGTTAAGATTTGTTACTCCAATGGATGGTAGTCTCTTCATTATGGGATATGGTTCGTTGTTGAGATTTTGTTACTCCAATGGATGGTATTCTCGTCATTATGGGAGATAGTTCGTTGTTGAGATTTTTTCTATGGTAGTCTCGTCATTATGGGAGATAGTTCGTTGTTGAGATTTTTATTACTCTAATGGATGGTAGTCTCGTCATTATGGGATATAGTTCGTTATTGATATTTTTGTTACTCCGATAAATGGTAGTCTCGTCATTATGGGAGATAGTTTGTTATTGAGATTTTTGTTACTTCGATGAATGGTAGTCTCGTCATTATGGGAGATAGTACGTTGTTGATATTTTTGTTACTCCAATGGATGGTAGTCTCGTCATTATGGGAGATAGTTTTTTGTTGAGATTTTTGTTACTCTGATGAATGGTAGTATCGTCATTATGGAAGATAGTTTGTTGTTGAGATTTTTGTTACTCCGATGAATGGTAGTCTCGTCATTATGGGAGATAGTTTGTTGTTGAGATTTTTGTTACTCCGATGAATGGTAGTCTCGTCATTATGGGAGATAGTTCGTTGTTGATATTTTATTACTCCAATGGATGGTAGTCTCGTCATTATGGGAGATAGTTTGTTGTTGAGATTTTTGTTACTCCAATGGATGGTAGTCTCGTCATTATGGGAGATAGTTCTTTGTTGAGGTTTGTTACTCCGATGTATGGTAGTCTCTTCATTATGGGAGATAGTTCGTCATTGAGATTTGCTTTGCTCTAAAGGAGTTCATTTGTTTCCAGTCATAAGTACTGATGCTGGTCATTTATTACCTACCCTAATATGGGTATTTACTGGTATTATCCTACCATTTCTTTCCCCATGTGGTTCGACGTTACCTTTTTTGCTATTTTCTCAGTGAGTGGATAGTTTACAGCTATCTGTTGATCACTATTATCCTTTACTTTCTTATCTCAATATTTGAGTTGATATTGCTTTATCTCCTCCTTGGGCTTTACCCCAGTAGAGTTGAGTCTTCTGTTAACCAGTGATTTATCTTCCTGGTCAAACTTTCTTTTGATCCTTTATTTTATTTTGTGTTTCCCCAATGGTGTCCTGTGTCACCTTTGGATCTCTTTGTTTACATGTACAATCATAAGCATTGCATGGCATCTTAGGGCCAAAAATAGGGCTTGTTTTATATTTAAGTATCTTCAATCGCGTCGACACAAAGATTTTAACCTTTGTATCTCCGGATATAAGACACTTAAATAAGGGAAGCTTTTGTACCCTAATTTTCCCCTAAGATTCCTCTATCATCTCATACCAACTCAATCATATCAAGATCACACTAGGGTTTTGGTTCTTCTCCCCATCTTTAGTTTTTCCCATGAGGGATCACCAATCACCTTGATTTGTATATTGTGATCATATATTTTTTGTATTGATTAATTTTTAACTAACAAATACAATGAATTTTTGCTCTAAATGATGATGATATAGGTGAGGGCACAACACATTTCATCAGGTTGATCTATAGGTTCATGAGTCTATTTCCATGTCTTCTTCAACAAAACTTAATTAAGATTCAAGCTTCATAATTGAATATGATTTAAAGTAATATCATGACAAGGTCTACTATAATTCATCATGCATCAATTTGTCAAAGAAAGTCAAAATATGCAAGGGTTGATTGAAGAGGTTTGACCTAATTGGACTAACTCTTGATTCCTTGATCACAAGTGCATAACTCACTCAATTCTTAATATTTAGAAGGGGTTTTTATTTATATTGGTTCTTATTGTCATCCATAACAACTTTTATTCACATGGCAAAAGTAATTGTGCAAGAAAGTTTGTCAAAATTGAAAGGGGTTTCCAAGTTATTTTGGTGCTTGGGAAGCTAGGGTTTTGAACTTCTAAGGGCTATATCTTGTTCATCTTTTGAGTTTTTTGACTGATTCCAAAGATATGCTTCTCTTTAAAGATTTATCAACTAATCACTTTAATAGTTTCAAGAAACTTTTGTGTGGAAGATGCCTAATGATGAAGAAAGATTATAAGTTTTCTAGATAGGCCATCAAATTCCCTTGTGTGACTTCAAAAGATCATAATTTGGTCAATTTTTATCTCCTTGATCCCATTATTTTTCCATAATGATACTAATGATGTTAACTTCAACTCTTCTTTTATGTGCAAAGCTTGAAAATGAGTGGAAGATGCCCTAAGAATTCAAAATATAATAGGTCACCTCATGATTTTTCTCCAATTTTACAAAGCCATAACTTTTTCAATACTTTGTATTTTTTAGTGATTCAAATTTCACAATGCTATTTGGGAAGTCTACTTAAATCTAGCATCAATGATAAAAGCTCAATATTGGAGGAAGACCTTGTTTGAACTCAAAATATTATAGATCACTTTAGAAGGAAAACTTAGAATTTTTCTAAGTACAAAAAGTCAGCATCTTTTTCTCAACTTTGACTCATCACAACTTTTAGCTCAAACATCCATTTGATCTCATTCTTGGCACATTGAAAATATTGTGACCTTATCTTTCAAATGCTTCAAGAATCATGCCCTAAGACCCCTTGAGTTGTGAACACCATGGATTCAAAGATGGTACCTTGAAATTGAAGTTTTCTCCAAAGTCAGAATTTGAAATCCATATTGTGCCCTCCAAACACAAAGTTTTCACGCGTTATTGCTTCTAATCATGTTTAGAAACTTTCCAAAAGCATTTAGCATCATAAAACGCGGGATTTGGCTGTGTTTTGGTGCTAAATAAGTCACACATTTCTCATGCTTCAGGTTCACACGAATTCACTCAATTACACTCTCATTGCATGCTTAAGTATTGCCTCATCCTCTCCTATAAATAAGATGCATATTCCACCTATTTTCACAAGCTTCTGATATCCAATTGACCCCTTGTTCAGATCCCACACGAACTCTGAATTTGAATTTCTGATTTCTTGCATTCTCACTCCAAAACACCACAAGCTCCATTCAGTTAGCTTCATTGAACTTCTCTGAAGCTAACCATACTCTTACCTTCAAGAATTGTGACCTATATGGATCTACAGAAGTCCAATTTCATAGCCACTTTTTGCTACTTCGTTCAAGTAGATTTCTTAGTCAAATTGATCCAAATAAAAGACTAATCTACTCTCTGTATCCTTCTGATTCTCATGCTTTTTATAATTTTCAATTTCATTGAGATTTGAGTGAGATATTCCAGAATTTCGTGCTCGCTATTATTTTTGCTTTTTCTCAATTCAAGTGTTGCTCATTTTATATAAATTTGGCGCGATGGTATCATTAGAATCGTCTTGAAGAGACGAATTTAATGGTACCGGTTTGGTTTGCTAATTTTACAGTTTATGGAATTTGATTTGAGGTTGGCTGGAGGTTGAAGACGATGACATGTCCGTCCAACCAATGACATTTAGCCACGTTATTTTTTTGAAATAGATTTGGTGTTCCGCTTTACCATGCGCGTGTGTCATGAGCCCTTGGATCTGATTATTTTAGTGAGTCAGACTCCACCCAACGTGCCACATTTTAAGTTGTTTTTATTTAATAAAAAAATGATCAAGTGTGATATCTAATAAAGTCCATGACATGCACAGCGTGTCAAATCCACTAGATCTGTTTACTAACGCGTTTTGACAATGATCAGATGGTCCATATTTTTTTGGTTTGTTGTTTTATTTTCTGATTTTTTTGTTTTAATTGTTTTAAACTTTAAAAAATCATAGAAAATTCATTTCTGACTCAAAAATTATGAAAAAATTCACAAAAATATTTTCAAATATTCTCTTTCTGATTTTTGTTTTTTCATGATTTTATTTTTAGATTTGATATTTTTTATAATTTTTCTCTTATTTTGACTTGTTTCTAATTATTTAAAAATACTTTTTGATATTTTTAAATTCTAAAAGAAAATAATAAAAATCATTTTCCTTATTTCTGACTTTCTGAAATTTTCTAGAATTTTATTTTGACTTCTACTATTTTTTATCCTTTTTCCATTTATTTGAATGACTTTAATTATTTTTTAAAAAATGTTGTCTAAAAAATTACCAAAAAATTTATAAAAAAATGTGAGATCATTTCTGACTTTTCTATAGTCTCTTTTAATTTTTCTTTGGTGCTTTGAATATAGTTTGCTATTTTGCCTTTTATTTCCATTAAAAAATAATTTAAAAATCATTTTTCCTTTTTTTTTGGTTCATTAAATGCAAATTATTTATTTTTAATATATTCTGGCTATGTGATTGTTGATCATGAACTTCATTAACATCATTGAATCTTGGGTGTTGAGTTTAACTCCACCAAAATGGATGGATGATTTTAATGATAGTTTGATCAAAAAATTTGATTCAAATGTTTCCCCTCCCTCTTCATCTTATCCTTTTCTTACATGTGCTACATGTTATTAGAGAATGATCTACATATCATCTCTCCAAACATATGGCACATAGATTATTATTGACCGGCCTCAAAATAGGTGTGACTTCTATATAATTCCACTTACGATTGCTTAACATAGCGCTAAATTTTATCCCGATTCGAGAAATGATCATTTATGGCCCAAACCTATGTTTGCAATCCCAAGTATGTTTAATTTGGAACCTTTGATCCAATAACCTTGAGGTTCATTGTTAGGAGACTTTGGTCTTACCAATCCTATAATGAATCTTCATAAATTTTGGACTAAGTGAATCATTTAAACATCGTTGATCATTTTTTGTTGCCTTGAGAATTTGAAATGAATGATATACTTGACAAAAAACAAATAAAACTTGTTGTTGAGAGGCTTTAATTTTATCAATCTTCTAATGAGTTTTTAAATGCAAGATTCAAGATGGTCAATCAACTAACCTCTAATCTCTAACTCATTAACAATTGACTTTTATGTTTATGCTTTTACTTTACGCCTTTACTTTAGCGCACCATTTATTTTAGCATTTACATTTCATGCTATTTTCATCTTTGATCACTTGAGCATTTATCTTTATGTCATTTTTTATTTTGCTCACTTGAGCTTTTCATTTTCTTTTTGAAGATACTTAATAACCAACTTGAACAATACAATCTTTAAGGTTACTTGGACTATTTTGTTACTATCCTTAGCATTTTAGAGTTGTGGACTTCTTGGACTTAGGATTAGAGACCTTGACTGCCTTGAGACCTTGTGACTTCTATTGTAATTTTGTCTGGAATTCTTAGGGTTTACCCCAAGACATTGGGTTGTTTGTTTTCTTTGTATGCAGGTTATTCTGATTATATGTTTTGTCTGTGATTGGGAATTCATCTGTATACAGCCGTTACTCTGCCTAATTTTTGTGAAGAATTAATGCATTTGAAATTTGGTATTCTTAAGAGGTTTATTGTCTTTTCCTGTTTGGTTTTAATCCAAAGGATGGGAATTCTACATTAACTCATTGTGTCAAATGTTGGCTTCTTGTTTCTTAGACGGTTCTTTTCCCTAGCTTTTACCTTATGCTTTAGGATAACCCCTTCATCTCCTCTCATCTACTTTAATTTCAAAAATCTTCTCCCTCCCTTTCAAAACTCTTCTTGTTTTCTAAACTTGAACCGCTTTCATAATAAACTTGGACTTAGGTCCATGTATTTTCAAAATATTTTCTTAATCAAACTTTAAAGAACCTAATAATACTTTGACATTTTGCAAGAAGACTAAAAGATTAGACTAAAACATTCAAACTATTTTGCCACTTCGGCTTTTTACTTTAAAACTTTTCTCAAAAGATTAGACTCTTGGCAATCCTTGTAGTGATGTGGGCTACTATACTTCTATGATATGTAGTGAAGTGAGATATTTTCCACTTGGGTGTTGAGTTAGGCTTTGTTGATTTTAAAATCCAAGCCATATCCTCCACTTTGAGATGACGCAAATTCTCCTTTATCATAATCATGGGTAGTAAGTATGTTTTCCACCCGGATACGACGATGATGTCTCGTCTCTTAAAATTAACCAACACACTTGTATTTTAAAACTTTTAAAGGTGAACTACGAGTACCCTGATCCCCTATTTCATGGAAGGTGGTACGTAGGTACTAAAGGTTTGCAACCGCGGTGAAACAACCGACTGAAAATCATCAAACAATGAAGTCGCCATCGAACGTCTTTTATCCCACATGAAGGGAAAGGTAAACATCGAGAAAACCTGAGAAGGGAGAAGTCACGGTCTTGCGACTGAGAGATCGGGTAAGGAAGTTTGTTACGCGAGGGGAAGGTATTAGCACCCCACACGCCTGTAGTACTCTATGGTATCCACTCATGTTGTCTATCTTATAGGTGCGTTTAACTATGCTTATTGTTTACTACTGCTAAAGGGAGAATGCATGTAAAAGAAAGGATAAAAGAATGTAGGGAAAATAAAGTTATACTCGCTTGGGCCCTACCTCAATGCCTGCGTATCCTTTGTGAGGAATCAGAGCTACCGTAGTTCGGCTCACGTGTTTTTGTTTGTTTTGTGTTTTTTATGGACGATGTTAATTCCGCCTTCTGCCGCAGCTCGACCTTTGGAGACTTATGCGTTGGCACAGAAGTAAATTAATCATGTCCTTAACTGAAAAGAGTTTTATAGAAAAGGTGCTTGGACGCACAAAAAGATTTGAGTTGGTTTGTATTTTTGTTACCTTGAAAAAGGGTTTAACCATGATTAGCATGTTTTATGATTTGCTAAAAAGAAAGTTTTAGTTTTAAATTCATATGAAAAAGGGGAAGACAAGAGTCTAAGGGAGACTAACCTATTTCTAACCTAATGTTATCATACAATGGTGGTCCTAAGATTTGGATTAACAAAAGGGAAACGTCTACCTAATGTTAGCATGCATGGTTTGCAACCTAAGGTCTAACTCGCATCCGAACGGACAAGCACATCCTAAGGGAACATGGTATGTACAAGGATAAAGCAAGCAAGCTTGAAGAAGCACACACATAAAAGAGTAAGGAAAAGAAGAGAAATGCTTTAGCCAAGGGGAGTGTATCACCCAAGACAAACAAGTGGAGTGAGATGTAAAAAAAAAAATTGATGTCCAAAGTGACTGAATACCTAACCAAGATATAGGAGATCGAGGTAGGCGATAGAAGACAATATGAACGACCACAGAGTATCAGCATCGGCCAATGCGAACTCCTAACAAAGTGTGGGGGTTTGATTGCGGAACCCTTACCCACTTGACGACTCGATCCACAAGAGTTGGCACAACTCCAAAGCTTCACGGTGTGTCGCGAGATAAGGATGACACGGACGAAATTGCAGGGGTTGATTGCTAACCCTCTTCGCTCGCCTCCTTTTGAGGACTTCAATAAGGGATGGGGGAATAATGTGGGCACAACTATAAACACACATGCAAAATACCTACTCAAAGGTAGGGTTTTAATCAACCCACACACAAGTAGCAAACAGAATGCACACAATGAGGAATTGCCCTAAACGGGTCTTTAAATAAACCAGAGGGGTTCCTAACATGATTAGAAACGGAGACCTCCGTCATACATCTCTACCCAACTTCTCATGGCATCAAAAAGCAATAAAATCCTACTTCTCATGATTTCTAGAAAGCAATAAAATACGGAGAGAAAGTAGAGGAGAAATCACGATGATACCTAACGGAGTAGGTTCATTGCCTCTTCAAAGCCACACAAGCGATAAGAAAACTCTACTAAAAGCTTTATCGAATTCCCTTGATGAAAATTATGCTCTTATCTAGCTTTAAAACCTCTTGAAATTCTTCCATCAAAATCTCTTTTTTATCAAATATCATGGAAAAATCAATCATCGACATTAATTAAAAATAGAATTGAAACGGATAGAGAAATAGAGCTTCATGGGGTGTTGAGTTGAGATAGGGTGATAGTTCAGAAAAATGCAGCTAAGCCCAACCAGTTTTTATTATCTATCAGAAAAACTAAAACAGGCCAAGAGTGTATGATCCAGCCCAACTCTTATATCACCAATAACATTTAATTAGTACCACGCTTTATTCAAATTTGTTCATTTAATAAAAACAAATGACAATGAATAAAACAAAGAAAAAAAGAAAGAGAGAGATTTAAAACACAGTGTTTAGCTCAATTGCTAGGGTTGAAATGACGTTTTGGAATATAATCGGGACTAGCGATACTCCTTCTTCTTCGAAACACAATGGAGCGGCACTCTTTTCCCCCTTCAATGGCACATCGGTCTTCTCCTTCTCTTCCGACTAAACCTCTCCGTGAACCGCCACCATCTGAATGTCTCTGTTTGACCTTCGGATTCATCGCAGTCCTCTGATTTCATTTCAGTTTGAATTCTCTGCCACCGTTGCTTCTCAATCGTTCAGATGACGAATCATATCTCCACGAAAAACAGTCACCTCACATCGCCGCACAATTCCACTTTGTTCAATATATGCAGAAGCTTCAAACGAAAAGAATTAAGGAGATTCATTGACCGGAAATGGCGAAACCGTCAAGAGAATTGGAGATCCTTGGCTACGACCTCAGGTACGTATGAATTCGTGTTTCACGCTTCTCATTTCTCTTGTCCTCTCATATCTTGCTTCTTCTTTTCTCTCACTTCTTCTTCTTATTCTGCGATTTCTGTTTTGTGTCAATGTTGTTGTTGTGTGATGTTTGTAGAGAGATTGCGGATGAACTTGGATGATGATGGCGATGAAGGCTGTAGAAGATTCAGAAGCGAAGATAAGTGAAGATTGATGAAGTTTAGAAGTTGTTCTCGATGCGGAAACGTGAAGCATGGTCAAAAATGCGGAGATGATTGTGGTGTAGAAGCTCCAATTGAGATGCTCATAATGGTGATTGTTGAAGGCTCCGTGAAGATGAGAAGATGAAGCGGAGAGAATAGAGAAGATTGGTTAGTTTCTTATGTGATCCTTTTTTGTTTATCAATCGTGAATTCCCCCTCTCTTTCTGTTTTTCTCTTTGTTATCTCAATCTCTCCTTTTGTTACATTTTGTTTTGACACTTAGAAAATTAGTTAGAGAAGTTGGTTATAGGGTTAGTTTTCTTTTATACGGTTAGAGAGTTGGTAAAATTCTATTTTGGAAGTTAAAAACAGTTGGGAAACAGTTGGGTTTAGTAATTCTGTTTAGTTATAGTTTGTTAACTATTATGTGTTAGTTTAGGAATGCAGGGTAGTTAGGACACCGTTTAGTTATGGTTTTGTTGGACAGTTAGCAGGACTGTTTAGAGGTTGGAAACTGTTAGAGAAAAACAGTTAGGGGTTTAGGTTGTTAGTTTGTTAATTTTTGTTAGGAGATGTTAGGAAAAGTTGTTAGATTGTTAGAGAATTGAAACGGTTAACATTTTGTTATGAAACTGTTAGGATTGGTTATTTTGTTTTGATTTTCATGGAACTGCTTTCACGGGTTTCACTTCTATTTTGCATACCTTCTCTTTTTTACTTTATTCGCCAGTTTCAATTATTTTCTCTCTATCTTGAGCTGTATATCCTGATGAATGAAATTTGACAACTTCTTTGCGTCTCCAACATGTTGGTGAATGTTATTGATTGGTTTTTGTTCTGTTTTGAAGCAAAGCATACTCATGGTTGTCTTGATTTGGGTTTATGCTATGGTACAGGTTTGGCATTGGAACAACATGAAAAAGGTGGAGAGTTTGGCGTAAACAGGGTTGTGCAAACTGTTTTGGATGATAGGATAGTTTATGAATCCTGGTTTTTTGTATATTCTTTAAACAGGTCTGCAGTTTATGTAACAGTGGTTAACGACTTTCTGTCATGAATTTTCTGGCTTTGAACAAAACCATTTTTCTTTTCTTGATTTCCCATCATTTTTGTTATCTCCTCTACATTCCGATTTATTCTGAATTGATATGGTGATCTGGTTTCTTGAAAAAATGCAGGGCTGCCCATTTGCTTGAATAAAAGTCAGGTCTGATTTTATGGTATGGGCAAAGGGAATGAGAAGAGAATGTCCAGGGCATATGCATTTCTAGAAGTTTGAGAAGTGAGCAAGGATTGAAGATGAAATAACATGAAGATTGAAGATGAACGACATAGGTTTAGGGTTAGGCTTAGAACCAAAAATTTGTGTAATTTTGAATGTAATTGGATGGAACTTAGGTGTTATATGTATTTGAAATATAACTTTGTAATCTGAACTTGAATGAGCTACCATGCTTTGAAATGGTTTTTTTATAATGGAGCCTTTGATTTAAAATTTGAATTACTTTCCCTTCATTATGCTTGTAACTTGAATGAAACAATCATAAATTTAAATGGAACTTTGGCCAGAAGTTAACTTTCTCAAATTGACGTTGAACTTTATCATGGGACGCCTCGCTTCAAAACTTGAATCCAATTTGATATCTCACAAAGAATTGAATTCGAATCTATTTATATGTCATGCTTAGATTTGAATAATGGGAGATGAATTAAGTGACCTTGAAGATGGCAACTTGAACTACATGAATCTTCCAATCTTATCTTGAATCAACCATTGACAAATCATGAAATTGAGATCTTGAACCAATATTAATCTTGAGCAAAATTAGAAGTTTCAATGAATCCAAATTGGCATAATAACATAACAGCCCTAATTTTTTTACCCAAAATTCTGAAAGAATGATAGGAAATAGATAAGCTACCTTTACGAATTCAGCATAGATTATGGTTGTTCTTCTCTTCTTCGGTAGCGATGTGATTATGTTCTGAGCATGACGGGAGAAGAGGGAAGAGAAATGAAATAGAGATAAGAGGATGGTGGTGAGATAGAGAAAGAGCAAGAAGAACAAAGTGGAAGTGGAAGAGGAAGAGAGATTGAGTTGACAGATTATAGAGAGAACACGTGAACAAGGACAAGATAAAGAGAGAGAGAGTGAGTGAAGATTCCAAATAATTTGAATCAAAGTAGGTTACTTTAGTTTATATGTAACCAAACAACCTCAAGTGACATCATCAATTCATTCTGATCAAATGATCAAAGGCAAAAAGTAGCAAGCAACTATGTATTTGAAATAGAATTATATGATATCATTAGTTGTAAAAAGTAATTTTAGGATCAAAGTTGCCCCCATTTTGGGGAGGTGGAAAAATTAGAAGGAAGGGAAATTGTGACTTTTCAAGATGATAGAAGATTCTTATATGGTAGATGGAGGAGGATGAAGCAGGAATGGTTTCTTGAGAGGGTGAAGAGATTTATGAAAGAATAAATATTGTATTTGCATGAGATGTTTGAATGATAGTTGCTTGTAGTGGTAGGTTGGATGAAATTGTGACTATTGGAACAGGTAGGGTTGTAACTGTTGTGGAATAAACCAGGGTTGGTAAATGAATGAATGAAGTAATTATTTTAAAATTAGAACCAAAGAGAGCAACACCTAAGTGAGAGTTAGAGGACTTACTTAAGGAGGGTGAATGGAGAACAGAAAAATTTCCCATTGAAGAAATGACTTTAAGTGCCTTTGGACCTTTCTTTTTTAGCTTTTTCCTTTTTAGAGAAAACATATCTTCTTGACACATAGCTTCCATAACCAGTCTTTTCTTATTTGACAGACTTTCATCAGACCTGAGGACTTCTAAATTTATTTGATTTCGTTTTCTTGCCCTTTCTTCAGATCTATCAACTTGAATACATTCATTCAGAAAAAGAATCAATTCCTTTAGACATTCCTTTTGATTATGGATAAGAGGTTTCTCAGTTGAAACTTTGTTTGAGGAACTATATTTTGCAGTCTTTTCTTTAGGGGGGTGAATTGCTTATTTCAGAATTCTTATCTTATTTAGATTTTGGGCATTGAAATATTCCTCATAAATATTTTCAAGATCCTCAACAGCCATATATTAGAGAAAATTGCTTTCAGTGTTGATGTCATAAATAAGTCCTCCAAAAGGAATCCAAGACTTTTTCTTATTGCTTCATATTTCAGTTTCTCTTACAGTATCTCTTAGATGATAAAAGAGGAGAGATGGAAGATTGATTCGAGTACCTAAAGTAATGAAAAACATGATGTATCTTTGATCTCTAGTTAAGTAAGTTGCCTAGTCTTTCGGAGTTTCCTGATGAATTGTTGTCAGGAGAATTTTGGCCCAAATTTTTAGATGATCATGAAGATCGCCTATCTTGGTAACTTTCTTTTCTTTAAAGATAACTTTGGTTATTTCTATCAAACCATACCATCTTTTACATCGTGATTAAAAAGTTTTGCAATAACTCGTTTATTGATTGCAGTCTTTCTTCCTTTAATAAATAAGACTACTTGATAGTAGAAAGATTTTGCATGATTCCAAAAATCTTTTACCAGACGAGGATAAACGGGTCTGTTGAGACGATTGAAGTAGTTATCCCATCCTTGACTTGTTACATCATGAAGAAGATTTAAACCATTATCCTTGAGATTTTGAAAATCAACCAAAGGTTCACATAGAAGTTTTAACTTATCCGCATTAGTAGCAAGAGTGATTTCAGAGATATCATATGGTTGTTCTAGGGATTCTTTTTACCCTGGCCCATAAGATTTCTCTGATGTTGATAAAGATGAGGAACAAGTTTGGAATCTTTTTAAGATGATTTTTGAGAAAGAAGCAGTTCCTGAACATAATCAAAGAGTTTGTTGTTGAGCATCCATGGATGAAGACGAGGTAAAAAGAAGGGTTTTAGGGATTTGAATAGTTTACATTGTGGGTAGTGAAGTAAAAAAGCGTGTGACGATGAAAAGGTGAGTTTTTATAAGAAACATACAGATGAAAAGGTAATCATGATTTTAACCTAATCTCAAGAGTTCCCATCGCTCGAGGTGTCAATCAAACGGCACATTTACGATTTAAATTTACAAGTGTCAAGGAAAAAAATATCAACCAAACGTTTGAAAAACAGGATTTAATATAATTTGAGTCACAAATACCAAATGATCTATGACAAAATAGATCCTGATTTAGACATATTATATCTTGTAGAAGTATCAAGACGAATTTCAATAATAAAAGCAGTTAGAATAGAAGGGTAAGAAGTTATAACCTGTCGTGTAATATTTTTGAAGACATTACATTACTTGCTTCATTTCTGATAAATCATTAGATTTAGATGACGTAAGTTCTTTAGAACATGGGCAATTGAATCATCAATTCTGGATAGCTATTTTAACATTTCTTGTATAGCCTAAAACCATTTGTCATCAGAAAGTGTTTCTTGATAGGAAGTTGGTTAAAATAAAGACACCAGTCCCAGAAGCTTTTCCTCATAAATCTTGAGTGTGAATCTTGTTCTGAAAATGTTTGCCTTTAATTCTTAGAGACGCTTCTCTAGATAAGATTTAGTCTTTTCTGAAAAATCATTCTTTTTGTTTAAGTGCTTGTTCTCAAATCCTTTAGTCTTTTCCCAGAACCAATTGTTCTGGAACCTTTTATTCTTTCCTTTCTGATCTCCATCGGAACCACTAAATCAAGCATCTTTAAGTTCCAGATTTTAGAACATATGCTTTCTTTCCATCATGTATTGTGAGCAACCAGAGCTCAGGTGCCATGTCTAGTGATTAATCTCTGCATGAGATATCTACAACATATATTATTTTGTCTTTTGGTACCAAGAGACTTTTGGGTCCTTTAGAGTTAGGTTTCCCAAAGTTTTTAATAACTTTGGGTTTCTGTGCAACATTAACTATTTGTATTTGTGCTGAAGGATATAAATATGAAAACGGAGAGAATGGTATATTTTATTGAAATCTTCATCAGAATCATAACCAATTCCTCTTTTCCAAAAATAAATAACACCATATATCATGGAAGTCATTTTGCTTTTATCTATGTTGTTGTTCAAGAATTTCTGAAATGCCTTATCATATTTGTATAAGACGGTTTCAGAAGATAGAGGTGCTTTAAAAAGAGGTTCTTCAAATTTTAACTTTTTCTTGTTCAGAAAGACATTTTCTTTTTCTAAAATAAAGATGTCTCCTTTTTGTTCAGAAACTTCTTTCTCTAGCTTACCATATTCTTCAACTTCACATTCATGAACTTTTTGAAGGTTCTTGAATTTTAGTTGAAGTTTCTGATACCTACTCATAACTTCAGATAAACATAATTCTAGTTCAGTACGAGAGAGTTCAGAAAATACCACTTCTGAGTTAGACTCAATTTTTGTGTAGTCTTTTTCTGATGTGGTGGCCATGAGGACTACATTCGCATGTTCTTCGTCAGAATCTGGTCCTTCAGAGTCTGATTCATCCCATGTTGCCATTAGACCTTTCTTCTTGCCATTGAAGGAATTCTTCTTGAAGCTTTCTTTTTTGGTGCCATACACGCCCTAATTACTAACAATTATATGAAAAACGGTAAATTTGCGGAAATTAAAATCCTACGCTATTACATCATTAGGGGATGGGGGTACAATTTACAAATGGGGATGGATAAGAGCTTAAATATTACAATGATATTGAATAGTAATGAAGAAAATATATGAAAATAGATAAAATAGTGTAAAAGAATGGAAAACTGCATTTTGAACATTATGTGTCGACACATGCTCTTTTGCATCAACACATAACTTTACTTGTTCCTGTAAAACTAAATCAGCCCAGTATGAGTAGATGCATAATTGGATGAGTTAACTCATGCACCTGTTTGTATCGATACATACGCATTTTTTGTCGACTCATGCACCTTTCATCCTTCTATTTTGGAGCCTGGATAACAGTATGAGTCGATGCATAAGACTCATACCCTATTTTGTCACTAGAATGAGTCGACCCATATGGGTATGTGTCAACTCATGCTGCAGTTTTTTGCCTCTATCATCATTCTATTGTGTATACAGGTCAGTTCACATCATATGATTGATAAAAAATGAATAACAAGCAAATGGTTAGCTCAAAGGGGTAATGATTACTACATTTTGTCTTCAAGAATGAATCATTAGTGATGTATGATAAATGCAAAGTCAAGAAGACTTACCTTGAAGATGGAGTTTGTGTTTTGAGCTTGAGTGTTGCCTTGAGTATTCTTGAGCTTGGAGAAATAGAGATGTTATAGAAATTGTGCTTGAGTTTGAGTTGCTGTCTATATGATGTATGTGAATGGTTTTTTCAATAAACGCTCGAGGGAATTATGAGTTGGTTATTCAAAATCAGAAATGACACAAAGATGGAGGTTTTGTGCAATTTCTGGCTTGAGGGAGTTTGAGGGTGTTTTATGCTTGTAATATCTTTTTCCATGTTACAAATAGTGTGTGTATTTATAGGCAAGAGGTTTTGAGTGTTACCACAACTCAGAATTTGAATTTCCATGTTTTGGCAAGTTTTTTTGTTTTTGAAGCAAAGTGACAAACATCTTCCCAAAGCTTGTACCATGCTATTGTAGAGTGGTTGAACTTTTAACATGCTTGCTTATGATCTTTTATATGAATTTTATGAAGAAAGAACAGGTCCAATGCTCACGGAGAGTGGACTTTTTTATTAAAGTTTTCTAAAATGGAAGTGTGAACTTTCTTCCAAAAATGGAATGATCAATTGGATAATGGTTCAAACACTTGGATTATAGCTCAATCAGTTGTGTAAGCATTCAATTATGAAGTTAAATTCAAGTTAGAATCCTGCAAAGTGGGATTTGTACAACATGCTTGAAGATTGAATCAAGTATTCTTCACAAATTTGCCTTGTAAATCAAGAATGAATGCCCAACTTCAGATCCTTGAATCTCCTAGCTCAAGTATGATAAATTCATGCTCTTGGATATTTTGGAAAGCTTGAAACATCCTCTAAAAATTTCATGTTTTTCACTTTTATTAAATCAAACTAGAACTTAATGAAAACTGGCCAAGAAGTTGGGATAAAAACCTGACCAAACCTGCTGAAAATTTTTCCAAGTGTTTAATCAAAAATGCCATGACTTCATGAATTTATAACTTAAAATCCAATCATTTCTAGAAAAAGTATTGCCCTACAATGTTCTAGAGATCATTTAGATCTACAACTTTCATATTGGAAGTTTTCCTTGAATCATCTTGCATCATGGTGAAAATTTGGCACAAAATCATGGAAAAAGTTAACTTTCTAACACTTTTAAAATTTCCAAGTCTTAGAATTTTGACTTTTCAAAGATAATTTTGACTTTTAATTTCTTGATGAACAATCTTCATATTCTGACATGTCTTGATGAAATATGATTTTTGAAACTTGATTTTGATCAAAAAATCAAAGTTTGACTTTTCAGTGTACATTTGACTTTTTCATCAGTTTACCAAATTTCAACTATCAATCAATTGATCTTAAGAAGTGTTTTGAACCATGTAATTAGGTCAAGATGATGCATTTGAATCCTTGATATCATGTCTCAAACCAATAAGTCATGTATTTGGTCAAAAGTAAAAAATTGAGCCTTCTCAGTCAAAACATTTTGACCATTTTGCCCTTTTGGTGATTTGATCAAATTTCTTGAGGAATTGTGATCCAAACTTGACCAGTTGACATATATGAGTTCAAAATGTTGATATGGATAAAAAATTATGAATTTTGACTGTAAATTGACCACAGTTTACTTTTTGCCCAATACAGTTGATTTTAGGTCAAATGATCAATTGATTGAGCAAAAATGTGATCCAAAGCTTGAAACTTCACATGAGCAATATTGAGAGTCCAAAATGATCTATGAAATTCATATGGGGCCTTAAAAGTCCAATTGTACTTGTGCAAACTCAAACCCTAATTTTGAGTCATCAATGCTTGAGGAGGTGTATTGAGCTGATCCATCCTTGTGCCTTCTTGAACTAATGGACATCTTGTGAGAGAAATCTTGAGAAAATAAGAGGGAAAATTTTGGGGTACAACAATTTCCCCTGATCAATCTTCTTAAACCTGAAGAGTTAGATTGGCGGATCAACCATTCATGGCTTGAAGGTGAAAGATGATTGAACACTAAAGTGCCCAGAAATTTGCACTCGATGATGTATTGATTCGGGAATGGGCTTATTAGATGTCATTTGGAGAGATAATGGTAGAAACCGGGAGAAACATCAACATAAATCTTTGGTCGATTCGTGCTGAAAACTAGGTGTTTTTCCTGTCTTTAACTGGAAGAATTAATTCTGATCGAGAAGAGGTCTTTGGATCAATGATTTTTTCTGCAAGGAACAAAAGGGTTAGCTATAAGCGAATGTATGCATGGTGTAATGATGTTCTCAAAATAAATGAGATTATGTTGGATGTGTATGTTATATATGTTATATGATGTATGAATGCGACATGTTGCCGAAACGTATCCTTGACAGATACTGGGGAATTTTGAGAAGTTAAATATCGGATTACTGTTGGAGATGAAGAGTATGTGTATCTTCAAATTTTGTTAAAAATTCTTCTGTTGGGGATTCCTGCTTTGTTGATAAGAAACTCCACTAAGGAATATTGACTTTGCTTGAGAAGACTCTATGAAGAGTGTTGATTTCTTCTTGGGAACCAGAATTCAAGAGTTTTAGTTGTCCATTGCTCTGGTGGGGAATTATCTCTTGAAAGTTAGTTGTTATCCGGTCGGATTCCAGGCTTCACAATAACTTGCCAGGAATAAAAAAGTTAACTATTTATTAGTGATTTGTAAGAATTAAATTGTTATCTGGTCGGGTCCAGGTTTCAACAACTTGAACTGTTAACTGGTCAGATCCATGATTTATAGTAGATGGAGAAGTTAAGTTACTATCTGGTCGGGTCCAGGCTCTATCCACTTGAAATTGAGGTTTACTATTATCCAGTCGGGTCCAGTCTTCAGCAATTTGAACTTGAGATCAACTTTTATTTGGTCGGATCCAGGTTTCAGTAACTCAAACTGTTAATTGGTTGGGTCCAGGTTTCAAAAATTGGAGTTGTCATATGGTCGGGTCCAGGCTTCAGAATTTTAAATTGTTAACTGGTCGGGTCCAGGCTTCAGCAATTTATACTTGAGGTTAACTGGTATCTAGTCGAGTCCAGGCTTGAACTATTGACTGGTCGGGTCCAGGCTTAAGCAATTTGAGAAGTTAAACTATTATCTGGTCGAGTCCAGGCTTTAGTAACTTGGAATTGAGGTTTACTATTATCTGGTCGGGTCCAGGTTTCAGAAATTGGAGTTGTTATCTGGTCGGGTCCAGGCTTAAGCAATTTGAGAAGTTAAACTATTATCTGGTCGGGTCCAGGCTTTAGCAACTTAGAATTGAGATTTACTGTTATTTGGTCGGGTCCAATCTTCACAGTAAGTTGAGAGTAGGATAAAATTTAACTAGTATCTGGTCGGGTCCAAGCTTTGTAGTAACTTGCTTGAAAGGATGAAGTTGATTGTTATCTGGTCGGGTTCCAAGCTTTACAACAACTTTCAGAGATAGCAATGACTCTGTTGATGACTTCACTGGGGATTAGGGTTGTGGTCCCTTGATTTGTAATAGTCTGTAAGGAAAACTCAAGTTGGGGAATCTGTAGTTTGTTGGGGAAATAAACCATGTTGAAGAGGATATTTGACGAACTGCTGGGGAGGATATTTTTGGGAAAAATTCAATAAGGCTTCCTTTTAAGACCAACTCCGCTGGGAGAGGATCTTCCGGAGATTGAAACTCTAGTTGGGGATTTTATGAATCCAAATTTGTGGGGATAATGTTATTGAAATAACTCTACGGGGATATCTCAAATGCATTTAAGGAGATGCTTGTCACTGTTTTTAAGCATACATTTATTAAGAGTTTAATCATGTTCATATGCATATATTCATTTAATTTTAGTCATTGGACACTTTTGCACTCAAAACATAAAGTTTTCACTTTATTTGAATTGATGTTTTGCCCATGATATGCGTTTTTGTACAAAGAGATCAAGATCCTAGTAAGAGGAAATCATCGAAAGAATGGAAAGAATACAAAGGGAAAACAAAAAATAATAGCCATGTGAAAGTGATCTCATTGTGTTCCAACCCCACTATTTCCCCTATGTCTTCGAACATTATCCCTTGTCGTTGAATAGAAGTTGATTGGATTGATCTTGGACCATTTGAACTTGGACTTTGGTAATAAGGTTGGCTGTAGAGACTTTACGGGACATAGTTATACGCTTTAATCCTTAACTTTTGCCTGGACCTCCCTTTCGGGTTCTCATCCCACCTAGATACCCATTTTTCCCAAGCTGCCCTTTCGGGTTTTCGACTTGTTGGGTGTACCATCTTTTGCATATATCCCTAATTTTTCCCGAACCTCTTTGGTTCATCGGAATGCCCTTATTTTTGCCTAGGTGTATCAACCTAGCGGGTCATTTTATGTGTAGTATTTTTTAACTATGTCGGCGTTCACATGATATAGGAAGTCTTCACTATCCATAATAGTCAGTATCATGGCACCACCAGAGAAAACTTTCTTTACAACAAACGACCCTTCGTAAGTGGGAGTCCATTTGCCCCTGGGGTCGCCTTGTGGAAGAATGATGAGCTTTATTACTAAGTCACCAGTTTGATACACTCGAGGCTTGATTTTTTTGTTGAAAGCCTTGATCATACATTTTTGATACATTTGACTATGACAGACAGCAGCCCGTCTCTTCTCATCAATCAAGTTCAACTGATCCAACCTAGTCTGAATCCATTCGTCTTCGCCTAAATCTTCTTCCTTTATAATCCTTAGAGAAGGGATTTGAACTTCGACAGGTAGGACAACTTCCATGCCGTAGACCAAGGAGAAATGAGTTGCCCCAGTTGATGTTCGAGTTGAAGTACGGTAGCCGTGGAGAGCAAACGGTAACATCTCATGCCAGTCTTTATACGTTACCACCATCTTTTGCACAATCTTATTGATATTTTTATTGGCAGCTTCCACTGCGCCATTCATCTTGGGTCTGTACAGAGAAGATTTGTGATGCTTGATTTTGAACTAAGTACAAAGTTCCATAATCATAGAATTGTTGAGGTTGGTTCCATTGTCAGTGATGATCCTTTCAGGGATACCGTAACGGTAGATGAGGTTATGCGTGATAAACCTGGCTACAATGTTCTTGGTGACTGAGGCATATGAGGTAGCTTCGGCCCACTTGGTAAAGTAATCAATGGAAACAAGGATGAAATGATGTCCATTGGAGGCAGTAGGTTTAATCTCTCCAATCATATCAATGCCCCCACATTGCAAATAACCATGGAGCAGTCATGACATTTAGAGGAATAGGAGGTACATGGACCTTGTCAGCATAGATTTGATGCTTGTGGCAAGTCCTTGACTGATGATGACAATCAGTTTCCATTATGGACCAATAGTAACCAGCCCTTAGAATTTTCTTGGCCATAGTGTGTCCACTAAAGTTGGTCCCGAAGAGGCCATCATGCATGTCTTCTGTGATACGGTGGCAGAACTGACTGTTTTGAAAATGCTGGTTTGCGTTTTACATTTTTATTCGCAAAATGTCGCGATAAGCAAGAGTCGCCACCGACTTTTATTTTATCCAACTGGAAAGGAAAAAAGCACATAAAAATTCCTTTTTTGAGATTTTCTGAGTACGGGGGGTAGATTATAGAAAGGGAAGGTGTTAGCACCCTTTCTATCCGTAGTTATCTACGGGATCTTAGGTACTAGCTCATCTTTTAAAAATTGCTTGTGTGTGTTTATTTTGAAAAGCTTTGTTTTACTTTGTTTTAACCCTTGTTTCTGTCCTCAAGAGTGTTACGAAGTCGTTTTTGAAAACTTTGTTCGAAAAATGTTTTGGTGTGAAAAAGTTTGGTTTGAGCAAGTACCTACTAGCATCTACCTACTCGAAAAAAAAGATTGTTTATGTTCTTGTTTCCTTTAGACAGCGCTGTCCTACTATTGAGAAATAGGTAGCACCGTCATTGGAATTTGTAAGGGTCAATTCGGAAGGGACGTACGGTCACTAAAGCAATGTTAGGACATCTTAGTAATAACCCTAAAGTCTTAAGATCATATTCGAGGCAACATTTCCGAGGCGACGTTTCCAAGGAAACATTTCTGAACGGGACTTTTGATCTTTGTTAGACTGGAGGAAACCACTAAGACACCTTATACTTAATAATCGTTTACCGAAGGCAACCGAAGTGAGAGTATACCCTAAGAGTGTGTATGTGCGAGTGATTTGATTTCAGTTATTATCTTTGCACATTAGGGTTGTCTAGCCATTTTAAATTGTCATGCAATCTTGTCATACAATCCTATTAGCATACATCTAAACAGTTAATATTTGCGAGAATTAAAATGCGAGAAAATAAAACTACGCTATTACAAGGCTTCGGGGTAGGGATTAATTACATAGCAAAAAAACCCATAAAAACGATAAATAAAGAAAATCCTAATTAAGCTATTACATACCGTGAGCAGTTACATTAATATTGCAAAATATTAATAAACGTGCGCGATGAATCGAAAACAAGAGATTAGGGTTTTGACCCCAGCTACCTAATTGTTATTTTAAAAGAAAAATCACTTTTTGTGTTGTTTTTGATTATTTTGAGAAAATAAGGTTTAATTGAATAAATAAAAAAACCTAATTAGTAATTAATTTAAATTAAGAAAAATAATTAAATTAACATATTTTTGTATTTTTTATTTTTGAGAAAGAAATAAAAATTAAATCGAAAGCAAACCCTAATTTTTTCTAATTGATTTTAATTATATACAAAAAGTTAGAATTACCCTAAATTAAATTAAACTAACATTAAATTAAATTTGATAAAATAACAACCTAATTCTAAATTTTTGTGAAACTTGATTTTATGATTTTTTGTGAAAAAAAGAAATTATTTGTGTTAGGAAACAATTTAAACAAATTAAATAAATTAAAGAATATTAAAGAAAATAAAGAAAGGGCCTGGTGTTGTGCTAGCAAGGCGGGGTGCTATTTGCAATTTTGGGCCCAACAACTCCTGGCCTTTGTTGACTTTTCCAGATCCCACGTGCTTGCTTGACTGGGCGTATGGTGGACCTTCATTGGGAAGGCCTTAGATCTGGCTTGTTGATGGTTTGGATGATCATATATGGAGAGTGCATGATGGGTCCTGGGGCGTGAGATACACTAGATTTCCTGTCCAAGAAAAATATGAAATAAAGTTGGGACCTAGGGATCGAACCCAGGCCCTAAGGTATTCTCCCACTGTGCGCTTGCCTGCTGAGCTGGTTGTGTTAGTTGTACATATGATCAACAACAAATATAATAAGACAAAAGCAAAAGGTTATATTTAAAACGCGCGAAATTTGAATTGGCAAGTCAAGGAGTGCCACGTTACTTTCTTCTTCCTCCCACCGTCGCTGTAAATTACATGGCTTTTACCTATTGACACTGAGTGTAGGTATAACCCTGTGCATCTCCAAAACCATGTACAAGCCTGATAAATGACAACCAATGGTACCAATTCACTCGTTGCAACCTCACGAGCATCATGGTACCATTATTAATGGCCAATTTTTCTTGTATGAAAAATACCTAAAAGCAAAGCACGAACCCTAGCCATGGCATCTTGGTATATAGTCAATAAAAATGCAATTAAATATAACCATTAGCTTGGAAACATCTCAAGGATTAAGAATATGGAAATTAATCATGCTAAATATGCCAGAATTATAATATTCGAATTCAAGAAAAGAGATGAACGGTGTGACTCTTACCGTGTGATTCTGATTGTGTGGAAGCTTGTTAATGGTTGCAATATGATCCAGGGATATCCAGCAAACGATTGGGATGGTTAGAATGGCTTGAGAAGGCCTGAAACTGGGAAATTAGTTTGCAACTTTTCCTTGAATTTTTTAGATTTGTTCTATCCTTTGCACGCCTATAGCCCCTTTGTTTTTGGTCTGCACTTGTTCCTTATGTATCCAAGAATGTATTAGGGTTACCACTTTGTATCAAATCTCTCCAATCATGATTATTGATTCATGATTTGATCCTTGTGCAAAATCTTTCCAAATAAAACAAATCCAATCCTTTTCTATCCATTTTGAACCTTGCACGATTTGATCTTGTTTCCAGCTATATAGTGAACATAAACATGCACAAAATCTCAAGATTTAATTAGTTTTTGATATTTTCATTATTTTATTTTGATTTTATTTGATTTAAATAAAATAAAATCAAAATAAATGACAAAAATAAAAGAATGACAAGTGGAAGGACTCATGGGTCGTGGGTCACATTACAAACTCAGTGCAAGCATAAAAATTTGGGCCCATTTGACAAAAATTGCAATTTTGGACACATTTGACTTTTGGCAATTTTGCAAAAAGGGTCAACTTGGCCAATGCATAACTCTTTAAATTTTGACCCTAGATATGTGTTCTTGGACTTTTTAGAAAGCTTAAGATGTCCTATAATCAACCCTTTTGGTCTCATCTCAATTGAGTCTTCCATGTTTATGTATGAAGCTTTGACCCAAAAGGTGTTTTTGTTGACTTTTCAAAATGACCTATAATGTCCAAATTCATATCTTCTTGTGAGTGCATATTTTGAACTTGGTAGCTGAATATGGATTGTAGGGAATTACATCCTCTTCAAAATGAGCTTTGGATGGATCATTTTTGATAAAGTATGAGAAAGTTATGCTTGGTCAAAGTTGAGTTGACTTTTCCTACAAAACCCTAATTTAGCAACTTTTAGGTTTTGATGAATTGTGAGAAATCCTTGAGGAATCATGATCAAACCTTGATCAAATGATGAATAATACTTCAAAATGAGAATTTTGACCAAAAATCTTGATGTTTGACTGTATGTGGGCCACAGTTGACTTTTGCCCTAGCATAGTCGATTTTCAGGCCTTTGAGCAATTGACTGAGAAAATTTCCTCTACAAGGCTTGAAACTTGGTATGGATGATCTTGAGAACATATTAGGACAATTGTGAGAATTTTGGATCCTTTGGATTCAAGCATCTTGATGCAACATGAAACCCTAATTTGAGGTACACTGCCTTAGGAGAGAGTTTGTCTGGTCAACTCTTAGACTTCCTTGAGCAATTTGAGGACCTCACTTGAAATGTATTGACAAATATGGGAGGGAAAATTTTGGGGTACAACATCTTCCATAATTTTCTCTGCCTCCTTCTTGTCCATACATCGGAGTAGAGTAGAATCATGGTTGCGCTTGTGCGCTTGTACAGGATTTTGTTGCTTAGAAATAATTTGGCTGAAAATATTCGCAAGAATTTCTTATCATTGATGGAAGCTCCTTTAGGATATTCTTGTGCTTCAAGATATCTTCTTACATCATGGTACCATGGTTTCTCTTCGTCAATGTCAAGCTCATATCAGTGTGCAGGTTCGTCAAATCTTTCGATTGTAATCATGGGAGCTTCGTTGTCCCATTTGACTTTAAACATGGAAGACATTGTTACCAAGGCGTCAGCCAACTGATTTTCTTCTCTAGGGAAATGTTCAAAGTTGATCTCCTCTAAGTATGGTATCAGGGTTAACACGGGCTCCTTGTAAGGAATAAGGTTAGGATGCTTAGTGTCCCATTCTCCTTTGACTTGACTGATCACTAGAGAAGAATATCTGAATACGTTAAAGAACTTGATACTTAAGTCAATGGCAGCCTTTATACCCAAGATGCATGCTCCATACTCATCCATGTTGTTCGTGCAATCGAAGCACAATCTAGCATTGAAAGGAGTAAAGAAACCCTCAAGAGAAATAATCACATCACCAATTCCATTGCCCAAAGCGTTGGAAGCCCCATCGGAAACCATAGTCCATCGGGATCCTTGTTCAGGTCCTTCATACGGTCCAGGTTCTTCACAGTTAGTTACTAGCAGAATATTCTCATTCGGGAAGTCAAAGTTCATAGGATGGTAATCACTAACAGCTTGATGGGCCAAATGATCTACCACTACACTTCCTTTGATGGTCTTTTGTATGGTATACTGGATGTCGTATTCGGTCAGAATCATTTGCCATCTAGTTATTCGTCCGGAGAGGGATGGTTTCTCGAAGATGTACTTGATAGGGTCCATCTTAGAAATCAATAAAGTGGCGTGAGTCAACATATATTGTCTTAGCCGGTGAGCAGCCCAAGCCAGAGTGTAACAAGTTTTCTCGAGCAGTGAATATCTGGTTTCACAGTCGGTAAACTTTTTTCTCAGGTAGTATATTGCATGCTCTTTTCGGCCAGACTCGTCATGTTGTCCCAACACACAACCCATTTAATTATCTAATACAAGCAAGTACATAATAAGAGGTATTCCTTCAACTGGAGGCATCAAGATGGGAGGTTCTTGTAAATATTTCTTGATATTATCAAAGGCTGCTTGGCAATATTCGTTCCATTTGACTACTTGATCTTTCTTCAAGAGCTTGAAGATTTACTCACGAGTAGCAGTTAGGTGAGATATGAAGCGAGCAATGTAGTTAAGTTGGCCCAAGAACCCTCTAACTTCTCTCTCGGAATGGGGAATGGGCATTTCTTGAATGGCTTTAACCTTTGCAGAATCAACTTCGATGCATTTACCACTGACCACAAAACCTATAAGTTTTCCAGACCTTACCCCGAAGGTGCACTTGTTAGGATTAAACCTTAATTTGTACTTCTTCAACCTCTCAAACAGCTTGTGTAGGTGATCGAGGTGTTCTTCTTCAGTCTGTGATCTTGCAATCATATCATCCACATAGACCTCTATTTCATGATGAATCATATTGTGAAATAAAGCTACCATAGCTCTTTGATATGTTTCCCCTGCATTCTTCAATCCGAATGGCATGACCTTGTAACAAAAGGTGCCCCATTGTGTAACAAAGGTGGTCTTTTCCATGTCTTCGAAAGCCATCTTGATTTGGTTGTATCCAGAAAATACATACATGAAGGAGAAGACTTTATGTTGAGCAGTGTTGTCAACCAAGACGTCAATATGAGGCAGAGGGAAATCATCTATGGGGATTTCCCTGTTTAAATCCCTATAGTCTACACACATACGAACCTTCCCATCTTTCTTCCGCACGGGAACCACGTTCGTGACCCATTGAGGATAAGATGTCACAGCTAGGAAACCTGCATCGAATTGTTTCATCACTTCAGCTTTATCTTTCAGAGATGTCAGGCCACATGCGATAAACTTTTTGCTTAACAGGAGGACAATCTTCCTTAGTTGGCAGACGATGAACCACAATGTCAGTATCCAACCCTGGCATATCTTTATACGACCAAGCAAACACTTCAACATAGTTATGTAACATCTGGAACAATCTTCTCTTGATACTATCTTCTAGGTTGGCACCAACCTTGACTTCTTTCCTGTCTGTCTCGGTACCTAGGTTGATAACTTTGACTGGCTCTTCATGAGGTTGAATAGCTTTCTCCTCTTGCATCAGAAGTATGGCTAGTTCCCCTGGTATTTCACAATCTTCCTCACCTTAGTTTTTGGCTTGGTTAATTGGATGTTCGAAGTTATAACTGGAAATAGTAGAGTTGATGGCAATGAGATCCGGAGTGGATGAAGATCTGCAAGTGTGTGTGTGTGTGTGTGTGTGTGTGTGTGTGTGTGTGTGTGTGCATGTAAGATACATGGATATTGAAAAAATGCAATAAAGAAAAAGAAATACAATGAACACAAAATTTGAATGCAAAAGGTCCAATGGTTTATATTAAATGATCATATGATAAATGAACATGAACAAAACCCTTAACAAATGGACCATAGTGCCCCGGGAAAGGCATGTGGCTTAAAAGTCATTGTTTGGAATTTAAAATTACAGACAAAGGTTCTTGGATTAATAGAAAATAGTAAACAGTAATTACTCCTCAATGAAGGAGATGGGAGTGAAATCCTTCGCGTTCCAGTTGTTGAGTTTTTCTCCAGCAGTAGGGTAGATCCATTCTTCAAAAGTGCATTCATCATCAGAGTCTTCCATAGTGTTTACTTCAATATTTCTGATGCAGAGAGACGGCTTTCCCATGCAAGCGCACCTGACCTATTTCTGATATTTGATGGTGAAACCCAACCCAAACGTGTCTGCTTTAAATGGAATGTCGGGAAGTTGTCCCCAGATAGTACAACTTCCATCTTCGACCACGACACGTGCATCCTTAAGTGAGACCATTCTTGGTACAACTTCATCAGCTTTTGATATGTTGGAGGAGATTTTGGTGGAGGCAACCATAAGAGGAACAACTTTGAAAGCCTGGCACTGAGTCTCTATGAACTTACCATCCATTTCCACATACTTGAAAGAATTGAGGTGGCTCACCATAAATCCTTCTTTGTCACAAACAGTAAAGATCTTCCCTTTGACTGGATACTTTAATTTTTTATGAAGGGTGGATGTTACTTCCCCTGCCCCATAGATCCAAGGGCGGCCAAGCAAACAAGAGTAAGCGGGACGTATGTCCATTATATAAAAGATAGAGTTGAAAATCTGTAAGCCAACTTTAATTGGGAGATCCACCTCTCCATGAATCATCCTTTTAGACCCATTGAATGCCCTTACAACAATATCGCTTGGCTTCAATATCAGTCCTTCACAATCTAGTCGGTCCAAAGCACCTTTGGGTAACACATTTAGAGATGAGCCAGTATCAATTAAGACATGTGCAAGGGTGGTTCTCTTGCATTCAATATAGACATGCAAGGCTTTGTTGTGGTTCCTTCCTGTAGGAGTCAAATCAGCATCTGAGAACCCTAATCCATTGTCAGCCGTTAAACTTGCTACACAATTCTCGAACTGGTCATCTATGGTTTCTTGGGGAACACGGGCTTTCTTCAAGAACTTGATTAAAGCTTGGGCATGAGCGTTCGAACAGAGTAACAATGACAGCATTGAGATTTTGGAGGGGTTTTCCCCAGTTGCTCAACTATTTTGAAGTCACTCTTCTTTATGATTTTCAGGATTTTCTCCATCTCTCGAGTGGAGGGTTCTTCAACATTAGTATCTTTGGTAGGTGCCTCTATCCCAGTAGGCTCACCTTCTTTCTCTTTGCCTCTAGTGTTGGCACTAGACTTGTCATTGGTTATGTGGACGGTAGTTGTTATAGTAATGGGAGGTGAAATATCAGGGGAAACGATCCTCCCTTTTCTGTTTACTTTACTAGAACCTGTAATATTAGTAATATCAGGTTCATTTTCGTTGATCCAAGAATATTGTTTTATCCCATGATAATAAACCTCGGCACCATAGTTCCATGGAACTACTTTGTCAGAGGAATAGGGTATAGGCCCAGCGACAGTGATATTTAAAGGAGCAATGGTTATTTAATTTTAAATCCTAATAGTACCCTTTGAGGGGATCCTAAGAGGCTTGTTGGAGATGGTTATTATGGACAGGTCTTCAGCTTTGTTGGTTAAACTTTTGATGGTAGGAATCTTCTCAAACAGAATCTCGTGGCTATTTATCAGGTGTTGCACACCTTCCTTCAGCCGCTTACACCCATTTACTTGTTAATCACAGCAAACACAATCTTTAGAACAGCCAGGGAACACCCCGACTCTCAGCAAATTATCCTTCACAATAGTTAATGGAGTTGTTAAATTTTCAATGGAGGAAACAAAATCAGTATCATCAATTACATTAACACCTTTGCCATGGTTCGGTATTGGTGCGGTTATCACATTTGGAGTAACGGGTGGATCAAGTTCAATTGTTTTATTGTCTATCAGATCTTGAATCTTATTCTTCAGAGCCCAGCATTGATCAATTTCATGCCCATGGCTGTTGGAATGATACGCGCACTTGGAATTTGGATTGTACTTAGGTGATGAAATGTTTGGATTGGATGGTGGATTGCGTAATGTCACTAAATTGGCCTTCAACAGATGTTGTAAGGCTTGGGACAGTGACATGCTTATTCTCGTGAACTGTCTTCGAGGAACTTCATATTGTTGATTGCTGGGTGGTTGTCTTTGAGCAGATGGAGGGTTGGAGATCAACACAACATTAACAGAGGATCGGGGATCCTTCTTGGTACGGGCCCTTACCTCATACACAACATTTTTTTCCTTCTTTCCAGTGAAGGGCTTCTTTACAGTGTTGGATGCGGAAGCAGATGTCGTGGAATTTTCCCACTCTTAATGCCACTTTCTACCCTTTCACCAGTTAGTATCAACTCGGTGAAACCAGACGAAGAACTCCCAATCAATAGGTTGAAAAATGGGCCAGTTAATGTACCCATGAACATGTCAACTAGTTTTATGTCTGTTAGTGGTGGTTGGACCCTACCAGCAAGATCCCTCCATTTTTGTGCATACTCTTTAAACCCCTCATTAATACCCATCATCATACCTTGAATTTGGACTCTGGTTGGTGCCAGATTGACATTGTATTGATACCGATGATAAAAAGCAGTGGCTAGATCTTCCCATGTATGGATGCGAGAACCCTCCAACTGATAGAACCATTCTAGTTGAGTCCCAGCCAGACTCTCTTGGAAGAAATAGACCTAAAGCTTTTTTTCGATAGTGTGCGGTTGTATCTTGCGCACGTAATACCTTAGATGAAGTTTTTTAGGCAGGAAACCCCGTCATACTTGGCGAAGACAGGTATCTTGAACTTATGGGGAATGACGACCCCAGGTACTAAGCCCAATTCACCAAAATCCAAACCAGGTACGGCTTGAATTTCAACAGCTCTCATTATATCCTCTTACTGCTTGTATTTATCCTTGGCCGGTGGGTACTGTTCATCAAAGTAGTCTTCATCCTCGAAAGCTTGATTATTTGCACCCCTAGCACGGGTGCTCTTTGCCTTTTCCACCTGGTTCTCGTCTTCCTCAAATGACTCTTCAATTATCTGCACCTGACGGACCG
This sequence comes from Vicia faba, assembly GCA_948472305.1. Taxonomy (NCBI): domain Eukaryota; kingdom Viridiplantae; phylum Streptophyta; class Magnoliopsida; order Fabales; family Fabaceae; genus Vicia; species Vicia faba. The sequence continues at coordinate 1,256,415,879 of OX451738.1, forward strand.
GGCCTTTAAACCTTTTCCCCATGTTGATGAGGGCCTTCTTCTTAGTCTTCTTTTTGGCTGCCAGCAGCGTCATCAACTCTTGTTTTCCCTTGGCCAGGGTCAGCAAGGTTGCTTGGAACTGGGAATTTTACGCTTGCAAGTCCTTCATTGTTTGTTCGATATCCATCTTAGTGAAATAAATAGTAGAAAGATAAGGAAACCTGTTGTGGAAAACCTGTTTATGTTATGATGCATGAAAATGTGTATGCAAATGATTTCAAGGACTTAGAAGATTTAAATTTGTTTTAAAAAAAGCAAGCAAACATTAATTGTATTAATAAGTTCAAATTGATTACAACATTCCTCTTGGGCTTACATTGAAACAAAAGAAACAAAATGAACTAAAATACAATAAAAATGGCCCAAGTTTCCTATGGATGCTTCCTCTTTGGAGCAATATAGGCATTCAGGCTCCTCTCCTCATGAAGTTGCCTCGTGAGCTCCAATATCTTATTCTCGCTTGCATAAAATCGGGCTTCAAAAGTGTATCATTCTCACTTTAGCTGAATCCAAGCTATTTGCAAATCTTCAAGAGAAGTAGGAATATCAGGATAAAGGACAGTATATGGAACATCTCCTTCAGCAACATGCTCCATGATGATAGGTAGGATGGCTTCATAAGGCATCATGAGGTTTTTTGCGCGAGTTCATACCCACTTGAGATAAGGCTCCAAAGGAATGGAGTTCTTATGCCCCAACGTCTCACTATCAACTTTGTTAACCATTCCCTAAGCTCGTATGAATCTCTGACGATAACCTTGGACATCGCTCTCGTAGTCGAATGTAATTCCTTGGACAAGTGCATCATGAGGGCCATCCCTCCTAGAATACCCAAACTATCACAAAGACAAACAAGGATTGTAGGTAATACCTCCCCTAATGCCAAATAGAGGGACTAGGGAATTCCCCACAATGGTGAATAATAGTAATGTCCTCCATAGATCGAGCACACCAATAAATATCAGAATGTGTGAGTGACATCAACCTACTAGACCATCTTAAGCATTGCTCGTTCTTCACAACAGATCGTGATAGGTGCAAAATAAACCACCTAGCTAACAGAGGAGTGCAACACATAAGAAGTCCTCTTCTCTTCATGGTGCGAGTGTGAAGAGAATGTAGGATATCTCCAAGCAAGGTAGGCATCGGGTTACGAGATAGAATTTTTTTGACTATGTTCACATCTATGAGTTGGTCAGGATTAGGAAATAGAACCATCCCATAGATGATAAGAGCCAAAACTTCCTCAAAGACTTGTAGATCCAGAGCATCCCAAGAATCTTGAGCCTTCTCCAACAAAAACTTGGCTAGGAACCCTTTGACACCACTTCTTGTTTCCCAATTAGACACAATGTCAGATCGTTGCAAATGTAGAGCTCTAGCAATCTCTTCAGGTCTTGGGCCTCTTTCAATACTGTTGAAGGGTAGTTGATCAAGAACTGGGACTCCCAAGAGTTGAAAAAATTCTTCTATAGTAGGCACAAGTTGTTAATCAGGAAAGGTAAAGCAATGGTGTAAAAGGTCAAAGAATTGGAATAGCACTTTCACCATATCCTCTTCAAAGCTTGTTGTAACCAAGTTGGCGAGATGATCGTATTTCTTGGTGAAGGGAGAATCATTGGGGACCCTTGATGCCAATTCCTTAAGTTGAGGAGGCATTTTGACGAGGTTGATTTGGACAGTATTCCTGCGAGTGAGAGCTATGTCCTACAAAACAAGACAAAGATAAATCTTTAGGTCCTTGAAATGGTTAGTGCAAAATTCCATGGTATGATGTCATGATGTTATGGACAAATAAACATATACACACAACGCAAACGAGTCCTTAGGTTTAGGCTTGCATGAGGTTCATAGGTAAGTACCCTCTTAAAGTTTAGTTGGTTCAACTTGTCCTAGAAAGTAATCGGGTTCTAGGGAATCTCAATATCACTGATCTTTCTTCATCGGACATTGTTTCAGCGTAAGCCTCTTTATTAGCAACCAAAATATCCCGAAAGTCTGATCTCAATGAGCGTAGCATCGAGTATCAACCAACTTCAGAATGCACCAAAGCCGGCTATCTCACTACTTCCTAATGGCCAAGTTTTTCAATTAAAGGTTCTAAGGTCAGTTAGTGCTTCATGACACCACACAGCGGCCATGTATTCTCCTTGACTAGGCTCAAGGGCTATCGGTAGCAACAAATGTGTCACACTAATGTAGCCATTGCTTTAACCATGTTGGTATACCCCGTACAGTCTCCATGATCTATTGTTACTTACCTAATGATGTTCCCAGATTCGGGTATAGGATCAATACAAACCCAAACAAGGATCCATAAATGTAAAGCAAACAAATCAAATAATGAAAGCAATTAAATGTGATCTAGCTCTAAGGTAACCCCACTTTTAAGTACATCCTCAGTAGAGTCGCCAGTTCTGTAATATGGTGGGAGAACTAATTTGGTTATTGTGCGTTTGATTGCAATTGTTGCAGATAGCAAGATTCGCCACTGACTTTCCTTTTATCCAATAAGGAAAGGGTGAAAAGAACAGGAAAGACCTTTGAGATATTTTCTTTAGTTCGGGGGGTAGGTTATGAAAAGGGAAGGTGTTAGCACATGTGATACGGTGGCAGAACCGACTGTTAATACTAGTTCGCGTTTTTTGTTCGCAAATATCGCGGTAAGCAAGAGTCGCCACCGACTTTTCTTTTATCCAACAAGGAAAGGGTGAAAAGAACAGAAAATACCTTTTTCGTGATTTTCTGAGTAAGGGGGTAGATTATGGAAAGGGAAGGTGTTAGCACCCTTTCCATCCATGGTTTTCCATGGGCTCTTAGGTGTTTGCTCATTTTTTGAAATTACGTTCCTGTTTGTGTAATTTTTTTTTGAAAATGCCTTAGTGCGACGATTCACTTTATGGTAACTCTTGTATCAGTCCTCAAGAGTGTGATAAAGCATTTTGAAAACTTTATTTGAAAAGTGTTGGAAAGTGTGGTGTGAAAATTTGTTTGAGCAAGTACCTAACAGTTATCTACCTACTCAAAAAAAGACTGTTATTTTCCTCATATCCTTTATACCGTGTTATCCTAATATTAGTGAGTAAGTAACCCTATTCGTTGGATGTTTTGAGGGACTATCAAAAGGGACGTAATGGTCATTGAAGGCAACATGTAAGGATACCTTAGCATTTTGAAGGGACTATCATCATAAGATCATTTCTCGTAGGCAACTCGAGGGACATTTAGGGACTATGATCTTTATGATGATTTTAAACTGAGGGTCTTTGCTAAGAGTATCCCTATGTTTGAGGGACATAACCATTGTTGCCGCGGCAACCGAAGTGGGAAATACCCTAGGGGTGCACGTGTGCAAAAGTGTGCTTTTTCAGATATTTTATCTTGCAGTTTAGTGATCTAAGATTGATTGATTAAGCATGCACGCCTAGGTTGCTAACAATTATATACAAGCATATAACATAAAAGCGAGAAATAAAGGCCCTAAGCTATTACAAGGATTTGGTGTAGATGCATAAGGAATTGACTGAAAGTAAAATGCGGAAATAAAACCCTAATTAAGCTATTACAAATTGATCACAGTTACATCAATAATAAAAATTAATCGTACGACAAAAATAATTACGCGTGAGAATAAAAAATTAAAATAAGTTTAAGACCCTAAAAAACCCTAATATGATCATTGAAAATATTTTTGGGATTTTTGTGAAAAAACATTTGAAGTTTGACCTAGTTTTTTCTAATTAATTTTAATTAATGAAACAAATTAAAGTTGATGAAATTAATTAATTTACAAAAATTAATTTTAAAAAAAAAAACTAAATCCTATTTTTTGTGATGTTGATTTTATGGTTTTATGAAAGAATTGATTTAAACAAAATAAATAAACTAATTTAAATAAAACAAAATTAAAAGGGAAATAGAGTAAGCCTGAGGGGATATAAACCCAAATTGGAGGGTGCATGCTGAATTTCTGTTCAAAGCCCAATCCAGTTGGCCCAAGGCAACGTGAGATCTAGTGTGATCTTTCCAGGAGTGTCCACCCTGGATAGCTTCATTGGAAGCATTAGATCTGAGAACTGATTGATCCAAGAATGAGGATCTGGAGGCCTATGGTGTGCGCGCTTGGAAGGATAGCATAGGATCTGCAAAGGATTGTTGAGAAAAATAACATGTAGGAGGCATGGATCAAACCCCTGACCTCCCACACACGCGCGCTTTGAAAACCTTTCCCTTTTCCACTAAGCCAACTATTCAATCGTTAATATAAACAAACAATGTATATTATATGTAATAATGGCTAGTGGTTGTAATAAAAACGCGCGCCCTTCAAACTACCCAACCAGGTTTTGACACGCAATCATCTTCTTCGTTGGGACTGTCGCTTTAGGCAAGGGGTTTTACCTACGGACAAACTTTGTAACTATAAACCTGCATATCTCAAAGATCATAATCACAGTGATACAGTGGCAGAACCAACTGTTAATACTGGTTTGCATTTTTTATTTGCAGATGTCGCGGTAAGCAAGAGTCGCCACTGACTTTTATTTTATGCAACAAATGAAAGGGTGAAAAGAACAGAAAAATACCTTTCGAGTGTTTTCTGAGTAAGGAGGTAGATTATGGAAAGGAAAGGTGTTAGCACCCTTTTCCATCTGTGGTTTTCCACTGGCTCTTAGATGCTAGCTCATGTTTTGAAAAATGCTTGTGCTTTGTGTGTTTTGAAAATTATTTGGAAAATGCCTTAGTGCGGCGATTCGCTCTGTGATAACTCTTGTATCAATCCTCAAGAGTGTTGACAAGGCGAATGTTTTTTGAAAGTTGTTTTTGAAATATTTTTGTGTAGGTGTAAAAAGTTATTTTGAGCAAGCATCTAAGAACTTATCTACTTATACTCGAAAAGGTCATTCTTTTCCTCCAAACCATTAGACAGTGTTATCCTACTATTAGTGAGTAGGTAGCCCTATCGTTGGATGTGTGAGGGATAGACGCGGGTCATCTTTATGGTCATAGAAGGTAACATATAGGGATACCTTAGCAGTTCGAAGGGACTATCATCATATATTCGTAGGAAACATCGAGGGACAAGATCATTTCTCGTAGGCAACTCGAGGGACATTGAGGGACTATGATCTTTATGATGACTTTAATTGAGGGTCTTTGCTAAGGGTATCCCTATGTTCGAGGGACATGACCATTGTTTCCGAGGCAACCGAAGTGGGAAATACCCTAGGGGTGCACGTGTGCAAAAGTGTGCTTTTTCAGATATTTTATCTTGCAGTTTAGTGATCTAAGATTGATTGATTAAGCATGCACGCCTAGGTTGCTAACAAATATATACAAGCGTATAACATAAAAGCGAGAAATGAAGGCCCTAAACTATTACAAGGCTTTGGTGTAGATACACAAGGAATTGACTGAAAGTAAAACGCAGAAATAAAACCCTAATTAAACTATTACAAACTGGGCACAGTTACATCAATAATAAAAATTAATCGTACGACAAAAATAATTACGCGTGAGAATAAAAAATTGAAATAAGTTTAAAACCCTAATTTGATCATTGAAAATATTTTTGGGATCTTTGTGAAAAAAGATTTTAAGTTTGACCTAGTTTTTTCTAATTAATTTTAATTAATGAAACAAATTAAAGTTGATAAAATTAATTAATTTACAAAAATTAATTTTAAAGAAAAACTAAATCCTATTTTTTGTGATGTTGATTTTATGGTTTTCTGAAAGAATTGATTTAAACAAAATAAATAAACTAATTTAAATAAAACAAAATTAAAAGGGAAATAAAGTAAGCCTGAGGGGATATAAACCCAAATTGGAGGGTGCATGCTGAATTTCTGTTCAAAGCCCAATCCAGTTGGCCCAAGGCAACGTGAGATCCAGTGTGATCTTGCCAGGAGTGTCCACCCTGGGGAGCTTCATTGGAAGCATTAGATCTGAGAACTGATTGATCCAAGGATGAGGATCTGGAGGCCTATGGTGTGCGCGCTTGGAAGGATAGCATAGGATCTGCAAATGATTGTTAAGAAAGATAACATGTAGGAGGCATGGATCAAACCCCTGACCTCCCACACACGCGCGCTTTGAAAACCTTTCCCTTTTCCACTGAGCCAACTATTCAATCCTTAATATAAACAAACAATGTATATTATATGTAATAATGGCTAGTGGTTGTAATAAAATCGCGCGCCATTCAAACTACCCAACCAGGTTTTGACACGCAGTCATCTTCTTCGCTAGGACTATCGCTTTAGGCAAGGGGTTTTACCTACGGACAAACGTTGTAACTATAAACTTGCATATCTCAAAGATCATAATCACAGTGATACAGTGGCAGAACCAATTGTTAATACTGGTTTGCGTTTTTTATTCGCTATTGTCGCGGTAAGCAAGAGTCGTCACTGACTTTTCTTTTATCCAACAAAGGAAAGGGTGAAAAGAACAGAAAAATACCTTTCGAGTGTTTTCTGAGTAAGGAGGTAGATTATGGAAAGGAAAGGTGTTAGAACCCTTTTCCATCTGTGGTTTTCCACTGGCTCTTAGATGCTAGCTCATGTTTTGAAAAATGCTTGTGCTTTGTGTGTTTTGAAAATTATTTGGAAAATGCCTTAGTGCGGCGATTCGCTCTGTGATAACTCTTGTATCAATCCTCAAGAGTGTTGACAAGGCGAATTTTTTTTGAAAGTTGTTTTTGAAATATTTTTGTGTAGGTGTAAAAAGTTGTTTTGAGCAAGCATCTAAGAACTTATCTACTTATACTCGAAAAGGTCATTCTTTTCCTCCAAACCTTTAGACAGTGTTATCCTACTATTAGTGAGTAGGTAGCCCTATCGTTGGATGTGTGAGGGATAGACGCGGGTCATCTTTATGGTCGTAGAAGGTAACATATAGGGATACCTTAGCAGTTCGAAGGGACTATCATCATATATTCGTAGGCAACATCGAGGGACAAGATCATTTCTCGTAGGCAACTCGAGGGACATTGAGGGACTATGATCTTTATGATGACTTTAATTGAGGTTCTTTGCTAAGGGTATCCCTATGTTCGAGGGACATGACCATTGTTTCCGAGGCAACCGAAGTGGGAAATACCCTAGGGGTGCACGTGTGCAAAAGTGTGCTTTTTCAGATATTTTATCTTGCAGTTTAGTGATCTAAGATTGATTGATTAAGCATGCACGCCTAGGTTGCTAACAAATATATACAAGCGTATAACATAAAAGCGAGAAATGAAGGCCCTAAACTATTACAAGGCTTTGGTGTAGATACACAAGGAATTGACTGAAAGTAAAATGCAGAAATAAAACCCTAATTAAGCTATTACAAACTGGGCACAGTTACATCAATAATAAAAATTAATCGTACGACAAAAATAATTACGCGTGAGAATAAAAAATTGAAATAAGTTTAAAACCCTAATTTGATCATTGAAAATATTTTTGGGATCTTTGTGAAAAAAGATTTGAAGTTTGACCTAGTTTTTTCTAATTAATTTTAATTAATGAAACAAATTAAAGTTGATAAAATTAATTAATTTACAAAAATTAATTTTAAAGAAAAACTAAATCCTATTTTTTGTGATGTTGATTTTATGGTTTTCTGAAAGAATTGATTTAAATAAAATAAATAAACTAATTTAAATAAAACAAAATTAAAAGGGAAATAGAGTAAGCCTGAGGGGATATAAACCCAAATTGGAGGGTGCATGCTGAATTTCTGTTCAAAGCCCAATCCAGTTGGCCCAAGGCAACGTGAGATCCAGTGTGATCTTGCCAGGAGTGTCCACCCTGGGGAGCTTCATTGGAAGCATTAGATCTGAGAACTGATTGATCCAAGGATGAGGATCTGGAGGCCTATGGTGTGCACGCTTGGAAGGATAGCATAGGATCTGTAAAGGATTGTTAAGAAAGATAACATGTAGGAGGCATGGATCAAACCCCTGACCTCCCACACACGCGCGCTTTGAAAACCTTTCCCTTTTCCACTGAGCCAACTATTCAATCGTTAATATAAACAAACAATGTATATTATATGTAATAATGGCTAGTGGTTGTAATAAAAACGCGCGTCATTCAAACTACCCAACCAGGTTTTGACACGCAGTCATCTTCTTCGTTGGGACTGTCGCTTTAGGCAAGGGGTTTTACCTATGGAAAAACGTTGTAACTATAAACCTGCATATCTCAAAGATCATAATCACAGTGATACAGTGGCAGAACCAATTGTTAATACTGGTTTGCGTTTTTTATTCGCAGATGTCGCGGTAAGCAAGAGTCGCCACTGACTTTTCTTTTATCCAACAAAGGAAAGGGTGAAAAGAACAGAAAAAGACCTTTCGAGTGTTTTCTGAGTAAGGAGGTAGATTATGGAAAGGAAAGGTGTTAGAACCCTTTTCCATCTGTGGTTTTCCACTGGCTCTTAGATGCTAGCTCATGTTTTGAAAAATGCTTGTGCTTTGTGTGTTTTGAAAATTATTTGGAAAATGCCTTAGTGCGGCGATTCGCTCTGTGATAACTCTTGTATCAATCCTCAAGAGTGTTGACAAGGCGAATGTTTTTTGAAAGTTGTTTTTGAAATATTTTTGTGTAGGTGTAAAAAGTTGTTTTGAGCAAGCATCTAAGAACTTATCTACTTATACTCGAAAAGGTCATTCTTTTCCTCCAAACCTTTAGACAGTGTTATCCTACTATTAGTGAGTAGGTAGCCCTATCGTTGGATGTGTGAGGGATAGACGCGGGTCATCTTTATGGTCGTAGAAGGTAACATATAGGGATACCTTAGCAGTTCGAAGGGACTATCATCATATATTCGTAGGCAACATCGAGGGACAAGATCATTTCTCGTAGGCAACTCGAGGGACATTGAGGGACTATGATCTTTATGATGACTTTAATTGAGGGTCTTTGCTAAGGGTATCCCTATGTTCTAGGGACATGACCATTGTTTCCGAGGCAACCGAAGTGGGAAATACCCTAGGGGTGCACGTGTGCAAAAGTGTGCTTTTTCAGATATTTTATCTTGCAGTTTAGTGATCTAAGATTGATTGATTAAGCATGCACGCCTAGGTTGCTAACAAATATATACAAGCGTATAACATAAAAGCGAGAAATGAAGGCCCTAAACTATTACAAGGCTTTGGTGTAGATACACAAGGAATTGACTGAAAGTAAAATGCAGAAATAAAACCCTAATTAAGCTATTACAAACTGGGCACAGTTACATCAATAATAAAAATTAATGGTACGACAAAAATAATTACACGTGAGAATAAAAAATTGAAATAAGTTTAAAACCCTAAAAAACCCTAATTTGATCATTGAAAATATTTTTGGGATTTTTGTGAAAAAAGATTTGAAGTTTGACCTAGTTTTTTCTAATTAATTTTAATTAATGAAACAAATTAAAGTCGATAAAATTAATTAATTTACAAAAATTAATTTTAAAAAAAAAACTAAATCCTATTTTTTGTGATGTTGATTTTATGGTTTTCTGAAAGAATTGATTTAAACAAAATAAATAAACTAATTTAAATAAAACAAAATTAAAAGGGAAATAGAGTAAGCCTGAGGTGATATAAACCCAAATTGGAGGGTGCATGCTGAATTTCTGTTCAAAGCCCAATCCAGTTGGCCCAAGGAAACGTGAGATCCAGTGTGATCTTGCCAGGAGTGTCCACCCTGGGGAGCTTCATTGGAAGCATTAGATCTGAGAACTGATTGATCCAAGGATGAGGATCTGGAGGCCTATGGTGTGCACGCTTGGAAGGATAGCATAGGATCTGCAAAGGATTGTTAAGAAAAATAACATGTAGGAGGCATGGATCAAACTCCTGACCTCCCACACACGCGCGCTTTGAAAACCTTTCCCTTTTCCACTGAGCCAACTATTCAATCGTTAATATAAACAAACAATGTATATTATATGTAATAATGGCTAGTGGTTGTAATAAAATTGCGCGCCATTCAAACTACCCAACCAGGTTTTGACACGCAGTCATCTTCTTCATTGGGACTATCGCTTTAGGCAAGGGGTTTTACCTACGGACAAACGTTGTAACTATAAACCTGCATGCTGAATTTCTGTTCGACGCCCAATCCAGTTGGCCCAAGGCAACGTGAGATCCAGTGTGATCGTGCCAGGAGTGTCCACCCTGGGGAGCTTCATTGGAAGCATTAGATCTGGGCGCTGATTGATCAAAGAATGAGGATAAGGAGGCCTATGGTGTGCGCGCTTGGAAGGATATCATAGGATCTGCATAGGATTGTTAAGAAAAATAACATGTAGGAGGCAGGGATCGAACCCCTGACCTCCTACACACGCGCGCTTTGAAAACCTTTCCCTTTGCCACTGAGCCAACTATTCAATCGTTAATATAAACAAACAGTGTATATTATATGTAATAATGGTTAGTGGTTGTAATAAAAACGCGTGCCATTCAAACTACCCAACCAGGTTTTGACACGCAATCATCTTCTTCATTGGGACTGTCGTTTTTGGCAAGGAGTTTTACCTACGGACAGACGCTGTAATTGTAAACCTGCATATCTCACAAATCATAATCATGCAATAAAAATTTAATCCAAGAATACAAATCAATTGGGTTCGATCTCGTGAGTACAATGGTACTCATCTTTTACCCGGATTTTGCCTGAAACGAAAGACCCTAAAAAGAAACTTGAAACCCTAACAATGGTATTCAGTCAAATATGCATCAAAACACACAATTAATTGTGCAGATATGTTCTAGATGATCATATAAACATGACTGTATATTTAAAAATCATTTATCATGCATATATGTCAAAAACCAATTTCAAGAACAAGAGCGAATTGTGATACCTATATAGGCTGTTTCTTGGATGTGTTGATGCTTGAGAGTGGTCCAGATAGCTTCCAAATACGCCTAGGAATGGATTGAAGTCTTTGAAACGCCTTGAATCTCCCTCGAGAGCAAAACTCGATCACCACTTTTTTTGTCAAAATTCTGAGCAGTCTTGTGTGTGTTCTACACGGTCAATTCCCCCTTTTTTGATCAGGGTTTGTTATGTATATACAGTAGAATGAATTAGGTTAACAAAATTGAACTGAATCTTGAAGATTGAGTGAGAAAAGATTTGATTTGTCTTGTATCTTTTGTTTCTAAAATGGCCAAATCTTTGTGTTTTTTCCCACGCGTTTTCTTTGATTTGCCAGCCTGTTTTACTCTTCACTTGATGAGAAAAATTTCTTTCAATTATGGGCTTTCTGGATTATTTTGTTACAAATTCCCTTCCTTCCTTCGAATCTGCCTTCCATGCCAACCTTAAACCCCAATTCGAACCAATCAGGACTTTCTTTATTAGAACCTTGTTCTCCTTAATGGTTCCAAGTAGAATTGTGCCATCTTCAATACTAAGGCTCCTTTGTTTGGACCACCCTTTGCTTCGATTTCTTGTCCTTTTAAAGAGAAGTCCCTGGTCAAATCAGCTCTTATGTAATTGTGAACAAACAAAGCAAGAATCTAGCCTGGACATATTTTCCGATTGCCCTCTTGATGGCCTCTTTCGAATGGCCTGGATGGAGTTCTTCGAAGGGTCATTGTCCTAATACCAATCGAAGGGTATTTATTGGAATATCAAACAAAGAGTCCTTTGCTACGCCAATCGAAAGGCTTTGACATAATGCATGTTGTACCCCAAAATTTTCCCTCTCAATTATCAAGAATTTTCTCACAAAATCTCTTTGACTCAAGACTACATTAGGGTTTGACCAGCTCAAGACACCTCCTCAAGCACTGATGACCAAAATTAGGGTTTTAGTTTGCACAAGGATTTTTGGACTATCAATGTTTCATATGACTTTCAAGGATCATTAGGGACCCCTAAGATTACTCATGTCAAGTTTCAAGCCTTGAATCACATTTTTTATCAGTCAATTGGGCAGTTGACCAAAAATTAGCTATATTTAGGAAAAAGTCAATCATGGTCAATTTACAGTCAAACTTCATAATTTTTTATCCACATCAACATCTTAGGCTCATATGTATCATTTGATCAAGTGTGGACCACAATTCCTCAAGAAATTTGATCAAATCATCAAAAGGACAAATTGGTCAAAATTAGGGTTTTTACTGGGAAGGGGCAATTTCTGATTTTTGACCTAGCAAATGATCAATTGGTTTGAAGCATGATTTCAAGAGATAAATTACATCATTTTTACCTAATAAAATGATTCAAAACATTGCAAGTCCATTGGATTGACAGATGAATTTTTCAGTCAACTGTATACTGAAAAGTCAAACTTTGACTTTTTGGTCAAATTCAAGTGCCAAGGATCACAATTCATCAAAACATGTCAAAAGGTGAAACTTTTTCATCGATAAACCAAGGATTTAAGATTTGGTTTTGAAAAGTTGAAATTTCTTAACTTAGAAATTTTTCTAAGTATAGAAAATTTCTTATTTTTTCTCAACTTTGAGCCAAATTTTCACCATGATGCAAGATGATTCAAAGGAAATTTCCAACATGAAAGTTGTATATCTCCATGAAATATAAAACTTTGCTTCACACAATTTCTCCTAAAAATGCTTAGATCTCAAGATATAATTTTGTAAATACATGCTCATGAACTAAAATAACTTAGTGAAATTTTGCCCTAGTTAGGCAGATTTTTGACCTAACTTCATGGCAATTGTTCACATAGTTCCAAAGGGAATTTTCAAAATAAATTCAAATATGAGTTGTATATCACATTGAAATCTTTCCAAAATATCCAAGAACTCCTTGAGATCATTCTTGAGTAGGGAGAATCGAAGAGATGAAGTTGGTGATTTATCACTCTGATTTCAAGCCATTTCATGATGAACAAAAATTCAAATCCAAGCCTAGGCTGCATAATATTTTCTTTGCAGGCCTCAAACTTGTTTCTCACTTTATAATTAAATGTTTTCACAGATGTTGGAAGCTTTAAGCCAAGCATTGATTGCATTGTACAAGAACAATTCCATTTTTGGCACAATGTTGCCATTTCCATTTTGATAAAGCACTACTTTTGCCTTTGTCAACTTCTTGAGCCTCTCAATTGTTTTCTCTACACACAAGCAAAGTCAAAAACAAAAGCAACTTTCCTGAAGCCTCTACCAACTCAGATCATGCTTGTACAAACTTAGGGACTTGTCTCCTCACTTTTCTTCAAAAGCAAGTTATATAGCCAGAAAGGCTATAACTCAGAAACCTGGAGTGGAGTTGATCTCTAACCTTTTCCATACATATACACAAATATATTGCAACATAGGACACAAATTCTAAGACTCCAAAACACTTCCAAACACTCTGCAACTCAGAATCTGCCATAGCTTGACATTTTTGAACCTTACACAGCCATCTCCAAAACCACTCGTGCGTTTTGAGTTTTAACCACCTAAACACTTAATATACTTCATATCTAAGTGATCCAGACCCATGTTCCCTCACTGTAACTCCTCCTCCTCCATCCACCATTTTAAAATATCAAGCTTGCAGATTGACTTGAGTAGGGAGATTCAAGGACTTTCAAGACGAAGTAAGGATTGGAATACACTCAGGGAGATCCAGGCAAGCTAAACAGGTCCCCAGGCCTTCTCAAAACTTGCTCAAACTCCATTCACAATCCCAGCTGCAAGAGGTAAAAACTCAAACTTCTATCTCTTCATACAAGCATCCTTTGGTCCTGATTTATGAAAGAAAAATGTAGATATCCTTGCTCTAAAGCTAACCATGTTCATAGATTTCATTTATATTAATTGTGCATAGAGAATTTTGGATTTAAAATTTCTGTAAAAATTAGGTTTCAATTTAGGGCAAGTAAAATTAGCTTTGATCTTTGACTATTAGTTTACATAAATTATATGGTTGAACTCGTGGGAAGAAACACCATAACTTTCATGTTTGGACTTTCCATTTTTATGGAGAAATGAGAGAGATACAGGTGGTCCGGCTATGGCTCAAGGTTGAAGATGAAGTTGCCTTCAGGGGGCGTTTTCTAATATATATTTATGTTTGTGTTTCTATAAACGGATGTACAGCCACCCCAGTGGTAAGGCAACACGCAAAAATTCTATAGGTCACGGGTTCGAGCCTTAGCGTGCTGCCTTTTGCAATTTTCTCACATTTTGCCATTTTTTGTCCCTTTGCAGCGCTGAGCTTTTTGTTTCATGGGCCTGTTGATTTTTTCTAACACCCTACCCCCTGTCTGCTTGTGACACCCCTGGCCCAACATAATTTTATTTATTTATTTTACTTTCATTTTATTTTATTAAATATATTTTTCTTAATATTAAAAATCATAAAAAATATAAAAATGATAGATTTATGTTTTAGCTCATTTTATTTTATTTTTCTCATGTAAAATATTTTTATTTAGTTATATATATTATCTATTTTCATTAAATAACTTTGTAAATTAAATTAGAGTTAGCTTAATATTTATTTTTTCTTTATATCCATTAAATATTTATTTTAATATAAAAAAGGACCAAAAATACCTCATAATGCCATATATTATTTTCAAGATAAAAAATACTTCTTTTTCTTAAAGAAATTTATTTCCTTTTAATCAAATAGAATTAGGGTTTATTAAAAAAAATCTTTTCTAAAATGATTTCTTTTCTTAATTGATTTAAGTTAATCTTGATTTATTTATTAGGTTTAGGTTAAAACTTTTTTTTCACATAAAAAAAACAAACAAAAATATTCTTTGCATTTACATACCTTTGCATATTTAATTCATCTTGTATATTATTTATTCCAATATTTGTACATATTCAATTTGGTTGTAATAAGATAATTTAGGTTTATATTATTGCAATCCCCATTCATAAATTGTATATCCCCCTCCCACAAATATTGTAATAGCATAGTAACTTTAAATTTCACAATTTATCGCTTTTACATAACATGCTAGTAACTAGGATTTGTATGGCAAGATAAAACCAATCAAATAGAAAACCCTACTCCAAGACAAAATCAAGCATAAAAATGACACACTTGCACACAAAACACCCATAGGGTTATCCCACTTGATTGCCTTATACAAAAAATGGTCATATTACGCATGTAAGGTGTCTTAGCAAAAACAAACAAATACAAGATCATAGTCCCTCGATGACGCTATTCAAAGTTGCCTTACAAAAATGATCTTAGTCCCTCAAAAATGCTAAGATACCTTGCAACATTGCTAATCATGGTTATACAATGACCCGCGCCCGTCCCGTTTACATCCAAAGATAGGGTTGCTTACCAAATCAATGGTAAGACAACAATGTCAAAGGAAAAGAAAATGAACAAAAAAGACATTTGAGTAGGTAGATTACTTTTAGTTACTTGCTCCATTTCAAAACAAATATCCTTTCTATTTTCAAAACAAACACACACATTTCCAAACATCTTACAAATATTGAAAACATTTTCTCAAAAAAGATCAACATCTTTATATACATTCTTACGAATGAGAATCATTACAAAGATTGCCTAAACAATGGCCTCTTTTACAAAATACTTTTAAAAACCACACAAAACACAATTTCAAACAAAAGCAAGTGATCTAGCAAGTAACTAAGAGCCCATGGAAAACCATGGATGAAAAGGGTGTTAATACCTTCCCTTTTCATAATCTACCCCCTGAACTCAAGAAACAATCTCAAAGGTCTTTCCCGTGCTTTTTTACCTTTCCTTTTCAGATAAAAGAAAAGTCGGTGGCGACTCTTGCTAACCGCAACATTTGCAATAAAACGAAAAACAATCAAGTCAGTTCTCCCATTGTATCACAATTCCCATTGAAAGGCTTGTCATGAGGCCAATCGAAAGGCCTTTTACAGATGACAATCGAAGGACGCTGTGTAGATGGAAATCGAAGGACACTATGTAGATGGCAATCAAAGGACACTCTATAGATGTCAATCGAAAAGCATTTTAGAGATGCCAATTGAAAGGTATTGTGAAGATTCCAATTGAAAGATACTTAACCATCATTTTGAAAAATTTCCTTGTCTTTAGACAAAGGTTTGTAACCACCCATGCAAGAGGAAAATCTTGGGAAAATATGAGAGGGAAAGGTTTGGGGTACAACAACACCCTTTTCATCCGTAGTTATTTACGGGCTCTTAGTTGCTTGTTAGATCACTTTTGAAATTTCATTGTTTGAAATGTGTTTGTGGTGGGTTTTGAAATTATTTTTGAAAATCGCCTTCATTTAGGTAAACTTTGTAATGATTCTCGTCTCTATAAGAATGCATACAAAGTGTTGGACTTTTTGAAAATATTTCATGTTTTGAAAGTGTTTGGTGTATTTTGAAAAGATGTTTGTTTTTTAAGATGGTTTGTGAGCAAGCAACTAAGAATTTTCTGCCTACTCAAAAGTATTTTGTTCATTTCTCTCTTCCTTTGACATTGCTATCTTACCATTGATTGGTAAGAAGCCTCATCTTTGGATGTAACGGAACGTGCGTGGTTTGTCGTATAGTCATTGAAAGTAACTTATGAGATGCATTAGCAATTTTTGTAAGGGACTAGATCGTTTACCAAATGCAACATCGAGGGACATCGAGGGACTACAATCTTTTTTATCGAGGGTCTTTGCTAAAGCGCCCATATTCGAGGGACATAACTATTTTCATCTGAGGCAACAAGTGTGGGTTACCCTAGAGGTGCAAGTGCATAAGTGTTTGTTTTCGTGCATTTTTGTCTTGAATTAGGGTTGTCTAAGGATTGATTTTAGTCTTATCATACACACCCTAATTACTAACAATTAAATGAAAAACAGTAAATTTACGGAAATTAAAAGCCTACGCTATTACATCATTAGGGGGATGGGGGTACAATTTATAAATGGGGATGGATAAGAGCTTAAATATTACAACCATATTGAATAGTAATGAAGAAAATATATGAAAATAGATAAAACAATGTAAGAGAATGGAAAACGGCATTTTTGAACATTATGTGTCGACACATGCTCTTTTGCATCGACACATAACTTTACTTGTTCCTGTAAAACCAAATCAGCCCAGTATGGGTCGACTCATGCACCTGTCTGTGTCGATACTTACGCGTTTTGTGTCGACTCATACATCTTTCATCCTTCTGTTTTGGGGCCTGGATAACAGTATGAGTCGATGCATAAGGCCATGTGTTGACCCATATCTTGTTTTGTCACTAGAATGAGTCGACCCATATGGGTATGTGTCAACTCATACTGCAGTTTTTTGTCTCTATCATCATTTTATTGTGTATATAGGTCAGTTCACAACATATGATTGATAAAAAATGAAAAGCAAGCAAATGGTTAGCTCAAAGGGATAATGATTACTACATTTTATCTTCAAGAATGAATCATTAGTGATGTATAAAAAATGCAAAGTCAAGAAGACTTATGTAACGCCCCGATAATTTAATTAATTATTTTATTAAAACTATTAGTTGGATTTGAGTAATGTTGTGAATTACTTTTAAGTTGCTCTGTGACATTATTTGATTAAATGGTGGTTTAATAATATTAAATATATTGGAGCATTATAAGATTGATTGTTGGGCTTATTTAAGTGATGTCATGTAGTAAATAGGAGAGTGTGGAAATTGGCCCAATGAGAATTACTAAAATTACAAGGGTAAGTGAACATAAAAGGAATTAGGTTAGAAGAAAATGTGTGAAAGGAAACCTAAAAGCTGTATTCATGGCCTTCGGAACTCAAGGCGATGTCTACCCTCTCGCTGCCATTGCAGTAGCTTTTTCTACTGATTAGAAACAATACAATGTCATTCTAATAACTCATTCATCACACCGGAGCTTAAGTTCACACTTGGGTGAAAAACACGTTGAGTTTTGTGCAGTTTCATCCCCTCCGGTTCTTTCTACTGATCAGAATAATGGTATTGAAGGAGAAGGAAATCTGTCATTTTTATTGCAGAAAAATAAAATTACCGGAGATCATAGACGAGAATGCTTTTCTCTAATTGAAAGGATATTTGGTGATGACACGACTGTGGATGGCGATCTTATTGTGATAAATTTATTTGCTTTGGAACGGTGGAGTCTTGCAGAATGCTTTTCTATCCGATGCATCGTAGCTGCACCTTATGTTGTTCCATACAGTGCACCTGCAACATTTCAAAGACAGTTCCAAAGAGAATTTCCTCTTCTGTAATATATCTTATTGAAGCTCCTACTGGTTTTCTGGAAGGATGTGGATCATTGGATGTGGCCCTTTTTCACAGAAAATTGGGGATCATGGAAAAATGACGACTTACATCTGAGTCCATGTCCCTTTATTGATCCTGTTGCAGGCATTCCTACTTGGTATGATAGGCCACAATCTCCTTTTGTGATGTATGGCTTTAGTAAAGAAGTTGTTGAGTGTCTAGAATATTGGCCATCAAGAGTGCGGGTTTTTGGTTTTTGGTTCCTTCCTATTGAATGGCATCTTACATGTACGAAATGCAGAGAAACATTATTATACGATTCATCAGGACATCAATATGAAGAAGATTACCTATGTCCCCGTCATTTAGAGTTGCACAATTTTGTAAAGGCTTCACCAATATTCATTGGGTTGAGTGCTATTGGAAGCATGGGTTTTCTAAAAGATCCTCGTTCATTTATCAGTGTTCTTCAGGCAGTCCTGAGCACCACAAATTATAAATTTATTCTCTTTACATGTGGATATAAACCTTTAGAGTCGGTGGTTCGCACAATTGCTACCGAAGTAACATTAGACCAGAATAGTTGGAGTGAAAATTGTCTCTCTCTTTTTAATGGCCGGTTGTTTTGTTTTTTTTTAGTTCGATACCATATAGTTGGCTTTTCCCAAAATGTGCGGCTGTGATTCACCATGGAGGCAGTGGAACTACTGTTGCTGTATTACAGGCAGGCACCCCATAGGTAGTGTGCCCTTTTGTGCTAGATCAGTTTTATTGGGCTGAAAGAATGCATTGGCTCGGTGTTTCACTTGAACTGCTCAGTAGAAAAATCTTGGAAGGTTTTGGTACAAGAGAAGTTGCATAGAAGAGAAAAATAAGGGTTTTGAGGAGAAGAAGAGGGATACATGGAAATTACACCAAGCATCCAATAGGAGATTCAATCGGAGACCCTTAAAGTTACCTTCAATCCAAACCAGGTAAGGGCAGGGTTCAATCTCTATAATCGGGTATATGATAAACCGTATGTGGGGTTGGGTTGTATAAATTTGTGCCATTAATTGTTGTCAATTCGGTTATATTGTGGTTATGTGAAGATTATCAGTCCTGCAATTTTAGTTGTCAGTGAATGTTCATAATGTGTTGATGAAGTTGTTCTGCAATTTATTTAAATTATATTTCTGTTATGATGTTGTTATGGCTATTATTGAGTTGTTGTCCTGAGATGAGACTCGAAAGAACATATAGGCGTGGTGTAAAGACTATGTTATATCTTATATTATTAATAAGTTAATATAATTAGTAAAATAATTTAGTATCAAATTGGATTAAAGAAGTTGCAGGAATAAGTTGTAATGCTTTAGTCAAATGAATAGCAGGATGTATATGTAAGAGTAGCAGAAATAATAATGTATGGACTAATTTAGCTGAGCATTGTTAGGAAGTATCAGTAGATGTAGAAATTGAAAATTATCATACAGAAAGTATAACTGAGAATTTCAGTAACAGGAGGAATAAGTTGAAATTGGTTTTGGTTTATAACTAATATTTGTCACTGGCAGGAAGTTATAGTAATAGAAGTTGTAGATAACAAACAAGTAGTTTTGGTGGAGACCAATAATAGCAGTAAGCTAAATAACAGAGGTAGCGTAATTTAGTAGAATAACTTGATTAGTAGCAGTATAAATAAATAGTAGTAATAACAGTATATAAAACAGTACCGATTAGCCGAATTTGTAGATTTAGACGGTAAAAGTAGTTAACCAGAATTAGTTGAAATTGTCGAAGTGAGTCATATATACATATGGGTATTTTTAGTTGGTTTGTTTTGTTAGAATTATGTCGAATAAAGTTGATTTGCAGGTAAAGTCGAATTAAGTTGAATGGTTCCGGTTTATGGAATTGTGTTGTATACCTTGCTGAAAAATATGAAATTGTAGATGATGATGAATTACCTCTATTTACTGGTAATAATGGTGAAGTGGGCTTATGCCTTGCGATAATGATGATTGTTGTTAGTATGTGATGGTGCATTCATTGAGTCACATACATTTGCATACTTTGTGATGACCTGTATTGACGAATTTTCTGAAGGCCTGTATTGGAAAACTGCGAAGAAGGCTTATGCCTTGTTGATGCCTCTATTAATTGGCAATTTTTAAGTTGAGAGTTTTGCTCCGATGGTACCACATGCATGTGCATTGTGATTGAGTCACATTTGATGTTGCATCTTGAGTTGTGGTGAAGATAGATTCGTTGTTGCTTTATGTTGTTGACTTGTTGTGACAAGTATTATCTAAAAGCTGTGAATTTAGTAGTTATGTCGTGTTGATGTTTTATTATGATTAAAGTTGTTTGTAAGTTGTGAAGTGGTGAATTGATATGATCTGATTTAATATATTATTTATCATATGATTAATTATATAGTTTGATATCTCACCCCTTCTATTTGAATGTTTCCCTCTGTTGGTAACATGCAGGGAATCAAGAAGGTTAGTTGTTACCCTCGTTAGTTTGAGTTGGTGTTGTCGCTCTTATACGTAGCACTCGGGGGGATGAATGCATGTTTTCTTTATTGTTGATTTTCATTATGTTGCTGAATTTTTAGTTGTTTCCATTAAAAGACTTGTTGTCTTAGAATTGTTTTGAGTTGGATAAGATGTTATGGTGTTTTCAGTTGAATTTTGTGAATCCGCTGCGTAGTAATGAAAGTTGTTTTTATTTTTAAAGATTAAGCAGGTTGTTATCGGTTCATCCGAAATTCCTGTGTTATGTATCTGAATTATAGATGATTAAATGTCGTAGTTTTAAGTTGAAAGTGTAGCATTCCATTTGTTTATTGGAAATTTTTATAACTCTGATTTTATTTAACTCGTTGGATAGAAATGGGGTGTTACAACTTGTCTTGAAGATGGAATTTGTGTTTTGAGCTTGAGTTGCTGCCTTGAGTATTCTTGTGCTTGGAGAAATAGAGATGTTACAAAAATTGTGCTTGAGTTTGAGTTGTTGTTTATATGATGTATGTGAATGGTTTATTCAATAAACGAACGAGGAAATTATGAGTTGGGTATTCAAAATCAGAAATGACACAAATATGGATGTTTTGTGCAATTTATAGATTGAGGGAGTTTGAGGGTGTTTTATGCTTGTAATCTCTTTTATCATGTTGCAAATAGTGTGTGTATTTATAGGCAAGAGGTTTTGAGTGTTACCACAACTCAGAATTTGAATTTCCATGTTTTGGCAACTTTACTTGTTTTTGAAGCAAAGTGACAAACATCTTCTCAAAGCTTGTACCATGCTATTGTAGAGTGGTTAAACTTCTAACATGCTTGCTTCTGATCTTGAATATGAAGTTTGTGCAGAAAGAACAGGTCCAATGCTCAGGGATAGTGGACTTTGTGATTAAAGCCACTTTTCCTAAATGGAAGTGTGAACTTTCTTCCAAAAATGGAATGATCAATTGGATAATGGTTCAAACACTTAGATTATAGCTCAATTAGTCGTGTAAGCATTCAATTATAGATTGAAATGCAAGTTATAAGCCTGCAAAGTGGGATTTGTACAACATGCTCGAAGATTGAATCAAGTATTCTTCACAAATTTGCCTTGTAAATCAAGAATGTCCAACTTCAGATCCTTGAATCTCCTAGCTCAAGTATGATAAATTCATGCTCTTGGATGTTTTGGAAAGCTTGAAACATCCTCTACAACTTGCATTTTTTCACTTTTATTAAATCAAACTGGAACTTAATGAAAATTGGCCAAGAAGTTGAGATAAAAACCTAACCAAACCTGCTGAAAATTTCTCCAAGTGTTTAATAAAAAATGCCATGACATCATGATTTTATAACTTAAAATCCAAGCATTTCTAGAAAAAGTCCTGCTCTATAGTTTTTTAGATTTCATTGAGATATACAACTTTCATGTTGGAAATTTTCCTTGAATCATCTTGCATCATGGTGAAAATTTGGCACAAAGTCATGGAAAAATTTAACTTTCTAACACTTAGAAAAATTTTCAAGTCTTAGAATTTTGACTTTTCAAAGATAATTTTGACTTTTTGATTTCTTGATGAACAATCTTCATATTTTGACATGTATTGATGAAATATGATTTTTGAAACTTAATTTTGGTCAAAAAATTAAAGTTTGACCTTTCAGTGTATAATTGACTTTTTCATTAGTTGACCAAATTTCAACTATCAATCAATTGATCTTGAGAAGTGTTTTGAACCATGCCATTAGGTCAAGATGATGCATTTGAATTCTTGATATCATGTCTCAAACCAATAAGTCATGTATTTGGTCAAAAGTAAAAAATTGAGTCTTCTTAGTCAAAACCCTAATTTTGACCATTTTGCCTTTTTGGTGATTTGATTAAATTTTTTAAGAAATTGTGATCCAAACTTGACAAATTGACATATATGAGTTCAAAATGTTGATATGGATAAAAAAATATGAAGTTTGACTGTAAATTGACCACAGTTGACTTTTTGCCCAATACAGTTGATTTTAGGTCAACTGATCAATTGACTGAGCAAAAATGTGATCCAAAGTTTGAAACTTGACATGAGCAATCTTGAGAGTCCAAAATGATCCATGAAAGTCATATGGGGCCTTAAAAGTCCAATTGTACTTGTGCAAACTCAAACCCTAATTTTGAGTCATCAGTGCTTGAGGAGGTGTATTGAGTTGATTCATCCTTGTGCCTTCTTGAACCAATGGACATCTTGTGAGAGAAATCTTGAGAAAATGAGAGGAAAAATTTTGGGGTACAACACTTCTCACAAACAAAAAATGATAACTAAACAAGAAAGAAAAGTGACACGTTTGGTTTATAGAAGTTCGCCTTAGAAAAAGCTACTCTTGTCCATCCACCAAGGTGATTTTGCCTTAGAAAAAGACTTAATCAAATAATATAGAAAGATTACAATAACCTCTAAGAGTTTAGAAAAACACCTTAGCCCTCTCAAGTAATTATGAATACAACTTAGTCACTTTAGGAAATAAACCTAGAAAGATTTACAATCAAACAATATTTACAAGAATGCTTCTAAAAAGTATATTTAACACCTTAATGAAGACCAAATGTTATACACATAAATATGAGAAACAACTCTTGTGTATACAACAATGATAGAACTAACACAATAATGAGCAATAATTCTTGTGTTCTAGAGAATATAAGTTAACACAAATCTGAGCAACAACTTTTTGTGTTTTTATTTTGAATATTTTCTCTCTTTGTTTTTCTTATGCTTTTGATGCTTTTGTTTGAGTAGTTTATTTGTTCGTCATTCAATTTATTCAAAATGGTTAGTATCCAAAGAAGTAGCAGTCCCTTTATATAGGCTGAGAAAAGAATACCATTGGAAAATATCACTTTCACCAAGCAGCCTTCTACAACGGTAGCGTATGAACGTGGAAAACAAGGAGCACACAAAAACTTCTTTTGTACACTGCATTCACCATAAATATCAGAAAAGGTGATGTGCAGTTGTATTGTTTACTTCTTGTATAAGTTTCTGATCTTTTCTTCTGTTTGAGATACTTCTGATCTGAAGTAGTAAGAGAGCACATAAGAGATCATGTTTTTGTTCTTGAATCTTCTGATGGAATGATTCTGAGATAAAGAGATGAATACTCCAGAAGATATTTCTTTGTTGTGTTCCCAAAGGTATCAGAGTCTTCAGAACCATAACATAGTTTTCAGATATGTAGCAGTAGCTTATCTAACAAACATTTTCTTGATATCTAAGCGTTGAAGCAAAAGTTTTATCTGAGAAGCACTTTATCTTATTTTCTGATTGTTAAAGCAAAAACTTGATATCTGATCTTCAAAGCACAAGCTTGATATCTGATCGTTGAAGTAGAAGTTTGATATCTGGTCTTCACTTTAGATTCTTTTTTGGACATACTTGACTTCTGAAGCAACAACTTATCTGGAGAAGTACACGTGGTTCCGTTTCTGGCAAACATTTAGCATTCATCAGAACTGTTGATGTTTCTCCATAACTTAAATGATAGTCTTTCTAATGCGAGATAAACACATTTATGTTGATTCTTCATACAACAATCCTGAATCAATTTGAATGTTTTATCTGCACACTTAAAGAACTATTAGATACCAAAATTATTATACATAAAATATATGTATTGCTATCATCAAAACACCACCTTAATCCAAATAATGTATATGAAGAAAACGAACTGATAATACTTAGAAGGCAGGTTGTATTTTAAAATGGTGTAGCCGACAATTCGTAATTAAATAAAACACAGTATGAATATATGTAGCATATAACAGTGGAAGAAAATTTAAAATTATTTGTAGACAAGTTTATGGTTTGTATATTATACATTGAAATAATCATAAAAGCAACCATCTTTTATGTATGTTGAATGTGTGCATGTGCTAAATCAATCTTCTTCCGTACTCTCTTATTTAATTGTAGTCATTTGCAGAGATCCATCATGTGTTTGTTAAGTATTACGAGGATGAGGTCTCCAAAATTTGGACCATATTGAACAACCAAGGAATGCACGAAGTCATAGTCATAATATTCAACAAAGTACCAGTTATGTCTTTTCTAATAACTTGGACCATAATATTCGTAAGGTATGATTGTGCGTTAATAATGGATACAATTATAGTATCATAACTCCCACTATGCCTAATTTAAAATCTGAATCGTAACAATAACATACCGCAATGTGTAATGCCAGATTAAAAGAGTTTTGTGAGTTGCATTTAGGTTCATCCATTGTATACATAAAGTGTGTGCTTTCGGAAATCGAAAATTATTAAAGTCTGTGAGTTGCAGCTGGTGATATAAAATAGTTAGACATGACATTGTATAGGGTGAAGCAGAACTTTGTTTATCATTGACGTAATAAGAATTATACACACATGTAAGTGTGTTAGTTCCAACACCTCGAAATAGTACAAAATATGTCCTCGTCTTCCTGAAGTACAAACCATCTTGTAGCGCAGATCCCAAAATGTTACTGTTCAAAATGTTGCAATTCCTAAGAAGTCTGGAATGAAGCTTGATAAAAGAGGAAATTGTTTGATATATAGTCCTCAACATTGTCGGTTTAAAAAGCGAAAGCTTGAGATCCGTTTGAACATATCTAGTTTTGATCCAAAAGAATATGCTTTATATAAAAAATATCAGAGCAAAGTACATAATGATAAACCACAAAATTACACAGAGAGTTTATATCACAGATTTTTGTTTTATACTCCATTATTATATGTTTCACATACTGGGGATAGCACAGTCCCTCCTTCGCCTTCTCGAGGGAAGCAAAACGCACCAATAAAAACAAAAAAGAAATGGAATTATTATTAAGCATTCTATTACTATAATGCAACATCAGATTAGGGGATGTCAACCTTTCTAAGAAAAACATTGGAAAAAGCATAGAGAAAGGGCAGAAGACAAACCGGTGAGACAGTTGCACAAACAAAGTGAGTTACTAAAAATCTAGAACCATATGTTTTTGAGATGTTGTCCCAATTTTCTTGTACAAAAGTAAAGAACAGTCGGGACATGAATATGGAAAGGAAGTGTAGTTAATAGAAAACAAACATCATAATCTCCATCAATTTTTCTCTTCAATATTAAAGCGCGGAGTAAATGCTATCATGCTCTCAGTACTTAGCGATAATCTATGACAGATGTAAGGCGAGTTCCTAATCCATGTCATTCTCAAAACCTCGCAAGTACACTTCATAACCTGTAGAGTAATTGATTTGGATTGGGCCTACACTTGCCCTTCGAATAGGAAGTCCAAAAATAGAGCGCAAGTTAGAGACCGTTGGGCAACTCCCCACACGTCAGTTAGAGGACATGGCCCACGATCCCACGACAGTCATCTTAAACTGCCCTCCGGAAATCACGGGTCCAACCCTATTCTCGCGGAGCAGTTGACCAGGGGGGAGTCCACTTGTTGGAATCCATACACACGTAAACCCTGGCAGTTCCTGTTATTGGACCTCAACGTGGCCCAATAATGGGGACTTTGACCCAGCGTTGGGGGCTATAAATACCTTCTCTTCTGAAAGGGTCAGGTATTCAACACTTTCTAATTCTTACACTTGCTTGCTCATTCCGCAACTTACTTTGCCATCAGAATCTTGCTTCTCCGTCTTCCGTTTACTCGAGACCAAAGCTAAACCATCCCCGACTGTCATGGCTGACCAGACTGCAGAAAACATGAACGTCTGTATCATCGACGTCAACACCAACATCACCTACAACAATGCCGGCCTCGACAACGCCGGTACCGCCGACCACAACACAGCCCCCACCATTAATATGCTCGGGTCTTCTGACTATAGAGACGGAGCAACTGCCTTGTCATCATCGATGCCTCCACGACTCGAAGGCGGTCGGCCACCTTCCCAGAACTACCAACCCATTCAGTTCCATGAGGTCCCCGTTCCCGCCGGAGCAGACGCCACGACCAGGGCGTTGTTTGCAGCGATAAATCAGACCAACTACCTGATCTTCGCTCAAGGAGAAAGATTGAGGGCACTTGAAGATGCTCAGAGAGCCCCTAGAAGACACAGGAGACCTCAATCTCCTCCTCCTCGACAAGCAGAGGAATGTCCCCAATCTCCCCTGCGGAGACATAGTCGGGACATCTCTCGAAGCCCTTCTCCCCGACCAATCGGGCGATGCCCCGCATTAGAAAGAGACCAGCCCATTGACACGGAGAGACGTAATCATGGCCCCTTGCGTCAAGAACGAAGACCCCCTGGAGACAGGAACGGGGGAAACAATGAGCGACCATACCGCCCGAGGAACGCTCCGCGCTACCAGGGCCACCATAACCGCCACTACATCAGATCCCCGTCTCGCTCGCCCGACAGGAGTGATGAAGATGACCCCTGCGGTCCCTTGTCACAAGCCATTATGGAGGCACTCATCCTCCCAAGCATGGAGAAGCCTCCCCACCTAAAGGAATACGACGGCATCGCCGACCCGATCGACCATATAGACGGGTTTGAGGTCATGCTACATTATCACAATATCGGGGGACCAATCAAATACCGGTTGTTTCCCACGACTTTGAGGAAAGTTGCGATGGACTGGTACAAAAGTCTCGCCTTGGGGTCAATTACCTCCTGGCGAAATCTAAAGAACCAATTCATTAGTTTGTTCACTCCTTCGCGACGGCACCCAAAGACTGAAGCAGCCCTCGAGGCCCTCGTCCAGAGACACGACGAGACCCTGAGGGAATTTATCGATCTTTTCAATCGGAAGGCCATCCAGGTCCCCTGTACCGATCACATGAAGAGATACTTGTTCGAGAGGGGACTCCTCTCGGGCAAAGAATTCAGAAAGGCCGTAGGCATTGAACCGCCTCGGACATTCGATGCCTCCTCGAGAAAGCCAGAGCCTACATGGACTACGAGGAAAGGGAAGCGGCCAACAGAGCTCGGGATCCCAGGAATCGCGGATCTACCAGCCATCCGCGACAAGACACCACCCCTCCTCGACGAACTTGCGAGAAGAGAAGGGACGACAAACCCCGAGACCCTCGGGAACAAAGAGGACCCTCGAGGAGGTTTACTGAGTACACTCCGCTAATGGCTTCCCGCGAGCGCATCTTAGTGGATTGCGCAAACACAGATTTCAAGGACGGCGGCGTCAAGCGTCCTCGCCCCGCTCCTGCTAAACCCGGGGAAGATCAAAGCAAATACTTCCAGTATCACTGGAGCCATGGGCACTTGACTGAAGATTGTGTCCATCTCAAGGATGCTATCGAGACCCTCATAAAAAGAGGAGACTCGGGAAATATCAGTGCAATGACGCCCCCCGTCGAGATACCTGTGAAAAAAGGGAGATAGAGGAGGATGCCCGACCATTTGACGAGTCTGTCCCCATCCAGACCGCATTCTCCATCATGAGACTGGAGGACTTTTACGTCCCCGAACATATGCAAGAGTCTCTGTCCACGCACAGAAGGTGGGAAAACTTCCCCTCTGCCATGGTCATAAATGGTGGAGGGTTTAATGACTTAACTATAAATTCAGTGAAGAGGAAGCTGGACAAGCTGGTCGACACGGCTCCCTCGCAAACGGTGACCTTCGAGAGGGTTAAGGGTAGATCAGAGTCGATCACCTTTTACCTCGAGGAATTTCCAGGAGGGGCCCCAATTCAGCCATCCCTCTTCTGATTAGGGCGGGAATGGCTAACTTCGATGTTCATTGCGTCCTGGTCGACGAGGGAAGTTCCTTCGACGTGATGTACAACCAGCTTTTCAGAACCCTGCAGCTCAACGACTCTCACCTTTCACCATACGTGGGATCGGACTTGCATGGCTTTAATGGCTCAACCTCCAAGCCTTGGGGGTACGTGGAGCTTATGGTCACCTTCGGCGAAGATACTGCTACCAGGAAAGTCAAGGTGCACTTCCTCATCATCGACTGCTCGTCCCTCTATAACTACCTCCTTGGGAGGCCGACACTAGCAGAGCTGACCGCGGTACCCTCCACCGTCCATCTGAAGATGAAGTTCTACACAAAGAGGCCATGGGTCGCCACCATTCAAGGCGACCTAACAGCCACCCGAAGATGCTTCAACGCGGCGGCCAAGGGACAAAGCACAGTCGACACCGGAGCATGGCCCGCCAAGAAAGCTGCAACAGCGCGACAAGAGCCTCAGCAGTCAGAGCCACAGCCCATCAGAGCGGAAGTGTAAAGGGCTCTTCCAAAGGTCGATTTGGTCTTGCTGGACACTCGCTTCGACCAAGACGAACCCTCGAACGGCGAGCAGGATCTCCTCCGACCAATTCCAGATGGGGACTTCGAGCTCGTCTCTCTCGGTGAAGACCCGAGCAGAGGGGTGAAGATTGGCACAGGACTCCCCGACTTGACGAGAAAGCAGATCA
This sequence comes from Vicia faba, assembly GCA_948472305.1. Taxonomy (NCBI): domain Eukaryota; kingdom Viridiplantae; phylum Streptophyta; class Magnoliopsida; order Fabales; family Fabaceae; genus Vicia; species Vicia faba. Next base: position 1,256,444,983 of record OX451738.1, read on the forward strand.
AGGTCTGCTTGAGGGAGAACGCAGATTTGTTCGTGTGGAGATCCACAGAGATGCCTGGTCTCGACCCCGAGGTCGCCTGTCATTAACTCGCCATCGATCCAGCCGCTAGGGCAGTAGTACAACGTAGGCGTATGCAGTCCCCCGAGAAAACGGAGGCTACTGAAAAAGCTGTAAAAGACCTCCTAGAGGAAAATTTTATTTCAGAAGCTCGGTATTCAACCTGGCTATCTAATGTTGTACTCGTTAAGAAAAGTAATGGAAAATGGCATATGTGTGTTGACTATACCGATCTTAATCGGGCATGCCCCAAAGATGCATTTCCGTTGCCTAATATTGACATGCTGGTCGACAACTTGGTTGGCTATAAAATTTTATCTTTCATGGACGCCTATTCAGGCTATAACCAAATCCCAATGGTAATGAGCAACAAACACTGCATTGTTTTCATGACCAACTCGGGCAACTCTTACTACAACGTAATGCCCTTCGGTCTGAAAAATGCAAGATCAACATATCAACGAATGATGAACAAAGTCTTCTGTAACGAGATTGGAGATATGTTCGAGGTATACATGGACGACATGATCGTCAAATCCCGAGTAGACACCGACCATGCCGCTCATCTCAGGAAAGTCTTTGCCCAAGCAAGGCAATGTAGAATGAGGTTTAACCCCGAGAAGTGCACCTTCGGAGTTAAGACGGGAAAGTTCATCGGCTTCTACCTAATAGAATGATGAATCGAAGCCAACCCCGACAAATTCCGGGAGTTCTCTGACCTCCCTACACCCACTTCGAAATAATCAATACAAGTCCTGAATGGTATGCTCGCCTCGCTCTCCCGTTTCGTCATAAAATCCGCTCAACACGCCATGCCCTTTTTCAAACTCCTGCGCAAGGAAGAAGCTTTCGAGTGGACCAAGGAATGCAAATAGGCCCTTCTCCACCTAAAATAGAGCCTTTCACAGTCGCCCATATTGTCACGACCGGTCGACGGGGAGACGTTATTCCTATATTTGGTCGTCTCCGTCGAAGCCGTCAGTGCGGCCCTCATTCGCGAGACTCATGACGGCCAAAAAATCATGTATTTCACAAGCAAAGCGCTTCAAGGGCCCGAGGTCAGATACCAACAGATTGGGAAGGTGGCTTTGGCCCTCGTCAATGCAGCAAGAAGGCTCAGACATTATTTCCTTGCGCATATGATTGTCGTACGAACAGACCAGCCGGTAAGTCAGATGTTAGGTCGACCAGACATGGCCGGACGAATGTTAAAGTGGTACTTGGAGCTCTCGGAATTTGACATCTAGTACGAAAGAAGGAATGCTCTAAAGGCCCAAGCTCTGGCCGACTTCGTCACCGAGATGACCGCACTCAACCCCCCACAAGGAAGGAGCACAAGTGGACCATCTTTGTGGATGAAGCTTCAAGCTCGACTGGGAGTGGAGCAGGAATCCTCCTTAAAAACGAGGAGGGCGTCGTAATCGAACACTCGCTCACTCTCTCCTTTTCGACCTCAAACAATCAGGTAAAATACGAAGCTCTGCTCGCAGGTCTAAGACTGACCGAGGATTTGGGCGCTCGATAGTTACAAATTTTCGCAGGTCTAAGACACGTGAAAAAGTTTGACCGGTAGAAATTACACACGTACCACGCGAACAAAACACACGGGCCGACATACTTTTAAAGCTCGCGAGTACGAAGAAAAAGGGCGGGAACAAATCAGTCATACAAGAGTCCTTATCTCGCTCGAGCATTGAACGCCCCACAGTCCCACTCGAGGTGAATGCTATCAGGGACAATTCATGCTGGATGACCCTGGTGTTCAATTTTCTAACGAAAGGGGAACTTCCTCTTTACCAAAGGGAGGCAGCTGCAACCAGACGACGAGCATGCTCTTACGTTATTGTCGAGCAGAAACTATATCGTCGTGGATTCTCTATCCCACTCTTGAATGCGTCGAAGAGTCTGTGGTCCCCAAAATACTACGGGAAATCCATGAAGGAATCAACGCCCAACACATGGGCAGAAATTCCCTAGCGCGAAAATCATTGCAAGCGGGGTACTATTGGCCGACCATGCAACGAGACGCCAAAGAACACATCAAGAAATATGATAAGTTCCAAAGACACGCCGACATGCACCTCGCTCCACCGTGCGAGTTGAATACGTTATCATCCCCATGGCCATTTGCCTGGTGGAGAATGGATATCCTCGGACCGTTCATGCAAGGGACATACCAAAACAAATTCCTCGTCCTGGCCGTAGATTATTTCACCAAGTGGATATATGCCAAAGCCCTCGCGAAAATCACCTCGCACAACATTCTCCATTTTTACAAACGAAACGTGCTCGATCGATTTAGAATCCCACAAGCACTCGTCACGGACAATGACACCCAGTTCACCGACCAAGATTTTCAAAGCTTCTTTGCCAAACTCGGCACCAAACAACATTTTACCTCAATCAAACACCCCCAGACTAACGGGCAAGCCGAAGCCGCAAATAGGGTCATCTTGCGAGGACTCAAATGTAGGCTAGGAGAAGCCAAAAGGGGATGGGTCAAAGAATTACACAGTGTCCTATGGGCTTATCGAACAACGCCTCATTCGACGACCAGCGAGACACCATTTCGACTGACCTACGACACCGAGGCAGTCATCCCAGTAGAAATCATGAAGCGATCTATGCAAATTGAAATGCCCCTCGATGAGGAGATGAACAACGAGGCCCCGAGAGAGGAGATCGACCTTGTTGAAGAAAGCCGATCAGAAGCAGTCCTGCGCGAGGCCAGCTGAAACAGCAGGTAGCCCTACGCTACAACAACAAAGTCATAAAGCGCGAGTTTCAGGTCGGCAACCTAGTCTTGCAAAGAAACCAGAAGGATTCCCGTGAAGGGAAATTGGTCACAAACTGGGAAGGACCTTACCTCGTCCAAAGAGCTACGGGCACCGGAGCATATTACCTCGAGCAATTAAATGGAGAACCACTACCTCGACCCTTGAATGCTGTGAAGCTAAAACAATATTATAGCTAAGTCCCTCACCTGTTGAGGACTTCGTCCATCGAATACTCATCTTCAGCCGACGAAGGGAAAACTTAGACCACGTAAGCGCATCGAGGTACGAACGCGGCCTACCAACCAATAAAAAGCAGGATGTCGTTCATTTTGAAGAGCAACATCTTTGCCCGACAAGGACACCTCGAGTGGGATCTGCTGTCGAAGTACCCCAACATGGCAGAACACCCAGCTCGTGATGGGTAGTTCACGCCACGAGCGTAGGATCTTGGTCGTGATCATATGTTCGTCCCTCGGATTCCCACTCCGCGCCCTCGACACACTTTGACATGTGTCAAACTAATATTAAGGTCGAGCGCATATCTCCACAGGGAAGACACGAACTTCGTGAAAAATTCATAACGACCACAACAACGGTCAGGCATATATATTCAAGGGATATATCAAGCATTCATCAAATAAACAGTCATAAACAACGCAATTATATGGCATCAAAGCGAAGCAACGCAATTATAAAATGTCGACCACGAAGGTCGATGCTGTTCAAAATTACAGGTTAGGCACGACGACCACAAAAACAAAATGAATGATGGCGGGCACGCAAGCCCTGAAATGACAGCGGGCACGCAGGCCCCGAATAAAAAAAATAATAATCAAGCTTCATCTTCCCCGTCGCTACAATCAGGGGGATAAAAGATCTCCCCATCAATGACTTGGTTGAATGGGCCCGCTCCCTCGACCACTATCGCAACCCTCAGGTTCAAGATATTCAGCTGCTTGATGGCAGTGTTGAAGCCATAGCCAAGAGTATCAACAATGTCATGTTCGAGCATGCATATGCGAGTGATCAACTCTGCCCTGGTCGCCATGCCTTTCTTTGCATCGGTCTCATCCTCAGCTGGGGCAGTGATCCCTTCCAACTCCGTCGTGCGAGCGACCAAACGCTCGTTCTCTTTAGTGGTGGCCTCCAGTTGAGGCCTCAACTCATTTAAATCCTTGAGAAGTCGAACTTAGGCCTTAAACTTTGATTCATGGTTGAGGATGTCACACTTTAACTTCTCATATTTGGCCTTCAGCTTGTGAATTTTGGCATAGGTTATATCGAGAGAGGCTTGAGTACTCGAGGACTCATAGTTTAGCGAAAGGGCTGTCTCGAGCACTCTCATCATAGCGGCCACATCCTCGGCCAAATTCTTCCGACGAACCTCCTTATCTTCAGACAAGATCGCCTTCATGTCCTCCTCGTGCACGCCGAGGGAGTTCTCCTCTCTGAAGAGATCACAATTTAGGTAGCAAGGAGGCAATACAAAGACCCCCGCGGGCACTTTGTCACCCTCGGGCGTTACGCCCGCGACACTATCCACACGCTTCCTCTTAGCCCCGGGCTTGCTGACGGGAAATTTATCAAACTTTTTTTGCAAGAGGTTTTTTCCAAAATGACCTAAATCATAGGGAGGAGAATAAAAGTAAGAAGTTTTCTTGAGATTGAAAGTGCTTATTGTTGTGCGACGTCATTGTGATTTATGTCTTAACAGTTAAAAAAATTTTGTTGTCATGATGGAAGGCCCATACGAATCTCAACCAGGCCCATACGAATCTCAACCAGACCCAAATGACTACAAGACTATATTCTCAATTAAAATAGTTTAGTTTTAATTGTTATGTTTAATTGTAATTTCTTCAAGTGGGTTTGACTCGTTATTTAGATCTATTAGGGTAGGTTTGACTCGTTATTTAGATCTATTAGGGTATTGTCTTGTATTTAAAGCACTTGTGGCTTAATGAAAGGATGGAGAATATTTTAGAATTTAATTCTTTTCTTGTTTCGTGTTCATCCTTAATGTGAAACCCTAGATTTAATAGTAGTTGTTAAACCCTATTTATCATTGGTGCTTTCATCCTTTGTTTCCATGAATCCTCCCAAACCTCCTGACCTTTATTATAAGGAGATAATGAAGTTGTCCAAGTAGTTGTTCAAACAATTGGCCTTAATCTAGACAACGTTCTCCAAGATACCCAAACCCAACTTAATGAACGATTCGCCTTGGTCGCTTCAGATCTGCAGGAGAAAGTCGGTCAACTCCATTCTCGGTTAGATAAGGATAAACAAGTTGCAGACCGTCAATATGACTCCATGATGTCCATCTTAACTAAGTTAGTTGCTCAAAAGAAGCAGCCAGTTACAACAATTGTCCTTACCACAACCTTTTCATCAGGTATCACTAAACACCCTTCTTCTACACCCATAAATACTAGTTCCATATACCATACTGTTACACTTGTCCCAATCACCCCTACAGCCACCGATTCAATCCATGTTATACGTGACAACAACCCATAACCAACCACGACCCTTTACACCATATGGACATCCTTTTCCCTATTAGACGGTGTAGCAAGTGATCGAGAGGGGGGGTGAATAGATCACCTCTTCTTTTTCAAGGATTTAAAATAGTTTTATCAAAGAGAGTTAAAAGCAGCTAAAATCAATGTCCTGAATCAATTCTGTCTACTTTGAACAGACTAATAGAAAGATTGACATGTGAAAACTTTGCTAGATTTTTATTAAATGGAATGGATGAATATACAACTCAGAAATCTTGACATTTCAATGCACTTATCATAAAACAGAATTTCCAATGAATTTAGAAATATGATAGGAATTTTATCAAACAATTGGCGTATGCTTGTATAATGATTTAATAGTGGTGGTTTGGTGAAAATGTTTGAGCCACTATGTTTATCATTAGACTGTAAAACTTAGCACGCCAATTGAATTACAAAATTATAGAATATTAAAATTGTAAAGATAAAGAAAGAGAGAATGATACACAGGCAGTTTGGTAAGGAAGTTCCCCACTGTCGTCCTCGCGTGTGGGTACGTCTCCCTCTCAATTTCACAATAGAAACTGAGAACTTTTATATCAATATGCTGAATGTTTGATAGCAAGGTTACACTACATAGAAAGACAGAAATCCCTATGATCTTTTTCTTCTTGTAAGAACCACCACTTGATAAGAGTTGTATCAAGATTCCCTGCAAAGTCACCGAACGATCCTCCGCTTCCACAACCTGTTTGTTCAAAATCCTTATGATTTCCAAACCCCTCGCTACGGCTGAATCTGACTCGCACGACCGTGACTAACAAAACCCTCAAGAACACACTCGTTCTTGAAGAACAAACTCTCTGGTTTATTTCTTAAAGCTTCCTCTTCAACCTTTAACTCAACTAGACTTCTTCAATACTCGGTTGAACGTTATCTCAAACGGCTTGATTCAATTCAACAAGGATGTTTGATTTTCTTTGTTGTTGTTGAATGTAAGATGGTTGAGAAGATGATGAAGATTAAGGAATCAAAAGCTTCTGGTTGCTCACAATTGTTTTACACACAATCTTCTATATTGTTGTGTGTTCTATTCTGAAGAAAATGCTTGCTTATATTTATAACAGAAAACGGTTAGTCAAAAAAGAAAGTGCATGAGTCGATGGATGTTGGTCATGTGTCGACTCATGTTCGTTACATGTAACAGGATGAGTTGATACATTATGTTTTGAGTCGATACAAAAACCTGTTATAGCGTTTTACCGAACCAACACTTTTAAACCCGTCGACACATAATGTGTATGTGTCGATACATACTGATTGCAGATTTAAATTTTGAATTTAAAACATAGTATGCATCGACACATGATATTATGTATCGATACATATAAGTTTCAAAATGTTTTCCTGAATCATCAGAATGTTTTGTGTCGATACATAATGCGTATGTGTCGATACATACTGATTGTAAATTTAACTTTTGAATTTAAAACATAGTATGAGTCGACACATGATATTATGTATCGATACATATAAGTTTCAAAATGTTTTCCAGGGTCATCAGAATGTTTTGTGTTGATACATAAGGTTTTGTGTCGATTCATACAAGTATTACAGGGGCATCAAAATATTATGTGTCGATGCATGAAATTCATGTATCGATGCATGCAGTTTTTAGATTTACATTCCAGGATCATCAAAGAGTTATGTATCGACTCATAATCTTTTGTATCGATACATAATAGTTTTGAGATACAATTTCAGGGACTTCAGAAAGCTATGTATCGATACAAAACTTGATGTGTCGACTCATAATGATGCATTATAAGAGAAATGTAATTTTGGCTTATTCAAACATGTTATATTATATTTGCAATCATTCAAAATCAATCTATGAAGGGGTTTCTCACAAACTCCCCCTTTTTGATGATGGAAAATATCTGATGATGTGTCGCTCCCCGTGAGTTTGTGTTTCTTCTTCCTAATACAATCACAATCTTCACTGACACACTCTTCTTCTCCCCCTTTGACCATATCAAAAAGAGAATAAGCAAAATTTTCAAGAAACTCAGCACATAGGAAAATTTATATACAATTTCAGCAGTTAATGGACTTGGCATTCACACAGAATGTCATACATAAAGTTATCAATAAGTGAGCAAATAGCAAAGTAAACATAAAGTAATCACGTTAAGAGTAATGCATTGGCAGATAAGAAAGTTAGATTATATAAGCACAATTTATGTAAAAAAGATATACAAAGACATTTTCAGTGAACATTTAGATCAACTTATAGGTGATTGAGGGTGAAGATAGGAAGGATATTACCTTGTTTGATTTGATAAGTGAACACACGTACTAAAGCTGAAAAAGCACATCTTAATAGTATGGTGTGACATAGATATATTTCAATTACATATATGTTTAGGACATCACGTATGAGAGATCTAAAATCCCTAGCTCACGGCAGATGTTGAAGAAGAGGCCGTTACAAGTGGTTTTGTAAAAATGTCAGCAAGTTGATTTTTAGTATCAACATGCTCAAACGTAACATCCTCCTTTTCAACATGATCGCATAGAAAGTGATGTATAATTTCTATGTGTTTAGCGCGTGAGTGTAAAACTAGATTCTTAGTGAGGTTTATAGCACTTGTATTGTCACATTTGATTGGAATATGTTTTAATTGAATATTGTAGTCTTGTAATTGTTGCTTCAGCTATAAGATCTGAGCACAACGGCTACCGGCTGCAACGTATTCAGCTTCAGCAGTTGACAAAGCAACCTAAACTTGCTTTTTGCTATGTGTTGTACCCCAAAATTTGCCCTCCCTTTTCATCAACATTTTCTCATCACAAGACCCTTTGAACTCAAGATCAAGCTAGGGTTTGCTCTGCTCAAGACCCCTCCTTGCACTGTTGACCCAAATTAGGGTTTGAGTTTGCACAGGGATGTTTTGACCTAAAAGGCCCAAAGTGACTTTCATGCTTCATGTTGGACCTACAAGTTTATCCATACCAAGTTTCAAGCCTTGATTCCAATCTTCGCCCAGTCAATTGGATAGTTGACCTAGAAATCAGTTGTATTGGGGAAAAAGTCAACTGTGGCTAATTGACAGTCAAACTTCATGAAATTTGACCCACATCAACATTATGAACTCATATGAATCATTTGATCAAGTTTGTATCACAACTCCACAAGAAATTTGATCAGATCACCAAAAGGGCAAAATGGTCATTTTTAGGGTTTTGACTGCACAAAGGCAATTTTTGAATGTTTGACCTAACCAATGGCAAACCAAGCTCACATATGGACTCAAGGACTCAATTGAATTGTCTTGACCCATTCAACAAGTTCAAAAGATCTCAAATGCATAGGATTGACAGATGAATTTTTCAGTCAACTGATCAAAATTTGACTGTATACTGAAAAGTCAAACTTTGACTTTTTGGTCAAAATCAAGTGCCAAGATTTATTTTTCATCAAGACATGTCAAATTATGAAACTTGTTCATCAAGAAATCAAAAATTGCAAATTAGGGTTTAAAAATGAGAAAATTTCATAACTTAGAATTTTTCTAAGTTATGAAACTTCCTTATTTTTTCCTAACTTTGTCCCATTTTTTCACCAAGATGCAAATGGATTCAAACAAAACTTGAAACATGAAAGTTGTAGTCCATTGAAAAATCTACAACTTTGATTCACAAAGTTTCCTCAAAGGAATATTGTATCTCAAGTTATGATTTTTGGAACAAGGGTACAAAACATTTTTAACTTAGAGAAATTTTGATCTATTCTAGGCAGGATTTTTGTCCAACTTCTTGGCCATTTTTCACATGGTTCCACTTGGAGTTTCAATTTGCATTACAAATATGGATTGTAGTACACATTCCAAGATTTCCAAATTGTCCAAGAACTTCTCAAACACCCTTGTGGTTAGAGAGAATCGAATTTGCAAAGTTGGCTAAAACTCACTTTTGTTCATGGCCAAAACTTGTTCATAACATTGGCATTTTTCAAATCAGCATGGTTTATGCTATCTTACAGGCCTCTAAACCTCTTTACACTCAACAATTAAATGCCTAACCTTTGTGTTAAGGTGTTATTTCATCCCTTTGGGCATTGCACATAAAACTAATCCCTAACTAGAAAAAGCAAAGTTCCCATTTTTGGCTTAATGTCACTTTATGTCAAAAGTGAATCCTTGAGGCATGGGGCCAGATCTTTGAGGCCAAATAGAGTCCACAAATTTGTGTTACCAAGAGCAAGATATGCAGCATACATAGAGGGTGGTACAGGCCTGCATTGACAACTTACACTTTCTTGCTTACATTTGAAGAAACCTTGCAAACTGAAGCCAACTTTCACTTCATGTCAACACAGCCAAGAACAAACTTTGTTCTCATCTTCCATACATCCCAACTAGCCTAAAGCACGATTCATTGATCCCTCATACCTCCCAATACTCAGAATCCCTGTTTTGCTGCAAAACAGGGCAAGTTCTGCAACTTGACCTCCATAATCAAATCCACTCGTGCACTTTGGCTAAAAATCTTGCAAACACATTCCATACCCTCCATTGAAACTATTCCAAGCCCTAAACACCAGCTGTAACACCCCTAACCTCATCTGCCATTTTCATTTTTCAGTTTTGCAGGTGAACTTCCATAGCACGATATAGAGTGATTCAAAGAAAGCTAGGAGTTGGGGAAGCATCCTTGGACTTCAGGAAAGCTCAACCAAAGCTCAAACTCCATTGAAGGTTGCTACATTGCTCTGTTCAAGTCCAGCTGAAACAGGTAAAACCATGGACTTCTATCTCTTAATCTAGGAAGAGTTAGGCTTAGGTTTGTGAATGAAACATGCTCTACTCATAGCCCTGAAGCCATACATATGATTACTTTTCATTTATGTTAAGCGTGCTGTGAGAATTTTAACCATGAACATTGAAGAAAAACTAGGTCAAAAATTGGGGGTGAAGAAATTCTCCCTGGTTTCTTAGAGTTAGGTCAAGTTCTTTACATGTTTGAATTTATCTTTTGATGCTCTATAATATTGGTGTTATGAGTTTTGTGTAAAAGTCAAAGAATCAGGAGTTGGTGTTGGATCAAAGAGGTGCGCGTTTTTCTGCTCAAACAATGCTGGGGGTTGAAGACAAAGTTGGCTTGGGCTGGGCCTGAGTCAACTTGCTGTTCACACCCTTTTTTTTCATTTGCACCCCCATGGCCCATTGTGTGAAATATTTATCATTTTTTACTTTTTATTTTTTATTCTGACTTGATATTTTTTGTCCAAACATAAAAAACATTAAAAATATTTTTCCACATTTTTTTATATTTATTTGGCATTTGTTTCATTTTATTAGTATATATATGTAAAGAATATAAAAACCTTTTTATTTAAAACCCTAAAAAAATAATACAAAAATATTTATTTTTTAGTCATTATTTTTTATTTACATTTTGAAAACATTTTCTAAAATATACATTTTTTTAATAATTAATATTTTATTTTTTGTACATATTTAGCATATTAAATATATATATAAATATACATATACATATTTTATTAAATACTTAGGATAAAAATATGAAAATAATACATTTTTATTTTTATTAACATATGACACTAAAAATACTCTTTTTACAATATACTTTTTATTTTTTGTATATAATTAACAAGTATTGTACATAATTAATAAATATTATTATTTACTTAAAAAACTAGGGTTTTGCCCTAAATCATAAAAAATAATCAAAAATGACTTTTTTCTTATTTTTATACTTCAAACATGAAAACCTTTTTACATACATAACAAAAACCATTTTTGTGCATAATACATTTTGCATATTTATTGTATTTATTTAAATATTGTACAATTAAATATTTGTATATTCGATATGGATGTAATAGCTTAGAATTTAATTTCTTGTCAAATATCCCCAAATTCAAACGTGTACCCCCATCCCCATAATCATTGTTGTAATAGCTTAGCATTTAAATTTCCGCATTTAAAAGTTTTCAATTATGCCATGTTTAGACTTAGGGTTTGTATGCAAATAAAAACCAACAAATAGCTTGACCTAATACAAGACAAATACATGAAAAACAAACACAATGCACCCTTGCACCCTTAGGGTTACTCCACTTGTTGCCTTCAAAAATGGGCCATGGTTGCATGTTAAGTCTCTTTGGCAAAACAAAAACAAATCAAAATGATCATAGTCCCTCGATGACGCTATCAAGTTTCCTAAACAAAAATGATCAAGTCCCTTGAGAAAATTGCCAAAGATACTTGGCACTATTGCCTCCATGGTCTAAACGATGACCCGCGCCCGTCCCGTTAACATCCTAACACAAGGTTGTTCACCAAATACAATGGTGAAACAACACTGTTAAAAGGGTTAAAACATAAGAAAAATCTTTGAGAAATTTAGGGTAGATAGCTCTTGGTTACTTGACCAAACTTGCAAAACAATCCTTGCCATTTTTCAAAACACACATCACAACACAACTTCAAAACAAACTTTCAAAAACATTGAAACATCTTTTCAAAAAGACACATACCTTTGTAAAACATTCAAACAAGAATTGTTACAATGGTTGCCTAGACAAGGAATCTTTTTCAAAACATTTTCAAAACCACACACACAAAGCACCATTTCAAACAATTGAAAAGCAAAGGCAAGTGATCTAAGCAAGTAACTAAGAGCCCATGGATAACCATGGATAGAAAGGGTGCTAATACCTTCCCTTTCTATAATCTACTCCCCGAACCCACGAAAACATCTCAAAGGTTTTTCCTGTGCTTTTTAACCTTTCCTTAGGATAAAATAAAAAGTCGGTGGCGACTCTTGCTAAACCGAAACATTTGTGAACAAAAAAAAACACAAAACCTCAAGTCAGTTCTCCCACCGTATCACACTATGCCAACTTATTAAAGAGTTTGAAAACAAGTGACAAGTTCCACTAGTGCTTTTCCTATCTGATTTACAACCAGAAAAATCAGAACCAGAGTAACCTACTAAACTGCAATCGCTTCCCTTGGAATACCATAGCCCATACTTAGGTGTATTATTGAGATAACTAAGTATACGCTTGACAGCTTTCAAGTGGGATTCCTTAGGATCCGATTGATATTGTGCACACATGCAAACACTAAACATGATGTCAGGCCTAGATGTTGTAAGATACAAGAGTGATCCGATCATACCTCTATATTTCTTGACATCGACACTCTTATCATGTTCATGCTTGTCTAAGTTTCCGTTGGTAGGCATGGGAGTATCAATTGGTTTAGAGTTGTTCATCCCAAATCGTTTAAGCAACTCTTGGCAATATTTTGTTTGACATATAATTGTGCCTTCATTGAGCTGCTTTATTTGGAGACCAAGAAAGTAGTTTAGTTCCCCCGTGAGGCTCATCTCAAATTCACCCTGCATGGTTTTGGAAAATTCCTCGACCAAGTGTAGATTAGTTGAACCAAAAATAATGTCATCTACGTATATTTGAACTAAAAGGATGTGCTTTCCTTTATGTTTAATGAAAAGAGTAGTGTCCACTTGACCTCTTGAATAACCATGATCAAGTAGAAATTTACTAAGTCTTTCATACCAGACCCAAGGAGCCTGTTTAAGACCATATAAAGCTCGTTTTAATTTAAATACATGATCTGGATATTCGTTATTTTCAAAACCGGGAGGTTGTGAGACATACACTTCTTCATTTATGACTCCGTTAAGAAAGGCACTCTTTACATCCATTTGATAAAGCTTAAAATCTTTTGCACACGCATAAGCAAGCAAAAAACGTATAGCCTCAAGGCGAGCAACTAGAGCATAAGTCTCCTCATAATCAATGCCCTCCTCTTGGTTATACCCTTGTGCTACCAAGCGTGCTTTATTGCGGGTTATCATTCCGTTTTCATCAAATTTATTTCTAAAAACCCATTTAGTGCCTATGATATGATGGTCTCGCGGATGAAGTACAAGTTCCCAAACGTCATTTCTTTTAAACTGATTTAGCTCATCTTGCATGGCCATTAGCCAAAATTCATCAATCAAGGCCTCTTTAGCATTCTTAGGTTCTACTTGTGAAACGAAAGCAAAATGATAACAAAAATTACTTATCTTGGAGCGAGTCATTACTCCTTTTGAGATGTCTCCCAATATGTTGTCAACGGGATGGTCTTTAGAGGACTTCCAAGCTAGTGGAAGATCATTTGCTTCCATTTGCTCTTCTTCCTCATCTTTTGAAGGGCTTGTATATTTTTCTTCCTTATCATCAACTGTTTTGGATTGAACATTTTCTTCAACAGTTTCTTTGAGTATATTTTCAGTAGATACACCTGCACCATCAAGAGAAATACCTTTTCCGACATGTTTCGGATAAGATTCATCAAAAGAGACATGAACTGACTCCTCAACTGTAAGTAGACGTTTATTGTATACCCTATATGTTTTGCTTGATTGTGAGTATCCGAGAAAGATACCTTCATCTGCTTTTGCATCAAATTTTCCAAGATTTTCTTTTCCATTATTTAAGATAAAACATTTGCAACCGAATACATGAAGTTGTGACAAGTTTGGCTTTCTTCCTTTCAAGATTTCATAAGGTGTTTTATCCAAAATTGGACGAATTAGTATTATGTTTAAAACATAGCAGGCTGTGCTAATTGCATCAGCCCAGAAATATTTTGGCAATCCACCTTCATTGAGAATTGTTCTTGCTAGCTCCTCTAAGACGCGATTTTTGCGCTCCACAACTCCATTCTACTGTGGAGTTTGAGGTGCTGAAAAATTATGCTCAATACCATGCTTGTCACAATACTTATCAAAGAGATGGTTTTGAAATTCACCTCCATGATCGCTTCGAATTGCAATTATTTTCAATTCCATTCTATTTTGAGATAATCTTGCAAAAATCTTAAAAGCAGAAAAAGTTTCATTTTTGCTATGAAGGAATATAGTCCAAGTAAATCTAGAGTAGTCGTCAACAATAACAAAACCATAATAATTTCCTCCTAAACTTTTTGTTCTAGAGGGTCCAAAAAGGTCCATGTGGAGAAGCTCAAGGGGTCGTGAAGTGGAAATCATGTTTTTGGATTTGAAAGAGACCCTTATTTGCTTTCCCATTTGGCACGCATCACATAGGTGATCCTTTGTAAATTTTATCTTTGGAAGACCTACTACTAGATCCTTAGATACAACCTTATTAAGCAAATCAAAGTTAACATGTGCTAAGCGTCTATGCCAAAGCCATGAATCATCATTCAAGGTGACTAGACACTTAGTGCTTGTTAAGGATACATCAAATGGGTCAAGCATATAGACATTGTTTACTCTAATGCCCTTAAACACAATATCTTTTTCAGTATTTTCAATTATGCAGCAAGTATTTATGAAGATAACTTTATAACCTTTGTCACATAATTGACTAATGCTGAGAAAATTGTGTTTAAGCCCCTCTACTAAATGGACATTAGAAATAGTAGTGATAGAGGGATTATCTACACTACCTTTACCGAGTATAGCTCCTTTGTTATTGTCTCCATAGGTAACAAAACCTTTCTTCTTTGCCTTGAAGTCAATGAAGAGCGATATGTCACCAGTCACATGCCTTGAACACCCGCTGTCTAAAACCCATCTTCTATCCATGGGTGTGAGGCATTTTTCCTGCAATATCAAAAGAGAGAGGTAGGTACCCAATTTTTATTGGGTACATGTGGGTAAGTGGTAACAAGGTTGCCTTTGGGCCTCCATTGGTAAATGCCTTTAGGAACAAGGAACCTCCTAAACTTGCATTTTTCAATGGTATGTCCAAAGTGACAACAATAATGGCATAAACCATGATGATGATGTATTGTTTTACTTCTGCTCATCGTATCCTTTGGTAATTTTTTAACAAAAGAGTATTTTGAATACGGTGGATTTAATGTTTTCTTAAAAATTTTAGGATCGATTGCAAAAGTAACTTTGGGATGTAAAGCTTTTTCTAATTTGGCATTAAGAGTCCTAACCTCTTGCTGCCAAATATGACAAACTTCACATTCCCTTATGGGAATACATCCTGTAACATCCTTATCTTTTGAACTTTCTGCAATACTAGCTTTTAGACTTTTTAAGTCTTTTTCAGCTTTATAGACTTTACTCTCGAGAAATGAAAATATTTGTTTATCGGAGGATAATCTCTTAAAGGCATCTTCAGCTTTGTATTGCAGTTTTTCAAAATCTAACTTTAGTTCAGAAAAGGTCATAGAAGAAAAGTTGTTAGGATATGCTTGTCTTACTTGTTTGTTGTGGTTGTCTTTCTTGTTGTAGAATTGACTTTTTGTATGTGTCATCATACATAAATTTGCACTTTCATCACTACAACTTGAACTGTCATCATCTGATGAATCGCCATCGCTTTCCCATGCAATATAAGGTCTTCTTTGTTTATTGAACTTCTTTGGTGGAGCTTTTTCTTTATCATTTTTCATCTTTGGACAGTCTGGTTTATAGTGTCCAACTTTACCACAATTGTAACAAGGTCCTTTACCTCTTTGCTTTTTATTTTCTTCTTGCCTTGGTTCTTTGGATTGTTTTCGAAAGCTTGTGAGATTCTTATCAGAGTGCTTGATTCCATTATTTCGGATAAATCTATTGTATCTCCAAACAAAAAGTCCCATTTCTTCATCATCAAAATTTTCATCACTAGTTGAGCCATTATCATCTTGCTCTTTGGTTGAGGACTTAGAGCTAGAAGTCATTAGAGCTATTGACTTCTTCTCACCCTCCCTGTCTTTGTTCTTTTCTTTCTTACTCTTATTTTCGTATTTTTCAAGACTTTGCAATTCTTGTTGATGTTCTTCCAGCTTTCCAAACAGAGTTGTAATGGTAAGCGTAGTGAGGTCATTTGCTTCCTTGATAGCTGTTACTTTAGGTTGCCATTCCCTGCTAAGACATCTCAGAATTTTATTAGTAGCAATTTCATTGGAAACAGGTTTTCCAAGTGCATTTAAACGACTCACAAGATGTACGAATCTCTTCTGCATGTCATGGACAGATTCTCCTTGCTTCATGCGAAAGAGCTCAAACTCTTGATTGAGTGTATTAATGCGGGATTGTTTAACTTCAGTTATGCCTTCATGGGAAATTTCTAAAGTGTCCCACATTTCTTTAGCGGGCGTGCAATGAGACACCCTATAATATTCATCAACACCAAGTGCTGAGATCATCATATTTCTGGCTCTCCAATCGCACGACCATTTCTTTTCATCCATTTCATTCCATTGATCCTCAGGTTTAGGTACTATTGCACCTGCATCATTCCTCATGGTGATTTGAAAAGGACCATTTTGAATGGCAGTCCATACATTCCTGTCAATGGAATTTATGTGTACTCGTATGCAGTCTTTCCAGTAGCCATAGTTTTCACCATTGAAAACAGGAGCTCTATTATACGACCCATTTGGTTCAAAGGCCATAGCGTTACGAGTAGATACAAAGCACCAGCTAACAGGTGCTCTGATACCACTTGTTAGACGGTGTGGCAAGTGATCGAGAGGGGGGGGAGGGTGAATAGATCACCTCTTATTTTTCAAGGATTTAAAATAGTTTTATCAATGAGAGTTAAAAGCAGCGAAAATCAATGTCCTGAATGAATTCTGTCTACTTTGAACCGACTATTAGAAAGATTGACATGTGAAAACTTTGCTGGATTTTTATTAAATGGAATGGATGAATATACAACTCATAAATCTTGACGTTTCAATGCACTTATCATAAAACATAATTTCCAATGAATTTAGAAATATGATATGAATTTTGTCAAACAATTGGTGTATGCTTGTATAATGATTTAATAGTGGTGGTTTGGTGAAAATGTTTGAGCCACTATGTTTATCATTAGACTGTAAAACTTAGCACGACAATTGAATTACAAAATTATAGAATATGTAAAATTGTAAAGAGAAAGAAAGAGAGAACGATACACAGGCAGTTTGGTAAGGAAGTTTCCCACTGTCGTCCTCGCGTGTGGGTACGTCTCCCTCTCAATTTCACAATAGAAACTGAGAACTTTTATATCAATATGCTGAATGTTTGATAGAAAAGTTACACTACACAGAAAGACAGAAATCCCTATGATCTTCTTCTTCTTGTAAGAACCACCACTTGATAAGAGTTGTATCAAGATTCCCTGCAAAGTCACCGAACGATCCTCCGCTTCCACGACCTGTTTGTTCAAAATCCTTCTGATTTCCAAACCCCTCGCTACGGCTGAATCCGACTCGCGCGACCGTGACTGAAAAAACCCTCAAGAACACACCTGTTCTTGAAGGACAAACCCTCTGGTTTATTTCTTGAAGCTTTCTCTTCAACCTTCAACTCAACTAGACTTCTTCAATACTCAGTTGAACGTTATCTCAAACAGCTTGATTCAATTCAACAAGGATGTTTGATTTTCTTTGTTGTTGTTGAATGTAAGATGGTTGAGAAGATGATGAAGATTAAGGAATCAAAAGCTTATGGTTGCTCGCAATTGTTTTGCACACAATCTTCTATATTGCTGTGTGTTCTATTCTGAAGAAAATGCTTGTTTATATTTATAACAGAAAACAGTTAGTCAAAAAAGAAAGTGCATGAGTCGATGCATGTTGGTCATGTGTCGACTCATGTTCGTTACATGTAATAGGATGAGTCGATACATTATGTTTTGAGTCGATACGAAAACCTGTTATAGCGTTTTACAGAACCAACACTTTTATACCCGTCGACACATAATGCGTATGTGTCGATACATACTGATTGGAGATTTAAATTTTGAATTTAAAATATAGTATGCGTCGACACATGATATATGTATCGATACATATAAGTTTCAAAACTTTTTCCAGAATCATCATAATGTTTTGTGTCGATACATAATGCGTATGTGTCGATACATACTGATTGTAAATTTAACTTTTGAATTTAAAACATAGTATGAGTCGACACATGATATTATGTATCGATACATATAAGTTTCAAAACGTTTTCCAGGGTCATCAGAATGTTTTGTGTCGATACATAAGGTTTTGTGTCGATTCATACAAGTATTACAGGGGCATCAAAATATTATGTGTCGATGCATGAAATTTATGTATCGATGCATGCAGTTTTTAGATTTACATTCCAGGATCATCAAAGAGTTATGTATCGACTTATAAGCTTTTGTATCGATACATAATAGTTTTGAGATACAATTCAAGGGACTTCAGAAAGCTATGTATCGATACAAAACTTGATGTGTCGACTCATAATGATGCATTATGAGAGAAATGTAATTTTGGCTTATTCAAACATGTTATATTATATTTGCAATCATTCAAAATCAATCTATGAAGGGGTTGCTCACATTCCCTCCTTTTCATCCCCACAGAACTAAACACATCCTTTTGTCACCGCAGGATTCTCCCCAACCCAAAATGTCACCATCCCTTTTCAACCACATATCCCATACGGCTAAATTCCTAACCTCACCCTTACCCCTTTTTCGTACACCTAAGCTAGAACTTGCAATGTTTGATGGTTCTAACCCTCTAGAGTGGTTATTTCAGGCTGAACAATTCTTTAATTTTTACCAATTACCCCCTGGAAGTAGACTGTCCGTAATGTCATTTTATATGAAAGGAGAAGCATTATGTTGGTTTAAATGGATGCATCATAATCAACAACTATTAGATTGGTTTTATTTTACAAAAGCCTTGGAATTACGTTTCAGTCCTTCTACTTATGCCAATCATCAAGAAGAATTACTTAAATTAAAGCAAATTGGTTCAGTTGCGGAATATAAAGCAATATTTGAAAAATTGGGAAATCAGGTTGTTGGTTTGTCACATGAAGTTATCCTTAATTTTTTTTTATTTCGGGGTTGACACCCAATATTCAAAATGAGATGGGTATTCATAAACTTGTTCCTACCACACAAGCTATTGGTCTTGCTAAGTTGATTGAATCCAAGCTACGTGAAGCCAAACTCAGATATAACAAAGTTGTATCTACTCTCTTCCAACGCCCTAACCCACATGCACCACTAGCAACAACTCAATCTCTCCCACCAAAACCCTTCACAACAGCCCAAAGCCATAAACTACTTATTTGACGCCTCTCAAATTCCCAACTTCAAGAGTGTCGCGCTCAAGGGCTATGCTTTAATTGTGACGAGAAATTTATTCCTGGCCATAAATGTGCATCCAACAAATATCTCTTATTATTGATTGATGAGGATTCCAACATCCAAGAGACAAATGAATTGAGTGAGGAGGCGGTTACCTCCATAAAATTAGACGAAACTTATTTTCAACTCTCTCCACAAGATGCTAGTGGACACTTCACACCTAAGACCCTCAAGTTCAATTAGTTAATTAATGGGTTGACAGTCACCGTCCTAATTGATACCGATTGCACTGATAACATTTTCAGCCTTGCATAGCACAACACCTCAAACTACCCACTACACATATCCCCAATTTTTCTGTCATGGTGGGAAATGGTTCTAAATTACTTTGCTCAAGACTATGTCTTCCTCATGTTCCAATTACCTTACAAAACAATTTGTTTGAGATTCCTTTCCATTTACTCCCAATCAAAGGGGCAAATGTCGTCCTTGGTATGGAGTGGTTACGCATCCTTGGCCCCCTCATGGATGATCTTTCCATCCCAAAAATGTCATTCACCTATAACCAAAATGATATCATTAAAGGTGATTCCAAAACCTTACCCTCACACTTTTCCTACAACTAATTTTGTCATCTTCTCCATACATACTCAATTTCTTCTTTGCATTTACTAATCTACAAGTCCATTTCTGCACATAACTGCACCCCTCCAACCAATTCTGCCAACATTATGTTATCTTTACCACCTTTCATTCCCCAACGCATCTCCCAAATCATCAAATTTTTTGCTGCCATTTTCAAACCACCCCAAGGATTACCCCACCTAGACAACATGATCCCCACATTCCCCTTTTACCAAACACTGCCCCGTTAACGTGAAACCATATTGATACCCTCACTCTCAAAAATAGGCCATGACAACCATTATCCAAGATATGCTTCAAAATGGTATCATAAAACCCAGCAACAACCCTTACTCATCTCCAATACTTTTAGTATGAAAAAAATATGAAAAAAGATGAAACTTGGCGCTCAACGCTGTTACAGTGCATGATCGTTTCCCTATCCCTACAATAGATGAGTTGTTTGAAGAATTAGGTTCAACAACAATTTTTTCTAAGATAGATCGTTATCACCAAATCAGAGTAACACCAGCAGACACTGACAAAAAGGCATTCTGAATGTTTGACAAACATTACGAGTTCTTGGTTATGCCCTTTGGCCTAACTAACACTCTTAATTCTTTTCAATCGGTAATGAATTATTTGCTTCACCCTTTCTGATCATGCTTATCATTTGAAATTGATTTTAAAGCTACTGTTATCCAATCATTTTTATGCCAAATTGTCAAAATGTGTTTTTTATGTTCCTAAAGTTGATTATTTAGGTGTAACCCCAAATCCTGCAAAGATTCAAGCTATGTTAGATTGGCCAAAGCCTCGTTCGCTCACGACACCCAGGGATTTTTTAGGCGTCACCAGCTTTTATCGATGATTTGTTTGTCATCATGCCTCCTCTCATCGATCTATTACGTCCCACTAAATTACATTGGAATGCAGAGGCTGATACAACCTTTACAACATTAAAAAAATGACGGAAACCCCGTCTTGTGCCTTCCGGATTTCTCCAAGACCTGTGTCCTTGAAACAAATGTTTCATCTGTTGCAATTGGTGTCGTCTTATCCGAAAAAGCACATCCAATAGCCTTATTTAGCAAGAAATTGTGCAATCTCCTTCAAGCTTCTTCTGTGATGTATGCCATTACTGAAGTTGTAAAATAATGGAGACAATATTTAATAGGCAGACACTTTCACATTTATACAGATTAGAAAAGCTTAAGAAATCTATTGGTTCAAACTATTCAAACCCCATAGCAGCAGAAATGGGCAGCTAAGCTACAAAGATTTCGGTTAGACATTTACTACAAACCTGGTAAAGCGAATCAGGTGGCTGATGCCCTAAGCCGCATCCAGAATGAAGATGATGTCATTCTCTTATCCATATCTTCTCCGGTTCCCCTCCTCGTAAATCAATTAAAAAAGTTTTACAAGTCAGACTCATCTGGGAAACTACTTATGGCAAAAGTTGACAATGGCCATTCATTTCAAAGCAAATAAGGACTTCTCTACTAC
Source organism: Vicia faba (assembly GCA_948472305.1). Classification (NCBI taxonomy): domain Eukaryota; kingdom Viridiplantae; phylum Streptophyta; class Magnoliopsida; order Fabales; family Fabaceae; genus Vicia; species Vicia faba. Next base: position 1,256,466,591 of record OX451738.1, read on the forward strand.
AAAGACAAACTCTTCATACTTGCGGTACACGATTTAAGGGCAAAAATAATCACTGAATATCCTTCCACACAAAAAAGGGTTCACTCGGAACTTCAACCCACCCTTAACCGTTTGTCCTCCTCATTCACTGGCATATCAACTAGATCTTTCTCCATCTTCAAAGATTCATCATGTCATCTACGTTTCCCAGCTCTGAGCTTACCATAATACTGATTCAACCACTTCTTTCACTTCGGTTCCATCTGAGTTTGAAGGCTCAGATGAAGAGAATGAGGATCCAAAGAACTCTTTCTCACATGCATCACTCTCTCAACCCTCAGAGGTAGCAAAGAATGAATCAGGACCGGTGGACAAAAGAGATGTTAAGCTTACAAAGGGTGACCAAAGAACAAAAAACCTTAGTTAGAAATGAAACGAAAGTGGAGAGAAAACCTTGGAAGTACAAGACTTTAAATTTCCAAGTACTTTCGATATTGGAACCACATCACGTGATGCTTAGCTTCCCCACTTGCCACACTTCCCTATGACTTGTCAAAAGTTGAATTTTTTACCCATATGCCACTCCCACGAAAAAAATTTCTGAAAATGCCACAGTCTGAAAATAATTTCCCAGGATGCCACACCCAGGGGGGGTTCACGCCATTTGAAATGGCGCGAATGTGAGCAGCAAGGGCTCACGCCAACTCAAATGGCGTAAAAGGCCTTTTTATTTTTTTCTTCGTTTTCTTATATTTTTGTTATTTATTTTAATTATTTTAATTTTTTAATTTTTTATTAATTACAAATACTTTAATAAATTATTTAGTTATAAAATTAATTAATAAAATTTTATTTAAAAACTTCAAATAAATATTTAACAATTACAATATAATAATAAATTTTTTTATTAAATAATAAAATACCACAATTACAATCAAAATGCTAAATAAAAAAATACAGTTAAAAGTAGTTATGAATAACAATATATAGATAAAACTAGTTAGAAGGGCCTGCATTGTTGAGGCGATGCGGAAATTTTTTCCGCATATGAGGTTGTTGACAGATACCGCATCATCTTTTTATTTTTTCAATAGTGTCTATTTCAGTTCTAATGCGAGTACTGTTTGGGCGACCTTTTTTGTTTCGTCGCATCCTTTCATCATGCAAAAGAGTATCGCCCAAATATGGAGGCCAACTATCTTCTTGGGAAACACCAAGGAAACTTTGTATGTAAACTTTGAAGACGTTTATAACTCTATACAAGTCAGGAATAAACATAGTATAGTCGTGGTTAATGTGAGAACACGCTGCGATAGCATGTGAGCAAGGCAGATGAAAAGTTTGAAATCTCCCACAGTCACAAGTTCGTGTTTGGAGGTTGACGTTGAAATTGGTAAGTGGCCGACAATTCCTATTATTAACCGTCTCTTGAACCACAAAATAGTGACTTTCACGGTCAAAATCCAAGACATTATAACTGTGGGATTTTTCTACTTCTTCTACAATTCCTTTCATGCAGTTATCTGTGAACTCCTTTCCCGATGACAAATTTTTTGTCTAATCCTTTCCTCGCTTACCCCACAATGTTCCCATCCTGTAGTATGTTGATCTTACAAGTGATGTAATAGGTAGGTTTAGGGTTTCCTTCAATACTGAGTTCAAAGATTCAACTAGGTTGGTTGTCATGTGACCCCATCGTGCTCCTCCGTCGTAAGCTCGCAACCATTTTTCTCTTGGAAGGTTCTCTATCTTATTAAAAGCCTTTGTGTTTATTTGGCGGATCTCCTCCCGATAATATGCGTATGTAGACTCATTAATTGCATACCCTGCGTAAAAACATTAAAACATTAATATAAAAGAACTATATATTGAAATGCCGTGTTAAAAATTAGAGAGTAATTACCCATGTTAACAACTGTCTTGCGAAGGTTTTTGTCCTTGATGGCTCGCATGAAGTTTTGTGCGATGTGTCTAATGCAATACACATGCACCGAGGGTGGGTTCTGCCAACCATTATCCGGGTTATTGTAGACACTCTTAATGGACTCATGTCAATCAGATATCAAACATAAGTCTAATTGGGGTGTGACGTGGAGTCTCAAATTTTTCATAAAGAAACTCCAAGCCCATCCGGTCTCACCTTCGACCAATGCATATGCGATTGGGAAAATGTTACCATTCCCATCTTGTGCAACAACCAGGAGCAATGTTCCCCTATATTTTCCATACAGCCATGTACCATCTACCTGTACTATAGGTTTACAATGTGCGAAACCCCTAATACAAGGTTGAAATGCCCAAAAAAGGCGATGGAAAATTCTTGCACCACCAATTTGTGTTCCTTCATTTGAATATACAGGAAGTGTTTCAAGATCTATGATGGTACCTAGAGAAATTGTTGCATGACTAGCAACCACTGCGGAAGGTTGTTGTAAGAGGCCTCCCAATTGCCATAAATATCTTCGATTGCTTTGTTCTTTGCAATCCATGCCTTTTTGTAAGACACGGTGTAGCCATAAGTTGTACAAATATGAGCAACAATATGTTTAACCTTGATTGCCGCGTCACTGTCAACAAGAGGTCTGATGTTATGGGCGATCGTCTTTGAGGTAAGCTTTTGGTGAAATTTAGATATAGCAGTCGACATGCAAGTGTGTGGCCCTCCAATTCTGCCAATAACCCATTTACCACACCCCTCCCTTAACGAAGCCCTACATGTGAAGTTGCATTCCTCCTTTTTACATTTAATTAAATATCGTGTCGGATCAGACTTACAAACCTTAAAAGTATGAGAATTTTTTATGTGATACTCAAATATTGCATAGAGACATGCTTCTTTGTTTTCAAACGTCATACCAGCCTTTAAGTCATCACGTGACTCACGTTCGTGTACGGGTTCAAAGACTGAAATTGGTTCCACATATTCAAATGAAACATTTCTTAAGTGATAGGGTGGGTTGTATAGATCAAGTATAGGAGCCGATTCTGCCTCCAGTCTGTCATCGTCACCTGACTCGTCACTGGACCCACTAAACAAATTAATTTGTCTGGCATCGTCGGAGTCAGTATCATCACCCACTTCCTCTTCCGGAAATATTGGCTCGTTATGTTGTGCTTGGACAGACTCTTCTTGTTGGGAGACCTGACTTTGTTGATATGCATGAGTTTGTGATGATTGTGTTGGAAATACTTCATGCATTTGTTGAAAACAAATATACAACTCCATTGTTTATTGACTGCAAAACCTTGAGTGGCATTGAAGCATTGAACGGACATCTTCATCGTCTTCGATTTTTTTAGTGTTGTATGTGACATTGTGATCAACTAGATTAACTATTCGAAATCGATAAAAAATAGAAGTTACATGTTGTTGTAAAGTTTCTTCTATTTTTTCCGTCAAGTGAGCTAAATCACTTTTTCGATGAACATTTAAAATATGTGTATCCGTATTTTGAAATATCACTCCAATATTTTCGTCGGTAAAAATATTACCATTGAAATGTAAGAGATAAGAAATATGATTTTGTGGCATTGTATTTGATGTAATATTCAATTGTTTGAATAAGAGACAACTATGTTTGAATAAAATACAACTATGTTGAATTGTATTTCATGCATGTATTAATATAATAAACAAACAACAATTTGTTGGATTTATTGTGCTGTCGCCAAGTCAAATAGCGTGAAGCCTTGGTCTGTGTACACTCGCGCCATCTCAAATGGCGTGAGCCCTTGTAGTCGCCATTTTAAATGGCGTGAATACCTTGCATGCGCCAATTTAAATGGAGTGAATACCATAGTTGCGCCAAGTCAAATGGCGTGAACCCTTGGATTGAGCCAATTCAAATGGCGTGAAGCCTAACAGTCTGGCGTGAAGTCATACGTGCCATGCATATAAATGCAACATTAAACGATTCTGTTTTCAGATTAAAATGAGTCTGATACTTTGCTCAGTATACATTATTCTGTATAATTCACAGGTTATTATGTTTGATTATAGAAATGCATTTTCTAATCCTTTAGTTGTACGACTTATGGAAAGACCTAAACTAATTCACTTGAAAAATCAATTACGTTAAGTCACAAATATTAATAGGAGTATTACAGAGATATCTTTCAACCGGGCTACAATCAACAAAAATGGAGTCTTGATGCAGCATATTACAAAATTAGTTACAAATACAGATGTATTTAACATGTTTGAGGATTTTCGAATTGGTGTTAATAAAACACCATTTGAGTTGTATGTCAGATTCAGTAGATCAGCCGATGAGGTTTTATCATTGTGTACAAAACCGTGTAATTTACAATATTCTCAATAAATTACAAATTTATATTTATCCAACTTTCATTAAATTACTCTACTACCTACCAACTCTAATTAAATTACTCTACTACATATCAACCACAATTAATTAAATTATTCAACTACCAACCAACTATCATCACACTCACCTCATTTTTCCTATAAATACTCAATCACTCTCACCTCATTTTTCCATAAACACACTACACACTCTCTACTCTCTTTTGATAAGTCTTCTCTACTCTCTTTTGATAAGTCTTCAATCAGTTCTTCATTTTCACAATTATGGCCAATATGTTTTGGTATGGTACACAACATAGGGGAACGGTAGAAAATATCAATGCTGTAAATATTTTTGATTTATTCAACATTATTCATATTATTTATTTTTGAGTTTACAATATTAGTTTTATTCATAATTTGCATAGAAATGTTGAATATTTTTTTATATTACTTATTTCTATTACAAATTGATGATACTTATATTTCAAAATGGAGAATCTGTGCTCACAAACCTCTAAAGCCACATGCAATCATAATCCCTTACCTTCTCCAATCTGGTTTCTACCATGTATCTACAATAGCGTCCACACACACCGATTCAAGGTTAATTATAGCCTTACTGGAACGGTGGAGACCCGAAACTCATACATTTCATCTTCCAAATGGTGAATGCACAATTACATTGGAAGATGTGAGTATGTTATTGGGGCTTCCTGTAGATGGAAAAACGGTAAATGGTCCATTCGAGCTAGGTGGTGGTGCATGGAGTTCTATTTTAGGGGATGAACCACCACAAAGTGATAACGGAATGACTGTGAGGTTGACATGGCTTAAAGACATGTACCAACATGAACCACCAACCGAGGAGTCACCCGAGGAGTATAAAATTAAACATGCTCGTATTTATATTTCACTCCTTATCGGGTAAGTTTTGTTTCCTAACAAAAGCGGTAATACTATACACTCAAAATGGACACAATTTGTTGTGGATTTGGAAGATTGTGGAAAATTGAGTTGGGTTTCCGCCGTTTTAGCCCATCTATATAGGGAAATGTGCAAGTCTGTGGACATAAAAGTAACAGAGATGTCAGGATGCGTTTTACTTCTTCAAGCTTGGGCTTTTACACGCATGCCTATAATATCTCCGGTGGCTCCGCTTCAAGCTCCATATCCTTACGCAAGAAGGTAATATTTTAATTTAAATTTAAAATTATAATTAAAATTGTTAGGATACTTTAAAATAAAATTTAATTTTAAATTCTTTTTAGGTGGTGCATCAAGAAACTTGACTACCAAAACAACCCGCGTCACAATCTACAAGGATACTGATTCAGGATTGATCGCATGCTTCAAGATCAGGTTTTTTTGTCTTCACTTTAATACTTCTTATAAATTTTTGAATTTTATTTTGGTTAAACTAAAAAATTTTATCTATAACTTTTCAGTTTATTTGGAGGCCGTATCTTGGATTAGCGCCCCAAAGACACGAGGACAGTTTGATATGGAGTTCAACTACGTATATAATATGTTTTCATATTGTAGAAATGCATCAAGCAGATAGGGTCAAACTACAATTTGGTCATTTACAAGGGATACCTGAAGAAGCTCGATGCGGCTGAACACCATAAGATGACAACAATAAAAGCGCGGCAAAAAGCATATACCATATTATACTTTGATGAACAAAACTGTTGGTTGCATCGAGAATTGTTTACGTTGGATGGAGATCAATTATGATCAATTATAAACAGAGGAGAAACCGTCAAATGAGTACATGCAATGGTATCACTCGCTTCCACATAGATATGCATCATACGAACAATTTCTCACTTACCCTCGTCAAAATCAATATGCCCCTACTCAGGCAAGTGGCTCTCAACAACCTCACCACTCACAACATTCTCAACCTCCTCATCCCCAATCCTTCCAACAACAAACTCCTCACTTTTTCCAACATCAAACACCCATCCTCCATTATCCTGAACAACAAACTTTTAACCCTCATTTTTCTCAACTACAAACTTCTGCCCCTTATTTTTACCAAAACCAAACCTTTAACACCCAATACCCACAATCTCACTCCCAAATAAATTACATGTATGAATCCCAACAACCACAAATTTATAATAGGCCAACTACACAATTCACACCCATCATGCGGCCAAACTTCGATTCCTCCTCCTCCCAACATAACCCTACAACGCCTTATTTTCCAACCATGTGTCCGCCACAACAACCGCAATATAATTTTGGCGAGTATCTTAACGTCAGTGATTATGATTTACTGGAAAGCATTTGGTCTCCTCCACAAGCTACAGCTCCTAGTCAAGGAAATCCTCCAACATCAGATGCAACACAACAAAATCCTCCAACAACAGAGACCGAACAACAATATGGTTTTGGTCATCATGCTCCGCGACCGCGTTATTGTTTTACCGGTACTCGTTTCGGACCGGGTCATCAGCATTAAATAGTGTAATTGTGAAATTTTAACTGTATTTTTTTATTTAGCATTTTGATTGTAATTGTGATATTTTATTATTTAATAATTTTTTATTATTATTATATTATAATTGTTAAATATTTATTTGAAGTTTTTAAATTAACATTTTATTAATTAATTTTATAACTAAATAATTTATTAAAGTATTTGTAATTAATAAAAAAATTAAATAATTAAAATAATTAAAATAAATAACAAAAATGTAAGAAAACGAAGAAAAAAAATAAAAAGGCCTTTCACGCCATTTGATTTGGCGTGAGCCCTTGCTGCTCACACTCACGCCATTTCAAATGGCGTGAACCCCCTAGGTGTGACATCCTGAAAAATTATTTTCAGACTGACATTTTCAATTTTTTTTTTCGTGGGAGTGGCATATGGAAAAAAAATTCTCAAAAATTGGCTTTTCACATCTTCCATCTGTTACGCACGCAAACACACTCCAAAACTCTGCCGCACACGATCCAAAGCCACTGTCAGCTAGCCATAATCTTCCCTTTTCAAAACTCAAATGAGCCGCTTCCATATTCTCCAACCCAGCGCTTTCAGCTTCTTATGGGCCTAACTGAGAGTCCAATTTTTTCATCCTAAAAGCACTATTTCATCACCCAACCTTGAGGACACTGGATAGTAATGATAGAAGACCCATACAAATCTCAACCAGGCCTAAACGACTACAACACTATATTCTCAATTAAAATAGTTTGGTATTAATTATTATGTTTAATTGTAATTTTTTCAAGTGGGCTTGACCCATTATTTAGATCCTAATATTTAAAGCACTTCTGACTTAATGAAAGGATAGAGAATATTTCAGAATTTAATTCTTTTCTTGTTTTGTGTTCATCCTTAAGATGATATCCTATATTTGGTAGTAATTGCTAAACCCTCTTTATTTATCATGCCAGCATTAATATTTTGAGTGGTCTCGATATTGAGCGAAATTTTATATCTGTTATTTGATTGTAGCATGTTTTTGTTTTTTTGCGAATTTTTTTTTCCCTTCGTAATTTCTTTTTGACATTTTCACTTAAACAAATACACAATCACTTTTTTGTTGTGCCTTGTTTGGATTGTTCACTTCACTTCACCATACTCACAATGGAGTTGTATGCATCATCTCATTCTTTTCTCTTCAAACCTAAAGTTAACACTTTTCATACAAACCTTTTTCCAATAAAATCCACACCTTTCAAAGCTTCATTCTTTTCACCAAATCACCTCACTCTCACTACCCCTATGAATCCTCCCACATCTCTTTCCTCTAACGCTTTTCTGGAACACAACAACGGTTCAACTTCAACTTCTGCGCCTTTTCATTCAGGTCAATTTTCACGTTCACTAATTTATAATATAGCTTCTTACGTGTGTTTTGGTTTTTATGACTAATAATGCTTATTTGGGGCTTTTTTTTTTTAGGGATTAGAGTTGGAGAGGTGAAAAGGGTCACTAAGGAGACTAATGTGTCTGTCAAAATTGACTTGGATGGTTCCGGTGTTGCTGATTCTAGTACTGGAATTCCCTTTCTTGATCATATGCTAGATGTTAGTGATTTGATTTCAAATTATTTGTTGTACCTTTTTGTTACAGATTTTGTATTTAATATATTATTGTATTTTGAATTGTTCGTGTGTTCATGAGAAGAGATCTCGAGATTAATGATTTTGATAGAAATATGGTTCTGAATAGAATATTATGACGAAAGTTGATCCATAAAGCCGACAATACTTAATGGAATAATGCTTGGTTGTTGTTTGTGATCCTTAGAAGGTGAATACAAACTTCAATCATTTTGAGTAGACACATACATCAACCAACCAACAACCGAGCTTTATTCTATTAAATGGAGTTGACTACATGGTTCAAATTCCGCCCATTAAATAGACTTAAGTGGTTTGGACATGTAGAGAGGAGAGCTATAGATTTTGTTGTAAGGAGAGTAGATCAAATGAAGAGGAGTCAAACAACTAGAGGTAGAGGAAGACCTAAAAAAGCTCTAAGAGAAACTATTAAGATAGATATCGAGATTAACAAATTGTATAGAAATTAGAAACATACACATGTTGATACATGCACCTAGAGACCGGTGCTAATTTGAGAAAATAGAATTGATTGTATGTAACCATAGGTGTCACTTTCATGTCGGCATCAGTCACATCTTCAATTCGAAATGTTTATGCTATGGTTTTAAATTGCAGCCTGTAACTGCAATTGCCGCCATAATATAATGTTTTTTTTGGGTTTCTCAACCTCGTTGCAATCGAAATTGCAGCCGCAGTTGTATGTATTTTATCGCAACGTAAATGTTCGTAGTATAACCGCGACCACAATTTGAAATCATGGTTGGACATTGTGATTGTGATTGACCTTTAAACTTCAATTTTATAATGTCATGATCATATGAGACAGATAAGTTTTGTTATGTGAAATTAAATAATTAGGGTCGGTTAGGTTTGTGAATTTTCTTGTTTTCATTTTTATAACAAAATTTCATATTGTTTTTCACTTTGTTTCCTATTTCTTGAACTGCAAAGGATATAGACTATAGAGTTTCTTCAATGAAGAAAGTTAAACTTGATTGTGATTGTTTGTTCAGCAACTTGCTTCACATGGACTATTTGATGTACACGTGAAGGCTACTGGTGATGTACACATCGATGATCATCACACAAATGAAGACGTTGCTCTTGCTATTGGAACGGTACCGGGAACAACTATGTGAACTGTTTATTTTCTTTACTTTAACCATTAACTTGTTTCGTTTTCCTAATTTCGAGATATTACATAATGATTGATGTATTATCTCATTAAACTAAGGTTTCTATTACTACATCTGCAGGCTCTGCTGCAGGCCCTTGGTGATAGGAAGGGTATTAACCGGTTTGGTGACTTCTCTGCTCCTCTTGATGAAGCATTGATACATGTTTCACTGGTTTGTTGCTTGCTGTTTGTATAAATCTCATATTGTGACTTCGTTACTGCATATTCAGTATTCACTCTTTTCTTTTTCAGGATTTATCAGGTCGACCACATCTGAGTTATAATTTGGACATTCCCACTCAGAGGGTTGGGACATATGACACACAGGTAGTGTGCTTTTCTGTTTGATTTCTGCATTTAATTTAGAATTATATAAGTATAGATTTTAAGTTTTACCTATTTAACTTCACTTTAGATGTTGTCAAGGACCTATTGCTCCTAAAAGCTTAACTTATTATGATGAGGCCTAGAATTGGTTTTATTACCTCTTCCACACCTTTGATGCAAAAGAACATTTTCAATGTTTCTGCAATTTTTGCTTGATTTTGTTTCATTTGGATGGAACCGGTACACAATTATCTTTTTGCTTGTCTTCATGCTTTTTAAAGTCTGTTTGGATCAATGTTTTAAAAACTGGACCGATCATCGAACCATTGGATTACTGGTTCATTGGTCGAATCACATGACTAAATTGTATAAAACCAGATAACTCGATAGAATAAACTTGTCTCTATAACAAAATTGTATGACTATTAAGCTGGTCGAATCAGATGACTCGGTCTCTAAAAAAATCATAACACCTAAAAAATTTGAAAATTTCATAATTTTACAACTTTATTCTTTAAATTCAAAATTTAAACATACTCATTACATACAAAAAAAAAAATAGAACAAAATACAAATCCAAATAAGTTTTGAACAAAGTCTAATTACAACATAATCTAATTGCAACATAAACTAAATAATTAAATAATTAGAGTGTCTAATAAATTTAATTTGAAGGAGGAAAGATTGTTTCAATGTTGGGCTCTCCTTCATCCAAAGCATCCGCATCAAAATCAACCGCAACATCTTCCCCATCAACGATATCATTTAAGTGAGTTGTGCATCATCCTCAACCTCATCTAAATTTAATTGATCTACAATAACTTTAATTTAAAGAGTTTAGCAATTGACATATAATAATAAATTAAAATAATAAAATTGTAATCACAATAACTAACAACATATCAATATCATTTGAAATAGGTTGGATGTCATACTAACAAGATCATCGTGTAGTGCTTCTACCTCCTCAATAGTTAAGAAAGATGGCGAGTTCTCTAACACCCAATCTGAATGCTCACCAAGTGTTTCAAAATTGATAGGATTATAATTTTATTTCTTCTTATTTCTATATGTAGAGAAATTTATTATGTACAAACAAACCAAGATTAATGTTTGATAAAAAAAACATAGACACTATATAAATTATTAGATAATTAGATGCACTATAAATACTATGCACTATAAATCAAGTTTGAACATATTAAAAGAATATAATAATTGTAATACCTATTTTGTAGCCTTAAGTTGTAACAAACAAAGACGAAATTATTAAGTTTTTGATGCTCCAACCTATTTCTTTTTTTTTTTAATGAATGTGTTCAAACACACTCCAATTTTGTACTACAAGTTTGACTCAAAATCCAAATAACCTATTTAAGATGTATAAAAGGAATGACTGTTCGGATTTTGAGTCAAACTCGTAATGCCTCTGGTTGCGAACGAAATTGGAGTGTGTTTGAGCACATTCATTAAAAAAAATCAAATAACAAAATTATATATGGAGGAAACTAGAATTCATATCTTAAGTACCTCAATATTTCATTCATAAAAGACATCATAAAACCGAACTATAAAACATTATTGAATCTCTAATCTTCTTCTCTAACTTCAACATAATCTTCCTTTAAAGCTGTTTGGCATGAATATTTCATGGCGGCCCCCATGGCGCCGCAATGCAAAATCCGCAACGCCATGGCTTTTCCATGGCGCTATGTTGAAAATCCGCAACCGCAATCCGCCATGGCCGCAATTTGACAACACGGGAAATTATGATATTTATTTTTTAGGTGTATTGATTTTTTTTAGAGATCGAGTCATCTTATTTTAATAATTATATAGTTTTGTTATAGGGACAGCTATATTCAACCAAGTTATCTAGTTTTATCCGGTTTAATCATACGGTTCGACCATTATCCTCAATGGTTTGATGACCGGTCTGATTTTTAAAACATTGCTAATATAAGACTATTTGAGAAAGTTTATGAAAATGATTTCGGACATATGATAAGCAATTAGTTAAATTGTTTAATGAAGATGATTTAAGACTGTTTGAGAAACCCAGCTTATTTATAAACTCAATGATAGCTTATGAAAACAACTTTTAGCTTATATAAAAATTGTTTGACTTTATTTCATCTTTTGTTCTAGAAATAACTTATGTATAACACATATGATAAGCACTTAGTTAAGTTGTTTACTTAAACATACCTTATTCTACTTTAGGATAGAAATGTTCTTAGCAGAGAGACTAGGCATCTCTACATAATAATTCTTGTCTGATTTTTTAGTTTGTTCTAATGAAATACAACATTTCTAGGAGTAGACGTGTGTTGTTCAACACGCATCAAATGTCTCACACTTGTATGACATGTGTTGGAAAAGTCAGACGAATGTCCCAAAAATAGTTGTTTTCTTTGCTTAGACACATTTTGAATTGATGTCCAACACCTGCATGATACTCATATAACATGTGTTAGACAATGCTAGACAAGTGTTTAAAAAAAGTTTTTTATTTGCTTCAACATTCCTTATACAATTTTTGGACAAATCTCAGACATATCTAAAAGAGTTAAAAGTTGTATTAAAACAATGTTATCAATATAGAATTAAAGACATTAATTTTGATTAGAATATTTTTAACTCTTTTAATAATAAATGATTAAATGAAGATCAAATACTATCATATATATGTATCATATATATGTAGTGTGTCGGTATCCTATATTATTGATATTATCAATGTCGAAGTGTTTGATATTCCCTCCTTCGTAGGTTTGTTCTTCTTTTCTCTTGCATTGAGAGTACTTTGTCAACCTTCAATGAACATTTTTTCCTCCCATTGATAAAATTTATTTTTCTACCGAAAAATTATCATTTAAGATATTTCCGTTCTGCAAATTTTATTACTGATAATTCATCTTCATCTGTTTATTGTGATTTGTAGTTGGTGGAACATTTTTTCCAGTCTTTAGTGAATACTTCTGGTATGACACTTCACATTCGCCAGGTATTAAATCCTACAATCTATAACTAACAGGTTGATTGTGAATAATTTTAGTATGTTGTTGATGCCTTGCATGCAGATTCCAACTTCAATTTATATGTTTTGTTACTATTTTAAAAACCTATTAATACAACATATGTTCGTTCGTTTGAGTACAGCTTGCTGGAAGAAATTCTCATCATATTATCGAAGCAACTTTCAAAGCTTTTGCAAGGGCTCTTCGACAAGCAACTGAATATGACCCGCGTCGCCGCGGAACTGTGCCAAGGTATGTTGCTTTTGAAATGATGAGAATATGATTTTATTGACTTTTGGCTCATACAACATATGTTGGGTTTTCATGTTCTCTAATCGCTTAATGATCATCGGTTGGTATGTGCAGTTCCAAAGGAGTTCTGTCACGCTCTTGATATCTTCAACCCGCATGCGTATTTCGATTGAGCTACTAATATTATGGATTCTATATAGTTCTTCAAGGATGTGAATTCATGATGAACCCTTGCTCCACTCTCTTTCATCACATTGCATACATGTCCTGCGATAATAATTGGAGGTGCCCGCCATTGGTATTTGCTAGTGCTGTGACACAATGCTCATGGTACAAGGATTTGTATGTCTGATTCTCTCCAAACCCTACCATGGTGTGAGCCTTATGCAGCAAGCATCCTTGTATAAATATTGATTAGAAAGTCATATGAATAGTTATATTGATTAGAAAGTCATATGAATAGTTATAAAATTATATGTTTTCATACAGTGTCGGAATAACATATGGCAGATTTTAAATGTTGAAATAACATTATTCCTAATAAAAAAAGACTCATGTTCCAACTTTATATTTTGTAATCAAGTTATATTGTGAGACAGAATGTAGATAGAGTCCCTAAGAATATAATTATCTAGTAGTTTAATATAAGTAATAATCACTGCATATAAATGCTAAGTTTTCTAAGATCTGATTTTCATCTATCATCTGTTCATAAATCTATTTTTGAGACGTAGGCTTTTTAAAAGGCTGTCAATGTTATAGTTAAACGTCTAACTCACTATTTCTTTTTTAAAGGAGTTTTTAGATATGTATATCTAAAATAATCTAATATTTTATTTTTAGTAGATTTTCGAATATGTATATTCAAATTAATTAAATATCCCAACTTTAATTTTATTTTGAATTTAATTTGTAATTATTCTAAATTTGAATGATATTTATTTTTAAATACATAATAAAAATTATAATTATTTAAGATATATATTTTGACAACAATATCTATTTTAAGATATATATTTTGACAATGATAATTATTTAAATGATATTTATTTTAAGATATATAATTTTTTTTTTTATATTTTGATTTAACTCTTAACTTAATTTTAAACTATAATTATTTCTTTCTAAACATAATAAAAACAAATCTGAAATAATTAAGAGCAACAAAATTATTTCAGGAAAATTATAATGATTCAAATAATTATCATTGTTAAAATATATATTTTAAAATAAATATCATTGTTAAAATATGATTTTTTTTAGTAATAATGAGGCATTGAAAAAAAATACACAAATAATCATGTTTCAGAGAAAATTATGCAAATAATCATGTTTTAGAAAACACTTAAACAGAGGAGTCAAGTGAGATAGCACATTCTCTTTAATTTCATATGGAGGCGTCAAGTGAGATGGCGCATATGTGCAACGTGTTTTGTAACACCCCTTCTAAATAACCCGCGAATATATTAATTAAATCAGATTAACATGGAAAACAGGGATGTCACAATTCAAGATAAATATAAAACCTCAAATTTACAGTTGTCATGCTTTACTGAAGAAATTATTATTATAAATATTTAAATCAACATCATATTCTACACAACGGAAATATCTCAAAACCGGAATAACTTCACTTCGTAAGTATTCCCAACATAAATTAAACAATAGAAAATAAAACTCGTCATTCAAACGTTTCCCCAAGTGTTACAACCTATCAGAGCACGGCACTGACACGCAGACTAAAATAACATAGCTCTAGAGCCATCCTCACCAACTCCTGAGCTGCTAACTTTAATCTGAAATCATTAAAGTAAGGGTGAGATTTCTCATAATTAACATGCATTATAAGTTTCTCGATCAACATTATATCACAAGCATATTATTTCACCCATTTTAGTATAAATTCAGATTCAACACACAGTTACAATCATACAAGTCATTATGCACAATTCAAGAATCAACCAAAGAATTGTAACACTGGAAGACATCCTAACATGTTACAATTCCATGCAAACATAAATGCATACACAATGCATGTGGTACCAACACGTGACCAAGTCACCATCACTGATCCATCACACTCGGATACAGTAACCATCGATTCGTCCATCACACTCGGACATGAATCCAGCCGAAGCAATCATCGATTCGTCCATCACACTCGGACATGAATCCAGCCTAACCACCCATCACTCTCGGGTATCGGTTAACGGCAATACAAGTCAAATTCCACACAATGGGAATTAACTTCACCAAAATAATGCATATGCATGTACATCACTAACATGCCATATCAATCAACGGAATATGATCACAACATAATTCCAAATAATGCCAAAACCAATATACCACAGGATCACATCTCAATCATAATGGATAGCAGGCACAACACATGAGTATCAATTCTCATTCACCAAATCAGAACACTTCACAACGATTCTACATCATTCTCAAAATACCAGGATTTACCAAAAATCGGAAATTCGACTCTTTTTAAAATAATTTTTCATAAAATAATATTTTTCTTATTTTATAAGATAGAGTATTTAATTTAAGAAATAACGTCCAAAACGGCACTCAAAACGGACTTACGGTTTGAAAGTTATGAATTTTCAAGTTTAGTATTTTTTTTCAAAAAGTTACAGCAGAACCCGGTTCCTACATATACAGGAACCGGTTCCTGCGAAGTTCAGAAAACACCCATTCTGAAAAATGTACTGGAACCCGGTTCCTACCTATACAGGAACCGATTCCTGAGTTGAAAAAGTCAATTTCTTCGCAAATTTACACTGGGAACTCGGTTCCTCCCCACTGGGAACCGGTTCATGCGACCTGAAAAGTCAAAAACTGCTATTTGACAGCATTTATTCATTCCAAATCCCATCCAATTCATACCCATACGAATCCAACTCACAGAATTGCCAAAACAAGTTATAGTACATGATTCTAATGAGATTACAACACACCATAACATCATACAATTTCCTCATAACCTCAAATTGAATCAAAACATAATTTCATGGGATTGGGGTTTGAATTTCATAAATCCTAAATTGGGATTCCTAACATGCCTAATCAATTCTATTGATCCCAAAATCTATAAGGCATATTAAATAATCGAAATCACCCCTTACCTTTCGATGATCCTTCGAATTCACGACGTTTGGCTTTTTCCTCTCTTCTCTTCTCTTCTCCAATTTCACGTACACTGAGTTTTTCCAAAACCCTTCTTTTCCTTTTCCTTTTTATTCTTCTTTTCTTTTCCTTTTATTATTTGCCAAATAATAATAATAATTAGTAATTATTTTAATAGAGCTTTTTACTTCACACACCTCTAATTCAACTTTACACCCCCCGGTCTTCCTTTTTAATTCCATAATTAATTCATTCATTTAATCCAAAATATTATTAATTAAGCTTTTACTTAATTTAATAATTAAATTCCTAATTATTTAACACATGAATTAATTTGGGGTGTCACAACTCTCCCCAACTAAAAGAGTTTTCGTCCTCGAAAACATACCTTAGACGAATAGTTCGGGATACGAGTCCTTCATCTGGCTCTCCAGCTCCCAAGTGACATTTCCATCTGCTGGTCCTCCCCAAGCCACTCTTACCAACGCGATCTCCTTGCCTCGCAACTGTTTCAACTTCCGATCCTCAATTCTCGTAAGTACCGCTTCCACAGTCAAATTCTCTCGTACCTGTATATCGTCTACACGAATCTCATGAGACGGATCAGCAATGTACTTCCTTAGCTGAGATACATGAAAAACATCATGCAAATTTGCAAGTGACGGCGGCAAAGCAATCTGATAAGAAACTTTCCCAACTCTCTTGGTAATCTGAAACGGACCAATAAAATGTGGAGTCAACTTCTTTGACTTCAAAGCTCGACCAATACCAGTCATCGGAGTAACTCGCATAAAAACATGTTCTCCTTCGTTAAACTCAAGATCTTTCCTCCTCTTATCATGATAACTTTTCTGACGACTCTGAGAAGTCCTCATCTTCTCCTGAATCATCTTAATCTTTTCCGAAGTCTGTTGGA
The DNA here is from genome assembly GCA_948472305.1 of Vicia faba. Lineage (NCBI taxonomy): Eukaryota > Viridiplantae > Streptophyta > Magnoliopsida > Fabales > Fabaceae > Vicia > Vicia faba. The sequence goes on from OX451738.1 coordinate 1,256,483,789, forward strand.
CAATTTCCGGTCCAATCACAACACTCTCTCCAGATTCATACCAACACAACGGTGTCCGACACCTCCTACCATACAATGCCTCAAACGGAGCCATACCAATGCTCGAATGAAAACTATTGTTGTAGGTAAACTCAATCAATGGTAGATAACTATCCCAAGCTCCACCTTTCTCCAACACACAAGCTCTTAACAAATCTTCCAACGACTGAATCGTTCTCTCCGTCTGACCATCTGTCTGTGGATGATAAGCGGAACTCAAACGCAACTTAGTACCCAAAGCTTCTTGCAATCCCGTCCAGAATTTAGATGTAAACCTCGGATCTCGATCCGACACAATACTAGAAGGAATACCGTGCAAACTCACAATCTTCTCAACATACAATTCTGCCAACCTTTCCATCGGATAATCCATTCTTATCGGAATAAAGTGAGCAGATTTCGTCAACCGATCAACAATAACCCAGATAGAATCACAATTCTTCGATGTCCTTGGCAACCCAGACACAAAATCCATAGAGATTCCATCCCATTTCCATTCCGGAACAAACAACGGTTCCATCAATCCTGACGGTTTCTGATGCTCAATCTTCGACTTCTGACAAACCAAACAAGCATACACAAACTCAGCAATTTCCTTTTTCATTCCCGGCCACCAAAACAACTTCTTCAAATCATGGTACATTTTAGTAGCACCAGGATGAATACTCAATCCACTACAATGTCCTTCTTCCAGAATACTCTTCCTAATCTCTGCAACATCCGGAACACACACCCTATTACCAAATCTCATAACACCATTCTCATCAATCCGGAACTCGCCTCCTTGATCTTGGTTGATCAATGTCAATTTATCAACTAACCTAACATCGGACTTCTGTCCATTCCGATTTTCTTCCAGAATACCACTAGTCAGTTTCAACATACCCAATTTCACACTATTCGGAGTAGTTTCACATACCAAACTTAAATCTCTGAACTTCTCAACCAAATCTAACTCACGGACCATTAACATCGACATATGCAAGGACTTCCTACTCAAGGCATCCGCAACAACGTTTGCCTTACCAGGATGGTAATTCAAACCGAAATCATAATCCTTTAGAAATTCTAACCATCTCCTCTGCCTCATATTCAACTCTTTCTGATCAAAGAGATACCTCAGACTTTTGTGATCACTGAACACCTCAAACCGAGAACCATATAAATAATGCCTCCATAACTTCAAAACAAACACAACAGCTGCCAACTCCAAATCATGAGTCGGATAATTCCTTTCATGTACTTTCAATTGTCTCGATGCATAAGCCACCACCTGCTTATCTTGCATCAACACACCACCTAATCCCATTAATGATGCGTCACAATACACAACAAAAGACTTAGTCGGTTTTGGAAAAATCAAGATCGGAGCACTTGTCAACCTCCTCTTCAGCTCTTGAAATCCTTTCTCACATTCAACATCCCAAACAAACATCTGACCCTTCCTGGTCAACTTAGTCAACGGTAACGCTAATTTGGAAAATCCATCTATAAACTTCTTGTAATAACCTGCAAGACCCAGAAAACTACGGATCTCAGAAGCATTCTTCGGCGCTTCCCACTGAGATACTGCTTCTACCTTCGTAGGATCCACAACAATTCCATTCTTGGAAATTACATGGCCAAGAAAACTTACTTCACTTAACCAGAATTCACACTTGGACAACTTCGCATAAAGCTTCTTCTCTTTCAACAATTCCAACACAACTCTGAGATGTTCTGCATGCTCTTCATTGCTCTTCGAATAAATTAGAATATCATCAATGAACACCACCACAAACTTATCAAGATACGGATGAAATATCCTGTTCATATACTCCATGAAACACCAGGTGCATTAGTAACTCCAAACGGCATAACAGAATACTCGTAATGTCCATACCTCGTTCTAAATGCAGTTTTCTGAATATCTTCCGACTTCACACGAATCTGATGATATCCAGATCTCAGATCAATCTTACTAAATACACAAGCTCCAACTAATTGATCCAGCAAATCATCGATCCTCGGCAAAGGATACCGATTCTTGATTGTAACTTTATTCAGCTGTCTGTAATCAACACATAATCTCATTGAACCTTCTTTCTTCTTAACCAACAACACCGGAGCACCCCACGGAGAAACACTCATACGAATAAACTTCTTCTCAAGTAACTCCTCCAACTGTTTCTTTAACTCCGCTAATTCAGATGCCGACATACGGTAAGGCGCCATCGACACCGGACTAGTTCCAGGAATCAAATCTATAGTAAATTCTACCTCCCTCTCGGGTGGAAATTCACTAACGTCTTCCGGAAACACCTCTGGAAATTCATTCACCACTGGAAATCCATCACTCTTTGCTTTTCCCTCCGCTTCTATTGCAGAATACAACATAAACACCACAACACCATCTTTCACAGCTAGGTTCATCTGTTTAACCGACATAGTCACATCTTCGACACCAACCTCTTCAGGAAAAATAACCGTCTTCGCAAAACAGTTGATATGAACCTGGTTGAATTCCAACCAGTTCATTCCAAGGATGATATCAAGTCGCTCTAACGGTAGGCACACCAAATCCATACCGAAACCCCTACCAAAAATCACAATAGGACAATTCCTACAAACATACGAAGTAGTCACTGAACCCGACGCAGGAGTATCAATAACCAAACTTCCATCCATATTAGAAATTTCCAAATTCAATCTTTTAGCACAATCCAAAGCAATAAAAGAATGCGTAGCTCCAGTATCAATAATCGCAATCAAAGGTATGTCATTAATAAAATATGTACCTTTAATCAGCCGATCATCTGGCTTAGTATCTGACCCAGACAATGCAAACACTTTACCACCAGCTTGCTCCTTCTTGGGTTTTGTACACTGAGGACGAGTATGACCTTCTTCACCACAATTGTAACAAGTTATCCTTCTGACTCTGCACTCAGCAGCTACATGACCAAATTTCCCACAGTTGTCACACTTCTTTGCATCATTCTTGCACTCATTAGCTTTATGCCCCCTTTCACCACATTTGTAACACTTAATGGAAGAACCAGAGTCTCCCCCACTAGGCTTCCTCCAACCACCAGATTTCTGATTATTTCTATCATAAGGCTTACCACGATCCATCTGTTGCTTACCCTTCCTATCGCCATGCCCTCGAGCATTCGACTTAGTGCTAGCAAGATCCTCCTCTAAAAACCTACTACAGTCAACCAGATCAGGAAATCTTCGGATACGCTGATACCGAATACCCTGCTTAATCTCATCACGAAGACCATTCTCAAACTTGATACATTTGGAAAATTCTCCATCTGCATCGTTAGCATAATGAGCATAATACTTTGCTAACTCAGTAAACTTCGAGGCATACTCACTAACAGTCTTGTTACCCTGCTTGAGTTCCAGAAACTCAATCTCCTTCTTGCCTCTGATATCCTCAGGAAAGTACCTCTTCAGAAAATCCCTCCTGAACACAGCCCAAGTTAACGCAATACCATCTTCTTCCATTTCAGTTCTAGTAGCAACCCACCAGTCATCAGCTTCCTCTACTAACATATGAGTTCCGTATCTCACCTTCAGCCCTTCAGCACAGTCAATTACTCTGAAGATCCTCTCGATCTCCTTCAACCACTTCTGAGCACCTTCGGGATCATGTGCACCCTTGAACAACGGAGGATTATTCCTCTGAAAATTCCCCAATTGTCGGTCAGCACCAATCACAGCTTCCTGCTGGTTCCCTCCGAGTACTCCAGCCAACATTCCCAATGCTTCAGCAAGAGCATCGTCGTTTCTTCCATTACCTCTTCCGGCCATTGTTCTGTAACATTACAAAACAACCTCATCAGTACACAAGTATCGACAATGTCATCTTACACTAGTCGCATACAAAAGGGATAATGACACAAGACAAGACCGACTATGCTCTGATACCACTTTTGTAACACCCCTTCTAAATAACCCGCGAATATATTAATTAAATCAGAGTAACATGGAAAACAGGGATGTCACAATTCAAGATAAATATAAAACCTCAAATTTACAGTTGTCATGCTTTACTGAAGGAATTATTATTATAAATATTTAAATCAACATCATGTTCTACACAACGGAAATATCTCAAAACCGGAATAACTTCACTTCGTAAGTATTCCCAACATAAATTAAACAATAGAAAATAAAACTCGCCATTCAAACGTTTCCCCCAGTGTTACAACCTATCAGAGCACGACACTGACACGCGGACTAAAATAACATAGCTCTAGAGTCATCCTCACCAACTCCTGAGCTGCTAACTTTAATCTGAAATCATTAAAGTAAGGGTGAGATTTCTCATAATTAACATGCATTATAAGTTTCTCGATCAACATTATATCACAAGCATATTATTTCACCCATTTTAGCATAAATTCAGATTCAACACACAGTTACAATCATACAAGTCATTATGCACAATTCAAGAATCAACCAAAGAATTGTAACACTGGAAGACATCCTAACATGTTACAATTCCATGAAAACATAAATGCATACACAATGCATGTGGTACCAACACGTGACCAAGTCACCATCACTGATCCATCACACTCGGATACAGTAACCATCGATTCGTCCATCACACTCGGACATGAATCCAGCCGAAGCAATCATCGATTCGTCCATCACACTCGGACATGAATCCAGCCTAACCACCCATCACTCTCGGGTATCGGTTAACGGCAATACAAGTCAAATTCCACACAATGGGAATTAACTTCACCAAAATAATGCATATGCATGTACATCACTAACATGCCATATCAATCAACGGAATATGATCACAACATAATTCCAAATAATGCCAAAACCAATATACCACAGGATCACATCTCAATCATAATGGATAGCAGGCACAACACATGAGTATCAATTCTCATTCACCAAATCAGAACACTTCACAACGATTCTACATCATTCTCAAAATACCAGGATTTACCAAAAATTGGAAATTCGACTCTTTTTAAAATAATTTTTCATAAAATAATATTTTTCTTATTTTATAAGATAGAGTATTTAATTTAAGAAATAACGTCCAAAACGGCACTCAAAACGGACTTACGGTTTGAAAGTTATGAATTTTCAAGTTTAGTATTTTTTTTCAAAAAGTTACAGCTGAACCCGGTTCCTACATATACAGGAACCGGTTCCTGCGAAGTTCAGAAAACACCCATTCTGGAAAATGTACTGGAACCCGGTTCCTACCTATACAGGAACCGGTTCCTGAGTTGAAAAAGTCAATTTCTTCGCAAATTTACACTGGGAACTCGGTTCCTCCCCACTGGGAACCGGTTCCTGCGACCTGAAAAGTCAAAAACTGCTATTTGACAGCATTTATTCATTCCAAATCCCATCCAATTCATACCCATACGAATCCAACTCACAGAATTGCCAAAACAAGTTATAGTACATGATTCTAATGAGATTACAACACACCATAACATCATACAATTTCCTCATAACCTCAAATTGAATCAAAACATAATTTCATGGGATTGGGGTTTGAATTTCATAAATCCTAAATTGGGATTCCTAACATGTCTAATCAATTCTATTGATCCCAAAATCTATAAGGCATATTAAATAATCGAAATCACCCCTTACCTCGCGATGATCCTTCGAATTCACGGCGTTTGGCTTTTTCCTCCATTCTCTTCTCTTCTCCAATTTCACGTACACTGAGTTTTTCCAAAACCATTCTTTTCCTTTTCCTTTTTATTCTTCTTTTCTTTTCCTTTTATTATTTGCCAAATAATAATAATAATTAGTAATTATTTTAATAGAGCTTTTTACTTCACACACCTCTAATTCAACTTTACACCCCCCAGTCTTCCTTTTTAATTCCATAATTAATTCATTCATTTAATCCAAAATATTATTAATTAAGCCTTTACTTAATTTAATAATTAAATTCCTAATTATTTAACACATGAATTAATTTTGGGTGTCACATGTTTTCCCTAAGCCATCTCAGATGACGCCTAAGTGCTTTTAACTCCCAATTTTTTGTTGCTTTCTATTTTAAATAAGAGACAATAAGTAAATGATATAGCTTAATGAAACTTTGATTTTTCATTAACAAATGAACGATTACATAATAAAAAAACACTATGCATATTATTTAGTTGTCCCCCAGAACTCGGTAACGACTTGTGGTTCTGCACCCGCGTCCTCGCCTATCTCGTGGTGTATTTCGTCAATTTTCCTATTGCGGTTGGATCGATGACCCAGCGAAGTCAATGTATTCAGGATCTATGAAATCTGTCAGATCACCATATCTGGAAGATCTACTTTGGTATAGTCGGTTACCTATGCCCTCAAAGTTTGGTTGTCTTGGTGCGGGGTGGGGTTCCATGGATGGTCTATTGCATCGGTGGTCTGAGTAAGGGGAGTAAAAAGGAAATGAATCTTGGGGTGTTTGGTATTGCGATTTTTGGGTGATATGGTGATGTGGTGGTTGATGGCAAGTTAGGTCGGTTGGGTCATATTCTTCAGAAAAACCTAAATTTGGGCTAAGGTGAGATGATGAGGGGTCCACATCTGGATGTTCAGAAGACTGGAATTGTGTGTGAGGCATGTGAGTGTATTGGTATTGAGATTGAGATTGGGGTTGGGTGTGGGGCATATATGTGTATTGGTATTGAGGTGGTGATTGTGGTTGGGTGTTTGCGGATTTGTATCGTCGTGGTGTTTGGTGGAAGGTTGATGTGCATTGGGTTTGTTGTTGGGGATTTGAGGTTTATGCCCATTATGTTCGTGGGTCGATCAAATACATTGGGTGAGACACGTGCATTTCTGGGTTAGTAACCGATTTGTACCAATCAAAATATTGATTTGTGTGTTGTATATTATTCTGGTTGAAGAAAACAGGGAATTGTAAGACATATTGGTGACGCCTATGCCACATCTTACACCATTATGGAGCAAATTTTTTCCAATTAGTAAGACTCTATTGAGCATCGATCCTTTTGATATGACAGAGTGACAAATAAGTTGGATTACATGGTATCTCTTGATGCATTCTGAACTGCATCTTGACACTGTCGTTGTGGTGCATCTCCACAATGTTGAATTGTATGATTGAAGTCTTTGCAGTCCAAATTATTGCATCCTCGGGATTAGATTCATGGTCCAAATCCAAATATGGTCTCCAGATAAACTGTAGATAAAAATTAACAAGAATAATGAAAACGTAAAAAATAAATAATTTAAAAGTAGAAAAGTTCAAAGGTGCCACGTACATCATCCGTGTCAAGGTGATCTAATAGATTATGATATAGAGCGATATTGAATCTTGGATTCTTGCCGTAATCCATACCTGTTACACAGTACCTAAAGGAATAAAAAAATAGTTAATTTTATACATTTATTTGGCAAAAGGATGAATAATAAATTATTTAAGTTCATGACTTACTTCGTTACGTATGGGAAAATGAATGCATTATTGTTGATGAGGTTTAGGAACTTCATTCTCCACCAATCCCATGTTTGGAATAAAAAAACGCATCCATAAAAAGTACATTTGTCTTTTGTTGCGTTTTTACACAAAAACTGTATAGATGAGCTAAAACAGCAGAACCCCAACTATACTTTCTTCTTTTTTCGAATTTCCTAAGCAAACATAAATACATAAAATTTACACTATTCCTTGTACTTTCGGGAAATAACAAACTTTCAAATAGTATCATCATATAATTTCTAACTTTAATTATTCTTGCTAGCTCAGACGAATTTTCATTCAACTCAAGAGTCGCATAATGTTTTTTAAGTTCGAGAGAAGATTGTATGCGAGTTATAAAAAAGTTTCACATGTTAAACTCTGTCGATTTTAAGGTAGATCGGTAAATCCAGAAAGGTACAAGCTCAAGTGTGTTCACCCAAATTGTATGTTCAGGCTCACTGCATCATACAAGTTGAGAGGTGATTGTTAGGTGATAGGTTCTATGTCCAACCACACATGCGTTAATTCTACTCAATCACAAGATCATCGTAAACTAAATTATGATCTAATATGTCAAGAAATCCTACCTCTCGTCAGCAATGATCCTTCATTGAAGGTGAAAACTATAATCTCTCACATCACTATAATATACAATTATAATTCGTCATACAGAAAGGTGTGGTTATCAAAGACCAAGGCGATTGAAAAGGTATATGGAAACTGGGAGGTGTCATACAAAGAACTACATCGCTACCTGCATGCACTTCAGACGTATTCTCCTGGAACTGTTTATATTATGGAAACATTACCGACGTATGCCCCAGATGGTACTTCTGTCAACAAAAATGGAATATTCAGTCGACTGTTCTAGACTTTTCAACCTTGCATCACAGGGTTTGCGTCTTGCAGACCTATAATTCAAATAGATGGTGTTAGAACAAGATTAGTTCTGATCTATCTCAGAGTTTTGATGATAACAATAAATTATATTTTAGATAATTTATACTCTGATGAACATATTTGAATGTTTCAGACAATGTTCTGACAAGAAGCACTCTGAAGTGCTAAGCTAAAAATTATGAAGAAGTTCTTTAATGAAAGAACCTTTTTGTTCTAAGTGCATCTGTTGACTCTGGTAAGACAATTTATTTAAATATATCTTCTAACATTTAGCAGGTTTCCTTGCTCAGAAGATTACTTGAAAGCAAGCGCTAATCAAGTTCTTAGCAAGCAAAGCACTGCCTAGAAGATAAAGTAAAACATGTTCTGAAATCAAGACGTTGAAGCATGTTCTGAAACAAACGTTAAAGCCAACTTGTCTTGTCAAGCGTAGGAAACATGTTCTTACAAGTTGTCGTTTGCTCATTAATGCAAAGACGGCTGCAAGCACTCAAGTGTCTAAAGCTAGTTTCTTGGAAAATGGAATAGTGCAAGGAAACACACAAGCATTTAATGCTCTCCACTTTTCTGAAGGCAGCAATAGTCATTTTCTTCTTACTATAAGTAGAAGGACATTTATTGCAAGCCAACTAACCAATCATATTTCAAAAAGAAGCAAGAAACTACGTGAAATATTTTGGGCTCACAAACTCTTTGTTCATACACTTTGTGCAATTTATTCTAAGTGAAAAATCACAGTTGTGATATAGCTTGATTAGAAGCAAATTTTATTTCACTATCTGTAAAGATTAAACTCTTGTAATTGTTCCTTGAGAGACCAAGTTTGGTCAGATTTCTCAAGCAGACTAGGACTAGATTTAAGTCTTAGTGGTGTTAGTCACTTGTAAGATTACTTGTGCATTGTTAGTTACAACAGTTGTTGTGTGTTTGTAATCAGTTGATTATAGTGGATTAAGTCCTTGTTGAGAAAGGCGAAATCACTTTGACGGGTGGACTGGAGTAGTTTGAGTTTAAACGAACTAGGATAAAAATAACCTTGTCATTCCATTATTGTTGAGCTTTGTTTTGAAAAGAAAAAGATTCACTTATTAAACCCCCCTCCCCCTTATAAGTGTTTTCTTACCCCTTCAATTGGTATCAGAGCCTGAATCTGAGCACAACACTTAACCGTGTCAGGAAAAGATCCAGAAGAAAACACAATGGCTACTGAACAAAACAACAATAGTTACAACAAACCTCCTGTTTTTGATGGAGAAAATTTTGAGTACTGGAAAGACATACTAGAAAGTTTCTTTCTAGGTCATGATAGTGATCTATGGGATATAGTTTTGGATGGTTACGCACATCCTACTGACTCAGAAGGAAATAAAGTTGACAGAAAAAATATGGATAGACTACAAAAAGCTGAATTTAAAAATCATCATAGAGCTAGAAATATTTTTCTAAATGCTATCTCTAAAGTTGAATATGAAAAAATCACTAATAGAGATACAGCGCATGATATGTTTGAGTCTCTTAAAATGACTCATGAAGGAAACACTCAAGTTAAGGAGTCTAAAGCTCTGGATTTAGTTCAGAAGTATGAAGCCTTCAAAGTTGAAGAAAGTGAGTCTATAGAAGCAATGTTCTCTAGGTTTCAAACTCTGATCGCTGGTCTAAGAGTTTTGAACAAGGGATATACTAAAGCAGGTCATGTTAAAAAGATCATCAGAAGCTTACCCAGAAGATGGGCACCAATGGTCACTGCTTTCAAAGTTTCAAAGGATCTGAACAACGTGTCTCTGGAGGAACTCATCAACGCTCTCAGAAGTCATGAGATAGAAATTGATGAGCACGAGCCTATGAAGAAAGGTAAGTCTCTAGCCCTCAAATCAATTAAGAAATTTGATACTAACGCTTTTCAGGATGAAGAGGAAAACTATAAAGAATCAGCGTCAGAAGAAGACAAACTATCCTTTCTCTCCAGAAGGATTAGTCATCTGTGGAAGCACAGACAAAAGAAGTTCAGAAACTTCAAGAAGTCAGAAGATAAACCTGAATCTTCTGGACACAAAAAGTCAAACAGAAGAGAGATCATTTGTTATGAATGCAAAGAACCTGGTCACTACAAAAGTGATTGTCCAAAGCTTCAAAAAGAAAAACTGAAGAAAAGGTTTGGTAAGAAGAAAGGGATGATGGCAACCTGGGATGACTCAGACTCTTCTGAAGATGAATTTGGTTCTGAAGGTGAAAATGCCAACCTAGCTCTTATAGCTACCACAGCAGATGACTCAGAATGTGAGTCAGAACCAAGAGAGGTATTTTCTGAATTCACTAGAAATGAACTTGCTGTTAGTTTATCAGAACTTCTGGAAAACTATAGTAAACTCAAAATCAAATACAAGAAACTCAAGAAGAGTCTTGCATCTGATATTGAGAAACATGAAACAGAAAAATATGAACTCTTAGAAAATAATTTTAAACTTAAAGAAGAAATTCAAAATGTTCAAAAAACGTCTAGTTTAGAATCTGTGTCTAGTTCAAAAGATATTCTTAAAGAATATGACTATAGTTTTCAAACTTTCCTAGATAAAAGCATAGATAGAAGCAAAATGGCTTCAATAATCTATGGAGTTAGTGGGAAAAACAGAAGAGGAATTGGATATGAACCTGTTAGAACATAATTTAGTTCTACGGCCCAGCAAGAGTTTTGATGATAACAAACACACGATATAAAACATGTTGGTAAGGCGTTTTATACTAAACCAAAATTCAAACAGGATTTTGGAAACTCTAACAGTCATGGACCCAGAAAGATATGGGTACCAAAAGACAAAATCAACTATGTTGCAGGTATTTTTAACAGCAAGGTTGAAACTCCAGTATTAACACCTGGACTCTGGATGCTCTCTACACATGGAGGAAAGAAAGCGTATGTTCCAAGGCCTGGAATTTAAAAGATTCGCAGGTTTCAGAGGTAATCAGAAACAGAAGATTACTGGCTCTGAAATTTTTGAAACAGGAATGGAAATACAACATCAGAAGCTCTCTAAAAGTATCTCAGAAGTATCCAGAAGAGGATGTCACACTGTTTAAAGCACTTCTGTCAGAGCAAGCCAATAAGAGTCTTTACCACTTTTTGATTCCTGGCAAAAAGGGGGAGAATGGAGAATATTTTGTGTTGACTCATAATCAGAAGATCGTCAGGGAAGTATTTTATTTTATTTTCTTCATAGCTGAGTACTCTACTCAGGGGGAGCCTTCCTTTTAAATTTTTTGTTCTTTATTTTCCATCAAAATATACTAGTTTTTGTCATCATCAAAAAGGGGGAGATTGTTAGAACATAATTTAGTTCTACAGCCCAGCAAGAGTTTTGATGATAACAAACACATGATATAAAGAACAAATATGCTTGCTAATAATAAGTATCTTTACATGCAGAAGTTCTGATGTGAAAAAGATGTTCTAATGCAACTGGAAGATCTGCCAGAACATCATCAGAAGTTCTGATTATGCAAGCACAGAAGTTAAGTGGACCATGAAAGATTCAGCAGCATCAAATATGCATAACACGTTTATATGAAGAAGTTATGTTTGAACTTCTGAATGCACCAGTGCAGCAAAACAGAATATCTGATACTGTCTCTCAAGCGTTACAACTCCATCAATGCAAGATCATATGCAACGGCTACAAACAGACAAGAATCTCCTGTTTTGGAAAGCTCATTAAACGCGTGTTATGGACATACCAAAAGTATCTTCTTATGTCTCTATTGCAAAACCTATATAAAGAAGACCAGAAGAAGATTTCAGATGAGATGAACAACGACACAAAACGTGAAAAGTCAGTAAAGCTACAAACAGTCTTCATCTTCATCAATTCATTATTAAGTTGTGTAATACATCACAAGTTTGTGATACTGTTTATTTAGAAACACCTCTGTACACTTTTATATACAATTATCTGTTTAGTGAATTTCCTTGAGGAAACCGGGTTGTGGTTTCGGACTCAAGAAGGCTTTAGAAGTTGCTAAAGCAGTTGTAATATTCAGTTGAATATAGTGAATTAAGTCCTCGTTGGAGAGAGGCGAAATCACCTTGGCGGGTGGACTGGAGTAGTTTGAGGTCAAACGAACCAGGATAAAAATACAGTGTTGTCTGCATTTGATTTCCAGTTTTACAATTCAACCCCCCCTTCTTGTGTTTTTCTCTTCTTCAGAACCTCCCAAAGGGAAGGAGACATACATACCAAAACCTGTTTCTAAAATGACTTTCACTTACAAACCTCTGAATAAACAATTCAAGTTTGGACACTCACATGATATAAAATATACATCACATTCTGGAAACTCTTATGATAACCCAAAGTTCAAATAGAACTTTAAACACTCTAACCCAAAAGGACCCAAAAAGATATGGGTACCTAAGGATAAAATAATATTTGTTACAAATGTCCTTAACAGCTCAATTGAGACATCAGTCATGGTACCTGGACTTTGGGTGCTCACGACACATGACGGGAAAAAGGTCTATGTTCCAAAGCCTAGAACTTAAAGCTGGAGGAGACGTGAAGTTTGGAGGTAATCAGAAAGGGAAGATTATTGGTTCTGGAACCATTGGAAACGGTAACCTTCCTTCTATCTCTAATGTTTTATTAGTAGAAGGATTAACTCATAATCTATTGTCCATAAGTCAATTAAGTGACAATGGTTATAACATTATCTTCAATCAAAACTCCTGTAAAGCTGTAAGTCAAAAAGATGGATCAATCCTCTTTTCTGGCAAGAGAAAGAACAACATTTACAAAATTGATTTATCAGATCTTAAATCTCAGAACGTTAAATGCCTTTTGTATGTTAGCAATGAGCAATGGGTATGGCACATAATATTGGGACATGTCAGTCTTAGAAAAATCTCTTAACTAAATAAATTAAATTTAGTCAGGGGACTTCCTAATCTGAAGTACAACTCAGAAGCTCTGTGCGAAGCATGTCAAAAAGGAAAATTTTCAAAACCTTCCTTTAAATCCAAAAATGTTGTCTTTTCCTCTAAGCCATTAGAGTTACTTCATATTGATCTGTTTGGGCCAGTTAAAAATGCATCCATCAGAGGCAAGTATTATGGATTGGTCATTGTTGATGACTTCAGCAGATGGACATGGGTAAAGTTTTTAAAACACAAGGATGAGTCACATTCTGTGTTCATTGACTTCTGTACTCAAGTGCAAAATGAAAAAGATTTTAAAATCATAAAAGTAAGAAGTGATCATGGTGGTGAATTTGAAAATCATTATTTTGAAAAGTTTTTTAAAGAAAATGGTATTGTTCATAATTTTTCTTGTCCTAGAACTCCCCAGCAAAATGGAGTTGTGGAAAGAAAGAATAGAACATTACAAGAAATGGCCAGAACCATGATCAATGAAACTAATATGGCAAAGCACTTTTGGGCAGAAGCTGTGAACACAGTGTGTTACATTTAGAATAGAATCTCTATAAGACCTATTCTTGAAAAGACTCCCTATGAATTGTGGAAAAACAGAAAGCCCAACATTTCTTATTTCCATCCTTTTGGATGTACTTGTTTTATTCTGAACACCAAAGAAACTCTGAACAAGTTTGATTCTAAAGCACAAAAGTGTTTTCTGCTTGGATATTTTGAACGCTCAAGGCTATAGAGTATACAACACAGAAACTCTGATTGTTGAAGAATCAATCAAAGTCAGGTTTGATGATAAGCTTGGCCAGCAACAGCCAAAGAAAATTGATTTTTCTGTAGGTACAGAAGATCATCCGTCAAACTCTGAAACTTCGGAAGCAAAAGAAAACTTAGAAGCAAAGGAAGACTCAGCAAATCATCCTCTTGACAATGCTCTGGACAACCTCAGAATCTCTGATCAACCCACTCAGAAAAGGTTTCCTAGAATATCTTCATCTCACAAAGAAGACGTAATCATTGGAAGAAAAGAAGATCCCATCAGAACAAGATCCTCTCTCAGAATCAATGAAGAATCTTTGTTTGGTTTGGTTTCTCTGATTGAGCCAACTTCCATTGATGAAGCTCTGGAAGATAATGATTGGATCTTAGAAATGCAAGAAGAACTTAATCAATTCTCCAGAAATGATGTATGGAATCTAGTTCCAAGACCCAAAGGATTCAACGTTATAGGAACCAAATGGGTTTTCATAAACAAACTGAACGAGCAAGGAGAGGTGATCAGAAACAAAGCGCGACTGGTTGCACATGGTTATAGTCAACAAGAAGGAATTGATTATAATGAAACCTTTTCCCCAGTCGCCAGGTTAGAGTCTATAAGATTATTAATTTCTTTTGCTGTACAAAATAACATTTCATTATATCAAATGGATGTTAAAAGTGCATTTTTAAATGGCTATATTGAAGAAGAAATTTATGTCCATCAACCTCCTGGATTTAATGATTCAAAATATCCAGAACATGTTTTTAAATTAAAAAAGTCTTTATACGGTTTAAAACAAGCTCCCAGAGCTTGGTATGATCGTCTGAGTAATTTTATTTTAGAAAAAGATTTTACCAGAGGGAAAGTGGACACAACTCTTTTCAGAAAGACATTTAAAATGATATTTTAATTTGTCAAATTTATGTTGATGATATAATTTTTGGAACCTCTAATATCTCTGTTGGAAAAGAATTTGCTAAGACCATGCAGGAAGAATTTTAAATGAGCATGATGGGAGAATTGAAGTTCTTTCTTGGAATTCAAATCAACCAGACTCCAGAAGGTACTTTCATACATCAGACGAAGTATGTTAAAGAACTTCTGAAGAAATTTCAAATGTCAGAAAGAAAAGATGCCAAGACACCTATGCATCAAACCTGCATTCTGGGAAAAGATGAAGTAAGTATGAAGGTAGATCAGAAGCTCTATAGAGGTATGATTGGATCCCTTCTCTATTTGACGACATCTAGACCTGATATACTATTCAGCATGTGTTTGTGTGCTAGATTCCAATCAGATCCTAGAGAATCTCACTTAACAGTTGTTAAGAGAATTCTTAGGTATCTGAAAGGTACTACTAATCTGGGGTTGTGTTACAGAAGATCATAAGATTACAGACTAGTAGGTTATTGTGATGCTGACTTTGCTGGAGATAGAATTGAAAGAAAGAGCACCTCTGAAAGCTGTCAGTTTTTGGGTGATAATCTTATCTCGTGGTACAACAAGAAGCAAGCAACAATTGCACTTTCAACCACAGAAGTTGAGTATATATCTGCTGCTGGATATAGTTCTCAGATGATTTGGGTGAAAAGTTAACTAGAAGATTTCAATCTTTATGAAAGTAAGATTCCTATCTTCTGTGACAATACTTCTGCTATTTGTCTTTCTAAGAATCCAATTTTACATTCTAAAGCCAAACATATTGAAATTAAATATCATTTTATAAGGGACTATATTCATAAGGGAATTTTAAACTTAATTTTTGTAAAAACAGACCATCAATGGGCTGACATTTTTACCAAACCCCTTTCAGAAGATAGATTTAATTTCATTTTGAAAAATATTTGTATGGAATTATGTCCTGAATAAAATAATATTTATCTTCTATTTTTGACTTCAGAATATTCTGAAATGAATGCTCTGATTAACAACTCTTCAGAAGTTAGAAGAGAAGTTGCTTCAGAAGCTATATGAAAAGTTCTGAAATGTTCTAACGCTTCATTTCTAAGTATAGTTAAGAAATTCATTAGAACAAACAGTTGTTACATGCATCCTTCAGGAGATGAACACGTGGTGTGTTTCTGAAAGGTCACGCGTGCAAAAGCTACTGATGACGTTCTAGATAACTGATTTTCCATAACCTCACGTTTTCCCTAATTTATAGAAAAATCATTAAATGCACGTAATGATGAGATTCGTTTTAGATTTGTTTTAAATTCTTTAAAAAAAATTAATTTTATTTCTAAACCTATTTCTGAAACCGTTGCATATAAATACTTTTTGAAAAACCATTTTTCATTATGTACAGTCTCTTTCAAACTCAACCGTTTATGTACTTTTTCTCTAAAACCCTTTTCTTCAATCTCTCATCTCTAAGAACTTAAATGGCTTCTTCTTCTACCCACTCTGAGCAATACATAGTGCCTGAAAGAACAACTCTCATTCCTGTAGACAGTTTGGAAGTTTTAAGTGAGTTAATGGTAGATTTTGAGAATTTAAGAGAAAATGGTTTTGACTTGTTCCCTGCTGTTAAGTTTCAAGGTTGGGAGAACTTTTTTGATCGTCTCTGTGATACGGTGGCCAGAACCGGGACTGTTTTACGAATGCTGGTTTGCGTTTTGTGTTTGCAAAATGTCGCGGTAAGCAAGAGTCGCCACCGACTTTTATTTTATCCAACAGGAAAGGAAAAAAGCACATAAAAATTCCTTTTTCGAGATGTTCTGAGTACGGGGGGTAGATTATAGAAAGGGAAGGTATTAACACCCTTTTTATCCGTAGTTATCTACGGGCTCTTGGGTACTTGCTCATCATTTTCAAAATTGCTTCTTTGTGTTTGTGTGATTTGAAAAGTTTTTGTTTTGACTTCGATTTAACCCTTGCTTCTGTCTTCAAGAGTGTTATGAAGTGTTTTTGAAAACTTTGTTTGAAAAGGAGTGTAAGTGTGAAAAAGTTTATTTGGATTGAGCAAGTACTTAAGAACTAATCTACCTACTCGGAAAAAGAATTGTTCTATGTTCGTTTCCTTTAGACAGCGCTATCCTACTATTAGTGAGTAGGTAGCACCGTCGTTGGAGTTTTGAGGGTCAATTCGAAAGGGACGTACCGTCACTAAAGCAATGTTAGGACGTCTTAGTAATAACCCTAATGCCCTAGATCAATTATCTGAGGTAACAACATCCGAGGCAACCATTCCGAGGCAACTTTGATCTTTGAGACAAAAGGGCGACCACTAAAGCATCCTATACCCAATGATTGTTTACCGAAGGCAACCGAAGTGGGAGTGTACCCTAGGAGTGCGCATGTGCGAGTGATTCAATTTCAAGTTATTATCTTTGCACGTTTAGGGTTAGCTAACCGTTTTAAAGTTAATCATACATTGTTGTCATGCATCCCTATATCATACATCTAACAATTAATGGTTTGCGAAAATTAACGGGCGGAAAATAAGCTACGCTATTACAAGGCTTCGGGTATTTACATAGCCAAAAACAAACCCGTAAAACATAGCGATAAATGAAAATAAAAGATCCTAATTAAGTTATTACAACTTGTGAGCAATTACATTAATAGGGTAAAAATAAATGATAAAGCGCGCGCGAGGATATTAAGATCGGGAGAGAACTAGGGTTTTGACCCCTTCTAACCTAATCGAAAGAAAAATTGTTTTTTAATTATTTTTAAGAAAAGAATTAGGTTTTAAAAATTAAATACACAATTAATTAGCTAATTAAATTAATTAATGAAAATAAATAAATGGCCTATTTTTGTGTTTTTGGTTATTTTAAGAAAAAAAGAAAATATAATTAAGTTAAAACCCTAATTGTTCTACTTAATTTTAATTATTTACAAAATAATTAAAGTTACCTAAAATTAAATAACCTAATTAATTAATATTTGTATAAAAAATAAACCTAATTCTAATTGGATGAAAAAACATTTTTTGTGATTTTTTGATAAAAGAAAATAATTAATTTGTTAGTAAAAATAAATAAGTAAATTTAATTGAGAAAAATAAAAGAATAGAGAAAAGAAAGTTGGGCCTGCAAGAGTAATATGGGGGTGCATTGCTAGCAATCTGGGCCCAAGAAATAAAGGTCCACGTTGACCTTCTGAGATCCCATCCATTGCATTGACCAGGTGTATCATGGTCCTTCAAATGATGGCCATCCGATCTGGATGATTGGACACTTGGCTGGCTAGATCATGGTAGACTATGGTGGTCCTTGGCCTTGTGAGCGCGCTGGATCACTGAAAGAAAAATATTATGAAAGAATTGGGGGACCTGGGATTCGAACTCAGGCCCCAAGGCACTTTCCAAGTGTTCCACTACCAACTTGGCTAGCTGTTTCATTTGTATGTAAAATAATAATAATAGATAATATGCAAATAAATGGAGTTAGTGGAGAATAATAAAAACGTGCGCCAGAATTCAAATGACCCAGTAGAAGGGTGCCACGCAGGTCATCCCCAACCTTGCTCCGTTGGTAAAAGTTAAAAACTTGTACCTACGGACAAGCCTCCGTCGCTACATCCCTGCAATTTCTCAAAATCAAGCATAAGCAAGATAAATAACTTTTAAGGCCATGAATCAACTCGTTTGGACCTTCTGAGCATGATGGTACCCTTCATGGGGGCTAATTTTGCCTGCACATAAAAACCCTAAAACGAAACCACAAACCCTAACAGTGATAATTCTTGACTCAATCCACAAAAATGCAATTGGATGATATGGATAGCTTGCAAATGTTCCAATGATCAAGAATATATAATTATTTTGTGCTATAAGTGACAGAATGATGCAATTCGAACTCAAGAAAGAACCAAGGTCGTGGATGACTTACAGTGGTATTTGGCAATGGAAACTCCTTGTTCTTGATTGGTTTCGCTTGCTTGTGATCCCAGGAAGTGATTGGGATGGTTAGAAGGTCTTGAGGATGCCTGGAAATATGAAATCGTGTCTGCACTTTTTTGTGTTTTTCTCAAGTTTTGTTCTTGTTCTTGCGCCTCTCTCTAGCCTTGTTTCAGGTCTGCCAATGTTCCTTATGTATTGAGGAATGAATTAGGGTTGAAAAAGTGTGCTCAATCTTTATCAATCATGGCTTTTGATTTTGATTTGATTCCTTTGAATATCTTTCCAAAAATAGGCCAAATTCAATCTTTTTGTGCACACTAAGACTTTACACGAATTCAATCTCATGCTAGCTGGATATAGGACCTGAAACATGTGCAAAATCTTGAGATTTCAATGTTTTGGATTTTCTCATGATTTGTTTTGATTAAAATTGATTTAATTCAAATCAAAATCAAAATAAATAATAAAAACAATATAATGACAAGTGGCAAGGGCTAGTGGACCATGCTACCAACTCAAAACAAGTGCAAAAAGTTAGGCCCATTTAGCAAAAAATGCAATTTTAGGCATAGTTGACTTTTGACAATTTTGCAAAAAGGGTCAACTTCACCAATGCATAACTTCCTCAATTTTGACTCTTAGAAGGTGTTCTTTGACTTTTTAGAAAGATTCAGATGTCCTCTAAGCAACCCTTTTGGTCCCATGTCAATTTGGTATTCCATGTACATGTATGAAGCTTTGACAAAAAAGGTGTTTTTGTTTACTTTTCAAAATAACCTATAATGTCCTAATTCATAACTTCTTGTGAGTGCATATTTTGAACTATGGAGCTGAAATGGATTGTAGAGAATTGCATCCTCTTCAAAATGAGGTTTGGATGGGTCATTTCTCATAAAGTATGAGAAAGTTATGCTTGGTCAAAGTTGAGTTGACTTTTCCTACAAAACCCTAATTTAGCAACTTTTGGGTTTGGATGAATTGTTCGCAATCTTTGATGAATCATGATCAACCCTTGATCAAATAATTAATAATACTTCAAAATGAGGATGTTTACCAAAAATCTTGAAGTTTGACTGTATGTGGGCCACAGTTGACTTTTGCCCTAACATATTCGATTTTCAGGCCTTTGAGCAATTGACTGAGCAAACTTCCTCTACAAGGCTTGAAACTTGACATGGATGATCTTGAGAACATATTAGGACAATGGTGAGAATTTGGGATCCCTTGGACTCAAGTATCTTGATGCAACATGAAACCCTAATTTGAGGTAGACTGCCTTAAGAGAGAGCTTGTTTGGTCAACCCTTGGACTTCCTTGAGCAACTTGAGAATCTTTCTTGAAATGTTTTGAGAAATATGGGAGGGGAAATTTTGGGGTACAACAGCTTCCCCTGTTTATTCTTCTTAAACCTGAAGATGTAGATTGGCTTTTCTGCCTTTCGTGATCTGAAGGTGGAAGATGATTGAACACTAGAGTGCCCAGAAATTTGCACTCGCATGAAGTACTATTTGTCTTATGATGTCGGGAATGGGCTTACAGATGCCATTTGGAGATTGATGACGGGAGATGGGATTAAAGATGCCATCCGAAGGAGTGTCGATCACATAAGAGATTCCTTAGCGAGAGCTTGTGTACCTGTTGTTGAGGAAGATTCTGCTGGGGAATGATGTTCTTTGTCTTGGGAGAAATAGAATTTTAGGAGCTTCGGTCGTCCGTTATTATACTGGGGAATCATCTCCATTTTGAGAAAATTTAAATTTTAGGAACTTCGGTCGTCCGTTATTCTACTGAGGAATCGTCTCTTAGCTGAAGAGATGAGAATGAACTACTATTTGGCTGTCATCCAGGCTTCATAGTGATAAGGCCGACTGCTATCGGGTCGTAATCCAGGATTTACAATGACTTTACTGAGGAGATGAGATCAAACTTGCTATCCGGTCGTAATCCAGGCTTCGCAATTTCTCAATTCTTATCTGGTCGTAATCCAGGCTTTAGAAGGAATTCAGTTGTTATCCGGTCGCATCCGGGCTTCAACTTGAATTTAGGGCACACTAATATCCAGTCGATCTCCGGGCTTCTTAGTAATTGTCCAGGTAAACTTCTATTTGGTCGAAATCCAAGCTTCACAGTGTCTTGTACTCTTATCTGGTCGTAATCCAGGCTTCAGTCCTTTTATCGTTATCTGGTCGTAATCCAGGCTTCACGATGCTTTGTACCATTATCTGGTCTAATCCAGGCTTCATGGTGTCCTGTACTGCTATCTGGTCGTAATCCAGGCTTCACAATACCTTACTTCTTATCTGGTCGAAATCTAGGCTTTAGAAGAAATCAAGTGGTTATTCGATCGCACCCGGGCTTCCCTTTGACTGTTGGGCCTACTAATATCCGGTCGAATTCGTGCTTCATAGTAATTGGCTGGGTAAACTGCTATTTGGTCGTAATCCAAGCTTCACAGTGTCCCTCATTGTTATCTGGTAGTAATCCAGGCTTCAGTGTTCTCTACCGCTATCTGGTCGTAATCTAGGCTTCACGATGTACTATACCATTATCTGGTCGAATCTAGGCTTCATGGGGAAATCAAGGTATTATCCAGTCGAATCCGGGCTTCATAACTTGTATTAAAGATATACCACTATCTAGTCGTAATCCAGGCTTCGTAGTACTCTTGGCTGTTATCTGGTCATAATCCAGGCTTCACAGAAACTTGTATTGCTATCTGGTCGTAATCCAGGCTTCACAATACCTTGTTGAGCTGTTATCCGGTCGTAATCCGGGCTTCACGGCTTGTGTTTATGATATACCACTATCTGGTCGAATCCAGGCTTCATGGTGCTTGTTGAGCTACTATCCGGTCGTAATCCGGGCTTCACGGCTTGTGTTTACGATATACCACTATCTGGTCGAATCCAGGCTTCATGGTACTTGTTGAGCTGCTATCCGGTCATAATCCGGGCTTCACGGCTTGTTGGGGATTAAACTATTATCCGGTCGAATCCGGGCTTCATAGCTTGTTTTTAAGAGATACCACTATCTGGTCGTAATCCAGGCTTCGCGATATTCTGATACTGTTATCCGGTCATTCTCCGGGCTTCACAATATGAGGGAGAAATCAAGATATTATCCGGTCGTACCCGGGCTTCATAGCTTGAACTTTCTGAGAATTTGATTATATTTTTCTTGAAAGGTAAAGGTTAGCTGTATGTAATGCATGATGTGTATCAGGAAATGATGTTCTCAAAATAAATGAGATTATGTTGTATGATGCGTATGCACATGTCATGATGTATGGATATGCAATGTTTTTATGATGTTCTCTAGCTGGGGAAAATAGATCCCGGATTGCTGCTGGAGAGTGAAAGAGTTTCGCTCGCTGGGGATAACGACCGAAGATGATCGGGAGAATAATCCTGCTGAAGAAAATATTGGTGAGAGAATGACTCTGTGGGGAAGAGATGCTCTGCTGAGGATTTACTGATTTGGGAGAAATACCCTCGGCTGTGGATGAATTATCGTTGATGATAAACTCTCTTGGGTATGAATTTCCTGTTTGTGGAAGAAATAAACTCCACTGAGGATGGTCTTCTAGATTCTACTGGGGATAATCTTCCAGACTCCACTGGGGATAATCTTCCAGACTCCACTGGGGATAATCTTCCAGTGCTGGTGATAGATAAACTCTGCTTGGGAAGAATCTTACTGACTCATTCGCGATTATAAACCTCAGCTGGGGAGAGTTGATAATACTGTATTCTGGTATTTTCTACTCTGCGGGGAGTGAATGTACCTTCAGTCATATTCTCCAACTAGGTCTATCCCTGTACCTGGTGAATAGAGCAACTATAAGGCTCGGACATTTCTTGTTTCCCTCTGTTTCTGGAATTACGAGTAATCGTCTTTTGTTTCACATGTAAATATTTATGAGCAGCAATTATTGTCAAATGCATATATCAAAAATGAACATTAGATGTTCTTGCAAAAAAAATAGAAAAAGAAAAACAATTTGAAATTTCTTTGTGAAAATGAATTGTATTAATTTTGATGTTGGGCCTGTAAATAGGCGATTTTGTACAAGAGGATGACGTCCTAGTAAGAGAACACCGCTGAAATGATAGAGTTTATACAATTTGTGTAAATCAAAGAATAACAGCTATGTGAACAATCCCACTGGGTTCCAACTCTGCTATTGCCTTTATGTCTTCGAGCATCTCATCACTTTGCTGCTTGGTTGAAGGTAGGTCAGATTGATCGGCGTCGTCCGAGCTTGATAGTCGATACCGAAGTCTAGTTGTAAGATAATCCAATGAGACATAGTGTTACGCCTTGATCCCTAATTTTTGCCTAGACCTCCCTTTCGGGTTTTCAGTCCACCGGTGTTGTCCCCCAAAATTTGCCCTCGCATTTTTCCACAAGAAATCACAGCTTCAGGCGTTTCCTGATTTTTCAGATTTGGCTCAAGAATCGGTCAAACAGACTTTTCTCGTCAGTCGGACACAATTAGGGTTTTATTGATTTTCAGGGCTCTAGAATGTTTCAAACAATTGGCTTAGGGTTTTGGTTGATTTTGGCTCAACTTTGATCAAGCGAACGTTCTTTGGCATTTAATCAGGAATTAGGGTTTTTGTGGGCACGTTCTCAGAAGGATTTAAATTCTATGATGCTTTGCAAGTTATTCCGAGATTTGGTTTGAATTCGCATTGTTTGACTTAATCAGTAAAATAATGCATTTGGATTGAATTCGCGTTTGTTTGATTGAACCAGTCAAAGGATACATTCAGTTTGGATTTGCAGTGTTTGGTAAAAAATCAGTAAAAAGGGGAATGCGTCTGATCAGTTATTGTGTTTGACTGTGCTTTGCTTTGGATGTTGGAAGCGCCAAGTTTATTATTTTGATCAACGCTGAATCAATGTTTAGTTAATTATTTATTATTCTAAGGATTAAATAGCTGGAATTTAATTTTCAGTTATTTTAATTTAAAGAACTATAAATAATAAATAAATAATTGAAAAAGGAGGAAAAAGAATTAATTGGATAATAAAAACTTTTTTTTATTTTTAAATTATTCGTACAATTATTGTTTACAATTGATTTACAACAATGATTTTACAAGTAATTTAAACCTAAATAAAACTATCCTAAACATTTTTTCTAATCTTCATTTCTTCATCTGCCATCCCTTGCTCCAGTGCTCCATTCAATTTTTTATCTGCAAATGAAAAAAAGGAAAATCAATAGCAGATAAATAAATAAAGGAGACAGATAAAATTACAGTTCATCATTAAGGGCCACTGATTGGGATCAGTTAACCCTCTCTGCAAATCACGGGATTTCTCCCGGTTCAGAACTGGCGACTCTGCTGGGGAGTACTACTCAAAGTGGGGTTACCTTAGGGTTTAGATCACCTTTGTTTTCAATTGATTGCTTTGTTTGCTTTTACATTTGTGGGCTTTGTATCGGAGTTTCATAGATCCTAACCCGGATCTGGGGAATACCCTTTTAGGTAGCATAATCTGTGAGGGACCTGTCCGGCGTATACCGACATGGGTGAAGCAGTGGCTACGTTGGTGTGGCGCCTTGGTCTGTACCGATATCCCTCATGTTGAAACGGGGAGAATATGGGTCTTCCAAGGAGTCATTAAGCACCAACCGACCTTAGAATCCTAAATTGACCCAACTTGGCCATTAGAACAGTAGCAGTATGCTACACTCATTGAGGCTAAACTCTCGCGATGGTTCCGGCCGCAAGAAAAGATAGCGATGCTGGAGTTATGACCGATTGAGGGTAGCCAATGATTTGAGATCCTCTAGAACCCGATTACTTTTGATAGGACAGGTTTTAACCAACGAAACTGAAAGAGGGTAGTACCTGAACCCCATGCAAGCCTAAACCTAAGGACTTGTTTGCTTTGTGTAAATATGTTTGCCTGTATATACACTTACTTGCTTGTGCATACATGTACATAAACATCATGACATCATACCATAGCATTTTCAATAACCATTTCAAGGATCTCGAGGGTTCTTTTGATGCAGGGTTACGTTGAACGAGACGTCTACCAAGGGGCAAGAGGTTTCTCCTCTAAACAAATACCAATCAAAGATCAAGTGCAACAACTTGAATCAGTGGCTATGACCCACTCGACATGGTGAGCTTGATTCTAGTGGAAAGACATCCACCGATACAAAAGTTCTCCAAACAAAGATCAAGTACAACAACTTGAATCAGTGGCTATGACCCACTCGACATGGTGAGCTTGATTCTAGTGGAAAGACATCCACCGGTGCAAAGATCTCCAATCCAAGAGCAAAGTTCAACCTCTAACATTCTCTTGTGTTTACCCCAAGAGATCCTTGAAAACATTGCATATAGATCACACATATCATTGCATAACAGGTTTCTCCCATACATGTCTTCTTATCTTCTTACTGTTTATTTCAGTAAGATGGATATGGAACAAACGGTGAAAGATCTCCAGGCTCAAAATACTCAATTCCAACAAATGCTGCTGGCTATGGGGAAAGGGCAAGAGGATCTGACAGCTCTCCTTCTCAAAGACAAGAAGAAGAAGTCCAAGAAGGCGGCCCGCATCCTGAACTTGAGGAGAAGGCCTAAGACCCAAGACCTTGCAACTCCATCCAACACAGTAGTTAGTCTTGAAGAAGACCACGATGTGGAGATTGATGAAGCTGAAGATGACTACTCTGAGGAACAATATCCTCTCACTGATGACAAGTACAAAGAGTTGGAGGATCGCCTCAATGCTATGGAGATCCAACAAATACCTGGCTTGGATTTAGGAGACATGGGTTTGGTTCCTGGATTGGTCATCCCTCCAAAGTTCAAAGTCCCTACTTTCGCTCTGTACGATGGAGTCTCTTGCCCTAAGATGCATCTAAGGTCTTATGTTCGCAAGATTCAACCATACTCAGCTGATAAGAGGCTTTGGATCCATTTCTTCCAAGAAAGTTTGGTAGAGGCTCAACTCGAATGGTTCTATCAATTGGAGAGTTCTCGTATCCATACATGGGAAGATCTAGCCAGGGCTTTTTACGAACAGTATCAGTACAATGCTGATCTTGCACCGACTCGTGTGCAGTTGCAGAACATGACCATGGGGGCCGACGAGAACTTCAAGGGATATGCCCAAAAGTGGAGAGATTTGGCTGGTAGGGTGCAACCTCCTTTAACTGACAGAGAGCTGATTGACATCTTCATGGGAACTTTGACAGGGCCTTTCTTCAAGCACTTAATTGGAAGCTCCTCAGCCGGGTTCACCGAGCTAATACTGACCGGCGAAAGGGTCGAAGCTGGCATCAAAAGTGGAAAGATCCAAGGAGCTACAACCTCCGATACTCAGATAATTCCCTACAACGGAAAGAAAGAGTCCAATGCTGCGAACAGTCAAAAGGGTCGTCATGACCAACATGTAGGGGCAGTCGTGATCTCTAACCCTACACTTGCTCAGCAAAGACAGGGGCATCAGCATAAGGAGGTCGCACCTAAGAGGCAGTTCACCAAGATCAACATGTCACTGTCTCAGGCACTGCAACACTTGTTGGAAAGGGACATGATTACATTGAGGGCTCCTCTCCGGAACCCAAATACTTCTGCTCTAACCTATCATCCCAATAAAAGGTGTGCATACCACTCTGATAGCCCGGGGCATGACACGGACAACTGTTGGCCTCTGAAGAACAAGATCCAAGACATGATCGATGCCAAGGAGATTGAGTTTGGTCCCCCAGAAACCCTAGCATGATCACTCCTCCTATGCCAGCTCATTGAGATTGTGATTGTTTCATTCTGAATTTTCAAAGTTGTAATCTTTTGTCATTCAAACAATTATCTTTTAATGTTAAACTCTGTTTCATTAATGCATTGCATATGTTTGTCTTGAATTCATCCATTCGTTTCACTACTCTTATGCTTTCTTTATGATATTTAACTCTGGATAAAAAGCTGCAAGCCTTTAGAGGGAGGATGACGAAAACAATACCATAATCTCATACAGTATGCTTTTGAACAGACCTTGCTGATGATGTACAGGCATTTCTTTCAATTCCCAAACACTGGAGTTATAAGGAAGATAATCCCTAGTCAACCCCTTCGAGCCAAAGAAGTAGGAGTTTTCTGTTCTAAAACGATCAAAACCTTTGATATAAACCCGGGGCAGGGTAGTATCTCAGTTAATTCAAGAGAAACGCGCATTGAAGTTGCAAACTCTCAGTTCGTAACACAACGAACGACGTCGAAAAAGAAAGCATTCCTTTGGAATCAAAAAGACAAGGGTGGTTCCCTATCACATAGGCAGTCAATCTCGCAAAAAGAGAAAAGCCCACCAAGCCAAAACCTATAAAGGAGGCTTAAGAAAGCTGGGGCATCCCGCTGACTGTAATCTCGAAAAACGGGAACAGTCAGGCAAAAGTTAGGGATAACAAATAAAAATCAAAATAGTGAGGTCATTACAAAATCCTCAACAACATGAAAAATGTTGAAAAAGAAAAAAAGGAGATGATGACTGTCTCCCCAAATTCAACTGGTGAACCATCGCCCAAAAGTCGTTCCAAACTCAAGACAGAGTGTGACGCACAATTAACTGAGCTTAGGTATGAAGAACGTCACGAAGAGCGGGTGGGTACAAATATACTTTGAGCCTTTATCCTTTGTTTCTTAAACCGTGAACCAAGCCACGTTACAATCCTTCAAAAGTCCTAATTGAAGCATGGGTTAGTTCGAAAGCATACTGTTACAAAAGGTATCCTGACTCCTATAAGGCTTTGCTCTAAATCTTCTGTTGAATTTGTCTTATGAAAAAGTTTTCTGCTAAAAAACGCATTTTTCAAAACTTCGAGACAAACATAAACTTTGCATTGCTTGGATATCACTGTCTACATTTGGCTTTTGTTTGACAGCAAAGAAATACATACAGCGAATGTTCGGAGGAGCAAAAACTCTCTCAGTGATTTAAAATCACTTCAAAAGGATGACACTTCCATTGTGAATCTCCTATCAACAAGGGGCATGACATGTCACCATCCAATTAACCTGGGGCAGTCCAGTCAAGGTCCAACAGATCTTTCAAAGTTCAGTTAACCTGGGGCAGTCCAGTCAAGATTTCAAGAAATCTCTCAATCTGCAGAGTAATCTGATCCAAGACCCCTTCATCACCACTTGGGGCATTCGAATGTCAAGAGTGTTCAACAATTCCCTCATTACCTCAGAAGACAGATATAGTTCAAGATGTGACCCAGATTTGGCGACATTCTATAACTCATTCAGACTTCCTTCAAGATATAGTTCAAGATGTGACCCAGATTTGGCGACATTCTATAACTCATTCAGACTTTGCTTCAAGATATAGTTCAAGATGTGACCCAGATTTGGCGACATTCTATAACTCATTCAGACTTCCTTCAAGATATAGTTCAAGATGTGACCCAGATTTGGCGACATTCTATAACTCATTCAGACTTCCTTCAAGATATAGTTCAAGATGTGACCCAGAGATGGCGACATTCTATAACTCATTCAAACTTGCATCCAGATATAGTTCAAGATGTGACCCAGATTTGGCGACATTCTATAACTCATTCAGATTTTCATTCCAGATATAGTTCAAGATGTGACCCAGAGATGGCGACATTCTATAACTCATTCAAACTTGCATCCAGATATAGTTCAAGATGTGACCCAGATTTGGCGGCATTCTATAACTCATTCAGATTTTCATTCCAGATATAGTTCAAGATGTGACCCAGATTTGGAGACATTCTATAACTCATTCAAACTTGCATCCAGATATAGTTCAAGATGTGACCCAGATTTGGCGACATTCTATAACTTATTCAGATTTTCATTTCAGATATAGTTCAAGATGTGACCCAAGTTTGGCGACATTCTATAACTCATTTAGATTTCCTTCCAGAAATAGTTCAGATGTGACCCTGATTCGGAGACATTCCGTAACTTATTCAAGATTTCCTTCTAGATATAGTTCAGATGTGACCCTGATTCGGCGACATTCCGCAACTTATTCAAGATTTCCTTCTAGATATAGTTCAAGATGTGACCCAAGATTTGGCGACATTCTATAACTTATTCAGATTTGTTTCTAGAGATAGTTCAAGATGTGACCCAGAGATGGCGACGTTCAGTAATTTATTCCAGACCAACACCTGCAGCAATCAGAGGACTCTCGCAATCCCCAGCCAGATAACCTTCCAAAAGCTAATTCCCCTCAGAATCAAGTTTCAATATCCCCAGTGGAGCTAAAACTTTCAACTATCAATCCCCAAGCAGATTGAAGACTCTCATTCTCAGTTCCCCATAGAATATTCGAATATTCTCCGGTGAAGATCTCCTTAAGACAGGAATTCCCCAGTAGTTTGGCATACAACCCAAGCTTCTGATTTCCCCAACAGTGGTCCCAAGACTTCTCATTTTTAACAATCAAAGATTCTTGCCCTCCACAGCAGCAACCAAGGAATTGTTCTCCCCGGCAGCAGTCAAGATTCTTTTATCTTCAGTCATCCAGGATCCATCTATCCTCAGCAAGATCGCTCATCAGCTTACATGCGCATTCATCACATTCATGTTATAAACATTGATGTCACATACATTGCATCATGCATCATAACATTGCATACAACTAACCCTTTACCTTTTCAGGTAAGATCAGTCGACAGACAAAGATCATCTTCCGAGATTCATCCAGAAATAGTTCAGATGTGACCCAGACATGGCGACATTCTGATACTTATTCCAGGTTCACTCAAAGACAGTTCAGATGTGACCCAGACACGGCGACATTCTGATACTTGTTCAAATTCATTCAGATGCAGTTTTACACGGACGCATCATCAGGAAACCCTACACCGGTTCCTCCTCAACCTCAAGACTTCTGAAAACAGTTTACGGATTCTTTCCAACAATGGATGTTAATCTATCGCTTATTCAGATGCAACTTCTGAAAACAGTTTACGGACTCTTCCCAACAACGGATGTGGCTCTATTGCTTATTCAATCTCAACTTCAAAAATAGTTTACGGATTCTCCAAACATGGATGTCAATCTATTGCTTGCTCGGACCCCCAATTCAGAGATGTTCCAAAACATGGGTGCCTTTCTGATACTCGTTCACTCACCATTGACATACAGTCCAACATTATCAAATGGCATCTTTAAGCCCATTTCCAGATGGCATCTCTAAGCCCATCCCCTGACAAGATTCTATCGCATCAGATGGCATCTTTAAGCCCATCACCAAATGGCATCTTCAAGCCCATTCACCTCTACCATCACATCGCCGAGTGCAAATTTTCTGGGTACTCTAGTGTCCAATCTTCTTTTACCTTCAAGTCGCGAAAGGCAAACTTGCCAATCTAACTCTTCAGGTTCAAGAAGATTGAACAGGGGCAACTGTTGTACCCCAAAATTTGCCCTCACATTTTTCCACAAGAAATCACAGCTTCGGGCGTTTCCTGATTTTTCAGATTTGGCTCAAGAATCGGTTGTGATCGGTGGATCTGGAACTGACTGTTTAACGCTGGTTCGCGAAATGTCGCGGAAGAAAGAGTCGCCACCGTCTTTTATTTTCTCCAAATGGAAAGGACAAAAGCACAGAAAAATTCCTTATAGAGATTGCTCTCGGTTCGGGAGGTAGATTATAGAAAGGGAAGGTGTTAGCACCCTTTCTATCCATGGTTATCCATGGGCTCTTAGATACTTGCTCACTTGTGTTTTCAAAAATGGTTTGTTTGCTTTTCAACTGTGGGTTTTAAAAAGTTTCTTTGAAAATTTCAGTTCGACTCTTGTATCGGTCCTCAAGAGTGTTTGAAAAATGCTTTCGAAAGCTTTTTGAAAATGTGTTGGTGTGAAAAGTATTTTTGATTTGTTTTGTTTTGAATTAGAGCAAGTATCCACGAGTCGTCTACCTACCCTAAGGAATTCGTCTGTGTAAATGTCCTTTAAAGTAGTGCCATCCCACCATTGAGAGGTAGGTAGCACCACCGTTGGAGGTGTTCGGGTCAATTCGAGGTTCGGGACATGGTGATCACCAGAGCAATGGGAAGACACCTTAGAAGCTACCCTCATGCCAGGTTCCCGGATCATGAGGACTTACTAAGACATCCTCTACTCGACGATCACCTTTCGAGGCAAGGCAACAGTGAGGCGTACCCTAGGGGTGGTGTGTGATTTGTGTGTCAGATTCATTTATTTTTGTCTTGTCAGGTTATGGGTGATCTATGCGTTTGTTTTTATTTTTTTGTCATTCATTCTTGCATGCATTTATTTAACAATTAAAAAAGATGCGGAAATTGAAAGTTCTAAACTATTACAAAGGCGCGGGTCCACATCGCCAAAATTAAAATCCAGGACCCGATTTGACGGAAAGTAAATAAAGAAATAAAATAAAGTGCGAGAAATTAAGTTTACAAGGCTTTGGGAGAGTTACATAAATATTTAAAAGAAGGAAATAAATAAAAATGCGCGAATAGGAATTAAAATTGGAAACGAGGGCGTTGGACCCTTTTTAATGAAATTAAATTAAATGATTAAACTAATGAAACTAAAGAGAAAAAAGAATTATTTTTTTTTGAGTTTTTGGTATTTATGTTTTTTATGTATTTTTATGAGAAAGATTAAATGAAATTAAAATATTAACCCTAATTCTAATTTTTTTATTTATTAAGAAAAACATGTTAAAATTAAACCTAAAATTAATCTAATTATTTACATGCAATTTTGATTTATAAAAATAAATAATTAATTATTAGTGAAATTTATTTACAAAAAATATTAATTAAATAAATATATTTTGATTTTTATGACTTTTCTGTTTTTTACTATTTTTTATATTTTATGAAAATAAGTTAAATTAAAGAAATTAATTAAAAAAAGAAATAATTGAAATAAATAAAATAAGGAAAAGAAAGAAAATACAATACCTTGGGGGGTTTATGTCCCCTTTTTGGAGGTGAATTGGAGTGGTTTGGCCATTTGTGTTTTGGCCTCATCATGCATAAGTTGTTCTACTTTGGCCATTTGGCTTTTGGCTTTTGGCCATTTGCGTTTTGGCCTCAACGTTCCTTAATCTTCTCAGGATGTCTGTCTCGCCATGTATTGGTGTCATGCATAAGTTTTTCTACTTTGGCCATTTGGCTTTTGGCTTTTGGCCATTTGGCTTTTGGCCTCAACGTTCCTTAATGAACCTGGGATCCTGTCTAAATCTGCAGTTGAATCTCACGAACACATTAAATAAAATCATAAAATGCAAATAAAGCCAATATATGAAGAAATTTAATGTTTAGGCACAATATGACATGTATGAATGATTATACCCTTTTGATCATGGAGATCAAATCAATCTTACCCTTACTGGAAAATCAGTGGCTTGAATGCTTTTATGCCTTACTGGAAAATTAGGATCATGGAGATCAAGCCAGCCTTACCCTTACTGAAGAAGTAGTGAGGTGTTGGTTTGTAACTGTGATGACTTGTTTGTAGTGAGAGAGGAATTTATAATAAGGATTTCAAGGTTTTAGGGTTCTTGAAAGAGTTTGATATTCTAACAGTGTTGTGGCAAGGTTTTTTCTCTCTTTTCCTCCTCTTTGGTTTGTGTGAAAAGAAGGTGATTATATAATGAAAATTAGGGTAAAGCAAATGGGCTTTGAATGTGCAATTGGGCCTCTAATATTCACTTGAATTCGTCACTTTCCAGGCTAAATCGCAGGGACTTAAGTGCATTTTTTGAAGTTGAAATGTGAAAACAAAATGTAGCCGACATCGAGAACTAACTCCTGTCCGAAAATCGACTCAATCGGATAAACGGTGAATTAGTTATGAATTTTTGAAGTTTCAGCTCAGACAAACTTATTTTGGGCTCCAGTGTCGACTCTGACACGTTCTTCAATAAAAAACTGGTATTGATCGGTGCATAATTTGGTCTCGACTTTTGAAGAAAAGTTATAGATCTATGAGTCAGGGACCTTGTGTAAAAATATGAGTCCAATCCGATAAAAATTGACCGAGTTATGATTTTCTGAACATGACGCAAATAAACTTCTGTCACAAATTTTCTGTGCGAAAATACTTGATAAATCCACATTTTTGAAGACCTTCTGATCGAAATTGGCTTCCAGCCGTGAGAGATGAAAACATAGATAATGTCAAGACGGAAGTTTGGCCACCGGAATGGGTTCAAAACAAGTCACGATCTTCAAGTTATGAATTTTTTAGCGCGTAAAAACTGCACTTTCAGCACCCTTTTTCACCATATTTCTTCGAGAAAACTCACATATTCGGATACCTTCTTTAAAGAATTGACTCTTGAGCCGAACCTGAATTTGAGAATATGTTATCAGAAATATCTTGGCGAAAGAACACCTGAATATGATGCGCCGGGTTGGACTTGTGAATTTTTCTTGAAATATTTTGAGAAATATGGGAGGGCAAATTTTGGGGTACAACAGTTGCCCCTGTTCAATCTTCTTAGACCTGAGGATGCAGATTGGCTGGCGTGCCTTTCGTAATCCGAAGGTGGAAGATGATTGAACACTAGAGTGCCCAGAAATTTGCGCTCACATAGTAGTATGATATGGGGAATGGGCTTATAGATGCCATTTGGAGATTGATGGATAGGATGATGGGCTTATAGATGCCATGCTAAGGGATGATGGAAGGTGGATGGGCTTATAGATGCCATCTGGATGTTGATCGCGTGGGAGATTCCTTAGCGAGAACTTGCGTACCTGCAAAAGAAAAATGATTACCTGACCTGTTACGGGAGCTGGTCTTCAAACTCTTTGTATGGATGTGTCCTGACTGGTTACAGGAGCTGGATCTGGAGCTTCAAACGGTGATGAATGAAACAGGGATGGTTACTACCTCAACAGGAACGGTGAGAGAACCTTGGATGATTACAACCTCAACAGGGACGCTGAGAGAATCTGGGGACGATTACTACCTCCGCATGATCAGGGAGAGAACCACAGGCGACTACAACCTCAACAGCAATCATTGAGAGAATCTTGGATAACTTCACTTCAACAGCAATCATTGAGCGAAATCTGGGATTACCACCTCCGCAGTATCAGAGAGAGAACCATAGGCGACTACAACCGCAATAGCAATCATTGAGAGAATCTTGGATAACTTCACTTCAACAGCAATCATTGAGCAAAATCTGGGATTACCACCTTCGCAGTATCGGGGAGAGAACCATAGGCGACTACAACCTCAATAGAAATCATTGAGAGAATCTTGGATAACTTCACTTCAACAGCAATCATTGAGCGAAATCTGGGATTACCACCTCCGCAGTATCGGGGAGAGAACCATAGGCGACTATAACCTCAACAGCAATCATTGAGAGAATCTTGGATAATTTCAACCTCAACAGCAATCATTGAGCGAAATCTGGGATTACCACCTTCGCAGTATCGGGGAGAGAACCATAGGCGATTACCACCTCAACAGCAAACATTGAGAGAACCTTGGATAACTTCAACTTCAACAGCAATCGTTGAGCAAAATCTGGGATTACCACCTCCGCAGTATCGGGGAGAGAACCATAGGCGATTACCACCTCAACAGCAAACATTGAGAGAACCTTGGATAACTTCAACTTCAACAGTAATCATTGAGCGAAATCTGGGATTACCATCTCCGCAGTATCGGGGAGAGAACCATAGGCGACTACAACCTCAACAGCAATCATTGAGAGAATCTTGGATAATTTCAACCTCAACAGCAATCATTGAGCGAAATCTGGGATTACCACCTCCGCAGTATCGGAGAGAGAACCATAGGCGATTACCACCTCAACAGCAAACATTGAGAGAACCTTGGATAACTTCAACTTCAACAGCAATTGTTGAGCGAAATCTGGGATTACCACCTCCGCAGTATCGGGGAGAGAACCATAGGCGATTACCACCTCAACAGCAAACATTGAGAGAACCTTGGATAACTTCAACTTCAACAACAATCGTTGAGCGAAATCTGGGATTACCACCTCCGCAGTATCGGGGAGAGAACCATAGGCGACTACAACCTCAACAGCAATCATTGAGAGAACCTTGGATAACTTCAACTTCAACAGCAATCGTTGAGCGAAATCTGGGATTACCACCTCCGCAATATCGGGGAGAGAACCATAGGCGATTACCACCTCAACAGCAAACATTGAGAGAACCTTGGATAACATCAACTTCAACAGCAATCGTTGAGCGAAATCTGGGATTACCACCTCCGCAGTATCGGGGAGAGAACCATAGGCGACTACAACCTCAACAGCAATCATTGAGAGAATCTTGGATAATTTCAACCTCAACAGCAATCATTGAGCGAAATCTGGGATTACCACCTCCGCAGTATCGGGGAGAGAACCATAGGCGACTACAACCTCAACAGCAATCATTGAGAGAATCTTGGATAATTTCAACCTCAACAGCAATCATTGAGCGAAATCTGGGATTACCACCTCCGCAGTATCGGGGAGAGAACCATAGGCGACTACAACCTCAACAGTAATCATTGAGAGAATCTTGGATATCTTCTACTGAGTCTTTATCAGGAAAATCTGTTAGGGGTCGATTTAGCTGGACTAGAGAAGGCCTTGGACTGGATAAGAAACAGAGAAATCTTAGGGTCGATTTAACTGAACCGGTCTAGGTCTTGAAATCTTCAACTGGATAAGAAACAGGGAGATCTTAGGGTCGATCTGACTGAACCAGAGAAGGCCTTTGACGGGATAAGAAACAGAAAAATCTTAGGGTCGATTTAACTGAACCGGTCTAGGTCTTGAAATGTAGTTGAGAACTTTAACTAGATCTTTCCTGAAAGGTAAAGGTCAGTCATATGCAATGCATGATATGGATCAAGCAATGATGTTCTCAACATAAATGAGATTTGTAAGATATGATGCATATATGCATGCTATAATGATGTAAATGTGATGTTTATGTATGTTTTTGTCGTCTAGGAAAGTAAATCCTTGACGGGTGCCGGGAAGTCATATCCTGGGCTGATGTTGAAGAATAGATTTTGCTTCCGCTGGGGATGATAGTTGCAAGAATACCGGTAGGAGAAGATAACTCCGTTGGGGAATAAACTTGGCGAATGGATTACTCTGCGGGGAGAAAAGTACTCTAGCGATCTTGCTGGGAAACAATACTCTGTGGGGAGAGAGATACTTCGCTGAAATGTTGATGATAACTTGCTGGGGATACCCTTGTTGTGTTGGAAGTGTTGATGGACTTCGCTGGGGATAAGAAGACTTCGTCGGGGACGCTCTTTCCGTGACTTTTGGCTGAGGATAACCCAGTTATATCCTGGTAAGGAAGTAACTCTTTGAATAAAGTCGGGAGACGCGTTCGTGCTCTGCGAGGATAAGCTTCCAGAATCTACTGGGGATAAGCTTACTGCTTGGGGAGATGGATTCCAACTTTCCTGGGGAAACTGGATTGGACTCTCCTGGGGAAGTTTTGAACTGTATCGGGGAATGGATTCCTTTGAATGTTTGATATACCGCCGGGGAACAATCTTTAGGTCAAGACTGTCGGGGATGCTTGTTAAGAATGTCTGTATGATATGCTGGGGAATGTTGAGATCTGTGGGGGATACCCAACTTCCTCAAGGTTTGATAATATAGCTTCGCTTGGGGGAGTGTATTGACTGGCTGGCTCACTCTCTAGGGAATTAAGATATCTGGTTATGTTCTTCAGCTGAACCTACCTTGATACCTTGGAGGACAGCACAATTAGATTGCTTGGACAACTCATCATTGCCCCTGTTTCTGAGGTGGGAGAGGAAGACCTGTGGGGGTGTTTGATGACTGCCGATTGACCAATCTTCTTCTGGTAGGCAAGTGACGAGATGCCAGGACATAGTCGTACGCTTTAATCCCTAACTTTTGCCTGGACCGCCCTTTCGGGTTTTCAATCCACCGGGATACCCTTTTTTGCCCAAGCCGCCTTTTCAGGTTTTCGACTTGCCGGGTGTACAGATTTTTCCATTTCATCCCTTATTTTTGCCCGAACCCTTTTGGTTCGCCGGGAAGCCCTTATTTTTGCCTAGGTACGTCAACCTAGCGGGTCTTTGACTTTGCGTAGTATTTTTCGACTATGTCCGTGCTTTCAGAATGTAGGGAGTTGCCCCTGTTAGAAGTGTTTTGTCATGCCACCAGAAGGTGTTTGATCAGGCAAGATTCGTTGTTGGGATGTCCCAAGCGACTCGGGCGGAGATTTGCCCCAGGCGATTCGGTCTTTGAGAGATTCTCCGAATCTTGACTGGACTGCCCCAGATGATAGACCATGATCCTATCATGCCCCTTGATCGGAAGTGCCTTTGTTCACTAGGTATTCATCGTGCGAATTTTCCTGCCGTTCAAACAAAAAGTCATATGCAAACAAGGTTATGTTAAAAATGCAAAGCTTATGTCTGTCTTGAAGATTTTGAAAATGCATTCTTTTTCATAAAACAAGTGAATGTTTGTAAAACGTGATGTCAACTCCGTATTTTACCGCGAGCCTTAAGGAGTCAGGATACCTTTCGTACAGTATGCTTTCGAACTAACCCATGCTTCAGCTAGGACTTTTGAGGGTTATAACGTGGCCTGGTTCACGGTTTAAGAAACAAAGGATAAAGGCTCAAATTTTATTTGTACCCACCCGCTCTTCGTGATGTTCTTCAAACCTAAACTCAGTTGATCATGCATTAGACCTTGTTTGAGTCTTTGCTCTGATTTTCCGGTGATGGTTCAGATATTGACAATTTATTTTGAATGGGCAGTCATTTCCTTTTTTTTTGTCGAGGGTTTGTAAGACCTCTTTCTTCTTTCTTGATTTTGTTATCCCTTTTTTTTTTGCCTGAGCTGTTTCTTTTTGGAATTACAGTCAGCGGGATGCCCCAGTTTTGTAAGTCTCCTTCATAGGTTTTGACTTAATGGGTTTTTTTATTTTTTTGAGATAATGACTGCCTTTCTTTATTGATTATTCGGAACCATCACTGTCTTTCTTTGTTTTGTAAGGACCTCTTTGGTGCCATTCGTTATGCACTTGGATCAACTGAGAGACTACCATGCCCCAGGTTATGATTAAAGGGTTTAAATTTCGAAAAGAAAAACTCCTACTTCTTTGGCTCAGAGGGGTTGACGAGGGATTATCATCCTTATAACTCCAGTGTTTAGGGATTGAAACAATGCCTGTACCTCATCAGCGGGGTCTGTTCAAAAGCATACTGTAGATTATGGTATCGTTTTCGTCATCCTCCCTCAAGAGGCTTAGAATTATTAATTGAGAGTTGATCATCAGAAAAAATATGAAAATAATTTGCATTTAGTGAATACGAATATATTGTTTCAGAACAGACACATGCGATGCATTAATGAAATAACAATGTTTAATCATGAGTAAATGTTTGAACAAAAGAAAATTGCAACTTGAACATTCGAATGAACAAAAATTTCTAGTCTCAGGGCTTGTCACTTCAAATGGTGAGCCTTGGAGGGATGGTAGAAAAATTCAGCCTGACCATCTTGTGTGAATTCCAGTGCTCCTTCATCAATCAGGTCCTGGATCTTGTTTTTCAAAGCCCAACACTCGTTTGTATCATGTCCTGGACAGGCAGAGTGGTAGGCACACGTTTTATTGGGATCATAGATAGGAGATGCTGTGTTCTGGTTCCAGGGATGAGCCCTTAATGTGATCAGGTTCAATCTTAACAGGCGTTGTAAAGCTTGGAACAACGACATGTTGAGCTGGGTGAATTGCCTCCTGGCTTGTCTGGCTGAAGCTGGTGAGGTTGATGCTGAATTTGCGGCGCTGAAGCCATTTGAGGAGCTTTCCCCTTATCTCCTTGTCTCAAGGATGATTGAATGATGAATGGCTTTTTACCCTTAGACGTTTGCCCCAGTGGGTTACCCTGAAGCAGTTGGTTGATGAGAACCCCGAGCTCGTCTTGTCTTTGAGCTAACCTTTGAATGGTAGTCGCCTGCCCCAGCATCTGGACTTTCAATGCATCCACCTCAGCTTGCCGATGTTTCATCCGTTCATCCTCAGCACTGTTCCTGACCAAAGTCTCCATGAGAAGTGTCCTTAGCTCCTCCTGCCCCTTGGATAGATTCAGGAGGATTTCCCCGAACCGAGTCTCTTGAGCAAGAAGGTCCTGGTTATCTTGTTGGGAAGCCATTGCTGAAATAAACAGCGAGAAAGGTAAGTGACCTGCAACAAGGATACCTGCTATGCAATGATGGGTATGACATGCATGTAATGTTTTCAAGGACCTCGCGGGGTAAACAAGACAATTTGTTAGAATTTGGATCCGGTAGCTTGATTGAAAGAGACTTCATATTTGTTGAGAGTCTTTCTTCCAAGGTTCAAAGGCTCACCATATCGAGTGGGTCATAGCCCCTGACTTTAATCATCATGCCTGGTTTTGGTTTCCAAACAACCTTGGTTAGGGGAACCTTCTTCAGGAGTCAGAGCTCACCATATCAAGTGGGTCATAGCCCCTGACAACTTTGTCTAGAGGAAAATAAATCCTCTTTGCCCCTTGCTGGGATAGTTGATTCACCATGACCTGCATCACAAGCCCTTGAGATCCTTGAAATGGGTTAGGATGTATGCAGGATGCATGCGATGATATGATGTTATGCTATGCATGGGGTAATGTAAGTGAACCCTGTTGTGAGCCCTAATTAAGGACTGCAAACCAAAACCTGCAAGAAACTCAAGTAAGACCTGTCATAAGTCCCAATTAAGGACTACAAACAAAACCTGCAAGTAGTTCATGTGTCAGCTAGCAAGCATGCAAATAGTCAAGTACGAAGGCACACAAGTCACACAGAGAGCCCTTAGAGTTTAGGCCAGCATGGGGTCTGGGTATTACCCTCTTGAAGTTGGTGGGCTCAACCTGTCCTATTAGAAGTAACCGGGTTCTAAGGGTCCCAATATCACTGGATTGCTTTCATTGTTCATCGTTTCGATTTAGCCACTGAACTGGCAACCGAAATATTCCAGGAAAGCAACCCTCAATTGAGTGTAGTATCGAGTATCAACCAACCTCGGACTGCACCAAAGTCAGTTATCTCACTACCCTAAAGAGTCCAAGATAGTTCAATTAAGGTTCCTAAGGTCTGTTGATGCTTCACGACACCACGCGGAGGCCTCGTACTCTCCTTGACTGAACTCAAGGGTTACCGGTACACACCAAAGTGCCACATCAACGTAGCAGACTGTTTCAACCATGTCGGTATACCCCGCACAGTTCCCTCACAGCCTTGTTGCTACTTTCTAAGAAGGTATCCCCAGATCCGGGTTAGGATCTATAGAACTCCCAAGACAGTCCCACAATTTAAAGCAAACAAGGAAATCAATTGAAAACACAGTTATGAACTAACCCTAAGGTACACCTCACTTTAAGTTAAGTCCCCAGCAGAGTCGCCAGTTCTGTGATCGGTGGATCTGGAACTGACTGTTTAACGCTGGTTCGCGAAATGTCGCGGAAGCAAGAGTCGCCACCGTCTTTTATTTTCTCCAAATGGAAAGGACAAAAGCACAGAAAAATTCCTTATAGAGATTGCTCTCGGTTCGGGAGGTAGATTATAGAAAGGGAAGGTGTTAGCACCCTTTCTATCCATGGTTATCCATGGGCTCTTAGATACTTGCTCACTTGTGTTTTCAAAAATGGTTTGTTTGCTTTTCAACTGTGGGTTTTAAAAAGTTTCTTTGAAAATTTCAGTTCGACTCTTGTATCGGTCCTCAAGAGTGTTTGAAAAATGCTTTCGAAAGCTTTTTGAAAATGTGTTGGTGTGAAAAGTATTTTTGATTTGTTTTGTTTTGAATTAGAGCAAGTATCCACGAGTCGTCTACCTACCCTAAGGAATTCGTCTGTGTAAATGTCCTTTAAAGTAGTGCCATCCCACCATTGAGAGGTAGGTAGCACCACCGTTGGAGGTGTTCGGGTCAATTCGAGGTTCGGGACATGGTGATCACCAGAGCAATGGGAAGACACCTTAGAAGCTACCCTCATGCCAGGTTCCCGGATCATGAGGACTTACTAAGACATCCTCTACTCGACGATCACCTTTCGAGGCAAGGCAACAGTGAGGCGTACCCTAGGGGTGGTGTGTGATTTGTGTGTCAGATTCATTTATTTTTGTCTTGTCAGGTTATGGGTGATCTATGCGTTTGTTTTTATTTTTTTGTCATTCATTCTTGCATGCATTTATTTAACAGTTAAAAAAGATACGGAAATTGAAAGTTCTAAACTATTACAAAGGCGCGGGTCCACATCGCCAAAATTAAAATCCAGGACCCGATTTGACGGAAAGTAAATAAAGAAATAAAATAAAGTGCGAGAAATTAAGTTTACAAGGCTTTGGGAGAGTTACATAAATATTTAAAAGAAGGAAATAAATAAAAATGCGCGAATAGGAATTAAAATTGGAAACGAGGGCGTTGGACCCTTTTTAATGAAATTAAATTAAATGATTAAACTAATGAAATTAAAGAGAAAAAAGAAATTATTATTTTTTTTTGAGTTTTTGGTATTTATGTTTTTTATGTATTTTTATGAGAAAGATTAAATGAAATTAAAATATTAACCCTAATTCTAATTTTTTTATTTATTAAGAAAAACATGTTAAAATTAAACCTAAAATTAATCTAATTATTTACATGCAATTTTGATTTATAAAAATAATTAATTAATTATTAGTGAAATTTATTTACAAAAAATATTAATTAAATAAATATATTTTGATTTTTATGACTTTTCTGTTTTTTACTATTTTTTATATTTTATGAAAATAAGTTAAATTAAAGGAATTAATTAAAAAAAGAAAT
This sequence comes from Vicia faba, assembly GCA_948472305.1. Taxonomy (NCBI): domain Eukaryota; kingdom Viridiplantae; phylum Streptophyta; class Magnoliopsida; order Fabales; family Fabaceae; genus Vicia; species Vicia faba. The sequence continues at coordinate 1,256,525,563 of OX451738.1, forward strand.
AATTGAAATAAATAAAATAAGGAAAAGAAAGAAAATACAATACCTTGGGGGGTTTCTGTCCCCTTTTTGGAGGTGAATTGGAGTGGTTTGGCCATTTGTGTTCTGGCCTCATCATACATAAGTTGTTCTACTTTGGCCATTTGGCTTTTGGCTTTTGGTCATTTGCGTTTTGGCCTCAACGTTCCTTAATCTTCTCAGGATGTCTGTCTCGCCATGTATTGGTGTCATGCATAAATTTTTCTACTTTGGCCATTTGGCTTTTGGCTTTTGGCCATTTGACTTTTGGCCTCAACGTTCCTTAATGAACCTGGGATCCTGTCTAAATCTGCAGTTGAATCTCACGAACACATTAAATAAAATCATAAAATGCAAATAAAGCCAATATATGAAGAAATTTAATGTTTAGGCACAATATGGCATGTATGAATGATTATACCCTTTTGATCATGGAGATCAAATCAATCTTACCCTTACTGGAAAATCAGTGGCCTGAATGCTTTTATGCCTTACTGGAAAATTAGGATCATGGAGATCAAGCCAGCCTTACCCTTACTGAAGAAGTAGTGAGGTGTTGGTTTGTAACTGTGATGACTTGTTTGTAGTGAGAGAGGGATTTGTAATAAGGATTTCAAGGTTTTAGGGTTCTTGAAAGAGTTTGATATTCTAACAGTGTTGTGGCAAAGTTTTTTCTCTCTTTTCCTCCTCTTTGGTTTGTGTGAAAAGAAGGTGATTATATAATGAAAATTAGGATAAAGCAAATGGGCTTTGAATGTGCAATTGGGCCTCCAATATTCACTTGAATTCGTCACTTTCCAGGCTAAATCGCAGGGACTTAAGTGCATTGTTTGAAGTTGAAATGTGAAAACAAAATGTAGCCGACATCGAGAACTAACTCCTGTCCGAAAATCGACTCAATTGGATAAACGGTGAATTAGTTATGAATTTTTGAAGTTTCAGCTCAGACAAACTTATTTTGGGCTCCAGTGTCGACTCTGACACGTTCTTCAATAAAAAACTGGTATTGATCGGTGCATAATTTGGTCTCGAATTTTGAAGAAAAGTTATAGATCTATGAGTCAGGGACCTTGTGTAAAAATATGAGTCCAATCCGATAAAAATTGACCGAGTTATGATTTTCTGAACATGACGCAAATAAACTTCTGTCACAAATTTTCTGTGCGAAAATACTTGATAAATCCACATTTTTGAAGACCTTCTGATCGAAATTGGCTTCCAGTCGTGAGAGATGAAAACGTAGATAATGTCAAGACGAAACTTTGGCCACCGGAATGGGTTCAAAACGAGTCACGATCTTCAAGTTATGAATTTTTTAGCGCGTAAAAACTGCACTTTCAGCACCCTTTTTCACCATATTTCTTCGAGAAAACTCACATATTCGGATACCTTCTTTAAAGAATTGACTCTTGAGCCGAACCTGAATTTGAGAATATGTTATCAGAGATATCTTGGTGAAAGAACACCTGAATATGATGCGCCGGGTTGGACTTGTGAATTTTTCTTGAAATATTTTGAGAAATATGGGAGGGCAAATTTTGGGGTACAACATCGGTCAAACAGACTTTTCTCGTCAGTCGGACACAATTAGGGTTTTATTGATTTTCAGGGCTCTAGAATGTTTCAAACAATTGGCTTAGGGTTTTGGTTGATTTTGGCTCAACTTTGATCAAGCGAACGTTCTTTGGCATTTAATCAGGAATTAGGGTTTTTGTGGGCACGTTCTCAGAAGGATTTAAATTCTACGATGCTTTGCAAGTTATTCCGAGATTTGGTTTGAATTCGCATTGTTTAACTTAATCAGTAAAAGAATGCATTTGGATTGAATTCACGTTTGTTTGATTGAACCAGTCAAAGGATACATTCAGTTTGGATTTGCAGTGTTTGGTAAAAAATCAGTAAAAAGGGGAATGCGTCTGATCAGTTATTGTGTTTGACTGTGCTTTGCTTTGGATGTTGGAAGCGCCAAGTTTATTATTTTGATCAACGCTGAATCAATGTTTAGTTAATTATTTATTATTCTAAGGATTAAATAGCTGGAATTTAATTTTCAGTTATTTTAATTTAAAGAACTATAAATAATAAATAAATAATTGAAAAAGGAGGAAAAAGAATTAATTGGATAATAAAAACTTTTATTTATTTTTAAATTATTCGTACAATTATTGTTTACAATTTATTTACAACAAGGATTTTACAAGTAATTTGAACCTAAATAAAACTATCCTAAACATTTTTTCTAATCTTCATTTCTTCATCTGCCATCCCTTGCTCCAGTGCTCCATTCAATTTTTTATCTGCAAATGAAAAAAAGGAAAATCAATAGCAGATAAATAAATAAAGGAGACAGATAAAATTACAGTTCATCATTAAGGGCCACTGATTGGAATCAGTTAACCCTCTCTGCAAATCACGGGATTTCTCCCGGTTCACAAAGAGGGACGAATATTTATTTGCTAAAAAATACACAAGTCAAATTGTCAAACTGCATAGTTCAAATCTAAAATAACAACTGCACAGTCCAAATCAAACTACAAAGTCTAAACTAAAAGTCCAAATTCAAAATTTCTGTCAAACTGTACAAGGCTGCCAAAGCTGTCAAAAAGGAAGATTTGGAAGGATATCAAAAGATACAAAGTACAAGAAGTTGTCAAAAGAAGAGATAAAAAATGCAGAGAAAAGCATGATATGCAAGCAACATATTTTCTTTTCATCATTTCCCAAAAAGTGGCCCTTTCAGATAAAGTACAATGCAAACATTATTTTAATGCAAACTGTACTGGAGAGAGAAGAAAAAGAGAGCAAAGAAAGCAGGCTTAGGCTTGAGGCATGAAGAGAAATATAAAAGAACTGAACACAGTACAGTAAGGAGGAGGCAAACCAATACACACGAAAATATACAAAACTGCATAAGCCTCCAGTCTCAAAAACTGAAACCTGTTTTGTGTACAAGCATAACAACCAAACGCCTTAAACCATATAATCTGCAAGCAAGGCCAAGCCTGGGCCTCAAAGCCAAAACCTGCGTTAACTGAAACCAAAAGGCCAAGCTGAAACATAAACCTGCAGTCAAACTCAGAACAAGCTAAAACTCAGTAAAACCTGCGCCTAAGATCTGCCTTCCACCAGTTTTCAAGACCTTCCAGGCTTAAACCACAAGCATATCAAACCTCAAGGCCATTAACCTACAAAAACTCACCCAAAAGGCCAAGTTTGCAAGCCTGAGCCTCAAAGCCTCACAACCTGTAAAACATAAAAGATACAAAACTGCTGGCCTCCATCAAACACTCACCCTGCCTGAAGCCTAACAAAAACCAGAAAAGCCTTAAGCCCTGAACCAGGCCTGAAACCTTAGCCTAACAATAAACCAGAAAACCTTTAATCTATAACCAACATCCAAAGCCTTGAACCTGTACCATCCTAAATTAGACCTCAGGTCAAGCCTAAGCCATAAACCAAAAAAAGCTTCAAGCTTTAAAAGCTCATAACCTACCTAAATACCAATGTCCAAACCCACGTGAAGGCCTCAGAAAAGTCTTCATCATAGGCCAAATTACAAAATAGGCAAAGTCAGAAGCAAGGTATCAACCATCATCAACTCAAAAAGAGGCAACTCAGTGTCAAACACAAAGGCCCTCAGAATACTCATCACTGGGCAAGGAACCAGCATACAAAGGTATCGAGCATACTAAGCAAAGAGGGACAGAAGAGAAGTAAAAAGAAGTATCTCAGTATATCAAACACTCAGAGTATATCAAATATCAAGCATGTTCAGCATACAGTGAAAGACGAAGAAGAAAGAGGTGAAATTTACAAAAAGGCTCAGTTCATCATCATCACCAAATAAGGGGGCAACAAAAAGAGAGACAAAGAGTACCAGGGTTACCAAAAGGCAAAGCTAGCTTCATCGCGCATACCCCTTCACCGTCGAGCCTCCTAAGCACCTCCACCATTCCTTCCCCTCTTCAGTCAAGGTAGTTCTCCTTTTCCCCTTCCCTTTCACACCTCAAATACACAAATCAAACAGTTAATCAAAAAAGGCAGTAATTCATAACATGTAAAATGGATTCAAACCCTAAACGCGCTAGACAAAAGACGAAGCAAGGGCGATTACCTTTCATTTGGCTTCACTGAACCAAGGAGGGAAGGAAGGTGAAGGAGGCACTGATGGCTTAGGCGAAGGGGTGATGCTCAAACAGCCATGGCTAAAGGAACGAAGAAGATGAAGATGAAAACGGCGCCGCTGCTCCCTCAAACCCTAAATCAATTCCCAACTGAAAACAATAATCAAACCCTAAAACATTTTGTGTCAACTTGGGCCTTGCCCACCTCTGAAGCGTATAAGCCCATTAATTCCCAATTCACACCCCCCTCCCACGCTGGACATTCTGTTTGGGCCAGCAAACCTTTGGCCCATTCAGTTAGTACCCATTTGCTTCCTTTTTCTTTATTTTTATCATGTTAAATCTTTCTTTTACATAACTTAACCTTTTTTAAGTATAAAACATTTTTTTCATTTTCTTTTGTTAAATAAATTAACAAAACATAACCTTTTTTACACTAACAATATTTTTATAATATAGAAACTTATACAAATAATATTTTTTCTCTATAAATAAACTTACATTTTCTTTTATTTTTTATACATAGAATATTAATTTTTCTTAAGATAAATACTTCTCTTTTTTTTCAAAGATATTATATTTGTACATAATCAAGACAAAATATTTTTTTTATATACATAATTTAAATTCTTAACATTTAATTAAAATAATTTGTACAATAATACTTTAATACATAAAAATACATTTTTTATTACACAATATAATTAAATTTGAAAACACCTTTTTCTTTTAATTAAAATATTCTTTTTGTACATATCAAAGAAAATACAAGATTATGAAGATTAATTAAATAAACATTTAATTCTTTTCTTTAAGTTAAAACAATACTTAAATAATACGCATTAATTTCACATTTTCGCACCTGTAAATAATTACATACATGAACATATACACTTACACAAGATACGATACATTTAAAATTATACGCTTGATACAAAATACATTTACATTGCTCCTATACACATTTGCTTATCTTGTACATTGTTATACGTTACATTTACATTTGATCGATTCAATTTGGTTGTAATCTATTGGACACTACGTTCCTAAAGTCTCATCCCCATTTGTAAATTTGTACTCCCACTCCCGGATACTTATTTTGTAATAGCGTAGGCTTTACATTTCCGCAATTTACCGCTTTCGAATTATACCATGGTTAGACCTAGGGTTTGCATGTACATAAAATCAAACGCTAGATAACCTAATATAAGACAAATACATGAAATCAATACACAATCACACTTGCACCCTCTAGGGTAATCCTACATGTTGCCTTCCAAAATGGGCCATGCTTGCACGTCGAGTTTCTTTGGCAAAACAAATTCAAATGATCATAAGTCCCTCCATGACGCTTTTGAAAGTTGCCTAAATGGAATGATCATAGTCCCTTCAAAGCAAATTTCCCAAAGACACTTGGCACCATTGCATTCATGGTCCATACGATGACCCACGCCCGTCCCGTTAAACCTCCTAAACACAAGATTGTCCACCAAATTCAATGGTGGAACAAAAATTGTTAAAAAGGGTTGAAAACATAGAGAAAACCTTTGAGTACAATAGGGTAGACAAAACTCTTAGTTACTTGAGATCAACTTGCAAAAACACTTGCCTTCTTTTCAAACCACACTCCACAACACTTTCAAAACAAACTCTTCAAAAACATCTTGAAACATCTTTTCGAAAAGATACACACCTTCGTATATACTCAAACACGAGTCATTACGTTGGTTGCCTAAGACAAGGCATCTTCTTCCAAAACATTTTCAAACACACACACACACACCACAATTTCAAAGCAATCGAAAATCAAGGCAAGTGATCTAAAAACCAAGTAACTAAGAGCCCATGGATAACCATGGATGAAAAGGGTGCTAATACCTTCCCTTTTCATAATCTACCCCCCGAACCCACGAAATATCTCAAAAGGTTTTTGCTATGATTTTTTAACCTTTCCTTTAGGATAAAATAAAAAGTCGGTGACGACTCTTGCTCAACCGAACAAGTGCGAATACAAACGCAAAACTCATAGTCAGTTCTCCCACCGTATCACAACCGGGATACCCTTTTTTGCCCAGGCCACCTTTTCAGGTTTTCGACTTGCCGGGTGTACAGTTTTTCATTTTCATCCCTTATTTTTGCCCGAACCCTTTTGGTTCGTCGAGAAGCCCTTATTTTTGCCTAGGCCAGTCGACCTAGTGGGTCTTTGGTTAGGCGTAGTATTTTTTCACTATGTCTGCATTGACGGGGTGAGGAAGGTCGTCACCATCCATGGTTGTTAGAATCATAGCTCCTCCTGAGAAAATGTTCTTAACCACAAATGGCCCTTCGTACATAAGGGTCCATTTGCCCTTGGGATCACCTTGTGGAAGTATGATGCGCTTGATCACCAGATCCCCGACTTGATACTCTTGTCGTCTGACTTTCTTGTTAAAAGCCTTGATCATTCGCTTCTGATACGTTTGACCATGACAAATAGCAGTAAGTCTCTTTTCATCGATTAAGTTCAGCTGATCAAGTCGGGTCTGAATCCAATCGTCTTTGCTCAAACCTACATCTTTCATAATCCTAAGAGAGGGTATCTGAACTTCAATGGGCAAGACTGCTTCCATGCCATACACCAATGAGTAGGGTGTTTCCCCTGTTGACGTCTGCGCTGAGGTGCGGTATCCATGAAGAGCAAATGGTAACATCTCGTGCCAGTCTTTGTATGTCACCATCATCTTTTGCACAATCTTCTTGATGTTCTTATCCGGGAACTCGAAATTCATGGATTGGTAATCGTCCACGGCCTGGTGAGCCAAATGATCTGCCAACACACTCCCCTTGATTGCTTTTTGGGTCGTGTATTGGATGTCATACTCAGTCAAGATCATCTGCCATCTTGATATTCTTCCGGACAAGGAAGGTTTCTCGAAGATATACTTGATTGAATCCATCTTTGATATCAACAGGGTAGTGTGAGTCAGCATATACTGTCTCAGCCGGCGAGCAGCCCATGCCAAAGCGCAACAAGTTTTCTCGAGCAGTGAGTATCGGGTCTCACAGTCGGTAAACTTTTTTCTAAGGTAGTAAATAACGTGCTCTTTTCGGCCAGACTCGTCATGCTGCCCCGGCACGCACCCCATTGAATTATCCAGCACTGTCAAGTATAAGATCAACGGTCTTCCTTCAACTGGAGGCATCATAATTGGTGGCTCTTGGAGGTTGTATGGCCCTCTCTTTCTGTAGTAACAGTCTAGCAAGCTCCCTAGGCACTTCACAATCATCCTCACCTTCGTCCTCGGCTTGGTTGATTGGATTTTCAAAGTCATAACTGGCAGTAGCAGAGTCGTTATCAGTGGGATCCATAGTGGATGTGGACCTGTATTATGATATGTGAGTGTGTGTAAGACAAATAGTCATTTTGATAAAGTGCAAAATAAAAAGAAAAACAAGGAGCGTAAAATTTGTAATGCAAGAAAACGTCCAATGCTTTATTGATGGTATATGGAAATGACACATAATAAGCCCTCACAAACAGAGCCACGGTGTCTCGGGCAAGGCACCGGGACGTAAAAGTTTCAAATTGTCTGTTACAAGTCTCAAAACAAAAGTCTATTACTGTGTAATAAAAGAAATGGGCATGAAGTCCTTCGCTATCCAATTGTTCAAGCCACCGTTGGTAGTCGGGTAAATCCAGCTGTCGAAATCTGACTCTTCATCATCATCTTCAATTGGATTCACTTCCGGATTACTGATATGCAGGGGGAGTCTTCCAATCTGCGCATGCCGAACAGCCCTTTGAGCTTCTGCAGTAAAACCCAAACCAAACTTGTCAGTCTTGTGTGCAAAGTCATGGAGTTGGCCCTAATTCGCACACCCACCTTTTTCAATAACAACCCTGGCATCGTTGAGGGAAGCCATCTTCATCAGAGGTTTATCAACAACAATTTCAGTCGACGCCAGAGTCTGGGGAACCTCTTCAAAGTTTTGACACGGGGTTTCAATAAACTCTCCATCCATTTCCACATACCGGAAGGAGTTAAGATGACTCACCATGTACTCCTCCTCATCCTGCACAGTAACAATCTTCCTCTTCACTGGATATTTCAACATTTGATGGAGCATAGAAGTTACTGCCCCAACTTTATGAATCCAAGGGCGACCCAACAAGCAAGAATAAGATGGTCGGATATCCATCACATAGAACATAGACGCAAAAGTCTAGGAACCAACCTTAACAGGGACATCCACCTCTCTATGTACCATCCTTTTGGACCCGTCAAAGGCCCTAACCACAATATTACTTGGCTTCAGAACCAACCCTTCACAATCCAACCGATCTAATGCTTTCTTGGGTAAAACATTTAATGAGGACCCAATATCCACCAGCACGTGGGCCAAAGTAGTGCCCCTACACTCAATCGACACATGCAGAGCATCATTGTGATTCCTTCCTTTGGCAGTCAGATCTGCGTCGGAGAAACCCAACCCGTTATCAGCGGTCAAACTATCCGCACAGTCTTTGAATTGATCAGCAGATGTTTTCTGCGGCACATGCGCAGTCTTAAGGAAAGCAATTAAAGCCTTTGCATGGGCTTTTGAGCACAAAAATAAAGACAACATGGATATCTTCGACGGGGTTTTCCCAAACTGTTCGACTATGTTGTAATCGCTTTTCTTGATAATCTTTAGAGTTTCCTCTATCTCCTGCCTAGAGATTTCAACCATGACTTTCTTAGGTGCCTCCATCCGGGCAGGCCCACCTGTAACTTCTTTGCCCCGAGTGTCAGATGACTCAGCGACATGGGTGATAACCGGTGTTGTACCCCAAAATTTTTCCTCTCATTTCACCAACATTTTCTCATCACAAGACTTTTGGAACTCAAGATCAAGCTAAGGTTTGCTCAGCTCAAGACACCTCTTTGCACTGTTGACCTAAATTAGGGTTTGAGTTTGCACAGGGATGTTTTGACCTAAAATGCCCAAAGTGACTTTCATACTTCATGTTGGACTCACAAGTTTGCCCATACCAAGTTTCAAGCCTTGATTCAAATTTTTGCCCAGTCAATTGGACAGTTGACCTAGAAATCAACTGTATTGGGGGAAAAGTCAATTGTGGTCAATTGATAGTCAAAACTCATGAAATTTGACCCACATCAACATTATGAACTCATATGAACCATTTGATCAAGTTTGGACCATAACTCCTCAAGAAATTTGATCAGATCATCAAAAGGGCAAAATGGTCATTTTTAGGGTTTTGACTGCATAAAGGCAATTTTTGACTGTTTGACCTAACCAATGGCAAACCAAGCTCACATATGAACTCAAGGACTCAATGACATTGTCTTGACCCATTCAAGAAGTTCAAAAGATCTCAAATGCATATGATTGACAGATGAATTTTTCAGTCAACTGATCAAAATTTGATTGTACACTGAAAAGTCAAACTTTGACTTTTTGGTCAAAATCAAGTGCCAAGAGTTATTTTTCATTAAGACATGTCAAATTATGAAACTTGTTCATCAAGAAACCCAAAAATGCAAATTAGGGTTTAAAATGGAAAATTTTCATAACTTAGAAATTTTCTAAGTTATGAAATTTTCTTATTTTTTCCTAACTTTGTCCAATTTTTTCACCAAGATGAAAATGGATTCAAACAAAACTTGCAACATGAAAGTTATATTCCATCACAAAGTATACAACTTTGATTCACAAAGTTTTCTCAAAAGAAGCTTGTATCTCAAGTTATGATTTTTGGAACAAAGGTATCTAAAACTTTTAACTTAGAGAAAATTTGCCCTAATCTAGGCAGGATTTTGACCCATCTTCTTGGCCACTTTTCACATAGTTCCACTTGGCATTTCAAGTTGCATTGAAAATATGGATTATAGTACATGTTCCAAGATTTCCAAATTGTCCAAGAACTCCTCAAACACCCTTGTGGTTAGAGAGAATCGAATGCTTGAAGTTGGCAAAAACTCACTTTTGTCCATGGCCAATACATGTTCATAACAATTTGTAATTCTGATCTAGCTATCTTGGTTCAACATTACAGGCCTCAAAACCAATTTTAACTCTTTAATTTAATGAATGTCCATTGAATTAAGGTATTGTCTTGGTCATTAGGGCATTATACACTAGTTTAAGCCTTAAAAGGAAAAAGCAACAATGCCATTTTTGCCTAAACTTCACTTTATGTCAAAACCAAATCCTTGAAGCATGGGGCCAGATCTTTGAGGCAGAATCAAATCCACTAATTCTAGTAACCAAGAGCATAATGTGCAGCATGATTTAGGGCTTGTGCAGGCCTGCATTAGGAGGACACATACTCTTTCTTGAAAAAGAAGAAATGTTACAAAAACATAAGCAACTCTCATATATGTTAACACAAGCTTAGACAAACATTGTAGACAAGTTCCATACCTCCCAACAAGCCTAAAACACGACCCTTTCATCACTCAAACCTCCCCATACTCAGAACTACTATTTTTCTGCAAAAAAAGGCAGGATCTGCATTTTGCAAGCCACAACAAAATTCCATCGTGCGTTTTGTCCAAAGATAGTTCAAATACCTTCCAATCAACTCACCTGAACTATCCCAGGCCCCCATTGCAAGCTGTAACACCTCTAACACACTTTGCCATTTTCATTTCAAAGCTCTGCAGGTTGAGTTCTACAACACGACTCAAGTTGTTTCAAAGCAAGTCAAGCATTGGAGAAGCTTCCTTGGACCTCAGGCAAGCTCAAGAGAAGCTCAAACACCATTGAAGGTTGCTGCATTGTCCAGCTCGAAGTCAACTGAAATAGGTATTTCATGGACTTCTATCTCCCTATTTAGGAATGGTTAGGCTTAGGTTTGTGAATGAAATATGTTGTACTCATAGCCCTGAAGCCATACATATGCTTAGTTTTCATTTACATTAATCGTGCCAAGAGAATTTCACTCATGAACTTTCTGAAAAAACTAGGTTAGAAATTAGGGCCAGAGAAATTCTCTCTGGTCTTTGAGAGTTAATCCAAGTTTTTTATATGGTTGAATTCGTTGTTTAATTCTCTACAATGTTCATGTTATGAGTTTTGTCAAAAAATCAAAGAATCAGGAGTTAGCCATTGATGCACAGAAGCGTGTGTTTTGTGAACGAGAGGAAGAAGAAGAAGTCTGGTGGGCTGGGCCTGTTTTGTTTTCACTTCTAACACCCCCCATATTCTGTTTACACCCCCCTGGCCCATTTATTTAAATATTTATCATTTTGACACTTTTATTTTTTATTCTGACTTTATTATTTTTTGTCCAAATATAAAAAATGCCAAAAATAATTTTCTATATTTATTTGATATTTATTTTATTTTATTAAGAATACATATATAAATAAACTATTTTCTTTTTTAACAAAACTCAAAAATAATGCAAAAAAATATACTTAGTTTCATTTATTATTTTTATTTATATTTGAAAACATTTTCTTGAAAATATTCATTTTTTTGTAAATAATTAATTTTTATTTTTATGCTTAATATGTTTAATATATATATATATATATATATATATATATATATATATATATATATATATATATATATATATATATATATATATATATATATATATATATATATATATATATATATATATATATATATATATATATATATATATATATATATATATATATATATATATATATATATATATATATATATATATATATATATATATATATATATATATATATATATATATATATATATATATATATATATATATATATATATATATATATATATATATATATATATATATATATATATATATATATATATATATATATATATACAAAATACAAAAATACCACATTTTCATTTTTATTAATATTGTTTATTAAAAATATCATTTTTTTTATATATACTTTTATTTTTTGTATAATTTGGTTTATTTATTGTATATAACTAATAAATAATATTATTTATTAAGAATTAGGGTTTCTAGTCCTAAAATAGAAAAATAATTAAAAGTGATCCCTTTTTTTTATTTATATTTCACATTGAAAAAATACTTTTTGTATACATAAAAATCATTTTGTGCATAATACCTTTTATTTGACATTTATTTATTGTATCGTATTCAATTGTTGTACATTTAAATATTGCCTATACATTCGATATGGTTGTAATAACTTAGAATTTATTTTCTTGTCAAATATTCCCAATTCAAATTTGTACCCCCTCCCTATATCATGTTGTAATAGTGTAGCATTTAAATTCTCGCACATTTAAAAGCTTTCAATTATTCCATGCTTAGACCTAGGGTTTATATGCAAATAAAATCAACAATTAGTTTGACCTAATCCAAGATAAATATGCATGAAAAAACAAACACAATACACACTTGCACCCCTAGGATTTCATCCACTTGTTGCCTTCAAAAATGGGCCATGGTTGCATGTCAAGTACTTTGGCAAAACAAAAACAAACAAAAAGATCATAGTCCCTCGATGACGCTATCTGAGTTGCCTAAACAAAATGATCAAGTCCCTCAAGAAAATTGCCAAAGATACTTGACACTATTGCTATCATGGTCTATACGATAACCTGCGCCTGTCCCGTTAACATCCTAACACAAGGTTATTCACCAAATACAATGGTGAAGCAACACTGTTAAAAGGGTTAAAAACATAAGAAAGATCTTTGAGTAAAATAGAGTAGATAGCTCTTAGTTACTTGATCAAGCTTGCAAAAACCTCCTTGCTATTTTTCAAAACACACTTCACAACACAACTTCAAAACCCTACTTTCAAACATTGAAAACTTTTCAAAAGACAAAAAATACCTTTGTATACATTCAAACAAGAATCATTACAAAGGTTGTCACAACGATGGCCTCTTTTCAAAACATCTTTCAAAATCACACACAAAGCACCATTTCAAACAATTGAAAAGCACCATTTCAAACAATAGAAATGCAAAGCAAGTGATCTAAGCAAGTAACTAAGAGCCCATGGATAACCATGGATATAAAGGGTGCTAATACCTTCCCTTTCTATAATCTACTCCCCGAACCCAAGAAAACATCTCAAAGGTTTTTCCTGTGATTTTTGACCTTTCCTTAGGATAAAATAAAAAGTCGGTGGCGACTCTTGCTAAACCGAAACATTTGCGAACACAAACGCAAAATCCCAAGTCAGTTCTCCCACCGTACCACAGAACTGGCGACTCTGCTGGGGAATGACCTTGAAAGTGGAGTAACCTTAGGGCTTAGATCACCCTTTGCATGACTATTGTTTGCTTTGATTGCTTTACATTTTGGTTCTCTTGTTTGGGCTTGAAATCCTCCACCCGGATTTGGGAAACATTCATAGATAGCAATACATTGTGGAAACTGTGCGGGGTATACCGACACGGTTGAAGCAATAGCTATATTAGTGCAACATATTTGTGAGTACCGGTAGCCTTTGAGTCAATCAAAGAGAATACGGGGTTGCTGAGTGATGTCATGAAGCACTAATGAACTAGAACCTTACTTGACCATCTTGGCCTTTTATTAGGGGTAGTGAGATGACCGGCTTTGGTGCAGTCCGAAGTTGGTAGATACTCGATACTACACTCATTGAGGATTGTTTTCTTGGAATATTTTGGTTGCTAGTTAAGTGGCTAAACCAAAACAATGATCATAGGAAACAATCCAATGATATTGAGCTCCTTAGAACCAGGTTACTATTTATAGGACAGGTTTTGAGCCAACTAAACTCAAGAGGGTACTTACCTATGAAACTTCATGCAAGCCTGAAACTAGGGTTTCGTGTGATTTATTTGTACATGTGCTTGTACATACATCATGAACATCATAAAGCATCATATGCATCCACTAACCATTTCAAGGGTTTGGATCTTCATCTTTGTTATTGTTTTGTAGGTCATGGAATCTCTCCATAGGAAAATAATTCAAGTCAACCTTGTGAGGATCCCTCCTCAACTCAAGGAGCTTACTTCCAAGATTCCAGAGAATTCTCACTTCAGTGAAAGACATGGTAGACTCCTCATTTTAGTCAACACCAACATTGAAAAAGATATGGTTAAAGTTCTCTTCCAGTTCTTTGACCCCCTACACCACTGTTTCACATTCCCTGACTACCAATTGGTACCTACTTTGGAGGAATTTTCTCAACTCTTGAGGATTCCTATTCCCCATCAACTACCCTACAACGGTACGGAAGGAGAACCAAAGCCTGAAGATGTTTCTCAAGCATTACACTTGCAACCATCTGATATCAAGGGGCATTGGGAAACCAGAAGTGGTGTCAAGGGATTCTTGTCAAAGTTTTTGTTTGAGAAGGCACAAGAATGCTGGAATTCTCTTGATCTACAAGCCTTTGAAGAGATTGTGGCACTCCTTATCTATGGGTTGGTCTTGTTCCCAAATCCTGACCAGCTTATAGATGTGAATGCTGTCAAGATTTTCATATCCAGAAATCCCATACCTACATTGCTTGGGGACATCCTACACTCATTTTACACACGAACAATGAGGAAAAGAGGTGTTCTCATGTGTTGTACTCCTCTCCTAGCAAGGTGGTTTATTTCTCACCTTCCACAAGCAGTTTTGAAGAACGAGCAGGGTTTGAGGTGGTCACAACGATTGATGACCCTCACACATTCTGATGTACATTAGTGTTCTCGGTCTAGAGAAAATGTCATCATAATTGATCATTGTGGGGAATTCCCTAATGTCCCATTACTTGGCATTAGGGGAGGCATTACCTACAACCCCTGTCTAGCTTTGAGACAATTTGGATATGCTCGGAGGGATGGCCCTCATGACATGCTGATCCCTGACCTAGTTTTTGACTTCGACAACGATGCGCAAAGACTTCGACAAAGGTTCATCAGATCTTGGAGGATGCCTAACAAGGTGGATAGTAAGACACTGGGGCACAAGAATTCCATCCCCCTTGAGCCTTACCTCAAGTGGGTACGAACCCGCTCCCAGAATCTTATGATGCCATATCCTCACATTCTCCCCTCGATCAAAGAGCCTGTTATGGAAGGAGAGGTTTCATACACCATCCTACATCCTGACATGCCAACATCATGGGAGGAAATGCAAAAGAGTTGGATCCAACTCAAAGAAGAACGGGATACTTTTGAAGCCAGCTTCTATGCTAGTGAGAAGAAGGTTTTAGAGCTCACCCACCGACTTCACGAGGAGGAAACTCTCAACACCTACATCGCATCAAAGAGGATGCGCAATGTCTTTTTACATTAAGAGTTTTGTAATATTTTGCCCATGGGGCACTTATGTACTAACAATTTCTTCTTAATATGACGTGCGTTCCTTTTTGTTTGCAACAAATTTGAATTTTTGAACCCTTGAATGCATTACATGAATAACATACCATTCATCATATGCATAAACAGGTCTTCGAGCTAGGTTTCCTTATCTCTCTGTTGTTTATTTCAGCAAGATGGATTTGGAGCAAACAGTAAAGGATCTACAGGCACAAAATTCACAATTTCAGCAACTCCTCATGACCTTGGCAAAGGGTCAAGAGGATCTCAAAGTTCTGCTAGAGAAGAATAAAGAGAAGAAAAAGAAAAAGAGACTGGGGGTAGCCACTTTCGGAAGAAGGTTTGAGAGTGATGCTAGAAGGACTCTTGAGTTCCCTTCGACGTCTGACGAAGGGGTTGGCAAGGGGAAAGGAGTTATTGTACCTTCTGAGTCTGAGGTAGAAGAGGAGGAAGAGGAAGAAGACGAGGACTATTCCGAACAACAGTATCCACCAGCGGATGATAAATATAAGAACCTTGAAGACAAATTGGCAGCTATGGAGTTGCAGAGGGTGCCCGGATTGGATTTTGAGGAACTAGGGTTGGTAGATGGGATTTTTATCCCTCCCAAGTTCAAGGTGCCAACATTTTCCAAGTACGAAGGTCTGTCTTGCCCTAAGATGCACCTGAGGTCATATGTTAGAAAGATCCAACCTCATTCGTCCGATAAAGATCTCTGGGTACACTTTTTCCAAGACAGCTTGTCTAGCACTCAGTTAGATTGGTTTTATCAGCTCGAGAGATCAGAGGTTCACAATTGGGAAGACTTGGCAGCTGCTTTTTATCTTCAGTATCAGTACAATGCTGATTTGGCGCCCACTCGTACCCAGTTACAAAGTATGGGGATGGCTTCAAATGAATGGTTTAAGGAGTACGCCTAGAAGTGGCGTGATCTGGCTGGAAGGGTGCAGCCACCGCTATCAGATAGGGAATTAGTTGACATGTTTCTGGGGACCCTGTCTGGCCCCTTCTTCAACCATCTAATCGGGAACTCTTCTGCGGGATTTACTGAACTGATTTTGACTGGTGAAAGGGTGGAGGCTGGTATTAAAAGTGGAAAGATTCAAAAGGATGCTTCCGCATCCACAGCTGTTAAGAAACCTTTCCCAGCCAAGAAGGAAGCATATGCTGTGTACTCTCAGAAGGGATTGGGAAGAACTGAGCACCGGCCGACTGTAGGGGCCGTGATGATTCAAAATTTGTCAAGTGATCACCCTCGTAACAATAAGTCGAGACCTAATCAACAACGGGTAGAACGGCCACAACGGCAGTTCACCCGCATCAACATGACGCCCGCTCAGGTCCTTCCCCATTTGTTGAAACTAAATCTGACCAGTTTGAAAGAGGCGCCAAAAAACCCTAACACCTCCTCTCCATACTATCACTCCAATGCCAAGTGTGCTTACCATTCCGACAGTGCTAGGCACGATACCAATAATTGTTGGGCACTCAAGAACAAAATTCAGGACCTAATTGACGCCAAAGAGGTTGAATTTGATGCTCCTGAGAAGCCCAATGTTATATCTGCTCCGATGCCCAAGCACGACCACAATGTGCATGCCATTTTGGAAAACCTCCATGTTACCGATGTTGCCAATCTGTTAACTCCTTTGCTTGTGATTAAAGAAAATTTGTTAAGAGCCGAGATCTTTCCTGGTTATGGTAAAGACTGTTATTTTTGTTTGAACATTCAAGGTGATTGTCCAATGTTGAAGTCGGGTGTCCAACGCCTGATGGATACTCAAGAGATACTTTTCCAGAAAACCCCTGTTAACACTTTCAATCTTATTACTCCTGTTAGTTGTGATACTTCAACCAACGACATTGCTATCATAACCATTTCCGACAATCCTCCCAAGGCTTGCAAAAGGTCTGTCAGGATTACACCCAACTCTAAATATGTACCTTTAAAGATCACCATGCCGGGACATGTTTCGTACCAATCAAGCAAAATGATACCGTGGAACTATGAGGGAGAAATCTTCTACCACGGCATCAAACAAATCGAAACAGTCTAAGAGATTTATGAAGAAGACCCTGATATAGGGAACATCGCGGGTACAAGCAAGATAACCTACAGTGGCCGGATCTTTTCTCCAGAGATTGCTCCCCCTCGAGAAGTTTTCGGACCCTTAAAAGCTTTTGCACCTGTTGGACCCTCTGTGCAAGGCTCAGTGATTGAAGAAGTGGATACTCCTGAAGTAAGACCATCTGCTGATAATATCGACAAGGGTAAGGGGGTGCTGGAAGTGCCTGTCAGGACGAAGGCCCATGCTGCGGTTATCCACAAAACCACTCAGAAAGAAATGGATGAAATCCTGAAAATAATCAGAAAAAGTGACTACGACGTTGTGGAGCAGTTAGGGCAGACCCCTTCTAAAATTTCAATGTTGGCTCTTCTGCTCTGTTCTGAGGCCCATGCCAAGGCCCTAATAAAATTCTTGAAGGTGGCACATGTACCCCAAGAGACTTCGGCTGACCAGTTTCAGGAATGTGTGGCCAGTCTTACTGCTGATAATGGCCTTGGCTTTTCCGATGCTGACTTAACTCCCAAAGGAAGGAAACACAACGATGTGTTACATGTTTCAGTTGAATGTCGGGGAACTACTCTCGCCCATGTCTTGGTTGATACTGGTTCTTCCCTGAATGTGCTGCCAAAGAAAGCCTTAGACCGTTTGGATTGTGAAGGTTTGACCCTCAAACCTAGTAACATCGTGGTTAGGGCTTTTGATGGGTCAAAAAGATTGGTTCATGGAGAGGTTGATATTCCTATCAAGGTAGGCACAAAGGTCTTCAACTCAACTTTTTACGTGATGGACATCCGCCCGTCATATTCGTGTTTGCTGGGAAGACCGTGGATCCATTATGTCGGGGCAGTTACATCCTCTTTGCACCAGATGCTGAAATATCCTGTTAAGGGTAAAATTATAACTGTGCACGACGAGGAAGAGTACATGATCAGTCATCTCAACTCCTTTCGATATGTGGAGTTGGATGGCGAGTTCATGGAAACGCCTTTCCAACATTTTGAGGAAGTTTCTCCCGAGGTAGCAGTTGCGAATACAATGGTTGAGGTACCTATCATTCCCAAGCATGCATCTAGGATGGCATCTCTCAAGGACGTGGAGGTTGTGATTAAAGAAGGGAAGAATATAGTATGGGGACAATTGCCTGACTTTCCCCATAAGACTGACAAGTTTGGTTTAGGGTTTACTACTGCAGGACAGAAGGCTATGCGTCGCTCCAAGGCTGGAGGGCCACCCGTCAAGATATCACACCATGGAATCAATGTTGTAGAAGATGAAGATGAAGAGAGCCATTTTGAGGACTGGATCTTCTCGACCGTCGAAGGGGGTTTGAGCAATTGGGAAGCAAAAGATTTTGTTCCTATATCCTTTATCAACCAGTAATTTTATCTTTGAACAATTTCCCATTTTTATGGTCTGTAATAACTAAAACAATTCGCACACTATTTTCACCTCATGCCTTGCCCGGGGCATGTAGGTCCATTTGTAAGGGTTTGATTTTCTTCATAATCATATGCCATGTTTTAATGAATCATTGGACGTTTTTCATCTATAAACTTTATGTTTCATTTTCTTTCCTTTTGCATTTTTGTTTGTTTAAGGATGGCTATCCCTTACACACACCCACACTCACAAATGCAGGTACCCATCCACTCCGGATTCCAGGGGTGACTATTCTGCTTTAGCCTTCGATAACTCTGAAGATTTGGTCAATCATGCTGAATACGAAGTTGACGAAGATTGTGAAGTGTCGGGAGAGTTAGCCAGACTTCTACAACAGGAAGAGAGGGCCATTCTGCCTCATGAAGAGCTGCTAGAAACCATCAACTTAGGGACAGAGGAAGATAGGAAGGAAGTAAAAGTGGGTGCCAACTGTTGTACCCCAAAATTTTCCCTCCCATATTCTTCAAAGTTTTGACAAGCATCATCTCAATTTGCTCAAGTCTACTCAAGGGTTGCACAGTTCAAACACCCTCCTAAGCCAGTCAAATTAGGGTTTTAGTTCTTGCAAGGAAGTTGAGGTTTTCAAGGGCTCAATCAAGTCCCACATGCCTATAAACATTGTCAAGCATCCATATGCCAAGTTTCAAGGCTCAAAAGGTCAAGTTGCACAGTCAAAAACCCTAATTGCTTCACAATCAACTGCAGGGGCAAAATGGTCATTTGGCAGTCAAAAGTCAAATTTTTTGGTCAACATCTTATTTTGAAGCCACAATCATCATTTGGTCAAATCTTGACCATGATTTCACAAGCATGGCTCAAAAAGCATCAAGATGCAAAAGTTTCCATTTTTGGACAGTTGAAAAGTCAACTGTAACTTGACCAAGGCATAACTTTTTCATGGTTCATCAGAAAAATCCCATCCAATGCTCATTTTGAAGGGGATGACATTTCCTACAACTCATCTTCATATTCCAAGTCCAAGAAATGCTCTCACAAAAAGTTATCAATTTCAACATTATAGGTCATTTTCAAAAGTCAACAAAAAGGCATTTTAAGTCAAAGACCATAACTTGATATTTCTAAATTCAAATGACATGGGACCAAAGGCATTGGTTAGAGGATTTCAATACCTTTCCAAAATGTCCAAGAACATGTTCATATGATCAAAATTGAGCAAGATATGCATTGGAGAAGTTGGGAAATTTTTGTGAAATGGCAAAAGACAACTATCCTTGAAACTTCAATTTTTGACAAAAGGGCCCACTTTTTTCCACTTGATTCAGCCTTGTCATGCCACCCACGTGTCCCATGATCAATTTCAAGATTAAACATTAATTATTCTATTTTTATTTAATTTTATTTGATTTAATTCATTTTAAATCCATAAAATTCAAATAAAATCAAAAAAATTAATTAAATAACATCTTTTGATTTGAATGACTTTTATGTGTCATGAACAACCTACCAATTTCGTGCTAGGGCCATTCTATGCATAAAAATTCAAAATTTGAACAAACTTGGAATGTTTCTTTAATGGTGGTTATGAAGAATCCAAAAACTTAATTGCAAGGGATCATTAGCTCATAATGTGACCTATTCTCATTCATTACTACATATGCAAGTGTAACAAAGCCTCATTCACGACCTAGAGTGTGCACAAACGGCCAGAGCAAAATCCAAAAATTGTCCAAAAAGTGAGAGTTCTAAAACATAGTTGCGAGCATCTTCAGATCAAAACAAGCACGTGACTCTCTTCTTTGCCATACTCTGAAGCTAAAGCAACCCTTGCCACGTCCTAAGGTCCATCATACTGCGCTGTAAGTTTTCTCAGGTCCCCCCAAGTCTCAATATTATTTTTTCTAACAAATTCCCATGCAGCTTCCTAGACGCGTTCCACCATAGGCCTCATACAGATGCGCGCCAAGTGTCTCAAAAGATCAATCCAAAGGCCAAAGGGTGCTCCACACCATGCTCCCTGGTCAACGCGCCTCTGGACGATTCAAAAGTTAAAAAGGCTTGAGACAATGGGCCTAAATTCCTGATTCACCTCCCTAAGGGTCCAACACCCCCTGGGTTCTTATTTTCTTTTCTTTTTTCTCTTTTTATTTTCTTTTCTTTTATAATTTCCCTTTTATTAATTATTAGTTTTATTAATTGTTTAATTAACCCAAACTAATTTTTCCCATAAAAGTCAGAAAAACAAAAAAAAAACATTTTATTATTTATTAACTTATTTTGTAAATAAATGTAAATTAAATTAAATTAGTTTAATTAGTTAACTTTAATACCTTTTTACAATAAATAAAATAATTTAGACTTAGGCTTTTCTTTTGATATTTTTTAATTCCTTTTTTTATTTTATTTCATTAAAACATAAAAACACAAAAAAGAATTTTCTTAATTAATTAATTAATTAGTTATTAATTTTAATTTCATTAATTACAAGGGACAAAATTTAATTCTTATTCAAAAAAAGGGTCAACACCCTAAGACATCCCGATTTGATTCTCTCGCGCTTTAATTTATTTTCATTATATTTATGTAACTACTTCTGGAAATGTAATAGTTAATTAGGACCTCTTTTACTGCTTTATTTATTTTCTCGCAGTTTATTTTTTCAAACGGGTCTTTGTTTTTTGGCGATGTATAGACCCGCGCCTTGTAATAGTTAGATTTATATTTCTGCAATTTATTTTCCGCACTCCTAACTGTTAATAATGCATGAAAGAATGCATGTAAATAAAACCAATCCGTAGCTCACATGTACAAAGACAATTAACTGGAAAAAAACACACAAAGCACATGCCACTTCTAGGGTACGCCTCACTGGTTGCCTCGACGTGGTCATCAAGTATAGGGTTACTTCTAAGATGTCCTACCATTGCTTCGGTGACCACACTGTCCCTAATAATCGAATTGACCTGAACACCTCCAATGATGGTGCTACCTACCTCTCAATGGTGGGATAGCACTATCTAAAGGACTCTTACACAGCCTAATTCCTTAGAGTAGGTAGATATTCTTAAGTACTTGCTCTCTTCAAACAAAACAAAACAACTTTTCACACCTCACACTTTCTAAAAGATTTCAAACAAATTTTTCACACACTCTTGAGGACTGATACAAGAGTTACTTAGAAATTTTTCAAACGAAACTTTTTTCAAAACCCACACACATTTGAAAAACAAACAAATTTTTAAAACATAAGAGCAAGTACCTAAGAGACCGTGGATAACCACGGATAGAAAGGGTGCTAACACCTTCCCTTTCTATAAATCTACCTCCCGAACCGAGAAACATTCTCGAAAAGGAATTTTGCTGTGCTTTTGTCCTTTCCTTATCAGAGAACATAAAAGACGGTGGCGACTCTTGCTTACCGCGACATTTCGCGAAACCAGCTTAAAAAACAGTCAGTTCTATTTCCACCGATCACACCAACCTGGAACCAAATGTCAAGGAGCGCTTAGTGCAGTTGTTGAACGAATATGTTGAAATCTTCGCTTGGTCTTATGAAGACATGCCAGGGTTAGACACAAATATTATGGTTCACCGTCTCCCTACAAGAGAAGACTGTCCACCGATCAAGCAAAAAGTCTGACGAATGAGGCCTGACATGTCTGAAAAGATTAAGGTTGAAGTAATGAAGCAATTCAACACTGGCTTTCTGGCTGTTAGTACTTATCTACAATGGGTTACCAACATTGTACCAGTACCTAAAAAGGACGGAAAAGTCAGAATGTGTGTAGACTATCGGGATTTGAACAGGGCTAGCCCTAAAGACGACTTTCTGCTGCCACATATCGACATCTTGGTTGACAACACAGCTCAGCACAAGGTATTTTCCTTCATGGATGGATTCTCGGGATACAACCAGATTAAAATGGCCCCCGAGGACATGGAGAAAACTACCTTTGTCACGCAATGGGGTACCTTCTGCTACAAGGTGATGTCGTTCGGACTGAAGAACGCAGGGGAAACTTATCAACGCGCCATGGTAGCTTTGTTTCATGATATGATACATCATGAGATCGAAGTTTACGTAGACGACATGATAGCTCGATCACAGACAGAAGAAGAACACCTTAGTCATTTGCAAAAGCTGTTTGCCAGGTTGAAGGAGTATAAACTCATACTGAATCCAAGCAAGTGTACTTTTGGAGTTAGGTCTGGTAAACTTCTGGGATTTATTGTCAGCAACAAAGGCATTGAGTTTGATCCAGCTAAAGTAAAGGCTATACAAGAAATGCCTGCCCCCGTACTGAAAAGGAGATTAGAGGATTCTTTGGACGCTTGAACTATATTGCGAGGTTCATCTCTCACCTGACATCTACCTGCGAGCCAATTTTCAAACTGCTGAAGAAAGATCAGGTAGTTGAATGGAACGATGATTGTCAAGTTGCTTTTGATAAGATCAAGGAGTACTTACTAGAACCTCCTATTCTGATGCCACCCGTCGAAGGAAGGCCATTGATCATGTATCTGACTGTTTTGGATAACTCAATAGGGTGCGTACTGGGCCAACATGACGAGTTTGGCCGAAAAGAGCATGCCATTTATTACCTTAGCAAAAAGTTTACCGACTGCGAGACTCACTACTCACTGCTCGAGAAAACTTGTTGCGCTTTGGTATGGGCTGCTCGCCGGCTAAGGTAGTATATGTTGACTCATACCACTTTGCTGATTACCAAGATGGATCCGATCAAGTATATCTTCGAGAAGCCGGCTTTATCTGGAAAAATTGCTAGATGGCAAATGATCCTGACTGAATATGATATCCAGTATACTACCTAAAAGGCTATAAAGGGGAGTGTACTAGCTGACCATCTAGCTCATCAAGCCGTAGAAGATTATCAGTCTATGAGATTCGACTTCCCAGACGAGGACATCATGGCATTGGACAACATTGAAGGAAATGGACCATATGACGGACCTGAACAAGGATCCCGATGGGCCCTGTACTTTGATGGTGCTTCAAATGCACTTGGCAACGGTATCAGTGTGGTACTCATCTCTCCGGAAGGTTGCCATACTGTGATCGGTGGGAATAGAACTGACTATTTTGGAATGATGGT
Source organism: Vicia faba (assembly GCA_948472305.1). Classification (NCBI taxonomy): domain Eukaryota; kingdom Viridiplantae; phylum Streptophyta; class Magnoliopsida; order Fabales; family Fabaceae; genus Vicia; species Vicia faba. The sequence goes on from OX451738.1 coordinate 1,256,549,551, forward strand.
TCGCGTTTGCGTTTGTTTTCGCAAAATGTCGTGGTAAGCAAGAGTCGCCACCATATTTTATTTTATCCAACAAGGAAAGGACAAAAGCACAGAAAAATTCCTTTTCGAGATGTTTCTCGGGTTCGGGAGGTAGATTATAGAAAGGGAATGTGTTAGCACCCTTTCTATCTGTGGTTATCCACGGGCTCTTAGGTACTTGCTCACTATGTTTTCAAAAGTTTTGCTTTTCTTGTGTTTGTGGGTTTTGAAAAAAGTTTTGTTTGAAAACTTCGATTTAACTCTTGTTTCTATCCTCAAGAGTGTATGAAGTGTTGTTGAAAACTTTGTTTGAAAAGTGTAAGTGTGAAAAGTTCGTTTTGTTTTGAAAGAGCAAGTACCTGAGAACCTCTACCTACTCAAAAGGAATTAAGCTGTGTAAATGTCCTTTAGACAGTGCTATCCCACTATTGAGGAGTAGGTAGCACCGTCGTTGGAGTTTTCGGGTCAATTCGATTAAGGGACATGTGGTCACTAAAGCAACGTTAGGATGCCTTAGCGGTAACCCTAATGTCTTAGATCATTTTTTTATCGAGGCAATTGTTTTGAGGCAACCTTGATCTTTGGACAAGAGGGCGACCTCTAAAACTTCCTATACTCAATGACCACGTCGAGGCAACCAAGTGAGGCGTACCCTAAGAGTGGCATGTGCAAGTGTGTTAAGTTTCAGTTATGTTATCTTTGTACATGTTATGGTGAGCTACAGTTGATTTTAAATTAAAGTAGATCTTGTCATGCATAGCCTATTAGCATACATCTAGCAGTTAATGGTTGCGGAAAATAAAACTAAGCTATTACAAGGCGTCGGGTATTTACATCGCCAAAAACAAACCCTTGAAAAAGTAAATGCGGAAAATAAATAAAAGCGATAAAAAGTCCTAAGTTAAAGCTATTACATCCTCGGAGCAAATACAATTATATGGATCAAAACATGAATAAAATAATACGCGCGAGAAAAAATTGAATCGAATAGTTTTTTAGGGTTTTGACCCTTTTTAGGAAAGAAAGAGATTTTTTGTTATTTTTGTGTATTTAATTAAATTGAACCTAAACTAATTAATTAATTAAAAAAAAAGAAAGATATTTTTTGGGTTTTTTTGAATGTTTTAAGAAAATAAAAAAATGATTAAAAGTTATTAAAAACCCTAATTCTATATTAATTTTATTTTATTGCAAAAAAGTTAAAATTAACCTAATTAAAACTAAATTAATTAATTAATTATTTATTTACAAAAATAATGAAATAGTGAAATTAGTAAAAATATTGTTTTTTGAGGTTTTCTGATTTTATTAGGAAAAATAAATTATTTTAGTTAGTAATTAATTAAAAATAATAAAAATAAATCAAGCAAATAAATAACGAAAGAAAATAAAAAAATGCAAACTCAGGGGGGTTTGGGCCAACTTTGGAGGTGTATTTGGAAATTCTGGGCCCATTAACATTCCAGCCTCGTTTGACTTTTCAGATCATCCACGCGTATGTTGACCAGGGAGTATGGTGGTCCTTCAACATTGGCCCCTGGATCTTGGCCTGAAGCCACTTGGCGTGCTGAGATTTGAAGCATATGGTGGACTCCCTTTTGAAACTTGCACGTGAATACTTGTGGAAGAAAAATAGCAAGGTTTTGGGGGACCTGGGATTCGAACCCAGGTCCCAATGCTCACAGGCCAACACGTTTACCACCCAACCAAGCTGTTTCAATTGTTATAGGAATAAGAGGCAATTATTATATGTGAAAATAAATCAATATGCTGAAATTATAAAAAAAATGCGCTAAGATTCAAACAGGCAAACCAGATGACAACACGTCATCATCTTCAACCTTGGTTCTGTGTAAAAGAGAATCAGATAGCGGGGGTTTTTAACCTCCACTACCTCCCTGCACAAAAAATAGCGAATAGACACAGAGCAAACATAAATATTTCGCGAGGTGTGGGTTGGAATCGTCTTAGCCTCACGATTTCAACCATGTATCCCATTAGTCCCAATTTTTCCAGGTTTGGAAAGCCCTATTTGAAAGCTTGAAAACCATATAAATTCAATCATGGCATCTCTCGATTCAGGGCACTATGGTTCAATTCAATCATTCCATTAGCTTTGTATGATCTCTAGCAATGCAAATCAAACACAAAAGCATGTCAAATGTGTATGAATTAAGAGATACAATTTTGAATTATAAGTGCAAACCGTGAAACTGTATTTCGTGATTCCTTGAGCTTTGGTGCCTGAATTTGATTGCAATTCACTCCTGGTACCTCCTGCAATGTGTTTGGATGGACAAATCGCCTTGAATTGGCCTAGATTGCAAGAACAAGTTTTGAGTTTTCTTGAAAATTCTTGAAATTGATATGGCCGTTCTGCAGTCTTTCAGTCGTGTATTAGGTTATGGTTGGCTTGCTTGCATATAAGGCAATGATTTTAGGTCAAGAGCTGGGCCAATATCCATGTGCATTGAAGATTGAATCCTTGATTGACAAATCAAATATTCTTGATTTTTCATGATTGAACAAGTTGCCAAAATAGGATTTTTTTTTGTATCTTTTTGATTGTGCACGAATTGGTCAGCATATTTGGATCATATTTGGTTCACAAATTGAATTAAAAATCAAATCTTCTATTTTCTTATAATTTAAATTAATTAAATGAATTAATATGTATTAAAAATCCATTTAATCAATAAATTTAAGAAAATAAATCCAATTTAACTTGGTGGGTCGTCCATAGGTCATGGGTGAAGTTTCAAAAAGAGATTTGAGGCCCATTAGCAAAAAGAAGGTGTTTTGAGCAAAGTTGACTTTTGCAAATTCATGAAAATTGCCCAACTTCTCCAATGCATAATTTGCTCAATTTTGATCATATGACCATGTTCTTGGACATTTTGGAAAGCCCTTGAAGTCCTCTAACCAATGATTTTGGTCCCATGTCATTTGGATTTACCAATCTCAAGTTTCTCAAGTTATGGCCTTTGACTCAAAGTGTTCTTTTGTTGACTTTTGAAATTGACCTATAATGTAAAAATTTGTAACTTTTTGTGAGAGCATTTCTTGATCTTGGAGTGTGAAGATGGATTGTAGGAAATTGCATCCTCTTCAAAATGAGCCTTGGATGGTATTTTTCTGATAAACCATGAAAGAGTTATGCCCTTGTCAAAGTACAGTTGACTTTTCTGCTGTCCAAAAATAGTAACTTTTGCATCTTGATGATTTTTGAGCTATTCTTGTGGGATCATGATCAAGACTTGATCAAATGATGATTGTGAACTCAAAATAAGATGTTGACCAAGAATTCTGACTTTTGACTGCAAAATGACCATTTTGCCCTTGTAGTTGACTGTAGATCAAATGGAGCTTTTGACTGTGCAAACTGGCACTGTGAGTCTTGAAACTTGGCATATGGGTGCTTGAGAATGTATATAGGCCTATGAGACTTGATTGAACCATTGAAAACCCCAAATTCCTTGAAAGAACCAAAACCCTAATTTCAGTTGTCTACTGCTTAGGAGATGACTTGACTGTCTAACTCTTGAGCAATCTTGAACCATTTGGTGATGATTCTTGACATATCTTGAGGAATATGGGAGGGAAAATTTTGGGGTACAACACATACACCCTTCACTGCCCGACTTTGTTTCAGCTGTACCAACAACATGGTCGAATACGAAGCTTGCATCTTTGGTCTCAAGGCTGCTATAGACTTGGGAATCAAATCTTTGGTTGTATTTGGGGACTCGGCTTTGGTTATCAGTCAAGTCAAAGGAGAGTGGGACACCAAACATCCTAATCTTATCCCATACAAAGAACATGTCCTGATATTGTTGCCTCATTTCGAGCAGATTACTTTCGAGCATTTCCCGCGAGAAGAGAATCAGCTAGCAGATGCTCTGGCTACAATGTCTTCCATGTTTAAACTCAATTGGGATAATGAGGCTCCCTAAATCACCATCGAGCGAATGGACGAACCCGCGCACTGTCATGAGATTAATACTGAAGAAGTAATGGAACAACCCTGGTTTCATGAAATCAAAAGGTATCTCCATACTAGAGAATACCCCGAAGGAGCTTCCGTCAATGACAAAAAGTTCTTAAGGAGATTTGCTGCCAAGTTCTTCCTAAGTAATGTCATCCTTTATAAACGCAGCCATGATTGTGTTTTACTTCGTTGTGTGGACAAAGTTGAAGCAGAGTTGATCATGACTGAAATACACAGTGGTACATTTGGCACCCATTTGAGCGGACATACGATGGCTAAGAAGATTCTAAGGGCAGGCTACTACTGGTCTACCATGGAAGCTGATTGTCACCAACATTCCCATACTTGCCACAAATGCCAAATCTACGCCGACAAGGTACATATTCCTCCTGTTCCTCTCAACATTCTGACAGCTCATTGGCCATTCGCAATGTGGGGCATTGACATGATTTGAGAGATCAAGCCCACGGCATCCAATGGACATCGCTTCATCTTGGTCGCTATTGATTATTTTACCAAGTGGGTCGAAGCAGCTTCCTTTGCCTCTGTTACAAAGAATATGGTTGCCAGTTTCATCAAGCAGAACCTCATATGCCGGTATGGTGTCCCCGACAGGATCATCACAGACAATGGTACAAATTTGAACAATATTATGATCACCACTCTGTGCGAACAGTTCAAGATTTATCATCATAATTCATCTCCCTATCGGCCGAAGATGAACGGTGTTGTTGAAGCCGCAAACAAAAATATCAAAAAGATCATTCAAAAGATGACAGTCACCTACAAAGACTGGCATGAGATATTACCGTTTGCTCTACATGGATATCGTACCACAGCACGTACTTCAACAAGGGCAACCCCATTTTCCTTGGTGTATGGCATGGAAGCTGTGTTACCTATGGAAGTTCAGATTCCTTCCTTAAGGATCATGGAAGACGCTGGTTTGAGTGAAGACGATTGGATTCAGACCCGGCTTGATCAACTCAATTTGATCAACGAGAAGCGACTTACTGCTGTTTGTCATGGTCAGGCGTATCAAAAACGCATGATCAAGGCTTTCAACAAGAAAGTCAGGCGTTAAGTATATCAAGTCGGAGATCTTGTAATCAAGCGGATCATCTTACCGCAAAGTGATCCCAGGGGAAAGTGGACTCCTACTTATGAAGGACCATTTATAATCAAGAGCATCTTTTCTGGTGAGGCAATGATTCTGACCACCATGGACGACGATGACTTACCGCACCCTGCGAATGCAGACATAGTCAAAAGATACTACGCATAAAACAACCCGACAAGTTGAAAACCCGAAAGGGCGGTTCAGAAAAAAATTAGGGATAAAACAAAAAAATATGTACACCCGGCAAGTTGAAAACCCGAAAGGGTGACTTGGGCAAAAAAGGGTTTCCCGGTGGATCGAAAACCCGAAAGGGCGGTTCAGGCAAAAGTTAGGGAATTTAAAGCGTATGACTATGTCTCGTCGGATCACTTTGAGAACAATCTCTTCACCAATAAGCTCCAAGCTTCTGCTCAATCCAATCATCTACGGACGAAGCAACGAATGGACAGATACTCAGAGTTGTGAAGGCTATAGCAGAATGGGAACCCCATGGAATTGTTGCACATAGCCATCTTTCTTTTTGTATATAAATTTTTCTCAATTTTTACGACAACATTCTCTTACTAGGATGTCTGTCTCCTTTGTACAAAGATGCTTACCAAAAATTAATACAAATATACTTCAAAGTGCAGAAATTTGCTTGCATTTCTTTTCTTTTTTACACTTATGTTTTAGTTGAAAACGTCCAATGTTTTGTTAAATAGGCATATGCATTTGAATATAATCAATGCTTACAAATAAAACGAAATTGAAAAGGATAATTACTGATAGGTCGAAGGTATAGGAAGATATCTTTGTGCCATTTCAGAAGAAATCCCTTACGATACATCAGTCAGATCCCCAACAAAGCTAAAATTGGAGTATATTTCCCCAACGGAGTTAAGCTTCAAGATCCTCAGCAGAGCCAATACTTTCTAAAGCTTGATTCCCCAGTTGAGTTGAATTTCAAAATTCCCATCAGAGTTAAGCTTCAAGATTCCCAGTGGAGTTCGAAAACCCTGAAAATCCTATCCCCAACGGAGCCAGAATAGTGAGCATTTCCCCACAGAGTTTACCTCACAGCAAGATCGAAAATTCTCGGTCTCTTTTCTCCAAGTAGAAGCCTCCAAGGTTTCCATTCCCCATAAGAGATTTCCAGAAGTTCCCCTAGTCATGAAGGATTCTCATTCCCCACAGAAGTTGTCAGAGGCCTTGTTAATCCCCAGCATCGGTCAAGGATTTACTTCCCCCGACGGCAATCAAAGATTTCATTACCTCCAGTTAACAAGGATTTATTTTCCTCAGCAAGACAGCTAATCAGATTACATGCACATCCATTACATTCATATATCATAAACATTGATGAAATACAGTTCATTGCATCGTACATATCATGCAACATAACTTTGTGTTTTAGCTAACATTTTACCCTTTTCAGGATAAGATTAAAAGGTTATCGTTAACAATTGTTCAAATACAATATGGATACACCCCAGACACGACGGTCATTCTATTACTCATTCAGAATTTCAAGTCAAATACAGTGCAGATACACCCCAGACACGACGATCATTCTATTACTCATTCAGACTTCAGTAATCCGACACAGACTAGATACGCTCCAGACACAGCGACCATTCTATCTCTCATTCAGATTCAATTATCAACTTCAAAGTTCATATATGCTCCAGACACGGATGCCGTTTTGGCCCTTACACGAGCAGCTTGACTCTCCCCAGTGCAATCGCCACGGAAGTCATTTTGTCACTTATTCAGATCCCAGTTACAGTCTCAGATATACTCCAGACACGGAAGTCATTCTGTTACTCATACAGATCCCAAATTCAGATACAATACATATACACTCCAGACATGGCAGTCATTCTGATATTCATTTGAAGTTCAAATACAGTTACAGCTCAGATACGCTCCAAACACGGATGCCATTCCTTTGCTCATACAAACTCAGTCTCCAGATACAATTCAAGAGCATTCCAGACACGGATACCCTTTTGATACTCATTCTTTTGACCTAAAGCATTGCAATTCAACAAAGATTCTTGGATGGCATCTTTAAGCCCATCTCCAGTAAGATTCTACCATCTCCAAATGGCATCTTTAAGCTCATTCCCGCATCTATGTTTTGACGAGTGCAAATTTACGGGCACTCTAGTGTCCAATCCTCTTTTACCTTCGAGTCACGAAAGGCAAACTTGCCAATCTAACTCTTTAGGTTCAAGAAGATTGAACAGGGGCAACTGTTGAACCCCAAAATTTGCCCTCTCATTTCACCAACATTTTCTCATCACAAGACTCTTGGAACTCAATATCAAGCTAGGGTTTGCTCAGCTCAAGACACCTCCTTGCACTGTTGACCTAAATTAGGGTTTGAGTTTGCACAAGGATGTTTTGACCTACAATGCCCAAAGTGAATTTCATACTTCATGTTGGACTCACAAGTTTGCCCATACCAAGTTTCAAGCCTTGATTCAAATTTTTGCCCAGTCAATTGGACAGTTGACCTATAAATCAGTTGTATTGGGGAAAAAGTCAATTGTGGTCAATTGAAAGTCAAACCTCATGAAATTTGACCCACATCAACATTATGAACTCATATGAACCATTTTATCAAGTTTGGACCACAACTCCTCAAGAAATTTGATCAGATCATCAAAAGGGCAAAATGGTCATTTTTAGGGTTTTAACTGCATAAAGGCAATTTTTGACTGCTTGACCTAACCAATGGCAAACCAAGCTCACATATGAACTCAAGGACTCAATGATATTGTCTTGACACATTCAACAAGTTCAAAAGATCTCAAATGCATAGGATTGACAGATGAATTTTTCAGTCAACTGATCAAAATTTGATTGTACACTAAAAAGTCAAACTTTGACTTTTTAGTCAAAATCAAGTGCCAAGAGTTATTTTTCATCAAGACATGTCAAATTATGAAACTTTTTCATCAAGAAACCCAAAAATGCAAATTAGGGTTTAAAATGGAAAAAATTCATAACTTAGAAATTTTCTAAGTTATGAAATTTTCTTATTTTTTCCTAACTTTGTCCCATTTTTTCACCAAGATGAAAATGGATTCAAATAAAACTTGCAACATGAAAGTTATAGTCCATCACAAATTCTACAACTTTGATTCACAAAGTTTTCTCAAAAGAAGATTGTATCTAAAGTTATGATTTTTGGAACAAAGGTATCTAAAACTTTTAACTTAGAGAAAATTTGCCCTAATCTAGGCAGGATTTTGACCCATCTTCTTGGCCACTTTTCACATAGTTCCACTTGGAATTTCAAGTTACATTGCAACGATGGATTATAGTACATGTTCCAAGATTTCCAAATTGTCCAAGAACTAATCAAACACCGTTGTGGTTAGAGAGAATCGAATGCTTGAAGTTGGCAAAAACTCACTTTTGTCCATGGCCAATACATGTTCATAACAATTTGCAATTCTGATCAAGCTAGCTTGGTTCAACATTACAGGCCTCAAAACCAATTTGCACTCTTTAATTTAATGCATGTACATTGAATTAAGGTATTGTCTTGGTCATTAGGGCATTATACACTAGTTTAAGCCTTAAAAGGAAAAAACAACAATGCCATTTTTGCCTAAACTTCACTTTATGTCAAAACCAAATCCTTGAAGCACGGGGACAGATCTTTGAGGCAGGATCAAATCCACTAATTCCAGTAACCAAGAGCACAATGTGCAACATGATTTAGGGCTTGTGCAAGCCTGCATTGGGAGGACACACACTCTTGCTTGAAAAAGAAGAAATGTTGCAAAAACATAGGCAACTCTCATATCTGTTAACACAAGCTTAGACAAACATTGTAGACAAGTTCCATACCTCCCAACAAGCCTAAAACACGACCCTTTCATCACTAAAACCTCCTCATACTCAGAACCACTGTTTTTCTGCAAAGCAGGGCAGGTTCTGCATTTTGCAAGCCACAACAAAATTCCATCGTGCGTTTTGTCCAAAGATAGTTCAAACACCTTCCAATCAACTCACCTGAACTATCCCAGACCCCCATTGCAAGTTGTAACACCTCTAACACACTTTGCCATTTTCATTTCAAAGCTCTGCAGGTTGAGTTCTACAGCACGATTCAAGTTGTTTCAAAGCAAGCCAAGCATTGGAGAAGCTTCCTTGGACCTCAGGCAAGCTCAAGAGAAGCTCAAACACCATTGAAGGTTGCTGCATTTTCCAGCTCGAAGTCAACTGAAACAGGTATTTCATGGACTTCTATCTCCCTATTTAGGAATGGTTAGGCTTAGGTTTGTGAATGAAATAGGTTGTACTCATAGCCCTGAAGCCATACATATGCTTAGTTTTCATTTACATTAATCGTGCCAAGAGAATTTCACTCATGAACTTTCTGAAAAAACTAGGTTAGAAATTAGGGCCAGAGAAATTCTCTCTGGTCTTTGAGAGTTAATCCAAGTTTTTTATATGGTTGAATTCGTTGTTTAATTCTCTACAATGTTCATGTTATGAGTTTTGTCAAAAAAATCAAAGAATCAGGAGTTAGCCATTGATGCACAGAAGCGCGTGTTTTGTGAACGAGAGGAAGAAGAAGTCTGGTGGGCTGGGCCTGTTTTGTTTTCACTTCTAACACTCCCATATTCAGTTTACACCCCCTGGCCCATTTATTTAAATATTTATCATTTTGATACTTTTATTTTTTATTCTGACTTTATTATTTTTTGTCCAAATATAAAAAATGCCAAAAATAATTTTCTATATTTTTTCATATTTATTTGATATTTATTTTATTTTATTAAGAATACATATATAAATAAACTATTTTCTTTTTTAACAAAACTCAAAAATAATGCAAAAAAATATACTTACTTTCATTTATTATTTTCATTTATATTTGAAAACATTTTCTTGAAAATATTCATTTTTTTGTAAATAATTAATTTTTATTTTTATGTTTAATGTGTTTAATATATAAATGATAAAGCGCGCGCGAGGAAATTAAGATCGGGAGAGAACTAGGGTTTTGACCCCTTCTAACCTAATCGAAAGAAAAATTGTTTTTTAATTATTTTTAAGAAAATAATTAGGTTTTAAAAATTAAATACACAATTAATTAGCTAATTAAATTAATTAATGAAAATAAATAAATGGCCTATTTTTGTGTTTTTGGTTATTTTAAGAAAAAAGAAAATATAATTAAGTTAAAACCCTAATTGTTCTACTTAATTTTAATTATTTACAAAATAATTAAAGTTAACTAAAATTAAATAACCTAATTAATTAATATTTGTATAAAAAGTAAACCTAATTCTAATTGGATGAAAACACATTTTTTGATAAAAGAAAATAATTAATTTGTTAGTAAAAATAAATAAGTAAATTTAATTGAGAAAAATAAAAGAATAGAGAAAAGAAAGTTGGGCATGCAAGAGTAATATGGGGGTGCATTGCTAGCAATCTGGGCCCAAGAAATAAAGGTCCATGTTGACCTTCTGAGATCCCATGCATTGCATTGACCAGGTGTATCGTGGTCCTTCAAATGATGGCCATCAGATCTGGATGATTGGCCTTGTGTGCGCACTGGATCACTGAAAGAAAAATATTATGAAAGAATTGGGGGACCTGGGATTCGAACTCAGGCCCCAAGGAACTTTCCAAGTGTTCCACTACCAACTGGGCTAGCTGTTTCATTTGTATGTAAAATAACAATAATAGATAATATGCAAATAAATGGAGTTAGTGGAGAATAATAAAAACGCGCGCCAGAATTCAAATGACCCAGTAGAAGGGTGCCACTCAGGTCATCCCCAACCTTGCTCCGTTGGTAAAAGTTAAAAACTTTTACCTACGGACAAGCCTCCGTCGCTACATCCCTGCAATTTCTCAAAATCAAACATAAGCAAGATAAATAACTTTTAAGGACATGAATCAACTCGTTTGGACCTTCTGAGCATGATGGTACCCTTCATGGGGGATAATTTTTCCTGCACATAAAAACCCTAAAATGAAACCACAAACCCTAACAATGGCAATTCTTGATTCAGTCCACAAAAATGAAATTGGATGATATGGATAGCTTGCAAATGTTCTAATGATCAAGAATATATAATTATTTTGTGCTATAAGTGACAGAATGATGCAATTCAAATTCAAGAAAGAACCAAGGTCGTGGATGACTTACAGTGGTATTTGGCAATGGAAACTCCTTGTTCTTGATTGGTTTCGCTTGCTTGTGATCCCAGGAAGTGATTAGGATGGTTAGAAGGTCTTGAGGATGCCTAGAAATATGAAATCGTGTCTGCACTTTTTTGTGTTTTTCTCAAGTTTTGTTCTTGTTCTTGCGCCTCTCTCTAGCCTTGTTTTAGGTCTGCCAATGTTCCTTGTGTATTAAGGAATGAATTAGGGTTGAAAAAGTGTGCTCAATCTTTATCAATCATGGCTTTTGATTTTGATTTGATTCCTTTGAATATATTTCCAAAAATAGGCCAAATTTAATCTTTTTGTGCACACCAAGGTTTTACACGAATTCAATCTCATGCTAGCTGGATATAGGACCTGAAACATGTGCAAAATCTTGAGATTTCAATGTTTTGGATTTTCTCATGATTTGTTTTGATTAAAATTGATTTAATTCAAATAAAAACCAAATAAATAATAAAAATAATATAATGACAAGTGGAAAGTGCTAGGGCTCGTGGACCATGCTACCAACTCAAAACAAGTGCAGAAAGTTAGGCCCATTTAGCAAAAATTGCAATTTTAGGCATAGTTGACTTTTGACAATTTTGCAAAAAGGGTCAACTTCACCAATGTATAACTTCCTCAATTTTGACTCTTCAAAGGTTTTCTTGGACTTTTTGTAAATCTTGAGATGTCCTCTAAGCAAACCTTTTGGTCCCATCTCAATTTGGTATTCCATGTACATGTATGAAGCTTTGACAAAAAAGGTGTTTTTGTTGACTTTTCAAAATGACCTATAATGTCCAAATTCATAATTTCTTGTGAATGCATATTTTGAACTTGGGATATGAATATGGATTGTATAGAATTGCATCCTCTTAAAAATGAGCTTTGGATGGGTCATTTCTCATAAAGTATGAGAAAGTTATGCTTGGTCAAAGTTGAGTTGACTTTTCCTACAAAACCCTAATTTAGCAACTTTTGGGTTTTGATGAATTGTGAGCAATCTTTGATGAATCATGATCAACCCTTGATCAAATGATGAACAATACTTCAAAATGAGGATGTTGACCAATAGTATTGAAGTTTGACTGTATGTGGGCCACAATTGACTTTTGCCCTAGCACAGTCGATTTTCAGGCCTTTGAGCAATTGACTGAGCAAACTTCCTCTGCAAGGCTTGAAACTTGACATGGATGATATTGAGAACATATTAGGACAATGGTGAGCATTTGGGATCCCTTGGGCTCAAGTATCTTGATGCAACATGAAAGCCTAATTTGAGGTAGACTGCCTTAGGAGAGAGCTTGTCTGGTCAACCCTTGGACTTCCTTGAGCAACTTAAGAATCTTTCTTGAAATGTTTTGAGAAATATGGGAGGGCAAAATTTGGGGTACAACAGTCTCATTGGTCCAGTGTTTCCAAATCTGGTGAAGGAATTCTGGATACATGCTATTGCAACCCCTAAGGTTATCCTTTCTTTCGTAATGGGCAAGGAAATATCCATTACAGAAAACCAAATCAGAAAGTTGCTAGGGTTTAAAGGACTTGGAGTTACAAGTATGCCAAGTGGAAGAATAGAAATGTCAAGGGTCTACTCAGAGATTTTATCAAATGGCCAAGGATCTTCAAAAGTCAGGGACTTTAAAGATAAATACAAGATTTAGGCAAGGATTATCCATGGATGTATTCACCTTAGGAAGGACACCAGCTCACCAAATTACATTAACGCTGATCAACAATACTTATTGTTCTGCCTTGGAACAAATGTAAAAATTGATTTGCCTTATTTGCTGTTTGAACATCTCTGGAACCATGTAAAAGAGACTAGGGAAGCTGAAAGGATGAAAACCCCCAAATCCAAAAGGAATTGGATTCCTATGGGTAAATTAAAATCAGACATTCTGACTGAGAATGGTCTAATTGCTCACCTAGATGAAGCCAATCTTTTGGGGAAGCTAGAACCTACTTGTGGTAAGACTATGACTGGGAAGAATTTACTGAAAAGGAAAATAATTGACAAGCTGCTGATGGAACCAACTCCGTATGTGTCAGATGTTGTGAAGAGGAGAAGGATACCTATTGCTGATTTCCCTCTGTTCAACTCAGGAGATCATCCACGTATCATCCTGCACTACATTGAAATCTACAAAGAGACTGGAACACCTATTGATCCAGCTTGAATCCAAGGAAGAAATCAAGCTGCTCCAGATGTTGTTCTCCATGAATCTTTGAAGAGGAAAGTTGTTGAAGGACATTCTACCACTCCTCAGAAGAAGAAAAAGAAGACAGGTAAACCTGCTGAAACTATCACTGTTTATGATTCTGTCAATGTATCTACATCTGCTGAACCCTCCCAAACCTTAGGAGATATAGATGTTGATATTGACCTGACCTTACCATCTGACTCTCTTGCTGACGACCCTCAGAAAAATCAAGTTTTATCAGATTTAAGTGACTTTGACTCTAATGAACACTCTGACACCCAATCAGAACCTTCTCAATCAGAACCCTCACACTCAGAACCCCCTGAACCATCTTTTTTTCAACCCAGTCCTACTGAACATTTTTCAATACCTCCTCCCAGACCTCTATCACCCAGACCCACTGGATGGTATGATGCTGGCTCTTGGAGAATTCCAGGGATAAATGAACCTCTGGCCACTATAAAGGCTCCTTTCAACTTACCATCTGAAAACATTTTTGCTATGAATCGACCACAGCCTCAGAACCCCATTCCCACTCTTGAAAATACAATAATAATTTCACCTGATGTCACTCCACCTACTTCACCACAACATCCAACACCAAACTCATCTATATACTCACCCCCTCATATTCCAGAACAACAATATTTTGAACCACCTGAAACTGTTGAATCATCCAAACCTCATGAACAATCAACACCACCTAACTTTGTTGACCAACCTGATCATTCAGCCACTCCTAAACCAACCAAAAATCATGAACCTGCAAGCTTTTTAAGAACTGTAGTGGATTATGAATCTCTACAATTCTTGAAAAACAAAACTTTCAAGAAGGTTGTCCCAAAACCTGTTCAGCCAGATGTGAATACATTGTTTTAGAATTTTTTAATAGATGTTCAAGCATGGTTAAATCTTCTGAAAGAAGATTACTCCAGAAGCGTGAACCCAGCTGCAACAGATCTTCTATGGGAAACCTTCAGAAGAAATTTTAATGCTGAGTCACTGAAGCTACAGGACTTATGCCACTTTCAGGTGCTGGACAACTTTTCCAAACATCTGCATGCTTTCAAGACAGAAGCTACTGACATTTGGAATTAGAAGTCTTCGTTAATGATTGCTGATACACCAGCTGATACAATGGACATATCAGAAGATGAATCTGAAGAATCCTCTGAAGATTCAAACCCTCTGGATACTGTTCTATTGAATCAACCTTCTGTTAAGTCTGAACCTGAACATGTGCCAACTCTTGCAATGGATCTGGGCACTCTACTTTCAACCTTCGTGCATTCTGACTCAACGGTTGCTGCTTCTAAGCCTGTTTCTGCTGAAGCTTCGTCATCCTTTGCTCCTACCTCACTTATCATGGACACTCTGAATGAGCTCAAGAGGGAGAATGAAGTCATACATGAAAACTTGGATAAGAAAGACCAAACAAATCAAGAAATCAAGAACTGGATGGTGAAACAAGAAGAATCTGCCTTTGAGATCAAGAATCTTCTGATGGCTCTTGTTACTAATAAATCCTAGTGTCTTTCTGTTTCTTGTCTTCTGTTTGTTGTTTTGTACTTCTGGATATTTTTGCTATTTCATGAAAACTTTTCAGCTCTTCAACTATTTTTTTTACACTTTTTGATTATGCCAAAAAGGGGGGGAAATGAGTATTTTTGAACTAATCACTGTTTAACAGTTATGGGACTAAGTCTCAGACATTCTAACAAAATACAAAATTTCTTCTTGTGCAAAAGAATTTTTTTTCAGGTATCACTTTAACTCTGAAATAGTATTCCAACTGAACATTATCTTCATAAAGAAGTTCTGAAGAAATCCAAGAAGATTTTTTTTATTACTCTGATAAATAATCTCAAGAAATTTTATATATAGAAATATTCATTTCAGGGGGAGATTCTTATCTCTTATCATATTTTATCTCTATATCTGAATAATTTTTTGTCATCATCAAAAAGGGGGAGATTGTTAGAACAATATTAGTTCTGATCTATCTCAGTGTTTTGATGATAACAATAAATTATATTTTAGATAATTTATACTTTGATGAACGTATTTGAATGTTTCAGATAATGTTCTGACAAGAAGCATTCTGAAGTGCTAAGCTAAAAATTATGAAGAAGTTCTTTAATGAAAGAACCTTTTTGTTCTAAGCGCATCGGCTGACTCTGGTAAGACAATTTAAATATATCTTCTAACATTTAGCAGGTTTCCTTGCTCAGAAGATTACTTGAAAGCAAGCGCTGATCAAGTTCTTAGCAAGCAAAGCACTGCCTAGAAGATGAAGTAAAGCATGTTCTGAAATCAAGACATTGAAGCATGTTCTGAAACAAACGTTAAAGCCAACTTGTCTTCTCAAGCATAGGAAACATGTTCTTACTAGTTGTCGTTTGCTCATTAATGCAAAGACGACTGCAAGCACTCAAGTGTCTAAAGCTAGTTTATTGGAAAATGGAATAATGCAAGGAAACACGCAAGAATTTAATGCTCTCCACTTTTCTGAAGGCAGAAACAGTCATTTTGTTCTTACTATAAATAGATGGACATTTATTGCAAGCCAACTAACCAATCATATTTCAAAAAGAAGCAAGAAACTACGTGAAAAATTCTGGGCTCACAAACTCTTTGTTCATACACTTTGTGCAATTTATTCTAAGTGAAAAATCATAGTTGTGATATAGCTTGATTAGAACCAAATTTTATTTCACTATCTGTAAAGATTAAACTCTTGTAATTGTTCCTTGAGAGACTAAGTTTGGTCAGATTTCTCAAGCAGACTAGGACTAGATTTAAGTCTTAGTGGTGTTAGTCACTTGTAAGATTACTTGTGCATTGTTAGTCACAATAGTTGTTGTGTGTTTGTAATCAGTTGATTATAATGGATTAAGTCCTTGTTGAGAAAGGCGAAATCACCTTGACGGGTGGACTGGAGTAGTTTGAGTTTAAACGAACCAGGATAAAAATAACCTTGTCACTCCATTATTGTTGAGCTTTGTTTTGAAAAGAAAAAGAGTCACTTATTCAACCCCCCCTTCTAAGTGTTTTCTTACCCCTTCAGATGGAACATGGTTGTACGGGAAATATAAAGGCACACTGTTGACGGCACTTGCACAAGATGGAAACAATAACATTTTACCAATTGCCTTTGCTCTAGTCGATGGAGAGACTGGTGGTGCTTGGAGTTTCTTTCTCAATAATCTCCAAACACATGTGGCTCTACAAAATGGTCTTTGTTTGATCTCCGATAGACATGCATCTATTGAGAGTTCGTACAATAATTTTGCAAATGGTTGGCATGACCCTCCTTCTACGCATGTCTACTGCATTATACATATCGTACAAAATTTCACGAGGGAGATCAAAGACAAAACTCTTAGGAAAACAATTATAAATGCGGGATATGCATTAACACAACCTCCGTTCAAACACTATCGTAATGAGATCAGATTTTCAAATCCGGATGCAGGTAGGTGAATTGATAATATTCTAGTGGAGAAATGGACAAGGTCATACGACAATCGACAACGATGGGGCCACATGATAACAAATCTTATTGAATCAATTAAAGGTGTATTCAAAGGCATACAAAACCTCCCAGTAACCGCATTGGTGAAATCAACATATTTTAGGATGGCTTAGTTGTTTGCAAAAAGAGGTGAAATTTGGAATGCGGTCTTACAATCAAGACAACTATAGAGTGAAAACTGCATGAAATATATTAAGGTAGAAGGTGAAAAAGCCAACACCCATCTTGTTATAAGGTTCGACCGACATAGCCATAACTTCATTGTCAAAGAGACAAACAACCACAACGAGGGGTTGCCAAGACAAGAGTATAAAGTTATACTACCATCTTATTGGTGCGATTATGGAAAGTTTCGAGTCTTTTGTATGCCTTGCTCTCATGTCATTGCGACATGTGCGTATACTCATAAAGATGCATTACTACTTCTATCTCCCATTTACAAGTCCGAAACCTTGCTCAACATATACAACAATGGCTTTTCAATGATAGCGAAACCTGATTATTAGCCTGCATACGAAGGGGAAATACCGAAATAGCATGGCGCAACAATCAAATACGAAGGAATAAAAAGGGTCATCCCAAAATCCAGCGTATCACAACTGAAATGGACTCCTTTGAAAAGCTAGAAAGAAAGTGTAGTTTATGTCGTCAAGTCAGACACAATTGAAAAAATTATCCCACTTGTGTTACAAACTCGACAACATAAAAATTGTATGCAAACTATCTGCACTTTTTAAAGATCTAAACATAACTTTTTTTTCATTAAGAGCATCTGTTACAATAAACCATACACAAAAAAAAAATAAAAACACGATAAAACATCTAAGAAATTATAACCGTCAAAACAATTTCATTTGAGCCATGCATCATCATCATTATGTCTCTGTCTGTTTTGACTTCCTCCAACTAAGATTGAGGTCTTCCAGTTGCAAGTGAGGTGACTATTCTTCTTCTCTGTATCCTTCTAATTTGTTCCCCAGCATCGATGTCTCCCTCTAGCCATCGCATCAACTCTCTCTTCAGACGCTCCATGGAGTGAATATGCCAAAATTTCATTTTCATCGGAGGTTTGGTGACCGATAAAATAACGTATCCATCTCTAGTGAAAATCATGGGAGATGTCATGATGCAAATAACAAAGATAAAATAAGAAGATAATGTTAGAAAGTGTGAAGAATGATGGAGAAATGAGTATTTTATTTATAGAAAACACAATTACACGTAGTAGCCATCTCAGATGGCGCCTCCTCCCCTTATTATAGTGCATGCGCCATCTCACATGGCTAAAACAAAGTGCATGCGCCAAGTGAGATGACGCCAAAGACAAAAAGGTTAGTGCATGCACCAAGTGTGATGGCGCCTCCATTGTTATATATTCTTAAACATGGTTATTTGTGTAATTTTCTCATAAACATGGTTATTTGTGTTTTTTTTTCAATACCTGGTTATTGCTAAAAAAAAATCTCAATATCATTCAAATTTATAATGATTACAAATTAAATTTTAAATAAAATCAAAGTTTAGATATTAGGTTATTTCAGATATGCATATCCAAAAATTCTCTAAAGATTAAATATTGAGTTATTTCGAATATGCATATCCGAAAACCCCCTGAAAATGAAAAATAAAGATTTGTTCGGATATGCATATCCGAAGGATATTTTGGGATTTTCAGAGGTATTTTTCACCCATATAGAGGTGGCTTAAGAAATTTTCATAATTTTATAGCCTAAACCATATGAGTCACAACCTTAACCTGAGGTTCAAGAGGCTCAGGTAGAGATTTATGAGGTAAAGGTAGTTGAGCCTGAAGGGGTAAGAAAACACTTAGAAGGGGGGAGGGTTGAATAAGTGACTCTTTTTCTTTTTAAAACAAAGCTCAACAATAATGGAAGGACGAGGTTATTTTTATCCTGGTTCATTTGAACTCAAACTACTCCAGTCCACCCGTCAAGGTGATTTTTCCTTTCTCAACAAGGACTTAATCCACTATAATCAACTGATTACAAACACACAACAACTATTGTGACTAACAATGCACAAGTAATCTTACAAGTGACTAACACCACTAAGACTTAAATCTAGTCCTAGTCTGCTTGAGAAATCTGACCAGACTTGGTCTCTCAAGGAACAATTACAAGAGTTTAATCTTTACAGATAGTGAAATAAAATTTGCTTCTAATCAAGCTATATCACAACTGTGATTTTTCACTTAGAATAAATTGCACAAAGTGTATAAACAAAGAGTTTGTGAGCCCATAATTTTTCATGTAGTTTCTTGCTTCCTTTTTGAAATTTGATTGTTTTTTTTTTGCTTGCAATAAATGTCCTTCTATATATAGTAAGAACAAAATGACCGTTGCTGCCTTCAGAAAAGTGGAGAGCATTAAATGCTTGCGTGTTTCTTTGCACTATTCAATTTTCCAAGAAACTAGCTTAGACACTTGAGTGCTTGCAGCCGTCTTTGCATTAATGAGCGAACTACAATTTGTAAGAACATGTTTCCTACGCTTGACAAGACAAGTTGGCTTTAACGTTCTTTCAGAACTTGCTTCAACGTCTTGTATCCAGAACATGCTTTACTCATCTTCTAGGCAGAGCTTTGCTTGCTAAGAACTTGATCAGCGCTTGCTTTCAAATAACTTCTGAACAACACTTGCTTTCAAGTAATCTTCTGAGCAAGGAATCCTGCTAAATGTTAGAAGATACATTTAAATAAATTTGTATTACCAGAGTCAGCAGATGCGCTTAAAACAAAAAGGTTCTTTCATTAAAGAACTTCTTCATATAATTTTGAGCTTAGCACTTCAGAATGCTTTTGTCAGAACATTACCTGAAACAGTCAAATACGTTCATCAAAGTATAAATATAATTTATTGTTATCATCAAAACTCTGAGATAGATCAGAACTAATCTTGTTCTAACAATCTCCCCCTTTTTGATGATGACAAAAATTATTCAGATATAGAAATAAAATATGATAAGAGATAAGAATCTCCCCCTGAAATGAATATTTCTATATATAACACTTCCTGAGATTATTTAACAGAGCAATGAAAAAAATCTTCTTGGATTTCTTCAGAACTTCTTTATGAGGATAATGTTCAGCTGGAATACTCTTTCAGAGTTAGAATGATACCTGTAAAAAAAAATTATTTTGCACAGAAAGAAATCTTGTATTTTGTTAGAATGTCTGAGACTTAGTCCCATAACTGTTAAACAGAGATTAGTTCAAAATACTCATTTTCTCCCCCTTTTTGGCATAATCAAAAAGCGTATAAATAAAATAGTTGAAGAGCTGAAAAAGTTTTCATAAAAATAGCAAAAGATATCCAGAAGTACAAAACAACAAACAAAAGACAAGAAACATAAAGACACTAAGATTTCTTAATAACAAGAGCCATCAGAAGATTCTTGATCTCAGAGGCAGATTTTTTTTGTTTCAACATCCAGTGCTTGATTTCTTGATTTGTCTGGTCTTGCTTATCCAAGCGTTCATGAATGACTTCATTCTCCCTCTTGAGCTCATTCAGAGTGTCCATGATAAGTGAGGTAGGAGCAGAGGATGACGAAGCTTCAGCAGAAACAGACTTTGGAGCAGCAACCATTGAGTCAGAATGCACAAAGGTTGAAATCAGAGTGCCCAGATCCATTACAAGAGTTTGCATGGGTTCAGGAGATACCTTAACAGAAGGTTGATTAAATAGAATAATAGCCAAAGGGTTTGAATCGTCAGTGGCATCTTCAGATTCATCTTCTGATATGTCCATTGTATCAACTGGTGTATCAGCAATCATTAAAGAAGACTTCTTATTCCAAATGTCATCAACTTTTGTCTTGAAAGCATACAGATGTTTGGAAAAGTTGTCTAGCACCTGAAAGTGACATAAATCCTGTAGCTTCAGTGACTCAGCATCAAAAGTTCTTCTGAAGGTTTCCCATAGAAGATCCGTTGTAGTTGGGTTCACGCTTCTGGTACAATCTTCTTTCAGCAGATTCAACCATGCTTGAACATCTGTTAAAAAATTCTAAAACAATGTATTCACATCTGGCTGAACAGGTTTTGGGACAGCCTTCTTGAAAGTTTTGTTTTTCAAGAATTGTAGAGATTCATAATCCACTACAGTTCTTAAAAAGCTAGCAGGTTCAGGATTTTTGGTTGGTTCAGGAGTGGCTGAATGATCAGGTTGGTCAATAAAGTTAGGTGGTGCGGATTGTTCATGAGGTTCGGATGATTCAACAGTTTCAGGTTGTTCAAAAGATTGTTGTTCTGGAATATGAGGAGGTGAGAGTACATGTGAGTTTGGTGTTGGATGTTATGGTGAAGTAGGTGGAGTGATGTCAGGTGAAATTATTATTGTATTTTCAGCAGTGGGAATGAGGTTCTGAGGTTGTGGTCGATTCATGGAAAAAATGTTTTCAGACGGTAAGGTGAAAGGTGGTTTTTGTGTTGCCAAAGGAACATTAATTCCTGGAATTCTCCAAGAACCAGTATCATACCATCCAGATGGTCTGGGTGATAGAGGTCTGGGATGAGGTCTTGAAAAGCGTTCAGTAGGAATGGATTGAGAAATAGATGGTTCAGAGGGTTCTGAGTGAGAGGGTTCTGATTGGGATGGTTCTGTCTGGGTTTCAGAGTGTTCATCAGAATCAAAGTCACTCAAGTATGATAAAACTTGATTTCTATGAGGGTTGTCAGCAAGAGAGTCAGATGGTAAGGTCATGTCAATATCAACATCTATATCTCCTAAGGTTTGGGAGGGTTCAGCAGATGTAGATACATTGACAGAATCATAAACAGTGATAGTTTCAGCAGGTTTACCTGTCTTCTTTTTCTTCTTCTGAGGTGTGGCATAAGGTCCTTCAACTGCTTTCCTCTTCAAAGATTCCTGGAGAACAACATCTGGAGCAGCTTGATTTCTTCCTTGGAGCCAAGTTGGATCAATAGGTGTTTCAGTCTCTTTGCAGATTTCAATGTAGTGCAGGATGATACGTGGATGATCTCCTGAGTTGAATAAAGGGAAATCAGCAATATGTATCCTTCTTCTCTTCACAACAGCTTACACATACGGAGTTGGTTCCACCAACAACTTGTCAATAATTTTCCTTTTCAGTAAATTCTTCCCAGTCATAGTCTTACCACAAGTAGGTTCTAGCTCCCCCAGAAGATTGGCTTCATCTAGGTGAGCAATCAGACCATTCTCAGTCAGAATGTCTGATATTAATCTACCCATAGGAATCCAATTCCTTTTGGATTTTGGGTTTTTCATCCTTTCAACTTCCTTAGTCTCTTTTACATGGTTCCAGAGATGTTCAAACAACAAATAAGGCAAATCAATTTTTACATTTGTTCTAAGGCAGAACAACAAGTATTGTTGATCAGCGTTAATGTAATCTGGAGAGCTGGTGTCCTTCCTATGGTGAATACATCCATGGATAATCTTTGCCCAAATCTTGTATTTATCTTTCAAGTCCCTGACTTTTGAAGATCCTTGACCATTTGTGAAAATCTCTAAGTAGACCCTTGACATTTCCATTCTTCCGCTTGGCATACCTGTAACTCCAAGTCCTTTAAGCCCTAGCAACTTTCTGATTTGGTTTTCAGTAATGGATATTTCCTTGCCCATTACGAAATAGAGGATAACCTTAGGGGTTGCAATAGCATGTATCTAGAATTCCTTCACCAGATGTGGAAACATTGGACTAATGAGACGATCAATTTTTTTTCCCAACCTTGAAACTTAACAGCAGGAAACAAGTCAAAACCATTTTCTCTTAGATTCTCAAAATCTACCATTAACTCACTTAAAACTTCCAAGCTGTCTACAGGAATGAGAGTTGTTCTATCAGGCACTATGTATTGCTCATAGTGGGTAGAATAAGAAGCCATTGAAGTTCTTAGAGATGAGAGATGAAGAAAAGGGTTTTAGAGAAAAAGTACAGAAACGTTTGAGTTTGAAAGAGACGATAAAGAATGAAAAAGGGTTTTTCAAATAGTATTTATATGCAACAGTTTCAGAAATAGGTTTAGAAATAAAATTAAAAAAGAATTTTTAAAGAATTTAAAACGAATCTCATCATTACGTGCAACAACACAATAGTGGACACAACTTGTCTTGTCAAGCGTAGGAAACATGTTTTACTCATCTTCTAGGAAGAGCTTTGCTTGCTAAGAACTTAATCAACGCTTGCTTTCAAATAACTTCTAAACAACACTTGCTTTCAAGTAATCTTCTGAGCAAGGAATCCTGCTAAATGTTAGAAGATATATTTAAATAAATTTGTCTTACCAGAGTCAGCAGATGCGCTTAAAACAAAAAGGTTCTTTTATTAAAGAACTTCTTCATATAATTTTGAGCTTAGCACTTCAGAATGCTTCTGTCAGAATATTATCTGAAACAGTCAAATACGCTCATCAGAGTATAAATATAATTTATTGTTATCATCAAAACTCTAAGATAGATTAAAACTAATCTTGTTCTAACAGAGCTAGAGGTAGGTAATATATAGGAGAAGTTAGTAATGAATGTGTTAATTGTGAGTGCATCAAGTAATGAATGTGTTAGCTAGGGAATGAATAGAGTGAATCTGAGGCGATGAGACAATATGCAGGCTCATATGCACATACATTTCACAATAAGGCCATATCTATTATTTTTGGTGGGATCGACCATTTTCACGAACAAGAGTGTCACACACACACACTCATATGCACATACATTTCGCAATAAGAACATACCTATTATTTTTTATGGGATCGACCATTTTCATGAGCAAGAGTCACATACACCCACATGATATATTTCTAGTTTTTTTTATAGATTTAGATATGGTGGATGACTAACTCTACAGGACATCAATATTGGTTTTCTTATATAAGAAGATGAATTATATGAAAAAAAGAAAGACGAGGCAACTAGCAAGATATATGACATTGTTTCATATAACATTTTCATATTTATGGTATTTAATTAATAATTCATAACTAGTTAGAAATATAATATTGTTAAGAGATTGTTATAATTTGTTGCATACATGAATTTATCAACACTTTATTAGTGAGTCTTATGCCAACATCTTCATTTCGATGAAGGGACATAAAACTACAGAGCTATATAGATAGCACATAAATCACATACTACTGCAGAATGTGGTGTTCGAGAAATACACCTCTCAATAAGTCATACATTCGTTGAGTAACATCTATTTTTTTGTGGTTGGATCATATATGAATCATGCAAGGTCAGGTATCTTCCTAAGTGAGAATTACATCAGTTCAAATATATGTAAGATATGACCAATTCATCCAAGATTGATCATAGATATGTTGAATATTTGAATCATATTTTGCCCCCCTAAGGACCGAACCACTCAGATCCTCCATTGTATTTTATGTATAATATTACAACATACTCAGTTTGACATTTAATATTATATATGATTTTGGATATTTTGAGTTCAATTATTATTTTAGAATAATTTTTAGGTTATTATTTGTGTTATTATGAAATGCATGAACCATGATACTATAACATGAAATTTCAGATACTATAATTCCTACCTCGGTATAATTTTGTTTGACATAGTTTAGATTCTATAATTCCAACAAGTGCATAAAGAGTTTTTGCCATAATTGGAATTTTATCATCCAAATACATGTTGATGGATTTCTAACATAGTCTAAATTCTATAATTTAAACTCATGTTAAGGGTTTTGACATAGTAATAAACTCTACAATCCAAATTTATTTTTGGTGGGATCGATCATTTTCACGAGCAAAAGTTTCACACATACTCACATTCACATACATTTCGCATTAAGGGAATATCTATTGTTTTTTGTGAGATCAACTATTTTCATGAGCAAATCTATTGCATTAAGGGCATTACATTTCACATTACACCCACATGATATATCTGTAGTTTTTTTTAAAGATTTAGATATGGTGGATGACTAAATTCATGTATAAGAAGATGAATACTACGACAAAAAGAAAGACGAGGAAACTAACAAGATATATGACATTGTTTTAGATAACATTTTCATGTAATTATGTTATTTAATTAATAGTCCATGACTAGTTAGAATGTAATATTGTCTAGAGATTGGTATATGTAATGCCCTGAATTTTTATTCAAGACATAACTCAGAAATTATCAAAATACTTGTTTAAACAGATATAAAACGGTTTAAAAATTTAATCTATTCAACCTCAATTCAAATTGCTAAGCAGAAAATCATCGCACTTCTAATTCAATGGGAAAATACTCAATAAATAATTTGAAAATGTAATGCGGTTGGTTTATTATTACATAATGTTTTAAAAAAAAATCGTTCTTCCCCGCTATTACATATCAGACAAATATCAATTACTATGAAACTCCATATTAGTACCTAAAATATTGTTGTAAGGGTCAGATTCCATGTGAAAAATAAATTAAACAAGAGTTAAAAATCAGACAAATATAAATACGTCATATCAAGTCCAAGAGAATTAAATAATAAAACAATTTCACCAAAGTTATCAATATTGAATTGTAACCATAACCGAATGCATATAAAATAATTAACTCAAGATCAACAACACCAACCACAACAACCACAAAGAATTAGATGCAAAAATATACATGCTCTTAAACTATATGATCCAAGTATATATTCAATCCATCGCTAAGGCACCACACAAAATTCATAAGAGCGCAACTCTAAAAATCCGAAAATGCACTTGGATGAATTTGGAGATACATCTCGAACGCACCAAATACCATTTTTGGAAAAATTTAGTTCGAAGATGCAACTCCGAATACACCTCTAGTGTTACATTCGAAGTTGCATTTCTGAAGTTACATCTGCTATATGAGAACTTTTTTACCATTCAGTGATATATTCAAATATGCATATCCAAAAATGACCAGCGGGAAGTCACCTTGCATTTGTGTATTTCAATGGCGAGAAACCATTGCTTCCGTTTAGGGTCACCGTGAAAACATCTCTCGCAAATCTGATATCCAAACTAAATAATCAGCTGCGCTTTCTAGAAAATCGCAGAGTTGTCAAGCTCGAGTATCAGTCATCTTCATTTGACAGCGAAAAATAATCTATTTCACCAACCTTGAACTGAAGACGGATGAAGATCTAAAGATTATGTAGAGTATTTTTTTCCGTTATGAATCAAAATGCCTGATTAAAGTGGATGCGAAGATTCAAATATCTGTCGAAGATGCAATCATTATGTTGCAACGTCCTGATGAAATGATTATGTAATATTGAATTTATTTTCGTGACTATCTATGTAATGAATGCTTTTATTTAATGAAATATTAATATTGATGTTGATATGTTTTTGATTATGTTGTCATGTTTCCATTCATGTTGTTTGAGTTCTAGAAGCAGGTTTTGTTCGGAGACACATCTCCGAACACACTCATTTAAGATTTCGAAGATATACCTCTAAATTTTATTGTGAAAATATAACTTTTACTGTGTTTGAAGATGTATCTCTCCAAAAATAAATAAAATTACGAGTGCATGAACTAAAAAAAAATAAAAAAATAAAAATTTATAATTCTTCGTTCTCGTAAGAAAACAAAACGCAGTGGTTGCAAACCCTTAACCCCTTAAACCCCAAAGGCAACAAAAACTCCCATGGTCCATTCCTCTTCCACACCAAACAATGAAAGGCTTCAGAATTCTAACAACAACCACTCTCACCACTTCACCCAAACCCAACCCCACTTCCCTACTCCGCGCCTTCTTCTCCGCAGAACCCCTCCCTCCCGAATCCGATTCCCATCTCTCAGACCAACCAGACTCAACCTTCGACAGCTCCCACTACGAAATCCTAATCCCCAATAACCCCAAGCCCAAACCCAAACCCACGTGGGACGACAAATTCAGAATCCGGACAGATAAATTGTTGTTCGGCGACGAGACGAAGGGGAGAGTTAAGTTTAAGGAGGAGGAGGATGAGAGGAGAAAGATGATTCTAGCTAAGGCGTTGTTGGAGGCTGCTTTGAATAATGAGAAAGAGGAGGAGGAGGAAGATGAAGATGGGAGTTTGGGTGTTGTGAAGGATGAGGATCAGAAGTCTTTGTCGGTTGGGATTATTGGGGCTCCTAATGCTGGAAAATCTGCACTCACTAATTATATGGTTTGTTTTTAGATGTTGTCTTCTTTTATGTTGTTTTGTTTAGTTAAGTTTTAACCTATGAAGCACTAGCATTTTGACACATATATGTTAACACTTATAATAATTTGAGAAAGATGGTGGAAAATAAACTTAGGTGATTTGAGCATGTAGAGAGAAGATCTGTAGATTCTGTAGTAAGTAAGGAGAGTAGATCAGATGGAGACGAGATAAAGAGGTGGAGGTAGAGGAAGGCCTAGAATAACTATAAGAGAAGATATTAAGAAAAGTATAGAGATTAATGATTTGGTGAGAAGAATGGTCCTGGATAGAATGTTATGGCTGAAGTTGATACATGTAGCCGACTCCACTTAGTGGGATAAGGCTTGGTTGTGATTGTTGTTGTTGGTTTTTAGATTGATTATAAGAGTTTCTCAAATGAAATACCTCTTCGATTTTAAGCAAAAATGTTTAACTTTGTGCTGATTAAGGAATTTAGTTCTCTAATGTTCCGTTTATGAGAAGTTTTTTCATTGCAAAACAAAAACCTAAGATGTGTTTTAGGAATAATATTGTTAAAAAATAGTTAAACTAAATGTCGTGCTGACAAACTAAATGTGAATTCAGAAGGGGTAGCTAAGGTGATTCAAGGTATAGAGTAGGGGACTATGGAAGAGAGAAGACTTTTGATGAGGATTCAAAGTTTTCTGTATCACCATTGGGAGGTTAAAGTGTGTCAAATCTATCATGAAGCTATCATGTGTACAGACTTGCTAGCAAAATATTGGTTGTTCTCGGGAATTTTGTTTGATTGTTTATGAGCCAGCCCCTGACCTTGATTATATCATGTGTACAGTCTTGCTAGCAAAATATTGGTTGTTTTCGGGAATTTTGTCTCATTGTTTATGAGCAGCCCCTGACCTTGATTAGCCATGCATGCTTTGGTCAATGATGTATTGGGAGTTTTATTTTGTATGGTGATTATGTATTGGGACTTTCTGCTTGTAGATTTATTTCTGTGCAGTTTCTTTCTATGTGCTTAGACCCCTTCTCCTAAAAGAAATAGTTAATTTCACTTATATTTGATACTACTAAATATGAATACTTTTTTACTTAAGTTTGATCCAAAAGGGAGTAATTGTTTAAGGAAATAGCACTTGGGTAATCAGTTTAGTAAAGGCTTATAATTAAAGAGTGAACGTGTTTAACTGTTTTTCATTTACAAGCTACAGTTGGGATTTAAACTGAAATAAGCTGAAAACAGCTTATGGATATGTATAAGGTGTTTTATTAGCTCTCCCAAGAAGTGTCTGTGACTGTGTCAAAGATAGGCTCAAATCAGCTGCAAATAAACTAGACATACCTAAAGAGGTTTACTTAAGCAAGCTATTCTGATACAATATTTTATGTTAATTTTATTGGTGCATATTTGTCATCAAATATATCCAAATAAGTTCTTCCTAATGCCCCCTTTGTAAGTCTCCCCTAATGCGCGAGAGCTTAGGAACATAGTTCGATTAGTGTGGAAACTGTTACTTAAAAATACTCGTATTATTGCAAAATCATTACATTTTTTCTTTTATTACAAGTGCCTGTTGAACCGTTTATCCAAATTGACCCTAAATCCTTTTATTTATGTTGAGATTGTAGTGTAGAGCTAATTTATAATTTCAAATTCATTAGCTTTTATTGTAAATCCTATACAGTTTATTATAAATAGATGGCAGTGTGATTTCATTAGACTCAGAGATCATAAGCATTATATAAATTGTTGTTATTATGTGGATGAACTTGTATTGAGTGTGCACTTTTAGTTATATATAATATATAGACTATACTATATTAATAAAATTTGAACCAACACTAGTTTTATTCACAATTCGTTGATGCATAGCTGAATTCGTTCACAATTTAGCTTCGAGCATTCTTTGATAAGCCCATTAATATTGACAGGCCCATTAAGAGGAAATGTGATTAGGTGGTTATAAGAAAGTGAGGGGGACCTGAAGGGCATACGGGAATTCTGTTGAGCGGTTTTGGCTATGCAGAGAAGCTATCTATTATTTGATTTTATTTTCCCCCTTGTAAGGAGCTTGCTCCATTCACTTTTATCATGCTCTATTTCTGCTATTTTCTGTTTCTGCTGCTTCTTGTTCCCTGTTTGTAACTTGTGAGGAGCATTTCTATTTATATTAGTTTAAATTTCGATCACCATTTGGTTCATATTATTCTTCATTGTATTAAATCTTGTCAAATGGTTTCCAAACATGATTTATGCTTTTTATGATTTATCATCGTAGGTTGGAACAAAGGTGGCAGCTGTTTCACGTAAGACAAACACAACTACTCATGAAGTTGTGGGAGTGTTGACCAAAGGAGACACCCAAATTGTGAGTAACTTGGCTGGTTATCTTTCCTTTTGTCAGCTCAGCCCTGTTTAATTTGTGGACTATAATTACTAAAACCTTTGGAGATTCACTATTTAGCCATGATTTTGTTGTTTCATCGTCAGTGACGGATCTTGACTAAAATATTAGAGGGAGCAACAAATATTAATTAAAATATTATAATTGAAATTGACTAAAAATCATAAAATTTAGATACAATTTTTTCAAATATTCATAATAACTTCAACAAAATTAAAATAAAATATATAAAAAGAGATATCCAACCTCGAACTAAAATACCGTCTTTCGCTTTTTTAAAGACTAAACTGAATCAGTGGTGAATTGTTCAGCTATTTCTTTTTCAATGTAAAGCATCATGTTGTTATCAGTGAAGTGTTCAGCTATATATTTCTTTTTCAAGGTAAAGAGCATCATAATGTCAATACTTGAACTCATCATATTGTTTGATCACCGACAACTTGCTCCTCAAGTGTAAGCTATACAATTTTCATCTTTATTGGAAACTTTCCTTTTGAAAAATGCATCAATTTTCTTATGTTTAATCATTATGTAGCTCCTAAAAAATACACAAATTATCAATCACACTTTTCAAATAATCAATCACACTTAAATCTAATCAAATCTAATAACATCAAACTAAAACTTAATTTAGCATTTCAAAATATCATTCATTATAGGTAAAAAACACAACACAGAAAACCAATTTGGTATTGAAATTGTGAAAGTAAATCAGGGAGCAAGAATACCAATTGTAATTGAATTTGGTATTGAAATTGTGAAAGTAAATCAGAAAATCAAATGAAGTTGAATTTTGTATTGAAATTGTCAAAGTAAATCAGAAAACCAATTGAAGTTGAAATTGTAGAGCATTATTTTAACACTTAAAAAACCGTAAAAGAATGTTCTATTTTACACCAGGAAAACTCAGCACAGATTTGTTCATGAATGAATAACACTTTACACCAATACCCCAACACAAATAAGAACACTAACCGTGAACAAAGTTATCGAAGTTGTCATCGAAACTGTTGTCGAAAAGCTGTTGTCAAACTCGAAGCAGTAAACAATGACGCCTGTGAACAAACAATGTTGTCGCAGAGTGCCAACACCATCGTGTCACCGCTGCAGAAGTAAAGTGTAGCTTGACTTGATTTGTGAATTTTGGCAAAAGAAGAAGAGGAAAAACTTTGTTCTATTTTACTGAAAGTAACTTTGGAAATCGAAAGAGGTAACGTATAGAACTGTGCAAAAAACTTTGGAACTTTGTAAATTACGAGTAGCGTGTTACTGTTAGCGTAATACTAGCTTTTTAGGTTTTTTTTACTGTTAGCGTAATACTTTTAGGTTAATAAAAAAATTAAAAAAAAAGTGAGGGGTGCAGCTGCTCCTGCTCGCACCCCTGTAGATCTGCCACTGTTCATCATGTTGTTTTATGATAGGGTTTTAATTTAACAATGCATTTTATGTGGTTACATATTTGAACTCATCATTTTCTCTATGCAGTGTTTTTTTGATACACCAGGGCTCATGCTAAATTGTGGTGGATTCCCTTATAGGGATGTCAAGGCTCGTGTGGAAAGTGCTTGGAGTTCAGTCAATCTCTATGAAGTGCTCATAGTCATGTTTGATGTTCATAGACATCTTACCAAGTAAATGATTATTAATTTTTTTTAAATTGAGGAATATCTGACACTTGTGTTTCAACATATTTCTTAATATTTTAAACCTTTTTCCGAAAATTCCAAATACGAAGCTCCTGTTAAATTTTTTTACCCTGATTCTGGTAAAAAGCCAGTAAAAGTGGCTGTGTTGTTGCATAATTTGGCTTGAGTAATCACTTCAAATGGTTATTGTTCCTTTATCATAAATATTTTTATCAAGAGATCTGCTATAAAAACATCCCAACTTTTCTCTATTGTTTATCCAAGCAAACATGGCTAAAGATGAGCTGCGCTAATTAACTTATGGTTACATATAAGATATTTGAATCTGCAGAAAGTTGGATTTGAATGTTATATATATATTTTGTTGCTCCTTTGTAAACTATTCACCTTATCTCGTAGTCATTCATTGATTCATTAAATCTTGTTGGCTTAACTTATAGTTGGGCATTGCAATTTTTGGCAACTTTTTTGAATTTGAACAGAGGAATTCTTTTGGTTCCTTCCTATAATAATCCTAAGTATGATGATGGGTCATTTGTACACAAGCAGTATGGAGCACAAACACTCGAAGGTTTAGGTGTGTCCACGCGTTCAACATATGCTGTACACCTACACTTGTTTGAAAAGTTCCTCCATACATGCACGTCTTCACGCATACACACACCTTTATCTTCTTCCGTTTTCATCTTTCTTTCCCAGTTCCCTTTTCCAGTTTCCCATTTCCACTCTCCTAATTTGTTTGTTATGGTTATTGTCTTCATCCCGTCTTGGAAGTACTAGTAATCTTGATTCTCAATTTACATCCCGGTTTCTGCATGTCATGTCCATTGTATGTGTCTTTGTTTGTGCTTCAAACTCAAGTTTATAAAGTCATCTATATAATGGCTCGAGCAATATGCAACGCTCTTTTGGTTGTCTGAACCATGGAAGACTTTTATAGATTGTTGCTTTCTTGAACTAGCGGTGGTGTGAATACAATCTGTTATGATCATATTTATGTCTTCACATTCTTTGCTCATTAGAGTACATTCTTTTGATGTCATAGTCTCTTTGTTCTTTTTCCTTATTAGTGATTGCATTCCTATTTTTTTGAACATTCCATCGTTATAGGCCTGATTCAAGAGTTGTAAGACTAATTAAGCGCATGGGAGAACGATCCATTCCAAATCAAAAGCGAGTTTTGTGTATGAATAAGATTGATTTAGTAGAGAAAAAGAAAGATCTATTGAAAGTTGCTGAAGAATTCAAAGATCTTCCTGGATTTGAAAGGTAAGGTTTTTTTCCTTTTCTATGAAGATTGAGACATTGGCCTGCAGTGTGATTTTAAAAAATTTGTGGTTTGACTCTGATTCTTAAAATTGCTTCTAATGCTTATTTTATTATTTAGGCATTTCATGATATCGGGAATGAAGGGGGCTGGAGTAAAAGATTTGACTCAGTTCTTGATGGAGCAGGCATCTATCTTTCTACTTCTGCTATCTATTAGTTAGCCACTCCAAGACGTAACGTCGGAATTTTAACTGTTTCTTTTTCAATAGGCTGTAGAACGGCCCTGGGAAGAGGATCCGTTTACCATGACCGAGGAAGTTATGAAAATGATATCGTTAGAAGTTGTGCGTGAAAGGTTGTTGGACCATGTACATCAGGTAGGTCTTGAACTCACTTGCTCTTCAAATTTAAAGCTAGAATTTGTGACAGTTTGTTGTAGGATTAGATGATAGTGTTATTGGCTAATGATTTTCTCAATTCAGGAAATTCCATATGATATTGAACATAGGTTGGTTGACTGGAAAGAGTTACGAGACGGCTCTATTAGGATTGAGCAACACTTTGTTACTAACAAATTAAGCCAACGCAAGATTCTCATAGGGAAGAATGGCTCAAAAATTGGGTACCTTTTTCTTCAGCTTTTCCTTTACAAAATTTTGCGATTGTTATCCCAATGCACTTGCTTATGATATGACATTATTGTAGCGTAGTGATTTGATTTCGACTCATTTCTCTTCCCTGCATCCATAAGTGAAGAGTTATTTTGACATCATTGTGTTGGAAGCGGTAAACATTTGCTTATTTCATGTTTGTTTAACAGGAGAATAGGAATAGAAGCTAACGAAGAGTTAAGGACGATTTTCAAGAAGCAAGTGCATCTAATTCTTCAGGTTAGACTCAAGTAATCACCGAGGCAAATACATATGGCGTTCCGTTCAGCATATACCTTTTTTGCCACACACCATGTTACACAGGATGCAAGATGCCAAAGCTGTGTGTGAATTATACTGACTTTGGAAGTCCTTAAAGCTTTGAGACCAGGGTGATTATAGAGAAAATCATTGCTATGAAGAGAAACAGGTTGAGTTCTTTGGTGATCTCGCGAGGGCAAACTATTATGCCTTTTACTAATTTGAGTGCCGAAGTTTAAGGACTCAAACTTGTTTAAGTTTATGGTTGTGTATGATAATTGAAGGGAAATTTCTGTATGTTTTGATTACTCAAATTTGTTTTGCTTTATAGACGTTTTAAAAGCAATTGAAAACTAAGATGTAAATTACTTTAATTATGTGTAAAATAATATAATACAAAAGTCATTGCATGATTATTTCAGTTTATTTTTGAATAAAAAATTGTTGAAAAAATAACAACTATGTCTAATTTCACTAGGCTTACATTAATAAAATGATGTCAACAAACCTAGAACTTATAGTAGTTCAAAATACAAGAGGAATAGGAATAGCAGAACATGAAAAAAAGGAGATAGTACGTATATTATGTTTGAGAAAGGAAACTATTTGTAAGTGTCATTTTTTTTTTCAAAGTTCAAAGTGGTGTTGATGATTGTTTTGTCAAAATTATCTTGATCATTTATCATAAAGAAAAAAATTAAATAAATTAAAGTTAAAAATATTCTAGACAGACAAATAATCATTTTTGAAAAGTAATAATTTATTATAATAGTTTTTTTGATGTGTGAAAATTGGAGGGATTAACAATTTTGTAAGTTAGAAATCATCCTTATAATTCTAACTTTTAACTCTTTCACTGTAGTCACCAAATAGTTTAGGTGTCCACACGTCTTGCTAATTTCTTTTATGTTTTGACATGTATGCAAACGATTGTTAATAAAGTCATTATTTGATTAAATCAAAATAAAATAGGAGAGCAAAGGATTAGATTTTCTATAGGTTTAGATTGAGAGAAATAGACAGATAAGAGATAAATATAGATAGAGTTTGTCCATTGTTTTATTTTATTGTAGACGTTCAAAATTGGTTGGAGCATAGAGTATGGTGGACAAGCCTCTTTTGTTTGTATGAAGTTGTCATTGTTGGAAGAATTAAATGTTTCGATTCCTTCGAATTTGTTGGGTGCTAAACTATGTGACATGGTAGATTTAAATGGAGAGTGGAATATTAGTCTGTTTTAAGGATGACTGTCAAGTGACGTCCATTGTTTGATCAGAGCCCACCTGCTTCTAAATGATTGTTATGGTGAAGATGAATTTGTTACTCTTGGAACCTTTGCGGGGAAATTCTTAGTCAAAGAAATTTACAAGTCTCTATGTGATGGGTAATGAAAACGATATGGAAATTTTATGGAAGAATATTTGGAAGCTGAAGGTTCCTGGGCGTATCCGTTGTTTTACATGGATGCTGATCCATGATAGAGTGCTAACAAACTATCGTAAAAGTAGAATGGAAATTTATGGAGATGCTTGTCAAACTTGTGGGGAGGAGGTGGAAACAACTCTTCATGTGTTTAGGGATTGCCCTTATGCCATACAAATCTGGTCCAATAATATTCTTTCGGGTATAACTAACAATTTTTTGCAGGTGAGATTACAAGACTGGGTCAACCTCAATCTTGGATCTAATGACAAGGTAGCTAGTAAATGGAGTGAGTTCTGGGCAATGGCTTTCCATAGCCTTTGGACTTGGAGGAATAAAGAATATCATGAAGAAGATTTCTTTCGTCCTAGAAACGGGGCTCAACACATCTCAATTATATTAAAGGATTATGCTGAAGCAATGAGTCAACAAACAGTTATCACTAAGGTGGATAGGAATTTGGCTATGATTAGTTGGAAATCTCCTCAAAGTAACTACGTAAAACTCAACACCGATGGTGTGTGCAAAGATGTGTCGACTTCGGGTTGTGGAGGTATTGCTCGAGATTCCAATGGAGATTGGTTAGGTGGTTTGGCCAAAAATACATGTTCTTGTTATGCTTTTATTGCAGAGTTTTGGGGTGTGTTTGAAGGTCTAAAGTATACGATCCAGAAGGAAAATGAAGCTAAATGTCGATTCTTTAGTGGTGGTTGATGTTATTATTAAAGGTGCGTCAGATAGTTTTGAAGGACATCCTCTGTTAAGGCAAGTAACTAGGTTAATTGGGTTGCATGGGAATGTTAGTTAGCGACGTTTTTCAAGAAGCAAGTAAGTGTGCGGATGTGTTAAGAAATGAAGGCTGCAAGTTACAAGACAATTATATTAGTTATACTGGTGCCCCTAATTTTATTATTGCTTTATTAAAGGATGATCATCTAGGTGTTTATTTTCCTAGGTTGATCCCGATGTAGTCATTGTTCCCTTTGAGCTTCGATCCTCTTTATTACAATTTTTTTTACCATTAATCGAATGTGAAAAGCAAGAAAAGATATTATTTTTTAATCAAATGTCCATAATTTTATTCATATATAGATTGACATCTGAAACTCAAAGCTGAAATCATGCTCAGCCATAAAATTCAAAATTCACTTGGGGCTTACAATCAAATTGGGTGTTATTTAGTACACTTTACGCACCACATGAAAATTTGAAAAATGTTTTTGTTATATTTGGAGATTGAAATTCAAATTTATCTATTTTACTAAAAAAATATTTTATACAAAGGTATCTCATTTTGTCAAAAATATGTATGGAATTCAATCTCCGGATCTACCTATTAAAACTTGAATCTTAATTTTCGGATAAACCCTACACATTGTTTGTGTATGTTTCTATGTTTTTTTAATTAGGATAAATCTTCATGTACTGCCTTCTCTAAGATGACCTATAAAGTGACCATCTGAAAAGTGTCTTCCTCAAACTCTCATCTAGCTATGACCCCTCTTCCAATAGCCTCATTATGATCATAACACATCCACGACATGGTTGCCATCGACTGTTCCTCTTTTAGTATCTTTTGATGAGTTGAACTCAGAGGATCTACTTCTATATCTGATGTCATATAAGGATGTGGAACTCTATAAAATTATTGGATATAATCATATACCACACTTCATAGACGAGGAGCTGACACACGACGTATATCATTTGAGACCAAATGCTTATGGTACTCCACAAGCTTCTCATAAACATATCTGCATAAGACAATGGCAGGAGCATTAACTACGGGGTCTTTTGGTATATCCTGTAGATACCTGAATTGTTGCAGTACTCGCTCAAGTAGATGCAGGTACATAAGTCGAGACCCACAACCAACCACAAAGAGTACAATGATATCACTTTCAAGGGTCGTGTATCACAATGCTCACCGTACAACGTAAAATAGATATCATTTGACACTATGTAGTTAAGAGAAATTTGAAGCAACTTGGTCATTGGATTCTTCCTGAGAGGAATGATCAAGCAAACACGTGGAACATACTTAGAGTATTCTTAAACATATTCCCATGTCAGAGAGACTGAAAATTATTGGCGGATCTATGCCTAAAAGTGGTTCATATGAAATATCAATAAGGGACTAAAACAAGTGTTATGTAATTAATAATGGTAAGAGCGCAAAAAAAAAAGAGACTATTATGTTTAAATAATTGTTTGTTATCATATGTCTTGTCTTCCAGAAACTAGCTTCAACTAACTTTGGAGTAGAGGTAAATTAGAAAAGTTGTCTCCCAGTTGTACTCATGAATCATCTCCAAGTCAAATAAATATTTAATGTAGACAACATCGAGATAGGCCGCATTTTTGTCCTTAAGTATGTATGTGCTGACCAAAACCATGAAGTTGACCTTAACGCACATGCTTTATGATATGCAACAAGTGTACCATCACCGACAACATACACATATGTAGCTAGGTGGTCTTAATACAACTTTATAAGGAATAAAAATCTCGCATGACACGTCTGGTGTCATCTATCTCCTGCAGGGATTTACATGGGTCAACTTCTAAATATGTCACCATTCTATCCAGTGCATCAGGTCTACTGATTCTAGTGTAATTTAATATCTTCCTATGATCAGAAAGATGTAGACGACATGATATACATCATTAAGTGTGATGGTCATCTCACCGATTGCAAAATGAAATGATGAGATATCTATGTGACATCGCTCAACAAATGCAAACAATAAATCATGGTTAATATAATCATATCGAGTCATGCATAAATCCTTCATCTCAGATAGTTGCAAGACATTCTGAAACCATGGTTCATCAAGCTTCGACAAGGTTAATACATTTCAACATATTCTGGTACTGCAAAAAATAACGCTGATGTTTAAAAGAGTAATTAAATATTTATGCTACCTCTCCATCCCGCATGTGCCTATCAGTATAGGGTGTATACAAAGGTAGTAGTGAAAGGTCTGAGGGGGCTTAAGGAAAATTACCGGGCCCGAAAGCAACAATGGGCTTCATAATTAACTAGAGACACATGAATTTGGGAAGACAACGCTAAAGACAGATGAACTCGGGAAAATAATACTTCAACATCAAATGAAGTTTCTCAAATTACGGGTTGCGAAAGGCTATCTTTCTCCCTGCAAACGGGAGCATATTGGGTCAGTCCACCATGTTTCATTCTTTGTTGGTTGTCAGCCATTTTTCTAGAGTAAAAAAAGAAGAAAAAAAATCATAATCAAAGAAGGTATTGGAAAACTGAATCAAAAAACATAACACACAACAAATAAATCTGAATTTTGTTATTCGGACTAAGGATTCCGATTATAAAATTCAGATTGGACGAAACTATAATGAGTAAGCAGAAGCAAAGCTTACAAACCCTAATTCCAAAAGTTCAAACTTTCAAACCAAAGCAAATTAGGATAAAACAAATATGACATATCTATTGCATGTAACTTAATGTATCATAATTATAACCTATTGAAGCGCGTCCGAATTTCAATCTCCGTAATTTATTAATTTAGATTTCAAAATCCAATTTCTTTAAATTTTGTTTCGACGTCTTTTAGTGAGAGCTTGTTATGCATTTAATACATCCAGATTTAAAAATTTAAATTCTAAATATATATATATATATATATATATATATATATATATATATATATATATATATATATATATATATATATATATATATATATATATATATATATATATATATATATATATATATATATATATATATATATATTTTAATTATCCTTGAAATGTATAAGTAAAACATGTGGTGTAATGAAGAAGATTTTATTTGTCACTTTCAAATTCCAAATTATACCTGACACCTCCTTTTTTTTTTTTAATTTCTAAATTATCCATAAAGGATGACAAATAATAAAATTTCTTATAACATATCAAATTTTCAGTATGAATTAAAAAAAAATTGTACTATAAAAAAATTCAAAATTTCTAATAATTTATTAGAAATTTCAAAATTTTCGATAATATAAATTTTTTTTTTGAAAATAAACTACTGAATTTTTTGAAAAAATCCAGTATTTTCTTAAAAATTTAGGTAAAACGCAAAAGCAAATTTCAAATTAAGGATATAAAAGTCATAACATCATCATTAGAGGAGGGTGCCAATATTAGTCGTAAGGGTGACAGGTTAAATGCCATGTAATAATGAACCATCTTCATTAAATTTTAGGCTTTTTTTTGTGGGCTTTTAGCCCTTTAAAAAATGTTTTTTTATTTATTTGAAAATTCACAAAGTTGAATTTACCAAAATGTTTTTTTTTATTTGAAAAGTCACATAAGTTGAATTCCGATATTTTACTAAAAGGGGTCTCATTACATCGAATGAATTCTTCATAAATTAAATATACGTTGTTCTTTATTTATTTGATCTCACTTTTTAGAAATTATACGAGTGTATCTGAAAAATAATTTTTAATATTATTTTTCAAATATATTCATTACACTTTATTTTTTATTTGATTTCATCGTTTAAACACCCTTTAAAAAAGAGAAAAGGATAATACACTGTCTAAATTATTTTTAAACGTGAACCAATGACAATCATATATTTCGTTAAATAAAATTATAAATTATAAATATAATTTAATATTTTAAAATATTATAATTAAATGTATGTGTAATCTTAAAAAAAAAAATTTTAAATTTTTAGAGAATCTATAGAAAATATGCGAACAATCACATACAAAAATAATAAAATGTCGTCAAGTTCGCATAATCCTTACATATGATCCACCCTCCAAGTTCCATCAAACTTGAAATCTTGTATTCTTGTGAGATTTAAATTAAAATCTTATCAATTAAACCAACCTGCTAATTAATATGAAAATTAGAAAGAAAAATAAATTTCTATCATAAAAACGTATTGCATCACTTAAAACACAAACACAAAAAATGAAGAACAACAACAACAACGATGTTTCGGTGTTGTTTAAGGTGGTAGAGAATCCTAAGAAGAAAGAGTAACAAGATTATAACAGTTACGAGCCAAATTAACACAATCAACCCAATGCAAAACCTCCGCATTAGGATCCCTTTCACCAACAACATCCGTCACAGTAACCTGCACACTCCCCTTAAAAACCGTAACCCTCCCCCTAACCCTAGCAACAGCCCCGACCTTCACAACCTCCGCAGATCTCGCAGCAGCGTCGGCGAGCAGACAAACATCCTGCGGACTACGGCGGCGAGCGATGTGAGGGGAAGTCAAGTGGTTAAGCCAGAGGATACAAGGGATGCAACCAGTTCCATCGTCGATGGAGAAACGGAGGAATTTAGAGGGTTTGTGATCGCGGAGGGTGATGGTTCCTAGGGTTTCGAGGCGGGTGATGGGGATGGATTTGCGGGTGAAGGGTTGGTCGGGGGAGGAGGGTGGGGTTAGGGTTAGGAGGTCGAAGGCGAGGAGCTTGACGTGAGTGTTGTGGAGTGAGATTGATGGGTTTTTGTTGTTGTTTTGCTGCATTTTGGGGTTTTGAAATGGCTCTGGTTTTTATCTGTTGAGGAAGATAGTTGAAAATGTTCAATTGGTTTTGGGTGTGTGATAGTGATGATTAATTGCTTCAACAAATAATAAATAATTTAAGGTACTTTGTAAAATTTTCGTTATTTTGTCTATTTTCAAAAACAAGTCCATTTCTAAAAGAAAATATACGATCTATTTTTAAAATCCTTTGATCTAATGAATAAAAATCGTTAGATAGAATCACGTAGGGGTGTATGCGATGTGGTTTGAACGGTTTTGATGATAAAAGTCATTCGAATCGTAAGAGAAAAAAATGTGTGATTTGATTTGTTCAGTTGGTTTTTAGAAGAAAAAAAACGAAGAAAATTAAATCAAATCAATGCGGTTTGATTCGATTCGGTTGGTTCGATCTTTTATAAATATTTTATTAAGTCATACATACACATATAGATGACAATATAAAAAATGAGAGATTAATGGAAATGAAAAAGAAAGAATTTAAGAGAGGAGATATTAGTGAAGATGTGTGATAAAAACAAAATTGAAAGAGAAAACGTTTGCATAATAATGAGAAAGTGAAAAATAAAGAATATAAAATAGTAGAGATTAGAGAAGAAGAGACAAGATGTATTTGGCGAAGAATGTGCGATAATTTTATGAGATTTGAGAAGACTAGAACTGAAACCCTAAGTATAAAGATGAGAAAATTGTTCATAATTATAAAGGTAAAGTATAATAGGTTTAAGTTTAGGTTGGATGTGAGTTAAGTAAAATTTAGGTTGTAATATAATACTGTTTGATTTGTTTGATTCGGTTTGCAAAATACAAACTGCACTGAACTGTGCAGTTTCCTTAAAGATGACCCAAACACATTCGAATCAAATACAATTTTTTACAATTTCAATTTGATTTGGTTCAATTTACGATTTTCTATTGAATTATTTCGATTTTAAACACTCTTAATTTCACGATTTATTTTACTTTTGATACATATATTTTAAAAAATATTTACTTATTAAAAATATAATAAGTGACAACCGTTTATGGTTAAGGACGATGAAATGTTTGTGATGATTATGGAGTTAGAGTAAATTCATGCTATATGGTGAGAAACTCTATAAAATGATGTTTTAAATTATTTGGGTTTAAGAATTTTATTAAGTATTTAAACCAAATTTTAGGAATAAGGGTAATTATGTCTTAAACAATATGAATGGCAAAATGATCTTAGTTTGAGAAATGCTTATATGTAAAATAAAAAATAAGTCTTCTTCCCTTAAAGAAAGCTTAAACACTTGGAAAGAAGAAAGGGAGGAATAACTTCTCAAACTCCAAGTGAAGAAATGTTGATCTTCATAAATTATAGGTTGTTTAATCGATTCAAGAAGTGTTTTAATTGACCCAAAAATGTTTGAATCGGATTAAAAAAGATTTTTGTAGGTTTGAATCGGATCATGAGTCTTTTGAATTGATTTAAAAGTGTCTTGAATAAGGAGACACCAACTCTGTTGGTAGCTATCGTTTCAAGACACTGACTGAATCAATTCAAAAGTCATGTTTTACTTACAACCTTTACTTTTCATGTTCTAGACCCTATTTTGAGTTAGGTAATGATCATGGACTTTAATGAAGTGATTAAGGGCTTGAACCTCATTTGAATAAGTTACTCTTAGACCTATCTATTCATCATAAAAACTAACTTATAATTAAGGTGATATATGATTGAGAATTGTGTGATCAAGTGTGCAACCATACTTAGGATCAAACTTGGTTTTGATATGGTTTAAGTGAGCACTGTATACTTAGGAAGTAGAGTAAAAGTTGGTTAGTGAATGTGAAAACTATTTCCATTTGGTGTGAGTGTGATTTTTTAGAATATACCTACGAGGCTTTTTAAAGTTAATAGTATTAAAGAGTATTTTAGCATTTCTAATTGTTTTAGATAATTTAGTTATTAAGTCTATTCTATTAGGGTCTATGTGACATTCTCTTTTGTGTATAAATAGACTAGTTGTAAATGTCATAAATACAATAATAACATTTATTCCTCTTGTAGCTTTTACAACCGTCATTATCTTTGCTCTCTTAAATTTATTCTTTGTTCATCAGTGATTCTTGTGCACTAACAATTGTTATCTAGAGCTCCGGTTCTGATCCACAGGGAAACACAGGGAAGCACAAGTGAAATGTGAGGAATTTGTGTGATTGATTTTGGTTCTGGGTTCGTGTTGGATCTTGAATAAAATCTGAACAGAATCACATTTTTTCTGATTCTGTGGGGTTGAGTTACATTGTGCTTGTGAGATCTGAGTGAGTTGTACAAGGTTAAGGATGAATAGAAACGGTATCCTGAGTACCAAACTTCCTGTTTTTGTTGGCAAGAACTGGAACAAATGGATGATTCAGATGCACGTGTTATTTGATACTCAAGATACGCTTGAGCTTGTTACCAATAGCCATGTTCTAGTTGTAGTAGATGCGAAAAAAGAAGAGATAAATGAACAGAGAGACAAGAGGAAAAAAGATTAGAAGACGTTGTTCTACATCCATCAACGTATGGATGCGAATGTGTTTGAGAAGATTACTGATTCAACGACGGAGAAGGAGGCATGGGACACACTGGTCAGATGCTATGATGGTGACTCATCAGTGAAGAAGGTAAAACTTCAGTTCCTGCAAAAGCAATATGAGATTCTCAACATGAAGGACAATGAGAAGGTTTCTGAATACATATCTAGAGTAATTCTGATCAATAATGAGATGAAAGCTTGTGGAGAAACCCTTTCTGAACAAGTAATCATTGAGAAGATATTGAGGTAACTTATTCCTCAATTTAATTACATTGTTGTAGCAATTGAATATTCTAAAAATATGGAAAACATGAGAATAGAAGAGTTGCAAAGCAATTTAGAGGCACATGAGTTGTGTCTGACTGAAAGAACTTCTGAGAGGAAAGTTGAGCAGGACCTAAAGGCTTCTTTTGTCAAGAAAGACCATAAGCATTCTTGGTCAGAAACCAAAAATAGACGTGGTGATAGATTCCAGAAGTCAGAAACTTCTGCTTCTGATGAGAAGAAACCTCAGAAGGATAAGGAGAAGTTTGATAAGAAGAAGGTTCAATGTTATTGTTGTAAGCAGTTTGACCATTTTTCTAAAGATTGTTGGTCAAATAAGGGAAGGAGACAGAAGAAACAAATATAGCTAGAGGAGATTCCGATGATGAACCTGTGCTATTGACGACTTTTGAGTCTGACGAAAAGTGTTTGGCAGACTGGTGGTATATGGACACTGACTATTCAAATTACTTCACTGGAAACAAATAATGACTGATAGATTTTGACTCCAAAAGGAGGACAAAAATCAAATGTGCTAATGATAAGTACCTTAACTCAGAAGGTATGGGAAATATAAA
Source organism: Vicia faba (assembly GCA_948472305.1). NCBI lineage: Eukaryota > Viridiplantae > Streptophyta > Magnoliopsida > Fabales > Fabaceae > Vicia > Vicia faba. Next base: position 1,256,593,315 of record OX451738.1, read on the forward strand.
AGTTAAAGTGAAGAATGGGAAGACCATTCTGATCAAGGATGTTTGGTATGTTCCTAGAATTAAGAGCAATCTGATGAGTGTGAGTCAGCTCATTGAGAAATGTTTCTCAATTATTATGAAGGATAATCTCTTGAAGTTGTATGATGCTAATCAGAAGCTGATTATGCAATCAGAACAAGGAAGCAAAAATACATTCAAGGTGAATATGGAGATAACATAAGAAAAATGTCTTAGTTCAGAAGCTGCTGAAGCTGATAGTAAGCTGTGGCACAAGAGGTTGGGACATCTGAACTACATAAGCTTAGGGCATTTGAGTTCTAAGAAGCTCGTACGTGGAATTCTGGAGATTGTGAATCCTGAGAAGTTATGTGAGGTATGCATGAAAGGCAAGCAACCTAGATTTCCATTTGTGTCATAAGTAGCTCCAAGAGAAAAACATGCTTTGGGAGTAGTGCACTCTGACATGTGTGGACCATTTCCAAAACCTTCACTTGGAGGGAATATATATTTGGTGTCTTTTGTGGATGAGCTCACAAGAATTACGTGGGTAACACTCATCAAGTTTAAACATGAGGTGTTTACTGAGTTTCAGAAGTTCAAGGTAAAGGTTGAGAAACAAAGTGGTCAGAAGCTGAAGATTCTCAAAACGGATGATGGAGGTGAGTATAACTCTACACAATTCCAGAGTTGTATGATGAGAATGTAATTGAGAATGAGGTTACTATTCCTTATACTCCTCAACATAATGGTCTTACTGGAAGAAGAAATCATACTTTGCTTGATATGACCATAAACATGATGAAAGAGAAGAAGCTACCTCATAACTTGTGGGGAGAAGCTGTAGCTACTTCTACGTATATGCTAAATAGGTATCCAACAAAGAAGCTAAAGGAAATTGTTCCTTTAGAAAAATGGATTGGAGACAAGAAAAGTGTTAGCCATCTGAAGATCTTTGGTTCTGTATGTTACCAACATGTTCCAGAAGCTAGAAGGAAGAAGTTGGATGACAGAAGCAAAATAATAATTCTGGTGGGGTGCCACAGTACATGTGCATACAAGCTTTATTGTCCAGAAATGAATAAAGCTGAAGTCAATAGAGACGTAATTGTAAAAGAATAAGAAGTATGAGATTGGAGCAAGTCTCAATCTATTTATGAAGATAAGCCATAACTTAACAGTTCTGAAGAAGAGTCAGAGTTAGATGATGATTCTAGAAACTCTGAAGATGAGTCAGATGGTGAATCTGATTTTGATTCAGATTTTGATGATGATCCAGAATCTGGTGGTGGTCATACTTCTGGAAGGGAAAATTCTGGAGACGTAGGTTCTGGAGGACAAGCTTCTAAAGATGATCATGTTTCTAGTGAAGTTCGTGATTCTGAAGGAGGAACTTCAGAAGATAGAGGTTCTGAAGGCGATCCAACTTCTAAAGGTGGTCAAGTATCTGCCATTGTTCCATAATCAAAAAGAGTTTCTGAACAAGTTCAGAGGCCATAAAGAATCATACGAATACCAAGAAGGTTTGAAGAGTTTGACATGTTGCAAAACACTGAAGTAAATTCAGAAGGAGAAATTATTCTGTGTACCATGTTAGTACACTCTGAACATGTAAGTGTTGAAGAAGCTCTTAAGAAGAAAGTATGACCGAATGCCATGAAATAAGAACTTGAGGCTATAGAAAGAAACAAAACTTGGAAGTTGACTAAGCTTCCAGATAAGAAGAAAGCCATCAACGTCATATGGGTTTTCAAGGTGAAGCTTAAGTCAGATGGATTAATTGGCAAGCACAAAGCAAGGCTAGTGGCTAGAGGTTTTCTTCAAAAACCTGAGTTAGATTACTTTGAGGTATTTGCGTATGTAGCTAGACATGAAATAATCAGACTGGTGATTGCTTTAGCTACAAATAGAAATTGGCCTCCAATGTATCTGGATGTGAAGTCTGCATTTATGAACACTCTATTACAAAGAAGAGGTATACATGTCACAACCTCCTGGATTTGTGAAAAAGAATCAGGAAGGAATGGTGTACAAATTATATAAAGCTCTGTATGGATTGAAGCAAGCGCCCAAAGCTTGGAATTTGAAGATTGATTTATTTTTCAAGAAATAAGGTTTTCAGAAGTGTGAGATGGAGTACGGTGTGTATGTTCTGGTATGTCTTTATGTTAATGACATATTTCCGCCGGAAAGCTATTATGAAGAAGTTATCAAGTTCAAGAAGACTCTAATGAAAGAGTTGAGGTGACTGACCTATGAAAGCCGATTTACTTTTTAGGAATGGAGGTATTATACTCTGAACAAGGTATAATTTTGTATCAGCTGAAGTATGAACTTGAGCTTCTGAAGAAATTCAAGCTGGAGAATTGTAAGGCTGCTGTTACACCATTACAAACCAATCATAAATTATATCATGACTCAGATGGTGAAGATATGGATGCTACAACCTTCAAACAATTGGTTGATTCTCTAAGGTATTTGTGTATTACCAGACCTGCCATTTGCTATGTAGTTGGAATAATTAGTAGGTTCATGAGTAAATCTAAGTGGTCCCATTATCAAGCTGCTGTCAAGATTCTGAGGTATATCAAGGGAACTTTGAAGTTTGGAGTACTATTCCTTTCTAGAAGAAAGACAGACTCAGAGTTGATGAGTTACTCTAATTCTGATTGGTGTGGAGATAAAGTTAATAGAAGAAGTACTTATGGATACTTGCTTAAGTTTTTGGGAGGTCCTATTTCTTGGTGTTCCAAGAAGCAATTCATTGTTGCTCTATCAACGTGTGAAGCTGAGTACATTGCAGGTGCTATAGCTGCATGTCAAGATGTGTGGCTTCTGAATTAACTCCAGGATCTGAAGATTAATGTAGATAAGCCTCTGAAGCTGATGATTGATAACAAGTCTGCAATCAATCTTACCAAGAACCTGATACTACTTGAGAGAAGCAAACACATTGAGACAAAGTATCATTTTCTCAGAAGCCAAGTCCAGAACATAGTACTAGAAATTATGCACTGTAACACCCAGAAGCAACTGATAGATATCATGACAAAGGCAATCAAGACAGATCAATTTCTTCGCGTAAGGGATGTAATTGATGTAGTTAATTTTAATTAGAAAGTCTAAATTAAGGGATGATATTAAAGGGTATTTTAGTATTTCTAATTGTTTTATATAACTTAGTTATTAAGTCTATTCTATTAGGGCCTATGTGACATTCTCTTTTGTGTATAAATAGACTAGTTGTAAACGTTATAAATACAACAACAACATTTATTACTCTTGCAGCTTTTACAATCGTTATTCTCTTTACTTTCTTAAATTTATTCTTTATTTATCATTGATTCTTGTGCACTAACAGATAATGTGAAAATCTTAAATTCTATATAAAATATAATTATCGAGGTAAGTAACATAATTCATTTGATTATGTGGAACATGTACTATACAATGAATAAACTTGTCACAGAAGGAACACAGACATCAATTACTTCCACAATTACTTTAGTTTTTTCACCATTACGTATGAATGTTTGATAACTCAATTTTCTCTCTCCCCTATCTATTTCTCTCGATGGATTTCAAGACAAGTGTGTTGGAAATATGATGATAGTGATACACATGTTCTAGATGTTGATGGTAACACATTAACATATTCGAGACAAGCAGGCTATGGTGGCATGGATCGCAACTTCGCAGATCAATTCCAATTTAATCATCATGATAGTGTGGACATGTCAAACATTTTACATGCAAAGATTCGAGATCTGCTAACATGAACTACTGTCTATTGGGATGTTGGCATCAAGCAAATCATGTGTTTTTCAAACTCCATTCATGTCGTCCAGCTAGTGGCCAATAAAACATATCATCTTGGAGCTAATATGAAACTATGTGGTTAATGATTGTGACATCTCCATTCACCATATTCTTAGGAAAAAAAATCTTGTGCTAATATCCTTACGAAGTTAGGTGTTAATCACATGAGATCTCTTATAATGATGATGCTTGAACAACAATTACCAAGTCGATGAGTCGCAATTCAGTGATCTGAAATGGAGCGAGCCATAACCAAGTTGATGAGTCGCAGCAGAACTCGCATTGCACATCCCATTTTCCAGTGAAATCCACACATTCTTCTGCCGCTACGTCACCGTCAAGTTGAACGCCCTCTCCTCCGCGTGTTTCTCCAACACAGTGCCAGGTTACATTTGCACTTTGAATCAACAATTTTTCCATTTTAAGTTTTTATTTTTTGTATTTAAACTATGATACACTCTTAATAGTTAGATATAGTTTGCTTATTTTCTATCTCATATGCAATGAATAAGGATGCATATTTTGGTGATATGATATGGTGGTGTGCTTTGTGTTGCTAACATGATTGATAGTTGTACAAAAGAAACAATAACTAATTAGATGGAAAGAGATTGAGTGTAACTCTTCATTAATAATACTTATTTTTCCAAACACAACAAGGTACAATACAAAGAATAATCAATAATAATAAAATTTATCAAAAACATTAATCATGCGTCCACTTTTTGATTTGTAAGTCACTTGAACACATTAAGATTAGGAAGTACAAGGATGGCCATCAAATATATAAACTCAATTTCATCTAGATCACGAATATCGTTTCTCAACTATGGTATATTCAGACTTTTATTCAAATAATTTGGATAGGAAGCTACATGTTTCACTTTTCTTCAAATAGAGCTTGCCTTTATTCCTTTATGAAAACTAAAACCTGAAAAAAAATTGGTTAATTCACATAAGATTTAAACATGTGATATTTAAGTGTGTGGGTGGGTTAAGATGTAAATGTTATGATTGAAACGATGATAAACTTACATAATTTATTGTGTTTAGTGTTTTGGCGTTCTAAAACTAATTGTAGATAGGTGGCGGTGGTGAAGCATAGATATAAGCCGGTGGTGGAGGTGACTTTACAGGTGGGGGAGGACTCACATAATGGTAAGGAGATGGTGATGGTGGTGGAGGAGATTTATAATAGTAGGGAGGACGAGAAATGGGAGATGGTGGAGACGGACTTTGATAATGATAAGGAGGTGGTGGTGATGAAGATGGTGGTGGGAGAGATTTGTAATAGTAAGGAGGTGGCGGTGATGCTGAGGGTGGTGGAGGTGACTTGTAATAGTAGGGAGGGGGTAGAGATGGTGATGGAGGTGGTGGAGAATTGTAATAGTATGAAGGGGGAGGAGATGGTGATGACGGTGGAGGTGATTTGTAATAGTAGGGAGGTGGTGATGGTGATGATGGTGGTGGAGTAGATTTGTAATAGTATGGAGGGGGTGGGGATTGTGATGGTGGAGATGGAGACTTATAATAGTACGGTGGAGGAGGGGGATGTGATGGTAGGGGTGATGACTTATAATAGTATGGTGGTTTTGAAATCTCCTTAGGTGGAGGTGACTTATAATAGTATGGTGGTGGTGGAGATGGTAATGGTGGTGGTGGGGACTTATAGTAGTATGGATGTGGTGGTGATTTTACAGGAGGAGGAGGTGACTTATAGTAGTAAGGAGGAGAATAATAATGGACTGGTGGAGGTGGTGAGTTGTACTTGTAAACTGGTGAGGGAGGTGAAGGTGACTTGTAGTAATACGAGGGAGAATCATAATGGACCGATGGATGTGGTGAGTTGTATTTGTAAACCGGTGAGGGAGGTGGAGGTAACTTGTAGTAATACGGAGGAGAATAATATTGGACAAGTGGAGGTGATGAGTATACTGGTGAAGGTGGTGGAGATGACTTGTAGTAATATGGGGGAGAGTCATGATGGACTGGTGGAGGTGGTGAGTTGTAGTTGTAAACCGGTGTGGTAGGTGGAGGTGACTTGTAGTAATATGGAGGAGAATAATAATGGACCGGAGGAGGAGGCGACTTGTACTTGTAAACTTGTGAAGGTGGTGAGTTGTACTTGTAAATCGGTGGAGGTGGTGAGTTGTACTTGTAAACCGGTGAGGGATAATGGACTGAGGAACGAGGCGACTTGTACTTGTACACTGGTGGAGGTGGTGAATTGTACTTGTAAACCGGTGGAGGTGGTGAGTTATACTTGTAAATTGGTGAGGGATAATGAACTGGGGGAAGAGGTGAGTTGTACTTGTAAACTGGTGGAGGTGGTGAGTTGTACTTGTAAATCGGTGGAGGTGGTGAGTTGTACTTGTAAACTGGTGAGGGATAATAGTCTGGGGGAGGAGGAGACTTGTACTTGTAAACCGGTGGAGGTGGTGAGTTGTACTTGTAAACTGGTGAGGGATAATGGATTGGAGGAGGAGGCGACTTGTACTTGTAAACCGGTGGAGGTGATGAGTTGTACTTGTAAACTGGTGAGGAATAGTGGACTGGGGGAGGAGGTAACTTGTACTTGTAAACCGGTGAAGGAGGTGAAGGTGATTTGTAATAGTAAGGAGTTGGTGAAGGCTTGGGTTTCTCACATTCTTTAAAATGTTTCTTTGAAACATAAGCAAATGGCTTAGCCTTGAGCACAACCTCATACTTGTCCTTGGATTTCAGGTACAAATTGGTTCTTTTGTTTAGTTTAGTAGGTATGTTAAATGGAGAGTTTTTAGGTGGAGCATATAGGGTGGCCTTGCACACTGTTTCACCATATTTGACAAAGTCAAAGTCTTTAACTGTGATGCTGTATTTTCCATTGATCTTAGTTTTACCATAAGCCTTAATGATTTTAGCCCCAGCTTTGCATGTCACCTCAACAACAGCACCTGCCCCAAAACAAAATTAGTTTAAATAAAATATGAAAAAACTTATTATATAGAACAATATTATTAAAAGAGCAGCATGTTATACAATACTTGTCAAAATTAATTTTAATATGATACCAGATTATTAAATCATAATAATAAGTAGATTATATATCTTTATTTTACAAATTGATTGTTTTTTATTAATGACAGACATCAGCTAGTTCTAAGTAATATTTTTTTTCTTCAAAATATTAATGATTATAAGTGTAGTAAGGTTGTATTAATAAAAATTAAACGTAAATTTTAACAGAAATATTTATGAATACTCTAAACTCGTTACTTTAAAGTTTAGTCTAGTAATATACCTTTGAGATGTTTCTTGTCATGAGATTTTTCTGGATACTCCCGGTCATAGCACCTGAAGCTGTAGACTTTACCGACTACCTTCACAATCAATGAGTGGTGGTAGGGATGCGGATAAGGATATACAAAAGGTGGAGGAGGAGAGTTATAATAGTATGGTGGTGGAAGGACCTTGGGTGGTGGAGGAGACTTGTAGTAGTATGATGTATAAGGAATAGGAGATGGAGGGGGAGGAGATTTGTAGTAGTACGGTGATGGTGGAGATGGTGAAGGTGGTGGGGGAGATTTATAGTAGTAAGGTGGAGGAGATGGTGAAGGTGGTGGTGGGGACTTGTAATAGTATGGTGGATCCTTGTGTATATATGGTGGTGGAGGAGACTTGTAATAGTATGGTGGGGGAGGGGAGGGTGAGGGTGGTGGGGGAGATTTGTAGTAATATGGAGGGGGTGGTGAGGGAGATGGTGGTGGTGGAGACTTGTAATAGTATGGTGGAGGAGGTGAAGGTGAGGGTGGTGGAGGAGATTTGTAGTAGTAAGGAGGTGGAGATGAGGGAGAAGGTGGTGGAGGAGATTTGTAGTAGTAAGGAGGTGGAGGTGAGAGAGAGGGTGGTGGAGGACTCTTGTAATAGTATGGTGGTGGTGGTGGTGGTGATGGAGATGGAGGAGGTGATGACTTGTACACATATGGTGGGGTCTTGTGTTCATGTGGTGGTGGAGGTGGTGACTTGTATACATAAGGAGGTGGTGGTGATGGGGATGGTGGAGGTGGTGACTTATATACATAGGGAGGTGGTGGTGATGGAGATGGAGGAGGTGGTGATTTGTAGACATAAGATGGAGCCTTGTGCTCATATGGTGGAGGAGGTGGTGATTTATAAATATAAGGCAGGGGTGGTGAAGATGAAGGTGGCGGTGGTGACTTATACACATAAGGAGGTGGTGGTGATGGAGATGGAGGAGGTGGTGACTTGTACACATATGATGAAGCCTTGTGTTCATATGGTGGTGGAGGTGGTGACTTGTATACATAAGGAGGTGGTGGTGATGGGGATGATGGAGGTGGTGACTTGTATACATAGGGAGGTGGTGGTGATGAAGATGGTGGAGGTGGTGATTTATACACATAAGACGGTGCCTTATGCTCATATGGTGGAGGAGGTGGTGACTTGTACACATAAGGTGGTGGTGGTGATGGTGAAGGTGGTGGTGGTGACTTGTACTCATAAGGTGGTGGAGGTGAAGAGTAAATATAACTATCTGCAGCAGCAGAAGTCACAGTAGTAGAAATCAAAACAATGGCCAATGCCATTGTCATTTGGGGCCAGTTATGACCCCTTCTAGGGCTACTGGCCATAACTGTCATGAGTGGAAAGGATAAACTTTCCAATTCTTATGTTTTTAGATATCCTCACAAATGTTCTTAGAAGAAGAGGAAAATATAGAAAGAAAGAAGAGGTATTGGTATCAGTGATTACTGTGAAAAGCTGAATGAAAGACATAGTATTTATAACATGTTTGAAAGACCTAGCCATGATGAAGGACCAATTCAAATATTCAATTGGTTTAAATGGTTTAAAATAATTCCACCAATTGGCCACTTCTTTTCCATTAGTTTAACTCCAGATAGCTAATTGGAATATACACCCAGTATGTTGACAAAATGCAATGATTAGAGAACTTAAGGTGTAACCATCATGTTCTGTTCTTCTGTAATTTTCTCCTAGCAGCCCCTGCTGAATTGCTTGCCTTGAATAAAAGAATAACTACTGAATGCTTTTTTTATATCATTTTCTCTATTTATTTTCTATTATATTTTAGGAAAGGGATAATGCGTAATGAGTCGAATTATGGTTTTTGTTCTTGGCCATAATGGTAGCTGTTGCAAGTTTTGTTTGGAATCTCAATTATAAGAAAAAACAGTGACTTGCTGTGTTAAGATACAAGTTCATCACCATTCTAGTTCACGTTGTATAACTTATTCTTTTTTTTTTTTGCTTTTTCTTTCACGTTCTCTAAAATTATCCCAGCCATGCATGCGACTTCTCAAATATGAGATGAACACGTGATATTGCGATTTCCCGGATGAATGCATAATTGCACATTGCCGACTTTGAAGGAAATCATCAAGATTCCTCTATAATGTTCGAACAAATCGTAGTTTATTTTTTGAAAAGTCAATCAATCTTACATACCAAAATCACATGTATTTTAAAAGTGGAGAAATTAACATGTCATCCCCAATTATTTTATTTATTTTAGGTTTGTCTTTGATGTGATATAAATAAATTTTTGGACAAATTTTTTGATAGAAGGGATAAAATTTTCGGTACAATACAAATTTTCGGTACACCCTGCCGTTGAATTCAAGATTCTAGATGGCTTCGAATCCCTTGCCACCTTGAAAGAAACGTTGAATGGTTTGCTGTCTGGTTATGATAACAAAAGGGTGATAAATATCGAGTTTCAGGACCATTATATTGATACAAATGGTTGGGTGAAATACAAGTTGATTGAGTTGAAGACCGATGAAGATGTGAAGGCCATGTGGAAAACATTTTGCCATAGGATAACTAAAGGTATGATCGAGTTGGATGCCGAGATTCAAAGATATGTCGGTGATATAATGAAGACGCTGAAACATCCAGAGTCATCCGACAATGTCTAGGTTTTCCTGTTTAGTTGTACTATTTATGTTTGTTAAACTATTTATGTTTGTTATTTATTTATGTTTGTTTTACTATGTTATGTTCATCATCGAATCACGTAATTGCCAAAAGATTATGCAATAAATAAGATGTCTGTGCGTCACAAAATATACATGTAATACAACCATAATAAAACAAATCTACACAGGCCCTTCACGGGCTACGTCAACCAACCTAGCTAAACTAGTATAAACTACTGGTGTGAAGAACGTACCAGCAACCAGAATGTGAAACAACTGGGCGACATCATCTAAAGTGACAGTCATCTCCCCAAATAGAAGATGAAAAGATGATGTCTTTGGGTGCCACCACTCAACAAAAGCAGATAACAGAGAGGTGTCCAACATGGTCAAGGAACACTCAACAAAATCAAGAAGATGAAAATCTCTAACGATACTCCTGACCTCCTCAGACATCCGAATCTAAGGAAAGTTCTTCAACTTTGAACCATGAAAAATGACCTTTAGCACCAAAAGCTCCTGTAAGAAGCCAAAAAAAAATATTATACATCAACTCTCTCAAGTATCTTGTGAGCAAAAATAAAAATTATGCAATTAAAGATAACCAAATATATACCTCGCCAAGCAATATCCTATGGGCGACATAGTCAGCAAATCCTCTCAGCACGGACTTGTCTGAAGGTCCTCTAAGAAATGATCTATCTGTGTGTACTGATGGCTCCGTAGACGCACGGGTCGTGGTGCCCGTATTAGTGGGGGTCACGTCGTCTATGCGCTTATCCATAACCTCTTGCTCCACAACCTACTCAACCTCCGACTCCTCAACAGGCACATGCACATGTACCTCCTCAATAACCTCTGCAGCTGTCGGCTCAACAACAAGAACAAAAGCATGTACCTCCGCAGCAGCTGGCTCCACAATATGCTCCACAACTGGCTGCTCAACAGTGGAAACTCTAAGTCCTTGAAGGCGGGGTGCATAAAGCCGAGCTTGCTGCTCCGCCAACCGTTTTTTGTGAGAACCGATCGGAGGATGTCGGCTAGCCCATAGCTCGAATTCTTGTCCCTCCCCAGCTCTGGCCTGAGCTTCCGCTCTATAAGTCTGCTTGCTCGCAACGGTACCGTCTTTGCCCCTGGTCTTCACTGCAGAAGTGTATTACAACGGATGCAACCATGTCGTTGAATTCAAGATTCCATATGGCTCTGAATCCCTTGCCACCTTGAAAGAAACGTTGAACAGTTTGCTGCCTGATTCTGATAACAGAAGGGTGACAAAGATCGAGTTTAGGGACCATTATATTAATACAAATGTTCGGGTGAAATACAAGTTGATTGAGTTGAAAACCGATGAAGATGTGAAGGCCATGTGGAAAACATTTCGCCGTAGGATAACTAAAGGTCCGATCGAGTTGGATGCGGAGATTCGAAGATCTGTCGATGACATAATGAAGACGCTGAATCGTCCAGAGTCATCCGACAGTGCCTAGGTTTTAATGTTTAGTTGTACTATTTATGTTTGTTGAACTATTTATGTTTTTTATTTGTTTATGTTTGTTGTAGTATGTTATGTTCATCATCGAATCATGTAATCGCCAAAAGATTATGCAATAAATAAGATGTCTGTGAGTCACAAAATATACATGTAATACAATCATAGTAAAATAAATCTACATAGGCCCTCCACGAGCTACGTCGGCCAACATAGCTAAACCAGTATAGAACTACTGGTGTGAAGAATGTACCAGCAACAAGAATGTGAAACAACTGGTCGACATCATCTAATGTGACAGTCATCTCCCCAAATGGAAGATGAAAAGATGATGTCTCTGGGTGCCACCTCTCAATAAAAGTAGATAATAGGGAGGTGTCCAGCATGGTCAATGATCACTCAACAAAATCAAGGAGATAAAAATCTCTAACGATACTACTGACCTCCTCAGGCATCAGACTCTCAGGGAAGTCCTTGACCCATGAGAAACAACCTTCAGCAATGGACGCTTCTTTAAGAAGCCAAAACAAAATATTATACATCAACTCTCTCAAGTATCTTGTAAGCAAAAATAAAAATTGTACAATTAAAGAAAACCAAATATATACCTCGCCAAGCAATATCCTGTTGGCGACATGGTCAGCAAATCCTGTAAGCACGAACCTGTCTGAAGGTCCTCCATGAAATTCTCTATTTGTGTGTCTTGATGGCTCAGTAGACGCATGGGTCGTGGTGTCCATATAAGTGGGGGTTACATTGCCTACGCGCTCAGCCACAACCTCCTGCTCCATAACCTACTCAACCTCCGGCTCCAAAACAGGCACAAGCACATGTACCTCCTCAATAATCTTCGCAGTTGCCGACTCAACAACAAGAACAAAAGCATGTACCTATGCAACAACTGGCTTCACAATATGTTTCGCAACTGGCTCCTTAGCTGGCTCTTCAGCAGTGGCAACTCTAAGTCCTCGATGGCGGGGTGCGAATAACTGAGCCTTTTGCTCCGCCAACCGTTTCTGGTGAGAACCATTCGGAGGACATCGGTCAACCGGTAGCTTGGATGCCTGTCCCTCATCAGCTCTGGCCTGAGTTTGCGCTCTATCAGTAAACCTGCCCGCAACGGTACCGTCTTTGCTCCCGTTCCTTATTGCAGACGTGAATTACAACGAATGCAAACTTGCCGTTGAATTCAAGATTCCTGATGGCTCCGAATCCCTTGACACTTTGAAAGAAATATTGAACGGTTTACTACCTATTTCTGATAACAGAAGGGTGACAAAGATTGAACTTTGGGACCATTATATTAATACTAATGGTTGGGTGAAATACAAGTTGATTGTGTTGAAGGCCGATGTAGATGTGAAGGCTATGTAGAAAACATTTCACCATAGGAGAACTAAAGGTCCGATCGAGTTGGATGTGGAGATTCGAAGATCTGTCAACGACATAATGAAGACGCTCAAACGGCCAGAGTAATCTGGCAGTGTCTAGGTTTTCCTGTTTAGTTGTACTATTTATGTTTGTTATTTATTTATGTTTGTTGTACTATGTTATGTTATATTCATCTTCGAATCATGTAATCGCCAAAAGATTATGCAATAAATAAGATGTATGTGCATCACAAAATATACATGTAATACAACCATAATAAAACAAATCTACATAGGCCCTCCATGGGATACGTCAGCCAACCTAGCTAAACCATTATAAAACTATCGGTGTAAAGAATGTACCAGCAACCGGAATGTGAAACAACTGGGAGACATCATCTATTGTGATAGTCATCTCCCCAAATGGAAGATGAAAAGATGATGTCGCTGGGTGCCACCTCTCAACAAAAGAAAATAATAGGAAGGTGTCTAGCATGGTCAAGGAGAACTCAACAAAATCAAGGAGATGAAAATCTCTAATGATACTCCTGACCTTCTCATGCATCAAAATCTCAGGGAAGTTCTTCAACTTCAAACCATGAGAAACGACCTTTAGCATCAGACGCTCCTGTAAGAAGCCAAAACAAAATATTATACATTAACTGTCTCATGTATCTTGTAAGCAAAAATAAAAATAATGCAATTAAAGAAAACCAAATATATACTTCGCCAAGCAATATCCTGTGGGCGACATGGCCCGCAAATCCTCTCAGCACAGACCTGTTTGAAGGTCCTCTAAGAAACACTCTATCTATGTGTATTGATGGCTCCATAGACGCACGAGTTATGGTGTCTGTATCAATGGGGGTCACGCCGTTAATGCACTCAACCACAACCTCTTCCTCCATAACCTACTCAACCACCGACTCCACAACAAGCACATGCACATGTACCTCCTCAATAACCTCCGCAGCAGCTGGATTAATAATAAGAACAAAAGCATTTACCTCCGCAGTAGCTGGCTCCATAATATGCCCCACTACTGGCTCCTCAGCAGTGGAAACTCTTAGTCCTTGAAGGAGGGGTGCAGAGAACTGAGATTGCTGCTCCGCCAACCATTTTCAATGAGAACCGGTCAAAGAATGCCGCCTAGCCCATAGCTCGGATGCTTGTCCCTCATCAGCTCTAGCCTAAGCTTCCACTCTATCAGTCTACTTTCTTGCAACGGTACCGTCTTTGCCCCTGGTCTTCGCTGCAGAAGTGTATTACAATGGATGCAACCCTGTCGTTGAATTCAAGATTCCAGATGGCTCTGAATCCATTGCCACCTTGAAAGAAACATTGAATGGTTTGCTGCCTGATTCTGATAACATAAGGGTGACAAAGATCGAGTTTCGGGACCATTATATTAATACAGATGGTTGGGTGAAATACAAGTTGATTGAGTTGAAAATCGATGAATTCGTGAAGGCCACATGGAAAAGATTTCGCTGTAGGATAACTAAAGGTCCGGTCGAGTTAGATATGGAGATTCGAAGATCTGTCGACGACATAATGAAGACGCTGAAACATCCAGAGTCATCCCGCGGTGCCTAGGTTTTCATGTTCAGTTGTACTATTTATGGTTGTTGAACTATTTATGTTTGTTATTTATTTATGTTTGTTGTACTATGTTATGTTATGTTCATCATCGAATCATGTAATCGCCAAAATATTATGCAAAAAATAAGATGTCTGTGCGTCACAAAATATACATGTAATACAATCATAGTAAAAAAAATCTACATAGGCCCTTCACGAGTTATGTCAGCCAACCTAGCTAAACTAGTATAGAACTACTGGTCTGAAGAATGTACCAGCAACCAAAATGTGAAACAACTGGTCGACATCATCTATGTGACAGTCATCTCCCCAAATGGAAGATGAAAATATGATGTCTCTGGGTGCCACCTCTCAACAAAAGCAAATAATAGGGAGGTGTCTAACATGGTCAAGGATCACTCAACAAAATCAAGGAGATAAAAATCTCTAACGATACTACTGACCTTCTCAGGTATCAGACTCTCAGGAAAGTTCTTCAACTTCGAACCATGAGAAACGACCTTCAACAGTGGACGCTTCTTTAAGAATCCAAAACAAAATATTATACATTAACTCTCTCAGGCATCTTGTAAGCAAAAATAAAAATTATACAATTAAAGAAAACCAAATATATACCTCGCCAAGCAATATCCTATGGGCGACATGGTCAGCAAATCCTGTCAAAATCTCCTGTGTGAAGGTCCTCCAGGAAACACTATATCTGTGTGTCTTGATGGCTCAGTAGATGCATGGGTCGTGGTGTCCGTATAAGTTGGGGTCACGTCGTATACGCGCTCAGACACAACCTCCTGCTCCACAACCTACTCAACCTCCGGATCCACAACATGCACAGGCACATGTACCTCCTCAATAACCTCCACAACTGCTGACTCAACAACAAGAACAAAATCATGTACCTACACTACATCTGGCTCTATAATATGTTCCTCAACTGGCTCCTCAAGAGTGGAAACTCTAATTTCTCGACGACGGGGTGCACGGAACTGAGCCTTTTTCTCCACCAACCGTTTCTGGTGAGAACTATTCGGAGGACGTCGGCCAACTGGTAGCTCGGATGCCTGTCCCTCATCAGCTCTAGCCTGAGCTTCCACTCTATCAGTCTTCCTGTCTGCAATGGTACCGTCTTTGCTCCTGGTCCGTACTGCAAAAGTGTATTACAACGGATGCAACCCTGTAGTTGAATTCAAGATTCTAGATGGCTCGGAATCCCTTGCCACCTTGAAATAAATGTTGAACGGTTTACCGCCTAGTTCTAATAACATAAAGGTTACAAAGATCGAGTTTCGAGCCCATTATATTGATACTGATGGTTGGGTGATACACAAGATGATTGAGTTGAAGACCGATGTAGATGTGAAGGCTATGTAGAAAACATTTCACCGTAGGATAACTAAAGGTTCGATCGAGTTGGATGCGGAGATTCAAAGATCTGTCGATGATATAATGAAGATGCTGAAACGTAAAGAGTTATCCGACAATACCTAGGTTTTCATGTTTAGTTGTACTATTTATGTTTGTTGAACTATTTATGTTTGTTATTTATTTATGCTTGTTGTACTATATTATGTTATGTTCATCATCGAATCATGTAATAGCCAAAAGATTATGCAATAAATAAGATGTATGTGCCTCACAAAATATACATGTAGTACAACCATAATAAAACAAATCTACCTAGGCCTTCTACGGGTTACGTCATCTAACCTAGCTAAACTAGTATATAACTACTGGTGTGAAGAATGTACCAACAACTAGAATGTGAAACAACTAGTCGACATCATCTAATGAGACAGTCTATCCCCAAATGGAATACGAAAAGATGATGTCTCAGGGTGCCACCTCTCAACAAAAGTAGATAATAGGGAGGTGTCCAGCATGGTCAAGGAGCACTCAACATAATCAAGGAGATGAAAATATCTAACGATACTCCTGACCTCCTCAGGCATCAGACTCTCAGGGAAGTTCTTCAACTTTGAACCATGAGAAACGACCTTCAGCACCGGACGCTCCTGTAAGAAGTCAAAACAAAATATTATACATCAACTCTCTCAGGCATCTTGTAAGCAAAAACAAAAATTATGCAGTTTAAGAAAACTAAATATATACCTCGTCAAGCAATATTCTGTGGGCAACATGGTCAGTAAATCCTGTCAGCACAGACCTGTCTGAAGGTCCTCGAAGAAACGCTCTATTTGTGTATACTGATGGCTCAATAGATGCATGGGTCGTGGTGTCCGTATCATTGGGCGTCACGTCGTCTACGCACTTAGCCACAACCTCCTGCTCCACAACCTACTTAACATCCAGCTCCACAACAGGAACATGCACATGTACCTCCTCAATAACCTCCACAACTGCCAGTTCAACAACAAGAACAAAAGCATGTACCTACGCAACAAGTGGCTCCATAATATGCTTCACAATTGGCTCCTTAGAAGTGGAAACTCTAAGTCCTCGACAACGGGGTGTGTGAAACTGAGCCTGTTGCTCCGCCAACCGTTTCTGGTGAGAACCGTTTGGAGGACGTCAGCCAGCCGGTAGCTTGTATGCCTGTCCCTCATCAGCTCTGCCCTGAGCTTCTGCTCTATCAGTCTGCCTGCCTGCAACGATACCGTTTTTTCCCCAGGTCCTCACTATTGAAGTGTATTACAACAGATGCAACCCTTCTGTTGAATTTAAGATTCAAGGTGACTCTGAATCCCTTGCCAACTTGAAAGAAATGTTGAATGATTTACTTCCTGATTTCAATAATAGAAGGGTGACAAAGATCAAGTTTCGGGACCATTATATTGATACTGATGGTTGGGTGAAATACAAGTTGATTGAGTTGAAGACCGATGAAGAAGATGTGAAGGCTATGTAGAAAACATTTAGCCGTAGGATAACTAAAGGTCCGATCGAGTTGGATGCCGAGATTCAAATATCTATCGACGACATAATAAAGACGCTGAAACGTCCAGAGTCATCTGGCAGTGCCTAGGTTTTCATGTTTAGTTGTACTATTTATGTTAAATGAACTATTTATGTTTGTTATTTATTTATGTTTGTTGTACTATGTTATGTTATGTTAACTATCGAATCATATTATCGCCAAAAATTATGCAATAAATAAGATGTCTGTGCGTCATAAAATATACATGTAATACAACCATAATAAAACAAATCTGCATAGACCCTCCACGGGTTACGTCAGCCAACCTAGCTAAACTAGTATAGGACTACGGGTGTGAAGAATGTACTAGCAACTAGAATGTGAAACAACGGGTCGACATCATCTAATGTGACAGACATATCCCCAAATGGAAGATGAAAAAATGATGTCTATGGGTGCCACCTCTCAACAAAAGTAGATAATAGGGAGGTGTTAAGCATGGTCAAGGAGCACTCAACAAAATCATGGAGATGAAAATCTCTAACGATACTCTTGACCTCCTTAGGCATCAGAATCTCAGGGAAGTTCTTTAACTTTGAATCATGAGAAACGACCTTCAGCATCAGACGCTCTTGTAAGAAGCCAAAACAAAATATTATACATCAATGTTCTCAGGCATCTTGTAAGAAAAACAAAAATTATGCAATTAAAGAAAACCATATATATACCTCGCCAAGCAATATCCTGTGGGCGACATGGTCAGCAAATCGTGTCAGCATAGACCTGTCTGAAGGTCCTCTAGGAAACACTCTATTTGTGTGTACTGATGGCTCCATAGACGCATGGGTCGTGGTGTCCGTATCAGTGGGGTCACGCTGTCTATGCGCGCAAGCATAACCTTATGCTCTACAACATACTCAAGCTCTGGATCCATAACAGGCACATGTACATGTACCTCCTCAATAACCTCAGCAGCTTCCGGCTCAACAACAGGAACAAAAGCATGTACCTCCGTAGTAGCTGGCTCCATAATATGCTCCGCAACTGGCTCCTCAATAGTGGAAACTCTAAGTCCTCGACGACGGGGTGCGCGGAACTGAGCCTGCTGCTCTGCCAACCCTTTTCAGTGAGAACCAGTCGAAGGATGTCGGCTAGCCCGTAGCTCGGATGCCTGTCCCTCATCAGCTTTGGCCTGAGCTTCGGCTTTATCAGTCTGTCTACCCACAACGCCACCATCTTTGCCCCTAGTCCTCACTGCAAAATAAGAAGAAAAAAAAAAGGAAAAATATGAACTACCAGACTTTTCAAAATATCCGGTAGTTTTAAAAAAAATTGAACTATTGGAAATATCAAAATTTTCGATATCCAGTAAGTTACCGGGAATTTTGAAATTTTCGGTACGTATGGAAAATGTTTCCATTGGAAATTTCGAAATTTTCGGTACGAAAATACCGAATATTTTGAAAAGTCTGGTACAAAATACCGGATATTTTGTAAAAATATCAGAGATTCCTTACTGTCTCACTAAATTTCTGGTAGTCGCCTGAAAATTTCCTGTATCGGCTCAGAGAATTGAAAAATCCGATTGTTCACAGAAATTTGGAATTTCTGAAAAATATTTGGGTCTAGATAATTTAGTCTTTTCATACCTTTTGGAGAATGCCATATATATAAGAAAGCGATGACATGTTAATTCCTCTTAAAAGTGGATTTCTCCATTTGAATTAAATTATACTTTTACTTACATTTTGAGTAATTTTAAGATATTAGTCTATATTTTTCCATATTTAAATATATTATTATAATTAAAATGAAATGTGATATCATATGGAATAAGATTCTTTAAAATATAATAGTAATATAAAAATAAACACATAATTTTATTAATTTCTTTATGGTAAAATAATATATCAGTAATTGATGAAAATCACCAAAATATAAAAAAGATAGTCGTAACACACAAAAAATATAATAGGACTATCAAAAGAATAAATAAGATATAATTAAAGAACAACAAACAACAAAATAGCCCAATTAACACAATGGATCAAGAGGACCCAACGCATAAGGAGATTTTTTAACATACTGCGTGAAAATACTTAAATGTCTCTAGATTTCAGAGATACATCTCTGGAACGCACCAAAGATGTACTAAATCACATACTTTTCTGGAGATGTATTTCTGCAATCGGGCCGACTATGTAGTTCCAGAGTAATGCTTTATAAAATGCAGAACAATAAAAATTAAAACACCAACTTCACAAAATTAAAATACTATTGATATCATAAAATAAGCAACACATAAGGTATTTTAACATGGATCAAACATTACACTTTAATATCCAGGTGGACGTTGCAACATCTTCATAATGTCTTCGACCGATCTCAAAATCATCGCATCCAGCTCGATTAGAACTTTTGATTCTACGTAAAAAGTATTCCACAAAGCCCATAAATTAGCGGCTATCTTTAGCTCATGGTTGTTGAACTCAAGCTTCCCTTCTTTGTCAACGGATGGCGAGCGGTACTCGATCTTCACAATTTTGTGATTATTGCCTTATGGTAGAAGGTCATGCAATATGTATTGTAGATCTTCAAAAGGGGTGTAGTCGGTGATCTTAAGTTCTTGTAAGGGTGTATTGTCGGTAAAGTGAACATTTCCAATATTCCATTTGACATTCATTCCAGTTTTTTGTGTTTTGGTATGAAATAATATGACAAGTGAGCTTATTTATAGTAGTGGGATGCTAATATGGACCATACAAACCCTATCTCGTGACAAAAAATTCTGGGGATGTAACTCCAGAAACACTCTTTATCTGTTTATTCCAGAGATGTACTTCCATAAACTTTCCTAGTATTATAAAAAAGAAACAGAACAGAAACATAACTTGTATTGAATGTTGAGTTTTTCGATCAAACTACAAAATGCTTATATTAGACATCATAACACATTAACAAAATGTTATACAATAAAATGATAAATAACTACTTAAATGAACCAAAATAATTATCTCCGGCCAAATCTACAGGTGGTACCCCCTTTGACTTTTCCTTATTTTTTTCTATTTCAATGTTGTTCAAATTGGTGTACTCTTGCATCCTTTTAGTAAATTGGTCCAACCAATTCTCGGATTGAATTGTATAATGAGTTGTCCACTCCAGTGATGTAAGTGGTATAGGGCATCCCTATTTCAAATACATTTGAAGAAAATGTCGTGGATTTGAAACCCACCCAACACAGATGATACGATCATTGAAATTTGGCAGTGGAGCAGTGTGTAGTGGAAAATGTTTTTCCAAGAAACTGTATCTTGTAAGATCAATAAACACTCTCTCATACGCGTTTTCTATGAGATGGCCCATCTCAGGGAAGTACATTCATTTATCCTCTAGTGCAGGTCCACTAATGCAAGGTACAAAAGTGTGATAAATTTCTTCAACTTTCTCTATACTCCCAAACACCAGTGTGTATAATTCTTTATTGTTTCTCAACTTTTTGATAAGGGTATGGTGGAAAAGTGTGTGATCCTCTTCCCCTTTACCGAGCAAAACAGACATAACCCGAAAACCACAGTTACTGTCACCCCTGACATCGACGATCCTGTGATACGGTGGCAGAACCGACTATTTTTACTGGTTTGTGTTTTGCGTTTTTTGTTCGCAAAATGTCGCGGTAAGCAAGAGTCGCCACCGACTTTTATTTCATCCAATCAAGGAAAAGGAAAAAGAACAGAAAAAAATTTTTTTCGAGATATTCTGAGCACGGGGGGTAGATTATAGAAAGGGAAGGTGTTAGCACCCTTTCTATCCATGGTTTTCCATGAGCTCTTAGGTACTTGCTCATCTTTTCTTAAAATTGCTTGTGTGTGCTTGTTTTGAAGAAAAGTTTTTACTTCGTGATAACCCTTGTATCAGTCCTCAAGGGTGTGACGAAGTTGTTTTTGAAAACTTTGTTTGAAAAGTTTTTAGTTTAAAAAAGTTTATTTGTTTGAGCAAGTACTTAAGAGTTTTCTACCTACTCGAAAAAAGTCTATTCATTTTCCTTTTAGACAATGCTACCCCATTATTGAGAAATAGGTAGCATTGTAATTGGAGTTTATAAGGGACGTTTGAAAGGGACAAGTGCAGTCACCAAAGCAATGGGTAGGAACCCTTAGTAGTAACCCTAGAGTCTTAAGACCTTTCCGAGGCAACATTTCTGAGGCAACATTCGAATGGGACATTTGATCTTTTAGATTGGAGGACAACCACTAAAATCTCCTATGCTTAATGAATGTTTTACCGAAGGCAACCGAAGTGAGGCAAACCCTAGGAGTGAACATGTGCATGTGAATTTTTCCAGTTAATTTAGTCTTTGTACATTAGGTGATCTACCGTTTTAATTTTCAAACAATCTTTCCATACAATCCTATTAGCCATGCATCTAGACAGTTAAAGATTGTGGGAATTTAAAGTGCAGGAAGTTTAAAGGTCCTAACTATTACAAGGCTTTGGCAGTTACATAATTATCTTGACTGAAAATAAAAATACGGAATTTAAAACCCTAATTACTATTACAAACTCGGAGCAGTTACAATTATAATAAAAAGAATTAAAATGCGCGCGGCGAATTAAATGCGAGAATGGTTAAAAAACCCTAAAAATCTAATTGATGAAAATATTTAGGTTATTTTTGAGAAAATAATTAATTAGGTTATGTACAAAATTAACTCTAATTTCTAATTGTTTTTAACTTATGAAAAAAAGAAGAATTAAATTACCCTAAATTAATTAAACTAAATTAATTAATTAAAGAAACAAAATATTTTTTATGAAAAAGATTTTTGATGTTTTTTGTGATTTTTGATTAAATAAAAAATAAATTTTGATGTTAATTAAAAAGAAAATAATTAAAGAAATAAATAGAGAAATTAAAAATAGAAAAGAGGAGATGTGGGCCTGTATAATGCTGAATGGGGGTGTCATGTTAAAATTATTAGGCCCAATAGTGCTGAAGCCCAGTCAGTGTTGGATTATGTGTGACCTTGACTTGGACGTGCACCATGGTCCTTCATTGTTGAGCGTACATCTGGCTGAATGATGGATCCATTGGTTGGCTACTGGACGTGCACGATAGGCCTTTGGATGAGAATTGCATATGATCTGTAAATGGAAAGTAAGAAAATAAACGTTGCTGGGACCTGAGATCGAACCCAGGTCCTCACGCTTACCACCCTACGTCTTTGCCAGCTGCGCTGCGTTGTTTAGTTGTCAATATAATAAGGCCAGAATTTAATATATCAAACAAAATAAATGAACCAAAACGCACGCGAATTTTGAATTGTTCAATGGTTGGCTGCCACGCCACCATCTTCTTCCTCCTCCGTCGTATTAGGTCTCTGCACTTTTACCTACGGACAACATTTGTAGCTACAACCCTATACAACTCAAAAACTCACAAAACACAAGATAAATGAAATTGAAGACCAGGGTTCAACTGGTCATGATGTCACGATCATCATAGTACCTTGTTCGTGGCCTAATTTTACCTGTGTCAAGAAGCCCTAAAACACGACTTCAAACCCTAGCTATGGCATTCATCAGCATGTGCATCAAAACGTTAGTTAAACCAAACCAACATGTTGCAAACATGATAACAAACACGTATATGCCATTAAAACATGTTCATAATGTATAAATTGTGAAAATCGAATTTGGAAAAACAGGGCAAACCGTGGTGTTCATACAACGTGTTTCCGAGCATGGGGAGGCTTGCTAGTGATTGGAACACGTTCCTGAGACGTCTAGCAATTTATTGGCAACACTAGGATGGCTTGAGATGACCTGTAGCTTGAAATTCGATATGCACTTTATTGCAAATTTTTTGAGTTTGTTCTTCCTCTTTCACGACTGCAAAACCTTGTTTTATACTTGGTTCTTGTTCATTATATATGCTAGAACGAATTAGGGTTCTAAAAACCATATGTACCTTTGCAATTATGGAAGATTTAATTTGATTTCCATGCCATATGCAAACTTGCTATATTGAGCCAAATTATCCCTTTTTTGTACCAATCAGCCCTGATTCATTTTGGTCTTGATCTTTCAGCATAATTTGATTGCAATCCTGTCAAAAAATCATATCAAAACAAATCTTTGATATTATTTGTCATTTATTTGATTTAATTCAAATTTTAATTAATAAAAAACCAAAATAAAATGAAAAATGAAGCAAATAATGTGTGGGTGAATATTTGGGTCGTGGACCATATTATGAGTGAGGTGCAAGCATAAAAAAGTTAGGCCCATTTGGAAAAAAATGTAATTTTGAGCCCATTTGACTTTTGGTAATTTTGCAAAAAAGGTCAACTTTGACAAGGCATATCTCTTCCAATTTTAACCCTAGAGAGGTGTTCTTAGACTTTTTAGAAATCTTAGTATGTACCCTAATCAAACTTTTTGGTCTCATTTCAATTGGATCTTCCATGTTCATGTAAGAAGCTTTGACCCAAAAGGTGTTTTTGTTGACTTTTCAAAAAGACCTATAATGTAGAAATTCATATCTTTTGATGAGTGCATATTTTGAACTTATGGGATGAATATGAATTTTAGGGAATTGCATGCTCTTAAAAATGAGCCTTGGATGGAAAATTTCTGATAAAGTATATGGAAGTTATGCTTGGTCAAAGTTTGGTTGACTTTTCCTAAGAAACCCTAATTTAGCAACTTTTGGGTTTTGATGAATTTAGGGAATTCCTTGAAGAATCATGATCAACCCTTGATCAAATGATGAAAGTCACTTCAAAATGTGGATGTTGACCAAAAATCTTGAAGTTTGACTGTATGTGGGCCACTGTTGACTTTTGACCTAATACAGTCGATTCTCAAGCATCTGAGCGGTTGACTGAGCAAACTTCTTGTGCAGTGCTTGAAATTTGACATGGAGGGTCTTGAGAACATATTAGGACCATAGAGGGAATATGAGGTCTTTGTAGTTCACCCATCTTTATGAAAATGGAAACCCTAATTTGAGACACACTACCTTAGGAGAGAGTTTGTCTGGTCAACCCTTGGGCAAACTTGAGAAAATTGAGGATCTCTAGGAGTATGTATTGAGTAAAATGAGAGGGAAAATTTTGGGGTACAACAGCTGGCCCTGTTCAATCTTCTTAAACCTGAGGATGTAGATTGGCCCTTCTTCCTTTCATGATCTGAAGGTGGAAGATGATTGAACACTAGAGTGCCCAAAAATTTGCACTCGCATGAAGTGATACTTGATTTGTGATATCGGGAATGGGCTTATAGATGCCATTTGGAAGTTGCTAGAGAATTGTCGGAGATGGGCTTAAAGATGCCATCCAAGATGTGACCGAGTGCCCTCCGAGATGGGCTTAAAGATGCCATCTAGAGGATGTTGATTTCCTGAGATGTTCCTTCGATGAGAATTCCTGTTCCTGTTGTTAATGAGGAATCTACTGAGGAATGTTGGTATTTGTTTTGGGAGAAATAGAATTTTAGGAGCTTCAGTTGTCCGTTACTCTACTGGGGAATTAACTCTAGAGGTGAACTGCATATCTGGTCAGTGTACAGGCTGCACCGCGACTTACTGGGGAAATGCAAAATAGATCGTGTTTGATTAGGCCCAGGTCTTACAGTGTTGTGAACTGTTGTATGGAGATAAGATAAAAGAAAACTGGATGGTAAGGTTATGAGAAGGAACCTGGATAGTAGGGTTTCTTTGAAATGAATGCCCTGGATATCAAGGTTATGAGAAGGAACCTGAATAGTAGGGTTTCTTTGAAATGAATGCCCTGGATAGTAGGGCTTATAGGAAGGAACCTGGGTAAGGTTGCTTCATGAGGAGTTTGGGTAAAACTGCATCTGAACCGAGAAGGAACCTAGGTAAGGTTACTTTGTGAGGAGTTTGGGTAAAACTACATCTGAACTGAGAAGGAACCTGGGTAAGGTTTCTCGTGATGAGTCTATGTAGGGCTTTAGGAGGAACCTGGGTAAGGTTGCTCGTGATAAGTCTGTGTAGGGCTTTAGGAGGAACCTGGGTAGGGTTACTTCGGGATAAGCCCGTGTAAAACTTCGGCAGGAACCTGGGTAAGGTTACTTTGGGCTAAATCTGTGTAAAACTTCAAGAGGAACCTAGGTAAGGTTACTTTGTGATAAGTTCATGTAAAACTTCAGGAGGAACCTGGGTAAGGTTATTTTGGGATAAGTTTGTGTAAAACTTCAGGAGGAACCTGGGTAAGGTTACTTTGTGATAAGTTCGTGTAAAACTTCAGAAGGAACCTGGGTAAGGTTACTTTGGGATAAGTTCGTGTAAAACTTCAGGAGGAACCTGGGTAAGGTTACTTTGTGATAAGTTAGTGTAAAACTTCATTCAGAAATGTATGAGAAAGGACCCGTGTAATATTTTTCAGGATAAACCCGTGTGAAGCTGCATTTAGGAGAAACCCGTGTAAGATTGCTTCGTGACAAACCCGTGTAAAGCTGCATTTGATCATGCAGATAATTACTCTGTTTAGTTTCAGGAGCTAATCTTGAACTTGCTGGAAGTCGTTGATGATAACCATCTTTCCTGAAAAGGTACATGATTAATCGTATATGATGCATGAAATGCATTGTATGATGACGTTCTCAAAATAAATGAGATTATGTTGTATGCAATATGTATGCGCACGTCATGATATAAGAACATGAAATACTATTGTGGCACGTCCGAGTTTGGGAAAATAAATCCCTGACTGCTGTTGGAGAGTACTGGGAATTACATTCCTGATCGTTGTAGAAATAATGGTTCTTCTACTTCTGTTGGAGACGGTGAACGGAGATGACTATGGTGGAGATTTACTCCTTGTTTACAGCTACTCTATCGGGGGAGAGACTCTATTTGAGAATAACTCTGCAGGAGATAACTCTATTGGGGATGAGCTTCCGCATTCAGAGAAATAAACCCTGCTTGGGAGAAAACTATATGAACTGCTTGTGATTACAAAATTCGGTTGGGGAATATAGACGCCAGCTCTCCGAAAGAGCTTGGCTGGGGAAAGTAACTCCTGTTTGGGGAGGCATAGATCAAAACTTTGGTTGCCTCTAATCTGTAGGGAGTGTAGATGTTACTTGGACGCATGCTAAGGATATGACAATGACTTCGTATCAAGACTTTTCTGCCCCTATACCTGCTGGAGAAAGTGCCTGCGGAGACCTTGTGGATTGAGTGTTATCCTAACTTATGAGGTGCTTGGTAACTGCCGATCAGAATGATAAGTCTTCTACTGATAGGCAAGTGACAAGATGACGGGACATAGTCGTACGCTTTAATCCCTAACTTTTGCCTTGACTGTCTTTTCAGATTTTTAGTCCACCGGGATACCCTTTTTTTTGCCCAAGCCGCCTTTTCAGGTTTTCAACTTGCCGGGTGTACAGATTTTTCATATGTATATCCCTAACTTTTTCCCGAACCCTTTTGGTTTGCCGGTATGCCCTTATTTTTTTCTAGGCCAGTCAACCTAGCGGGTCTTTGTTCATGCGTAGTATTTTCTGACTATGTCCATGTTCACCGGGTACGGAGAATTGTCACTGTCCATAGTAGTAAGTGTTTCCACACTACCAGAAGATGTTTGTTTGATTGTACAAGATTCGTTGCTGGAATTCATGCCCAATGCCCCAAGTGATTCAGATGGAGATCTGCCCATGGCTATTTGGCATCTTTGTGATATTCCTTGAATCTTGACTTGACTGCCCCAGATGATGGACAATGATCATGCCGTGCCCCTTGGTTGGAAGTGTTTTTCCACTTGAGGCGATCCTTTTTATTGAGAAGGTTTTTGTTCACTAGATATTCGCCATGCGAATTTCTCTGCTGTTGAACAAATAGTCATATGCAAATAATGTTATTTTAAGAATGCAAAACTCATGTTTGTCTTGAAAATTTTTGAAAATGTGTTTTGTGTAGCAAAATGAAATTTGCAAGAATGTGATATCAACTCAGGATTCGTAACAAAGCCTACATGAGTCAGGATACCTTTGTAATAGTATGCTCTCAAACTAACCCATGCTTCAGCTAGGACTTTTAAGGGTTATAACGTAGCCTGGTTCACGGTTCAAGAAACAAAGGATAAAGGCTCAAAATTTATCTGTACCCACTCGCTCTTCGTGATGTTCTTCAGTCACATGCTCAGTTAATTGCACGTTTAGAATCCCAATTGAGTTCTAGAATATTGTCCTTGATGTTCCGGTGATGGTTCGATATTGACAGTTTATTTTGAATAGGCAGTCATCTTTTTTGTCGAGGATTTGTAGGACCTCTTTATTTACTATCCCTGTCTTTTGTCTGAACTTTTTCTTTTTATGGTTACAATCAGCGGGATGCCCCAATTTTTTCCTTAAGTCTCCTTCATAGGTTTTGACTTAGCGGGCTTTTCTTTTGAACAATAATGACCGCCTCTTCTTAATGATTATGTGGAACCATCACCATCTTCTGATTTGGAAGGACGTCTTCGATGCCATTCATTATTTATGAAATAGAATATTGCGACTGAATGCGCATCTGAAGTAACAGAGAAAACTACCCTGCCCCAAGTTATGATTAAGGGTTTTAATTTGTGTGAAAATAAAAACTCCTACTTCTTAGGCTCAAAGGGGTTGATTAGGGGTTATCTTCCTTATAACTCCACTGTTTAGGATTTTGAAACAATGTCTGTACATCGTTAGCAAGGTCTATTCAAAAGCATATTGTAGGGATTGTGGTATCATTTTCTCCATCCTCCCTCTAAAGGCTTACAGTTTTTTAGTCGAGAGTTGAATATCACGAAAAGGAAATATAAAGCAATTTAAGCATAATGAAAACAAATTAATTCAAGACAGACATGTGTAATGCATTAATGAAATAATAAAGTTTGACATGACAATAATTGTTCAAATAAGCAAAGAAAATACAACTTCAAAATTCAAATGAACAAAAATGCTTTCAATCCTAGCCATGTTTTGGCATGGGAGCAATGATCACGTTGGGAGTCTCAGGAGGGTCGAATTCGATCTTCTTGGCGTCAATCATATTCTGAATCTTGTATTTCAACACCCAACAATCGTTAGTATCGTGCCCCAGGCTACCAGAATGATAAGCACACCTTGCATCCGGGTTGTAGTTAGGAGAAGAAGTCTTAGGGTTCGGATGAAGGTTTATCACCATAATCAGATTCATCTTCAACATGTTTTGCAATACATGTGACAATGGCATATTGGTTTGGGTGAACTGCCTTTGAGGTATTTCCACCCTTGGCTGATTGTTTCGTTGTTGTGGTCGTTGTGTGCGTGCCGAATTAGAGATCAACACTGCCCCCACAGATTGGTGGTAGTCTGCCTTGCTACGCCCCTTCTGGCCGTGCACAACGTTGGATTCCCTCTTGCCACCAAATGACTTCTTCTCTGTACTCGAAGAGGTATTTTTCTGGATGTTACCACTCCGGATCCCAGCTTCTACTCTTTCTCCAGTCAGAATTAGCTCGGTGAAACCCGTTGACGAACTACGAATCAAATGATTAAGGAATGGACCAGATAGTGTACCCAGAAAAATATCAACCAACTCCCTATCAGACAATGGGGGTTAGACTCTTCCAGCCAAGTATCTCCATTTCTGGGCATAGTCTTTAAAGCCTCCACTTGCCCCCATGGACATACTCTGGAGTTGAGTACGAGTAGGAGCAAGGTCGGCGTTGTATTGATACTGCTTATAGAAAGCAGCAGCCAGATCTTCCCAATTTCGGACATTGGCTCTCTCCAGTTTATATAACCATTCAAGCTGAGTCCCTGACAGACTATCTTGAAAGAAATGAACCCAAAAATTTCTATCAGCGGTGCGGGGCTGGATCTTTTTGACATAAGAGCGGAGATGGAGTTTTGGGCAGGACACCCCATCATACTTTGCAAAAATTGGAGCTTTAAACTTATGCAGGATGACCACTCCCGACAACAATCCCAATTCTTCGAAATCTAACCCAGGTATCCTCTGGACCTCCATAGCATTCAAGCGATCTTCCAACTGCTTGTATCTATCCTCAGTGGGAGGATACTGCTCATCATTGTAGTCGGTCTCATTGTCAGAAACTTCAGGACTATGATCTTTCTCCCTTGTCTCTTCTTCTTGATTCCCCCCTTCCTTAGATGAAGAGGTCAGATTGACTTGTTGCTTCAACGTCCCTCTAAACCTTCTGCCTATATTCAGAATACCAGCAACCTTTTTCTTTTTCTTTTTCTCTTTTAGAATGAGGGCTTTCAGATCCTCCTGCCCTTTTTCCAAATTTATGAACATTTGCTGGAACTGGGCATTTTGTGCCTGAAGGTCCTTGATGCTTTGTTCGGAAGACATTTTTTGCTGAAATAAACAGCGAAGAAGATGAGAAACCTTTAATGGTACCTGTAATGATGTGTATGATATGCATGCAATGTTTTCAAGGATCTTGCGGGGTAAACAAGAAACTGTTAGAATTTGATTGCAGCTTGATTGAAGAAACTTCGTGTCATTGAGAGTCCTTCTTCAAGAGTCAAGCTCACCATATCGAGTGGGTCATAGCCCCTGACTCCAGATCCATTGACAACATTGGCTAGAGGAAAATAAATCCCCTTGCCCCTTGCTAGACGTATGATTTATCATAACCTGCATCACAAACCCTTGAGATCCTTGAAATGGTTAAGGAAATGTTGTGGAATGATGTTATGATGTCATGATTATGTTGAGAAATCACAGGTATAACAAGCCAAACAAATCACACCAAGTCCTTAGGTTTAAGGCTTGCTTGAGTTTAAGGTAGTACCCTCTTGAAGTTGGATTGGTTCAGCCTGTCCTATAAATAGTAATCGGGTTCTAAGGGATCTCAATATCACTGACCATCCTTTATCGGGCATTGTCTTAGCTCAAGTAATCTTTTCTTGCGGCCGAAATATCCCGAAAGTCTGATCTCAATGAGTGTAGCATCGAGTATCAACCA
Organism: Vicia faba; assembly: GCA_948472305.1. NCBI lineage: Eukaryota > Viridiplantae > Streptophyta > Magnoliopsida > Fabales > Fabaceae > Vicia > Vicia faba. Next base: position 1,256,623,383 of record OX451738.1, read on the forward strand.
ATCCTCAACTCTACACTGGGGTCGGCTATCTCATTACTTTCTAATGGCCAAGTTTGTTCAACTAAGGTTCTAAGGTCCGTTAGTGCTTCACAACACCACGCGGCGGCCCCGTATTCTACTCATTTCTCCACGAAGGATACCTGTACCAACCAAAGTGCCACACCAACACAGCCATCACTTAAACCATATTGGTCTACGCCGTACAGTCTCCATGATCTATTGCTGTTTACCTAATAAGTGCCCCCATATCCGGGTGTAGGATCTATAATAACCCCAAACAAACCCTCAAAAGTAAAGCAATCAAGACAATTAAGAGAAGCAATTTTAATGACCTAGATCCTAAAGTATACCCCACTTATTTAATCCCCAGCAGAGTCGCCAGTTCTGTGATACGGTGGCAGAACCAACTGTTTTTACTAATTTCTGTTTTGCATTTTTTGTTTGCAAAATGTCGCGGTAAGCAAGAGTCGCCACCGAATTTTATTTCATCCAATCAAGGAAAAGGAAAAAAGAACAGAAAAAACATTTTTTCGAGATATTCTGAGTTCGGGGGGTAGATTATAGAAAGGGAGGTGTTAGCACCCTTTCTATCCATGGTTTTCCATGGGCTCTTAGGTACTTGCTCATCTTTTCTTAAAATTGCTTGTGTGTGCTTGTTTTGAAGAAAAGTTTTTACTTCGTGATAACCCTTGTATTAGTCCTCAAGGGTGTGACGAAGTTGTTTTTGAAAACTTTGTTTGAAAAGTGTTTGGTGTAAAAAAGTTTATTTGTTTGAGCAAGTACTTAAGAGTTTTCTACCTACTCGAAAAAAGTCTATTCGTTTTCCTTTTAGACAATGCTATCCCATTATTGATAAATAGGTAGCATTGTCGTTGGAGTTTATAAGGGACGTTTGAAAGGAACAAGTGCAGTCATCATTTGATTAAGGGTTGATCATGATTCATTAAGGATTGCTCATAATTCATCAAGACTCAAAAATTGCTAAATTAGGGTTTTGTAGGAAAAGTCAACTCAACTTTGACCAAGCATAACTTTCTCATACTTTATGAGAAATAACCCATCCAAAGCTCATTTTGAAGAGGATGAAATTACATACAATCCATCTTCATCTCCCAAGTTCAAAATATGTTCTCACAAGAAGTTATGAATTTGGACATTATAGGTCATTTTGAAAAGTCAACAAAAACACCTTTTTTGTCAAAGCTTCATACATGAGCATGGAATATCAAAATGAGATGAGACCAAAAAGGTTGATTAGAGGACATCTTAAGCTTTATAAAAAGTCCAAGAACATCTCCAAGGAGTCAAAATTGAGGAAAATATGCATTGGTGAAGTTGGCCTTTTTTTGGAAAATTGCCAAAAGTCAACTATCTCTAAAACTACAAATTTTGCCAAATGGACCCAATCTTTTTCACTTGTTTTGAGTTGGCAACATAGCCCAAGAGCTCTGGCCTTTTCCACTTGTCCATATCTTATTTTTATTATTTATTTTGATTTTTATTTGAATTAATTCAATTTAAATCAAAATAAATCATGTAAAATCAAAAACATTGAAAACAAAAGATTTGGTGCTTATTTCAGGTCTTAATTTACAGATAGCAAGTATTCAAACTCGTGTAAAGGCATGTGTGCACAAAAAGATTGGATTTAGGCCATGTTTGGAAAGATCTTAAAGGTGAATCAAATCAAATAAAAAATCATTGATGGAGGAAGATTGGATGCAGTTATCAACCCTAACTCAGTCCTTGGTACATAAGGAGGCGAGGCAGACTTAAAAACAGGTTAGAAGCAGGCGCAAGAGGCAGAACCAAAACTGAAAAAAAATCAAGAAAAGTGTAAGATCGAATTCCATATTCCAGGCATCCTCAAGGCTTTCTATCCATCCCAGTCGATTCCTAGGAGTGTCAGCAAGCTAAAGCAATCAAGAACCAAGCCGTTCAACCCCCAAAAAGCTCTGTAAGTCGCTTACGACATAGCTCTGTTCTTGAATTTGAATAGCATGGTTTAGGCATTGTTAGGATGAATTAATTGTATACTCTTGATCTATGGAACATTTGTAAGCTTCCTGTATTGATTAATTGCATTTATATGGCCTATACTGTAATTCACCATTGTTAGGGTTTATAGCTCCGAATTAGGGATTTTGCTTGCAGGTGAAATTAGCTCTCGTGAATGGTACCATCGTGTTCAGGAGGACGAAACGAGTCCAACCACGGCATTAGATGTTATTTACATGGCCCATGGAAGATTTTGAGAACGCAAAGGTCTGTAGCAACAGACGTTGTTCGTAGGTATATGTTCTCAAACTTTTAGCCACAGAAAGAGGAAGGAGACGACTGCGTGCCACTCCCCTATTGGCCTATTTAAACCTGGCGCGCATTTTCTTTTTGTTTACCACTAATTTTTGTTTTTCATATATTATTATTGTTATGCGTTTCATGTACAAATAGAAGCGAATGGCCCAGTGGTAACCAGGCTGGTGTTAAGGCGCTGGAAGCTTGAGGTCAGGGGTTCGACCCCTGCCTCCACCAAAATGCATTTTTCTTGATTTATTTCAGGTAATCTCACGTATATGCAAGCCAGGAGACCACCATAGGTCCTCATCATCAATCATGCCAAGTGTCAGATGGCCAAATCTGATGGCCATCTAGGAGGGAGCACCATGAGCCAAGTCAAACGCGCATGCACTAGATTTCAGAAGTCAACGTGGACCTTCTCAAATGGGCCCAGATCTGACTATTCACACCCCTCAAAATTGCTATCCAGGCCCAATTTCCTTTCTCTATATTTTTTTTATTATTCTTATATTCATTTAATTTATTTACTAACCAAAATTAATTTTCTTTTTTTTATCAAAAAATCACCAAAAATATTATTTTTCACCAATTAAATTTAAGATATTTATTTTTAGTAAAAAATTAATTAATTTAATTAGGTTTGATTAATTTAGAAAAAACTTTGATTATTTTGTACATAATTAAAAATAATTAGAATAAATAGGCTTTATTACTAACTTAATTATATTTTATTTTTTTCCTAAAATAACCAAAAAACCAAAAATATGTCATGTAATTATTTTCATTAATTAATTTAATGACTAATTAATTTTGCATTTAATTTTAAAACCTAATCTTTCTTTTCTTAAAAAAAAAACAAATAAAAAACATTTTCTATTTTCATTAGGATAGAAGGGTCAAAACCCTAATTTCTCATTCGATCTAATTTGTCATCGCGCGCTTTATGCTATTTTTTTTATCCCAATTATTGTATCTGCTCACAGTTTGTAATAGTTTTAATTAGGGCTTTTACTTTTCATTTACCGCTTTATTTTTCAAAGAGTTTGTTTTTGGCTATGTAAATACCCGAAGCCTTGTAATAGCGTAGTTTAATTTCTGCACTTTAAAATTTCGCAAACTATTAACTGTTAGATGTATGAATAATTAGGGTTTGCATGAAAAGAATGTATGACTAAGTTTAAAACAGTTAGATCACCCTAAACATGTGCAAAGATAAATAATCTGAAACTGAATCACACGCACATGCGCACTCCTAGAGTACACTCCCACTTGGTTGCCTTCGGTAAACGGTCATTAAGTATAGGATACTTTAGTGGTTGTCCTTTTATCCAAATATCAAAGTTGCCTCGTAATGGTTGCCTCGGATATTGTTGCCTCGGATAATTGATCTAAGACATTAGGGTTATTACTAAGACGTCCTAACATTGCTTTAGTGACCATACGTCTCTTTTCGAATTGACCCTCAAAACTCCAACGATGGTGCTACCTACTCACTAATAATGGGGTAGCGCTGTCTAAAGGAAACAAACATAGAACGATTCTTTTTTTCGAGTAGGTAGATCAGTTCTTAAGTACTTGCTCAATCAAAACAAATTTATTTCACACTTACACTCCTTTACAAACAAAGTTTTCAAAAAACACTTCATTACACTCTTGAAGACAGAAGTAAGAGTTAAATCAAAGTCAAAACAAAAACTTTTCAAAACCCACAAACACAAAGAAAACAATTTTGAAAATGATGAGCAAGTACCTTGATCGAGACTTTATAAGTCTGTCGAGATACTAACTGCAAGTATACAGTTCAGTGGTTCTAGTTTTAAAAGATTATCGAACCCACAGAGACTGAGGATCAATCGCATACGATCTAATTCTACAGTTTGTCTAACTAAGTGATGAATATTCGATTTTTGGGGGAAACAGTTTAATTAAAAGTAATAGTACTAATTATACTGGTATGTGATAATCAGACTTAGGGAATTCGGTGAATCGCTTGGCCTATAAAGTATTTCGGTAAAAGCTAATTGTTTAAAAACCTGAGACATACACTCTCGTGTTTATGAAATAAGTCATGCTACTAAACCTAGTGGATGCACTTTAAATTTAATAACACTTTTTGAAAAAAATTTGAATCTAATTAATTTATTAAAACACTCTCGTGTATTTAAAAATCAATGTTTCGTTACCACTATCTGGGTTGAACCCCATCTCTCGCATGCAGGTTCTTGCCTTAATTAATTTCCCACTCTCGTGGCAAAATCGTGTTAATTAACCTCTCACTCTCGTGACAAGGATAGTTAAATTAATCTTGGAAATTGGAAACCAGAAATTGTTTTATAAATATTTTTGGCCAAGGTATCACTGAATTCTTTCAGTTCTTACGGTCACATACCGGTATTAATAATTTAGCCAGACATAATTAACTTAACAGCAATACAGTGCAAAATATAATTCATGGCAATAATTGGCATAATATAAAAACTGAATGAATAATAATTGCAATATAAAAACCTGGAATCAAAGTTGCTATGGTAATCTTGAAGTATTACAATAATCCAATCTTCGAGCTTGATTTGCAGTAAATAATTCGTGTTAATTCTTGAAAGAAGAATTAACACTTAAAACTAAAAACTAAGACTTTGAATGGAAATTACAGGAACATGAAAACAAAATTCCAAAACAAGCAAATTGGAAAATAATTGCAAAAAGAAAATAATATTTGTTCTGAGGAAAATTCTTCGACCCTTGAACTGTGCACTGGTACACATATATATAGCATAGGAAAAATCAGCAGTTTTTGAATTCTTGATGAAGTCTTCAGTGGAGAAAATATAGGAGCACTAATAGTGGTGGCAAGAAAATAGGGGACTCAGTAGAAAAAGGGAGAACGAGTCTGCCCTTAACGCCCACGTCTCAATCCATGCATAACGTCCACCTTCACGCGCGTGACGGTCGTCACAGGTGGGTGACGGTCGTCACGCGCTGAAGTAGTGCATTACGCTCGTCAGTGGTGTGTGACGAGCGTTTCCTTATGTTGGGGGGTGTTACGCCCATCACAGGGACGTGACGACCGTCACTGTTCCAGGAATCCAAACATTGTATTTTTTTAATTCTTTTTCTCTTTGTTTATTGTCTAGCCTTCTTCATGTTGTCCTTTTCCATCGGTTTGAGTCGACAAGTGTTATACCTGTAAAAAGACAAATAATCTCGGAATAATCGGGGGTTAGACGACTTAATGAAATATAAAATCGGTAAAAAGCATGGTAATTATACGATATGTTTTCTCGTTATCAAATTCCCCCATACTTAAACCTTTGCTCGTCCTCAAGCAAATAGTCATTCGAAAGGTCGGACAAGTTTTGTTAAACGCATAGGCGTGACATACCTTGGATTTTTTTAAAGTAGTTTCGGGAAATCCTAGTTGGTTCGGCTAATACTTGAGTAAAACACTAAAGATACGCTAACGACGCAAGCAATAAGCTTAGCCGTAGACTTCCATTTTAAACGAGCTATCCAACAGTTCCGTTATAACTCTGCCCGGAGTTCCTCGTGTCTATTTCACCCGGTTTCGTTCTGGCGCAATCACATTAAGCCCTTTATCTTAGCACACACGTAGTGGAGTAACCGGTTAGTGACTTTGATCCTTTAGCACGGGGTCTGGTACATGAATGTGGCAACCCTACATATGTTATCCAAATTGGAGGTTGTGGGGGATCGGGCTGTAGCACGCCCTACCGAGTTCAGAACCAGATACCTCTGAACCAACCAACACTGGATTCCTTCATTATTTGCTCGACTCTTATATGTGCCCGTCTATTTTGGTACACAAATTTTATTTTCTTTTAGCAGCGAGATAGGAAGGATATTTTTAGAATCAAGCATCAAACACTTATATTCATCGATTCTCCACGTGGTTTATGTCAAGACGGTGCTGACTGCTAGTATAAACTACTAGGGGTTACTTCTAGAACTTGAAACTCCAGATATCGGTATAATGGTTATTGAAACGGATCGCGTAAGTAGGAAGTCTACGATGTCAGAACCGTATCGATCTTGTTATGTCGTTTTTGGCTTCCTCAACCGGGATTTCGTTAAAATAGGTATGTCGGGCTAATGCGAAAATAAAATTTTTTCGGTATGGCTAAATAAAGCGAAGAATTTGAATTGAGACATATCGTAAGAATTTACTAGTTTATAAAAGATTGAAAGGTACCTCTCCCACACAAAATCCGACATTGTCCTCAATGTTGCGGTATATATGCGGGGAAGTACAATTACAAAAACAAACGAAAAAAAGAAATGAAACAGAAAAAATAAAAAATTACATAGAAATTAAAGAAAGACTACTGGTGACCACATCCTCTACTCCTGGTGCGAGAGCGTCTGGTAGGAGTGGCTTCAGTGTCGGTGTCTTGGAAACCAAGGGTGGTCATATCTATCCTCAAGGCGTTAAGCTCTGACAGGGCCTCATCTAAACTCTCATTCATGTTGCGCTGCCCAGTCAAGATCTGAGCGTTTTGGGCGCACAAAGACTCAAATTGCTCGGCTTGCCTCCTTTCAAGCGCCGCATTCATTTGGTTTTGCATGTGGAGGGCGCAGAGGATGTCTTCAAGATTAATAGGAGGAGGTGCAGATGAGGATCCTGGAATGTCGTGGACAGGAGGAGCACTATCCAACTCTTCTTGTACTTCGTCTGCAACGGCTGCAGGTTGGTCATCATGGGCAGGTGCACGCTCTGCAGGAATTTCAGGATTGAACAACCAGTTTGCTCGGTTACTTGGATCGATTCGGTCCCTGTTTGACAAAATGATATTCTGATAGACGGTGTTCCTGATTACAGGGTGGAATCTTCCGTCTTCCCGCTCGTAGATGAGGTGTGCGGCTTTGCAGTGATCCAAGGTTAGCAAAGCCGGTGCCATAGAAGGCAAGGTTGCGAGAGCAGCACCGTAGTTTAGACCAATGGCAATTGAAGTAACCAGCCCTCCGAAATAAAATGGTTTTCCATCTCTAGCACAAATAGAGTGGATATGGGCAAGCAGGAACGGGGCGACATTGATCTTTTGCCCAGTGAACGCGCAATGTAAAAAGAAGAGCTCCTTGGAGTTGAGCTTATGGTTGCTGTCGCGGGCGAAGATCGTGTTGCTAAGTATGCGATGGAAGTAGCGGATGGCCGGATTGTGAATGTGGGTGGCATTCAGGTGGTCGTAGGATCCGGCACGGATATTCGTTAGACTGTGCCACAAGTTGAAAGCCTCCTCACTAAAACTATCCGGTACCCGGAAATGAGCACCTTCGTCCGAACAAAATCCTAGAAGTCTCGTGATGTCGGATTGAGGCAACTCGTGCTCAACGCCAAACATGCGGAACTTTGCCAGGCCTGACAGTTGGTTTGTGACACCCGACGGAGTGAGGTAAACAAATGAACTCAAGAACTTAAGAGTAAGAGTTTCGTAGATTGGTCTTGGTTCGCAGCACAGGTTCCACAAATCCACACTTTGCAATAAACGGCGGACACTGTCGAGTAGTCCCAAACTCCTTAGGCAGTCGATGTCAAGGTACCTTGTGGGTTGGAGACCTCGACGTTGAAATTTCTGAAACTTTGCTCGTTGATTCTTTCCCTGTTCTCCGATTCTGAAATTGATGGCTGGAGCGTGTGGGTTGTTTGCCATGGTGTAGGTAGGATTTGATTTGGGAATATGAAAATGGGGTACTGTATGGATGGTAATTTGGTGTTGGAAGTTTAGAAATTAGAAGAAGAATGGAGTGAGTGGGTAGTTTTTTGTGTGATGTGGTAATAATGGAGGAAGGAAGTGGGTTTATGAAGGGGATGGTTGAAAGTTGGAACGGTTCCCTGCAATAGCCGTTCTGATACACTGTTTGCGTGATGGTCGTCACGAGGGTGTGACGCTCGTCATGAGGCAAAATGGCGCGTTACGCTCGTCACAAGGGTGTGACGGTCGTAACGCGGGCAGCGTCATTAATAAGACGACCGTTACATGACCGTTGGGGTGTTTATAGTTTTATATTTTATTAATTTCTTGGAAATAAGGTTTGAAGTATATATATATATATATATATATATATATATATATATATATATATATATATATATATATATATATATATATATATATATATATATATATATATATATATATATATATATATATATATATATATATATATATATATATATATATATATATATATATATATATATATATATATATATATATATATATATATATATATATATATATATATATATATATATATATATATATATATATATTTTTTTTTTTTTTCAATTTTTTTTTCAATTTTTGAAATATTTTAATTAATAAGAGTTTTAAATATAGAGGTAATCTAATAATTTAAAGTATGTAATATTTGTTACCATTACATAATGAAATAGAAATATTGCGTATAAACATAGACAGTAAAATAAAATAGTAAACTGGAAATGAAGATTAAAATAAACTTTAATTGAATAAATTCATGACAAATTGTTTCAAAGTAACTAGGAAAAAATGATAATGCTGAAGTAATAAAATAACCAAAATCCCTCCCACACTAAAACTAAACAGTGGCCCCACTGTACGTACAAATGCGAGAGAGAAGAAAATGAGTAACAATGGCAACTCTAGCCACGGGGAGGCGGAAACATATGCTGATGCATGTAGTCCAACTGATCAGTAACCAAGTCCATGAAGGTTATGAAGTCCACCCTGAGAGAAGTCAGCTCGCCCCGCATGTCCGTAATTGCCTCATGTAGGGAGTCCAGGGTAACAGTAGGTGGAGGTGGAGTAGTCTCAGGAGCCTGGGTCGCGGTCTCAGCGGAAGTAGCCTGCTGTTCCCAAGGATCAGGGAACTCATGGTATCCTGGCGGTGTAGCAGGATCTTCATCAGCATTAGTAGTGTTTGGAACCTCATAAATGTCAACCGTAGATGGTGAGGAGGGTGGTGAAGCAGGATGGTGAAGGTCAAACAACCAGTTATCTCGGTTATGCACACTGGTGATAGGGTCCAGAAGCTTAAACTGGTGGACGATCTGATGATTAACTAGCAGGTCAAATTGATCTGGTCCAAGGTTTCCGATCATGCTAGTGTTGAAACAAAATGCAATGTCCATCGGCTTTATTCCATAAAGCGGGGCAGATCCGAGCATAGGACGACGTAGTCCAATTGCATTAGATAGCATGGTAACTAACCCACCCAACAAGATCGGTTCATTCAGAGTCTGGATGATACGCTCCATATTAGCGAGCATATAAGCTGCACCGTTCACCGGACGACTCTGGGATGCACAATACATAATAAACAACTCATCGCGGGATACAAATGTGACATTCTGCTATTTGCCAAAGATAGTGTGGGCTATGATCTTGTGGAAATAACTGATAGCCGGGTTATGGATGCATTCAGAGTAAAGATCAGACGGCTCAGGATGGTTATTACCAGCGATGCTTCCCCAGAAATAATCAAGATCAGATTCAGACAAGAGGTTCTCCTGTGTCATACTGATAACATCGAGACCGAAAGGGAACCCAAGCAGCTGGCTAAACTCCCGTAGGTTATAAGTGTAATCCATGTTAAACATCCTGAATGTGATCAACCCACGGTTGAATCCCATCCCATGATTTGGAATGAAACTCAGGGTGCTTAGGAACTCAAGAGTCAGCCTTTTGTAGGTACAGAACCGTCTACGAATAGGAGCAGTGTCCCAACCAATCTGATGCAGCAAGTACATGACACTGTCACGAATGCCAAGGGCTGTCATAGCATGATCATCTGCGTAGATAGTAGGGCACATCTCCCATTCACCCAGGTCTGCAAACCGTCTTCTTTGGTGTCTGCTTCGCAATTTGACATTCATGAAGTTTGCACAATCCATAGCGCGAAATATGAAAGTAAAAGAATTATCCCCCTGAAAATATTTGATAATGTTTGAAAAAAGAGAAATTAAGTAAGTATTTTCGGGTTAGGAAATTGCCAAAGTTAAATTAAAAAGAAAAAGAAAGATGAAAGGGAAAAATAAAAATAGAAGAAAAATAGAAAGGAGTAAGAGATACAAATCATGAAAATGTTTTAAAGATTAAGAAAAAGAAAAGAAAAATAAAAGCATGTTAAAGCAGAAAAAATAATTAAAGTAAAACATGGGTTGCCTCCCACGAAGCGCCTTTATTTTATGTCGATGGCTCGACAATTAACACCTATTCAGTTAGGTATTTGGGGTAGGCGGCTAACTTAACTGAAGATAAGCCGAGTAGTCGATATTTCCGACGTTAAAGTAGTGCTTTAGGCGCTGGCTATTAACTATGAATGGTTCGATAGAACTGCCTTTAATTTCTATCGCACCACTTGGGAAAACTCTGTTGATTTTGAACGGTCCGGACCATCTGGAACGTAATTTTCCCGGGAAAAGTTTCAGTCTAGAGTTGAATAGGAGTACGATGTCTCCTTCCTTAAAGTCTTTCCGCGAGATACGCTTATCATGCCATTTTTTTGTTCGTTCTTTATAGATTTTAGCATTTTCATAAGCGTCTAAACGCAATTCTTCTAGTTCATGGATATCTAACACTCGTTTCTCGCCAGCACTCTTATAATTTAAGTTAAGGGTTTTTATGGCCCAATAAGCTTTATGCTCTAATTCTACTGGCAAATGACAAGATTTTCCGTAAACTAACTTGAACGGTGTTGTTCCGATAGGGGTTTTGAAAGCTGTCCGATATGCCCAAAGAGCATCGTTTAGCTTGGAGGACCAGTCCTTTCTGGATGTGGCTACGGTTTTCTCAAGTATTTGTTTGATCTCCCTATTTGACACTTCCACTTGTCCACTCGTTTGAGGATGGTATGGTGTGGCTATGCGATGTTTAACGCCATATTTGGAAAGTAACTTTTCGAAGATTCTAGAGATAAAATGGGAGCCACCATCGCTGATCACTAGTCTTGGTACACCAAAGCGTGGGAAGATAATATTCTTGAATAGTTTTAGTACCACACGTGTATCGTTTGTGGGTGCGGCAATGGCTTCAATCCATTTTGATACATAGTCGATGGCTACCAAAATATATTTATTTCCAAAAGATGCGGGGAAAGGTCCCATGAAATCAATTCCCCATATATCGAAAACTTCTACTTCGAGGATTCCCTTTTGCGGCATTTCATCGCGTCTAGATATATTTCCTGTGCGTTGACATCTATCGCAGTTCATAATTGCTACGTGGACATCTTTCCATAAGGTAGGCCAAAAGAAGCCAGCTTGAAGTATTTTTGCACAGGTTTTTGACGTACTAGCGTGTCCACCATAAGGGGCGGAATGGCAATGGGAAATGACGTCGTCTATTTCATCATTGGGAACGCAGCGACGGTAGATACCATCGGCGCCTCTTTTAAAGAGTAATGGTTCATCCCAAAAGTAGTGTTTAAGGTCATGGAAAAATTTCTTCCGCTGTTGGTACGTCAAATCAGGTGGTAAAACACCGACAGCTAAATAGTTGACGAAGTCAGCGTACCATGGTAATGTGGTGTTAGTACAAATGGCATTTACTACCGCAGTTGTTAAAGGTTCATTATGTTGATCTAAACTGTCGGTATGGTTTATCTCTAGCTTGGCAATAAGGCGTTCATAAGGGAAATCTTCGTTTATGGGAATACTCTCGGTTTGGATTCCATCTAATCTCGACAAATGGTCTGCTACCACGTTTTCAGTTCCTCTCTTGTCTTTTATTTCTAAGTCAAACTCTTGTAGGAGTAAGATCCATCTGAGCAGTCGCGGTTTGGCATCCTTCTTGCTTAGTAAGTATCGGATCGCAGCATGATCCGTATAGATAATGATTTTAGCGCCTACTAAGTAGGAGCGAAATTTATCCAACGCGAATACCTGAGCTAAGAGTTCCTTCTCCGTAGTGGCGTAATTCATCTGTGCGGGATCGAGCGTTCTACTTACGTAGTAGATAGCGTGAAGCTTTTTTTCTTTGCGTTGTCCTAGGACTGCGCCTACCGCATAGTCGCTCGCATCGCACATTATTTCAAATGGTAAATTCCAATCAGGAGGTTGCATAATAGGTGTTGAGATTAAGGCCTCTTTAAGTGTCTCGAATGCGTTCAAGCATTTATCGTCGAAAATAAACTCAGCCTCTTTCATTAATAATTCGGTTAGTGGCTTGGTGATTTTAGAGAAATCTTTTATAAAACGTCGGTAAAAACCTGAGTGTCCTAGAAAACTTCGTATTTCTCTAACTGTTTTGGGTGGTTGAAGGTTTTTGATAATTTCGATCTTTGCTTTGTCGACTTCAATCCCTCTGTTTGATACAATGTGACCCAACACAATTCCTTGTCTTACCATGAAGTGACATTTTTCCCAATTGAGCACTAGGTTGACATTGACACACCGTTTCAATACTAATTCAAGATTTGATAAACATCCGTCGAAACTCTCTCCACAGACAGAGAAATCGTCCATGAATACTTCCATGATTCCATCTAAAAAATCTGCGAAAATCGCCATCATGCATCGTTGGAAAGTTGTAGGTGCATTACATAGTCCAAATGGCATTCTCCGGTATGCAAAGGTACCATAGGGACATGTGAACGTAGTTTTCTCTTGATCATCAGGATGAATGGGAATTTGAAAGAATCCTGGGTATCCATCAAGGTAGCAGAAATGGGAATGTTTGGCTAAACGCTCGAGCATTTGATCAATGAATGGTAATGGGAAATGGTCTTTGCGCATAACTTTGTTTAATTTTCTATAATCGATACACATTCTCCATCCTGTTTGAGTACGTTGTGCTACCGATTCGCCTTTTGTGTTCGTTATAACCGTAACGCCTCCTTTCTTAGGTACCACGTGAACTGGACTGACCCAGTTGCTATCTGATATTGGGTATATGATGCATGCTTCTAGTAATTTCTGCACTTCCTTCTTAACGACTTCACTTAGGATAGGATTTATTCGTCTTTGATGTTCTCTAGAAGTCTTGCAGTCCTCCTCCAGCATAATGCGGTGCATATAGAGAGAAGGGCTTATTCCTTTTAAATCTGATATATTATAGCCTAATGCGGCTGGATATTTCCTTAACACACTAAGAAGTTTTTCGGTTTCGATCTCTCCTAATTTGGCATTGACTATAACTGGTCGTTCGAGTTCTTTATCTAAGAATTCATACCTAAGATCTTCAGGTAATGTTTTAAGTTCTATACTAGGTTTCTTATTAGTTGGGTCGGGATCGGGCGTTAAGGCTAAACATTCGCTTAGGTTGGAATCTAAGTGTTCTTGTTTCCAGTCTTCGTTCTTGAGGATCGTTGGTGTTTAAATTTTCAGCATCTCAAAATAGGTGTCCTCTTGGCATTCAAGTTCTTTGACACATTCATCAATGATGTCTAGGAGACAACATGAGTCATCTATAACAGGGGCTTTAAAGAATTGGGAAAGAATGAATTCTACTTTTTCTTCTCCTACCTCGAAGGTAAGTTTTCCTTTCTTAACGTCTATGATGGCTCCTGCAGTAGCTAAAAATGGTCTTCCTAGTATGATGGGAATGTTTGAATCTTCCTTGATGTCCATTATTATAAAGTTGGTCGGTATGTAAAATTGTCCTATTCGGACAAGAATGTTCTCTAGCATACCAACAGGAAATTTGACTGACCTGTCGGCTAGTTGTAGGGACATCTTGGTAGGTCTCATGTCGCCTAATTTGAGCTTCTCGCAAATAGATAAGGGCATTAGACTGAAACTGGCTCCTAAATCGCATAGAACTTTGTCTATGACAGATTTTCCAATTACACATGGTATGGAGAAACTACCAGGATCTTTTAGCTTTGGAGGCATGTTATTTTGAATTATGGCGCTACATTCGGCAGTTAGCATGACGGTTTCGTTTTCAACGATTTTTTTTCTTATTAGCCAAAATTTCTTTTAGGAATTTAGCATATGACGGCATTTGGGTTATAGCTTCTGTAAACGGAATAGTGACGTTTAGTTGTTTCAGAAGTTCTACAAATTTCTTGAATTGTCCCTCGTTCTTGGATTTTGCTAGTCTTTGGGGGTATGGAATTTGTGGTTTGTATGGTGGTGGAGGCACATAAGGTTTTTCTGAAGCCTCTCTGTTCTCATTCGCGTCTTCCTCTATGTTTTCAGATTGATCTTTCGACTTCTCCATTTCTTTTTCGGGCTTTTGATACATGGTCGGGTTTTGGAGTCTAGGATCTACCGGTCCATCAAGGGCTGTCCCACTTCGTAATGTAATAGCATTTGCATGTCCTTTAGGATTGGGCTGTGGCTGTCCAGGAAATGTACCAACAGGTGTGGAAGAACTAGCTTGGTGTTGTGCTACTTGGGAGATTTGGGTTTCTAACATTTTGTTGTGAGTTGCTAGGGCATCTACCTTGTTTGCTAATAGCTTTAACTGTTCACCGGTGTGAACGTTTTGATTGAGAAATTCTTTGTTTTGTTGGGCTTGATTAGTGATAAAATTTTCCATTAGGATTTCAAGGTTAGATTTCTTAGGAATGTTAGGAACATTGACAACGGGTTTTTGATACCCTGGAGGTACAACAGGTGCTTGGCCAGGTGCATATAAAGCGTTATTGCTCTTGTACGAGAAGTTAGGATGGTTCTTCCAACCAGGATTATAGGTATTGGCATAAGGATTTCCTTGAGCGTAATTTACCTGATCAGCTGATATTCCTGCTAAGATTTGACATTCGGTTCCAACATGCCCAGGTACTCCACAAACTTCGCAGCTTGGGGTAACTGCAGCCACGGTAGCTGTAGGAGGCAAGGTCAAGCTTTCTATCTTTTGGGTAAGAGCATCTACCTTAGCATTAACTTTATCTAGGCTACTAACCTCGTACACCCCGCCTTTGGCTTGAGTTTTCTCCACAGATGTTCTTTCTCCTCCCCACTGATAGTGGTTTTGAGCCATGTTTTCAATGAGTTGGTTAGCTTCGTCATAAGGCTTGTCCATCAGTGTACCACCTGCGGCGGCATCTATAGATAATCTTGTGTTGTACAAGAGTCCATTATAAAATGTGTGGATTATCAGCCATTTTTCTAATCCATGATGTGGGCACATTCGCATCATATCTTTATAGCGCTCCCATGCATCGTATAACGATTCAGTATCCTTCTGCCTAAATCCGTTGATTTGGGCTCTTAGTGCAGCCGTCTTGCTTGGGGGAAAGTATCGTGCCAAGAATACAATCTTCAGTCCTTCCCACGTAGTGACGGAATTTGATGGCAAGGATTGCAACCAAGCCCAAGCTCTATCTCTTAGTGAGAAAGGGAAAAGACGTAATCTTATCGCATCTTTACTAACACCGTTCTCTATAATAGTGTCGGAAAATTGAACGAATTTTGTAAGATGTTCATTCGGATCCTCAGAAGGATCTCCAGAGAATTGGCGTTGTTGGATAGCTGATATCAATGACGGTTTCAACTCGAAATCGTTTCTGTTTATTGCTGGATCAACAATGCTGTTATGGGGTTCTTGTTGTGATGGAGCTGCGTACTCCTTCAGTGGGCGGGTCCTTTGTTCTTCGGCCATGTCTAATTCTGGATTAGTTTCGGTTTCAGAGGAAGAATTAGAATCTGTTTCAGAATCAATCTTGATTTCGGGTTTAGGTAAAGGAATAGCATGATTTAAACAGTAATCCCTGACTGCACGTCTTACGGAAAGAATGCATTCAGGTTCGTCCGTCGATTTGTCAAGTGGTTCTCCTTGTGAGCGAGTCCTTGGCATACAAATCGACAAAGGGGGTATCTGTTGCCTAGTCTAAACGCGCAACAGAAGAATCGTAATTAATTGACTACCAGTCCCCGGCAACGGCGCCAAAAACTTGATCGAGACTTTATAAGTATGTCGGGATACTAACTGCAAGTATACAGTTCAGTCGTTCTAGTTTTAAAAGATTATCGAACCCACAGAGACTGAGGATCAATCGCATACGATCTAATGCTACAGTTTGTCTAACTAAGCGATGAATATTCGATTTTTGGGGGAAACAGTTTAATTAAAAGTAATAGTACTAATTATACCGGTATGTGATAATCAGACTTAGGGAATTCGGTGAATCGCTTGGCCTATAAAGTATTTCGGTAAAAGCTAATTGTTTAAAAACCTGAGACATACACTCTCGTGTTTATGAAATAAGTCATGCTACTAAACCTAGTGGATGCACTTTAAATTTAATAACACTTTTTGAAAACAATTTGAATCTAATTAATTTATTAAAACACTCTCGTGTATTTAAAAATCAATGTTTCGTTACCACTATCTGGGTTGAACCCCAACTCTCGCATGCAGGTTCTTGCCTTAATTAATTTCCCACTCTCGTGGCAAAATCGTGTTAATTAACCTCTCACTCTCGTGACAAGGATAGTTAAATTAATCTTGGAAATTGGAAACCAGAAATTGTTTTATAAATATTTTTGGCTAAGGTATCACTGAATTCTTTCAGTTCTTACGGTCACATACCGGTATTAATAATTTAGCCAGACATAATTAACTTAACAGCAATACAGTGCAAAGTATAATTCATGGCAATAATTGGCATAATATAAAAACTGAATGAATAATAATTGCAATATAAAAACCTGGAATCAAAGTTGCTATGGTAATCTTGAAGTATTACAATAATCCAATCTCCGAGCTTGATTTGCAGTAAATAATTCGTGTTAATTCTTGAAAGAAGAATTAACACTTAAAACTAAAAACTAAGACTTTGAATGAAAATTACAGGAACGTGAAAACAAAATTCCAAAACAAGCAAATTGGAAAATAATTGCAAAAAGAAAATAATATTTGTTCTGAGGAAAATTCTTCGACCCTTGAACTGTGCACTGGTACACATATATATAACATAGGAAAAATCAGCAGTTTTTGAATTCTTGATGAAGTCTTCAGTGGAGAAAATATAGGAGCACTAATATTGGTGGCAAGAAAATAGGGGACTCAGTAGAAAAAGGGAGAACGAGTCTGCCCTTAACACCCACGTCTCAATCCATGCATAACGTCCACCTTCACGCGTGTGACGGTCGTCACAGGTGGGTGACAGTCGTCACACGTTGAAGTAGTGCATTACGCTCGTCAGTGGTGTGTGACGAGCGTTTCCTTATGTTAGGGGGTGTTACGCCCGTCACAGGGACGTGACGACCGTCACTGTTCCAGGAATCCAAACTTTGTATTTTTTTATTCTTTTTCTCTTTGTTTATTGTCTAGCCTTCTTCATGTTGTCCTTTTCCATCGGTTTGAGTCGACAAGTGTTATACCTGTAAAAAGACAAATAATCTCGGAATAATCGGGGGTTAGACGACTTAATGAAATATAAAATCGGTAAAAAGCATGGTAATTATACAATATGTTTTCTCGTTATCATACCTAAGAGCCCGTAGATAACTACGGATAAAAAGGGTGCTAATACCTTCCCTTTCTATAATCTACCCCCCGTACTCAAAATCTCGAAAAAGGAATTTTTCTGTGCTTTTTTCCTTTCCAGTTGGATAAAATAAAAGTCGGTGGTGACTCTTGCTTACCGCGACATTTTGTGAACACAAACGCAAAACGCAAACAAAAAAATTCCTTAAAAAATAGGGAAACACGTCCCGGTTTTGGCCACTGTATCACAGAATTGGAGACTCTGCTGGGGATTTAATAAGTGAGGTGTACCTTAGGATTAGTTCATATTGTTTTCAATTGTTTGATCTGTATGCTTTATCTTTGTGGGCTTTTGTTGTACCCCAAAATTTGCTCTCCCATTTTATCAACATTTTCTCACCACAAGACTCTTGGAACTCAAGATCAACCGAGGGTTTGCTCTGCTCAAGACACCTCCTTGCACTGTTAACCCAAATTAGGGTTTGAGTTTGCACATGTATGTTTTGACCCACAATGCCCAAAATGACTTTCATAATCCATGTTGGACTCACAAGTTTGTCCATACCAAGTTTCAAGCCTTGAATCAAATTTTTGCCCAGTCAATTGGACAGTTGACCTAGAAATCAGCTGTATTGGGGAGAAAGTCAACTATGGCCAATTGACAGTCAAATCTCATGAACTTTGACCCACATCAACATTATGAGCTCATATGAACCATTTTGTCAAGTTTGGATCATAATTCCACAAGAAATTTGACCAGATCACCAAAAGGGCAAAATGGTCATTTTTAGGGTTTTGACTGTACAAGGGTAATTTTTGACTGTTTGACCTAGCCAATGGCAAAACAAGATCAACCATGGACACAAGGACTCAATGACATTGTCTTGACCCATTCAACAAGTTCAAAAGATCCCAAATGCATAGGATTGGCAGATGAATTTTTCAGTCAACTGATCAAAATTTGACTGTACACTGAAAAGTCAAACTTTGACTTTTTGGTCAAAATCAAGTGCCAAGGGTCATTTTTCATCAATACATGTCAAATTATGAAACTTGTTCATCAAGAAACCCAAAATTGCAAATTAGGGTTTAAAATGGAAAAAATTCATAACTTAGAAATTTTCTAAGTTATAAAATTTTCTCATTTTTTCCTAACTTTGTCCCATTTTTTCACCAAGATTCAAATGGATTCAAACAAAACTTATAACATGAAAGTTGTAGTACATCACAAAGTCTACAACTTTTACTCACAAAGTTTTCTCAAAAGAAGCTTGGATCTCAAGTTATGATTTTTGGAACAAGGGTACCTAAAACTTTTAACTTAGAGAAATTTTGCCCTAGTTTAGGCAGGATTTTGACCCATCTTATTGGCCATTTTTCACATAGTTCCACTTGTATTTTCAAGTTGAATTTCAAAGATGGATTATAGTACATGTTACAAGCTTTCCAAATTGTCCAAGAACTCCTCAAACACCTTTGTGGTTAGGGAGAATCGAATGCTTGAAATTGGCAAAAACTCACTTTGATCCATGGCCAATACATGTTCATACCATTTGCCAAGTCTGACCAAGCTAGTATAGTTCACAATTACAGGCCTCTAAACCAGTTTGTACTCCATAATTTAATGCAAGTCCATTGAGCCAATGCATTGTCTTGGATATTAGGGTATTGTACACAAGTTTAATCCCTAAATGGTAAAAGGCATATTTCCATTTTTGCAAAAGATTGCTTTATGTCAAACCATTAATCCTTGAGCATAGAGCCAAATCTCTTGCAGCAAAACAAATCCATTAATTAGAGGGGCCAAGAGGGTAGTATGCTGGGTGATAAGATGGCATGTACAAGCCTGTAACCTCACTTCCACTTTCTTGCTTCAAAAACAAGAAACTTGTCAAACACAAGGCATCTCACATATCTGATAAAACTAACTCAAGCAAACACTTCAAACAAGTTTCTCATACCCTAGCAAGCCAGAAGCACGAGCCCTTGACCCCTCAAACCTCTTTGTATACAAAATCACCATTTTTCTGCAAAACAGGGCAAGCCCTGCAGAATCACTTCCATCTTCACTTTGCCTCGTGCGTTTTGCCTCAAACATGTTCCAATACCTTCCATTCAACTCACCTAAACTATTCCACACCTCCATTGCCAACTGTAACTCCATTAACACACATTGCCATTTTTGTTTGGAAGCTTTGCAGGTTGAGTTCTGTAGCACGATTCAGACTACTTCAAAACAAGCCAAGCATTGGGAAAGCATCAGTGGACATCAGGCAAGCTCAAAAGAACCTCAAGCACCATTGAAAGTTGCTACATTGTCCAGCTCGAACTCAACTGAAACAGGTATTTCATGAACTTCTATCTCTCTATTTAGGAATAGTTAGACTTAGGTTTGTGAATGAAAGATGTTGTATTCATAGCCCTGAAACCATACATGTGCTTAGTTTTCATTTATATTAATCGTGCTAGGAGAATTTCATCCATGAAATTTATGAAAAAACTAGGTTAGAAATTAGGTCCAGAGAAATTCTCTCTGGTCTTTGAGAGTTAGCTTAAGTTTTTATATGGTTAGATTCGTTGTTTGATGCTCTACAAGTGTCATGTTTTGAGTTTTGTCAAAAAAGCATTGAATCAGGAGATACATGTCTGTGTGGAAAACGCGCGTTTTTTCAAACATCTGGAGGTTGAAGATGAAGTCTGGGCTGGGCCTGGATTTCTTTGCTTTTGACACCTCCCAATTCACTTTCAGCACCCCCTGGCCCATTTCTTTGTATTTTTATTATTTTTGCATTTTTATTTCATTTCTGACTTTGATATTTTATTTTCTAATATAAAAAATAATTAAAAAATATTTTCATAAATTTTTATATTTATTTGGTATTTATTTTAATTATTTCTAGTATTAATACATTAAATACTTTATATTCATTTTGTTTAAATTTAAAAATAATGTAAAAAATACTTTTATTTTTATTTATTATTTTTATTTACATTTGAAAATATTTTCTTGAAATATATACATTTTTGTAAATAATTTATTTTATTTTTACACACTTAATATATTTAATATATATATATATATATATATATATATATATATATATATATATATATATATATATATATATATATATACTATATTTTATTAAATAATTAGAACAAAAACACAAAAATAATACATTTTTATTTTTATTAATATTTTATACTAAAAATACCTTTTTTTCAGTATACTTTTATTTTTTGTACAAATTGATACATTATTGTATATAAATAATAAATAACACTATTTATTTAAGAAATTAGGGTTTTTGCCCTAAAAACAAAAATAATTAAAATTGACTTTTTATTTATTTACATTTCACATTAAAAATACTTTTTACATATATAAAAACTTTTTTTGCATAATACATTTTATTTATTTATTGTATTGTACATTTAATTGTTATGCCTTACACATTCAATTTGGTTGTAATAATTTAGAATTTAATTTCTTGTCTAAATAATCCCCTATTCAAATTTGTACCCCTTCCCTATATCATGTTGTAATAATGTAGAATTTAAATTCTCGCACCTTTAAATGCTTCCAATTATGCCATGATTAGACTTAGGGTTTGTATGCAAAATCAAATCAACAAATAGTTTGACCTAATCAAAGACAAAAAATGCATGAAAAACAAACACAACGCACACTTGCACCCCTAGGGTTTCAATCCACTTGTTGCCTTCAAAAATGGGCCATGGTATGCATGTCAAGTATTTTGGCAAAACAAAAACAAAACAAAGATCATAGTCCCTCGATGACGCTATCTGAGTTGCCTAAACAAAATGATCAAGTCCCTCAAGAAAATTGCCAAAAATACTTGACACTGTTGCTATCATGGACTATACGATGACCCGCGCCTGTCCCGTTTAACATCCTAACACAAGGTTGTTCACCAAATACAATGGTGAAGCAACACTGTTAAAAGGGTTAAAAACATAAGAAAGATCTTTGAGTAAAATAGGGTAGACAACTCTTAGTTACTTGATCAAACTTGCAAAAACATCCTTGCTATCTTCAAAACACACTTCACTACACAAATTTCAAAACCCTACTTTCAAAAATATTGAAAACTTTTCAAAAGACAAAAACACCTTTGTATACATTCAAACAAGAATCATTATAAAGGTTGCCACAATGTTGACCTCTTTTCAAAACATCTTTCAAAATCACACATAAAGCACCATTTCAAATAATTGAAAAGCAAAGCAAGTGATCTAAGAAAGTAACTAAGAGCCCATGGATAACCATGGATAGAAAGGATGCTAATACCTTCCCTTTCTATAATCTACTCCCCGAACCCAAGAAAACATCTCAAAGGTCTTTCCTGTGCTTTTTGACCTTTCCTTAGGATAAAATAAAAAGTTGGTGACGACTCTTGCTAAACCGAAACATTTGCGAACACAAACGCAAAATCCCAAGTCAGTTCTCCCACCGTATCACATCTTTGTATCAGAGTTACTATAGATCCTAACCCGGATATGGGGATACCTTTTAGGTAAGTAGCAATAGACTGTGAGGGAACTGTATGACGTAGACCGATACGGTTGAAGCAGTAACTACGTTGGTGTTACACATTAGTTGGTACCGATATCCCTTGTGGAGGAACAAGGAGAGTATGGGGCTGCTAATGGGTCATTAAGCATCAACTGACCTTAGAACCTATAATTGACCAACTTTACCATAGAAAAGTAGCAGCATGCTACAGTCATTGAGACCATACTCTCGCGATGATTCCAGCTGCAAGAAAAGATTGCTAAACTGGAATTATGACCGATCGTGGATGGTCAGTGATATTGAGAACCTCTAGAACCCAATTACTATTACTAGGATAGGTTAAACCAACTAAACTGAAAGATGGTAGTACCTAAACTCCATGCCAGCCTAAAATTTAAGGGCTATTGTGTGACTTGTTTGCCCTTACCATGTTTGTTATCTGTGATACCTGTGGTGTGTTTTATCATGACATCATGCATCATGACATTGCATGCATATTTCATTAGACTAACCATTTCAAAGACCGAGGGGATTCATCTTTGTTTTGTTTTGCAGATCATGGCATCTATGCACAGAAATACTATTCGGATCAGCTTCGTGCAGATACTTGTTCAGCTTAGAGAGTTGGTTTCAAAGGTCCCTGATACTTCTTCTTTTGTCAGAAGACATGGTCATCTCCTCAGCCTGGTCACTTCCAAGTTGGATGAGAAAATGATGAGTGTCTTGTTCCAGTTCTTTGACCAATTGCATCACTGTTTCACCTTCCCGGACTATCAGTTGGTCCCTACTTTGGAGGAGTTCTCTGATTTACTTGGCATATCTATTCTAGAGCAATCACCCTTTACAGGTTTGGAGATAACTCCTAGGCCCGAGGATATTGCTTCAACGCTCCATCTTACAAAGGCTGATGTGGTGTCTAACTGGGAGACTCGGAGTGGGATTAAAGGCTTCTTGGCTAAGTTCTTGTTTGATCAGGCTCATCAGTTCTGGGATAGTTTGGACTTTCAAGCGTTTGAAGACATCCTGGCCATCCTCATCTATGGCTTGCTTCTGTTCCTAAATTCAGATTCTTTTGTTGATGTGAACGCAATCAAGATTTTCATGTCCCGTAATCCAGTGCGCACTCTCTTAGGTGACATTCTACATGCTCTTTATGCCCGTACTGCTCGGAGAAGGGGAACCCTTATGTGTTGTGCACCGCTGCTGGCAAGGTGGTTTATTTCTCACCTCCCCAAATCTGTATTGAAGAATGAGGAAGGTATGGGTTGGGCCTACAGAATCATGTCTCTTGCTCATACGGATATCATCTGGAGTACTAAAGACATGGAAGAAGTAGCTGTCATCGATCGGTGTGGGGAATACCTAAACGTTCCATTGCTTGGAATTAGAGGAGGGATAACCTATAATACTTGTTTGGCCTTACGACAGTTTGGACGAGCTCGAAGGGACAGTCCTTATGAGTTGCTGCTTCCAGACATTGTCTTTGACTTCACGGGAGATGTTGAGGGACATCGCCGCAGATTTATACGAGCTTGGGACAGGGTGAACAGGTCTGATCCACATGAGCTAGGCATGAAGACTTCTCTCCCGATGCAACCGTATCTCTGGTGGGTTTGAGCCCGTGCTCAAAAGATGAGGATGCCCTACGAAGCTGTTTTGCCTGTGATAGTGGAGCATACTGATGAAGAAGGGATTCCTTATACAATCCTCCATCCTCAAATGCCTACTGATATTGGGGCATTGAAGAGGTCTTGGATCCAGCTAAGGGAAGAACGGGATACATACAGAGAGAAGTATCATGAGCAGGAACAGAAGATCCTGAAGCTTACAAGGAAGCTGGAGAATGAGAGGGTCCTCAACGATTATGTCAGCATAAAAGGAAAACGACCATGGGAACGCTGATGTATTTTATTGTTTCTAGTTTAGATTTGCTTTTCAGTATTTCTTTTGTAACGCCTTAAAGGCATTTGTTAAACATTGTTTCAAGTTTTTTATCTAATAAAGTGTGTTTCATTTTGGTTTACAAATTTGAATCTCCCCAAAGTCTTTGAAATCATCTCATACGCATTCCATTCCCATGCACCTCATTACAGGTACCCTTACAGGTTTCTCATCTTCTTCGCTATTTATTTCAGTAATCATGTCTTCTGAAACGCCTACTGATCAAGCCATCAAGGCCCTTCAAGCTCAGAATGCTCAGTTCCAGGAAATGTTCATGAACTTAGCCAAGAGTCAACAAGATCTGAGGACTCTTATCTTGAAGGACAAGAAGAAGAAGAAGAAGAAGACAGTCCTCCTGAATATGGGTCACAGGTTTGGGAATAGATTGAGACAGGATGTTGATTTATCTTCCTCATCTGGAGGGGGAGAGAATCAAGAAAAAAGGAGGGCGCCTAGCCTTGTGGTTTCTGACAATGACACAGATTTTGATGAAGACCAGTATCCTCCGGCCTAGGATAGGTATAAGCAACTTGAAGACCGGTTAAGCGCGATAGAGATCCAGAAGATACCTGGGCTGGACTTCGGAGATTTGGGTTTGGCATCTGGGGTGGTAATCCCGCACAAGTTTAAAGCACCTGTCTTTGCTAAGTACGGCGGGGTCTCCTGCCCAAAGCTACACCTCTGCTCGTATGTTAGAAAGATTCAACCGTATACTGCTGATAGGAACCTCTGGGTTCATTTCTTTCAAGATAGTCTGTCATGGACTCAACTTGAATAGTTCTATCAACTGGAAGGAGCTAATGTCCGCAACTGGGAGGACCTTGCCGCTGCTTTTTATAAGCAATACCAGTATAATGCCGACCTTGCTTCCACACGTACCCAACTTCAGCGTATGTCTATGGGTGAGAGCGAAGGTTTTAAGGACTACGCTCAGAAGTTGAGAGATCTTGCTGGAAGAGTACAACCCCCTCTGGTTGACAGGGAGTTGGTGGATATGTTTCTTGGGACTTTGTCTGGTCCGTATTTCAACCATTTGATCGGTAGTTCATCGTCTGGGTTCATCGAATTGATTATGATTAGGGAGAGAGTTGAAGCCGGTATCAAGAGCGGCAAGATACAGAAATGTGCTTCGTCAAGTACAAAGAAGAAGCCTTTCAAGAAAGAGTCAAGTGAAGTTTACAGCTCGAGGAGCCAAAATCGACCCGAACACCGCCAAGCAGTTAATGCAGTGGTTATATCAAGACCAACTGTTGCCCCACAACGCAACAATCAGCAAAGAGCAGAGAGACTGCAAAGGCAGTATACTCGGCTCAGTATGACTCTATCTCAAATTCTGCCGCAACTGTTGAAGACCAACTTGGTGATTCCGAAGGAGGCTCCAAAGAATCCCAACACCACATCACCGCTGTATAATCCGAACACCCGCTGTGCTTATCACTCTGATAGCCCAGGGCATGATACCAACAATTGCTGGGCTTTGAAGAATAAAGTGCAGGATCTAATTGATGCTAAGGAAATTGAGTTTGAAGCGCCAGAAAATCCTAATGTTATGACTGCTCCTATGCCCAAGCATGGAGTGAATGCTGTAGATGATGACTCATTTGTGAGTTCCGTGAAAGACATTTCTACTCTGTTGATGACTATAAAGAAGAAATTGTTACTGGCCGGTTTATTTCCAGGCTGTGGCAAAGGTTGCCACCTGTGTTCCATCCTACCTACTGGTTGCCATCTATTGAAGTCAGGTGTCTAACGCCTGATGGATAACAAAGAAATTCTGTTGGAGAAAACTTTGGTTCCATTGATTCCTATTGAAGATGTTTCCATAATCACCATTTCCACCAATCCTTCCAAGGCTTCCTCAAGAAAGCCTGTTAGAATTACATCTGTTCCGAGAATTGCTCCATTGATCATTACTATTCCTGGACCTATCCCTTACACGTCGGACAAGGCCGTCCCGTGGCATTATGGGGCCGATGTGTACTGTCATGGGATAAAACAAGACTTGAAGGTTGAAGAGGCTGATACTAATGTCAGCAATATTGTTGGATCTAGCAAGGTCACCCGCAGCGGAAGACTTTTCTCTCCTGAGATCTCCCTACCAACTGTTCGGAAGCCCGTTACTATTACACCTGCCAGTACATCTGCTACTGCCCCTGTTCATGTTCTAATCTTTACCCCTGTCGCCGAGTCATCTGATGCTCAGGGCAAAGGGATCACCGGTGAGCCTTCCCGGACGGAGGCACCGAAGAAGATTATTGTTGAAACCTCTAGGCAGGAGATAGAGGAAATTTTGAAGATCATCAAAAAGAGAGACTATAACATAGTCGAACAACTGGGGAAAACCCCGTCGAAGATCTCTATGTTGTCTTTATTGTTGTTCTCAGAAGCCCATGCTAAGGCTCTGATTACTTTCCTTAAAATTGCGCATGTGCCGCAGGAAACATCTGCTAATCAGTTCAAAGACTGTGTGGCTAGTTTGACAGCTGACAACAGGTTGGGTTTCTCCGACGCAGATTTGACTGCCAAAGGAAAGAATCACAATGATGCTCTACACATTTCAATCGAGTGCAGGGGTACTACTCTGGCTCACGTACTGGTGGACATTGGGTCCTCGTTAAATGTTTTACCCAAGAAAGCGTTAGAACGGTTGGACTGTGAAGGGTTGGTGCTGAAGCCAAGTAATATTGTGGTTAGGGCCTTTGATGGGTCCAAAAAGATGGTACATGGAGAGGTGGATGTTCCTGTCAAGGCTGGTTCCCAGACTTTCGCGTCTACATTTCATGTGATGGACATCCGACCATCTTATTCTTGTTTTCTGGGTCGCCCGTGGATTCATAGGGCTGGGGCAGTAACTTATACGCTTCATCAGATGTTAAAATACCCAGTGAAGGGGAAAATTGTTACAGTACAAGGAGAAGAGGAGTACATGGTAAGCCACCTCAACTCTTTTCGGTATGTGGAGATGGATGGGGAGTTCATTGAAGCCCCGTGCCAAAACTTTGAAGAAGTCCCCCAGACTCTGGCGTCGACCGAAACTGTTGCTGAAGATCCTCCAATGAAGATGGCTTCCCTCAAGGATGCCCGAGCTGTTGTTGAAAAAGGTGGGTGTGAGAATTGGGGCCAACTCCCTGACTTTGCACACAAGACTGACAAGTTTGGTTTGGGTTTTACTGCAGAAGCTCAAAGGGCTGTTCAACGTGTGCAGATTGGAGGACCTCCCCTGTTTATCAGTAATTCAAGAGTGAATGCAATTGAAGATGTTGATGAAGAGTCAGCTTTCAACAGCTAGATTTACCCGACTACCGACGATGGATTAAGGAATTGGACGGCAAAGGACTTCGTACCTATTTCTTTTATTACACAGTAATGAGACTTTTGTTTTGAGATTTGTAACAGGCAATTTGAAACTTTTACGGCCCGGTGCCTTGCCCGAGACACCGTGGCTTTGTTTGTGAGGGCTTAATATTTGTAATTTCCATATATCATCAATAAAAACATTGGACATTTTCTTGCATTATGAAATTTGCGCTCCTTGTTTTTCTTTTCTATTTTGCAAAACAGCTATTGTCTTACACACACTCACATATACATGTCCACATCCACTCTGGATCCCACTGATAGCGACTCTACTACTGCCAGTTATGACTTCGAAAGTCCGATCAACCAAGCTGAGGAAGAAGGTGAGGATGATTGTGAAGTGCCTGGGGAACTTGCTAGACTGTTACTTCAGGAAGAGAGGGCCATACAGCCGCATGAAGAGCCAGTGGAATCAGTGAATCTGGGTACAGAGGTAGACAAGAAAGAGGTCAAGGTCGGTGCAAATCTGGAACCTAGTGTTAAGAAACGGTTGATTTAGATGCTGCGTGACTATGTTGAGATCTTTGCCTGGTCTTATAAAGATATGCCGGGGTTGGATACTGATATTGTGGTTCACCGCCTGCCCACCAAGGAAGACTGTCCTCCAGTGAAACAGAAAGTTCTTCGAATGCGCCCAAAGATGTCCGAGAAAATCAAGGTTGAGGTTATGAAACAGTTTGATGCCGGCTTTCTAGCAGTTACTTCTTACCCGCAGTGGGTTGCTAACGTGGTTCCGGTGCCAAAGAAAGATGGTAAGGTTCGAATGTGTGTTGACTATAGGGATCTGAACAGGGCGAGCCCCAAGGATGATTTCCCTCTGCCTCATATCGACGTTCTGGTTGACAACACCGCACAGCATAAGGTCTTCTCCTTTATGGATGGTTTCTCCGGTTACAATCAGATCAAAATGGCTCCCGAAGACATGGAGAAGACAATGTTCGTTACGCAGTGGGGAACCTTTTGCTACAAAGTCATGCCTTTCGGATTGAAGAATGCTGGGGCAACGTAGCAGCGCGCCATGGTTGCTTTGTTCCACGATATGATCCATCATGAGATTGAGGTATACGTCGAAGACATGATTGCAAGATCCCATACTGAAGAAGAACACCTTGACCATCTTCAGAAGCTATTTGACAGGTTGAAATTGTACAGACTGAGGCTAAATCCGAACAAGTGCACCTTCGGGGTGAGGTCTGGTAAGCTGCTGGGTTTCGTTGTTAGTGATAAAGGTATTCAAGTGGATCCTACAAAGGTGAAGGCTATACAGGAAATGCCAGTTCCCCGAACTGAAAATGAAGTCAGAGGCTTTTTCGGATGTTTGAATTACATTACTCGATTCATCTCACACCTAACTGCTACTTGTGAGCCAATCTTCAAGTTACTGAAGGAAGATCAAGTGGTAAGATGGAATGATGAATGTCAGGCCACTTTCGAAAGGATCAAAGAATATCTCCAAGAGCCACCTATTCTGATGCCTCCAGTTGAAGGAAGACCCTTGATCTTATACTTAACAGTACTCGATAATTCAATGGGGTGCGTGCTGGGGCAGCATGACGAGTTTGGCCGAAAAGAGCATGCTATTTATTACCTTAGCAAAAAGTTTACCGACTGCGAGACCCGATACTCGTTGCTTGAGAAAACTTGCTGCGCTTTGGCATGGGGTGCTAGCCGGCTGAGACAGTATATGCTGACTCACACTACTCTATTGATATCAAAGATGGATCCAATCAAGTATATCTTCGAGAATCCTTCCTTGTCTGGAAGAATAGCAAGATGGCAGATGATCTTGACTGAGTATGACATCCAATACACGACCTAAAAGGCAATCAAGGGGAGTGTGTTGGCAGATCATCTGGCACATCAGGTTGTGGATGATTACTAGTCTATAAACTTTGAGTTTCCGGATGAGAACATCATGTTGGTAACTGACTGTGAAGAACCTGGACCGGATGAAGGACCTGAGGAAGGATCCCGATGGTCTATGTACTTTGATGGAGCTTCAAACACTTTGGGTAATGACATTGGCGCCGTGATCATATCTCCTGAAGGCTCTCATACTCTGTTCACCGCCCGATTATGTTTCAACTGCACCAACAATATGGCGGAGTATGAAGCATGCATCATGAGTCTTCGAGCGGCTATTGATATAAGGATTAAGTTTTTGAGTGTATTCATAGATTCCGCTCTCGTGATCAGTCAGATCAAAGACGAGTGGGATACGAAACATCCAAATCTTATTCCTTACAAAGAGTATGTGTTGACGTTGCTTCCGCACTTCGAGGAGATAACCTTTGAACACTTCCCTAGAGAAGAGAATCAGTTGGCGGACACGTTGGCTACGATGTCTTCTATGTTCAAGGTCAAGTGGGACAACAAGGCTCCCCGGATTACCATTGAAAGGTTGGACGAACCTGCACATTGCTGTGACATTGAGACTGAAGAGGTGGCAGATAAACCCCGGTTTCACGAGGTAAAGAGGTATCTTAAGGCTCAAGAGTACCCCGAGGGTGCATCTGTTAATGATAAGAAGTTTCTGAGGAGGTTCGCGGCAAAGTTCTTCATCAGTAATGGTATCCTTTACAAGCGTAACCATGACTCAACCTTACTGCGATGTATGGATAAGAACGAGGCAGAAAGGATTATGGTAGAGTTACAAGAAGGTACTTTCGGAACTCATTCCGGTGGACATACCATGGCAAAGAAGATCCTACGGGCAGGATATTATTGGTCTACCATGGAAGCTGTCTGTTATCAGCATTCTTGGACCTATCACAAGTGCCAAGTCTATGCTGATAAGGTGCACATACCTCCAGTTCCTCTGAACGTCTTGACAACTCTGTGGCCTTTTGCAATGTGGGGAATCGACATGATCGGCGAGATCAGACCTACTGCGTCTAATGGGCATCGTTTCATCCTGGTAGCTATTGATTATTTTACAAAGTGGGTTGAAGCAGCTTCCTTTGCTACTGTAACCAAGAACGTCATCGCACGGTTTATTCGGCACAATCTGATTTGTCGATATGGTGTACCAGAGAGGATCATTACGGATAATGGTACAAATCTCAACAATAAAATGATCACCGAGCTCTGCAAGTAGTTCAAGATACAACATCACAACTCTTCTCCGTACCGGCCGAAGATGAATGGGGATGTGGAAGCGGCTAATAAGAACATCAAGAAGATTGTGCAGAAGATGACAATGACATACAAAGACTGGCACGAGATGTTACAATTCTCTCTTCATGGGTACCACACCTCAGCGCGGACGTCAACAGGGGCAACACCCTATTCCTTGGTATATGGTATGGAGGCAGTCTTGCCCATTGAAGTTCAGATACCCTCTCTTCAGATTATGAAGGATGCAGATTTGAGCGAAGATGACTGGATTCAGACCCGGCTTGATCAGCTGAACTTAATCGATGAAAAGAGGCTTACTGCTATTTGTCATGGCCAAACATATCAAAAACGGATGATCAAGGCATTTAACAAGAAAGTTAGACGACAAGAGTATCAAGTCGGGGATCTGGTGATCAAGCGCATCATCCTACCACAAGGTGATCCCAGGGGAAACTGGACCCCTACCTACGAAGGGCCATTTGTGGTTAAGAACATTTTCTCAGGAGGAGCTATGATTCTAACCACCATGGATGGTGACAACCTTCCTCACCCCGTCAATGCAGACATAGTGAAAAAATACTACGCATAATCCAAGATCCACTAGGTCGACTGGCCTAGGCAAAAATAAGGGCTTCCCGGCGAACCAAAAGGGTTCGGGAAAAAAATAAGGGATGAAAATGAAAAAATATGTACACCCGGCAAGTCGAAAACCTGAAAAGGCGGCTTGGGAAAAAAAGGGTATCCCGGTGGACTGAAAACCCGAAAGGGCGGTCCAGGAAAAAATTAGGGATCAAAGCGTAACACTATGTCTCATTGGAGCACTTTGCAACCAGACTTCGGTATCGACTATCAAGCTTGGACAACACTAATCAATCTAATCTACCTTCAACCAAATAGCAAAGTGATGAGATGCTCGAGGACATAAAGGCAATAGCAGAGTTGGAACCCAGTGGAATTATTCACATAGCTGTTTTTCTTTCTTTTACACAAATTGTATAAACTCTATTGTTCGGAAGCATTCTCTTACTAGAATGTCAGCCTCTTGTACAAAAATGCCTATTTACAGGCTGACTTCAAAATCAATACAATTCATTTCCACAAATAAATTTCAAATTTTTCTTTTTCTGTTTTGTTTTGCAAGAACGTCAATGTTCATTTTTGATATATGCATTTGACATTAATTGCTGCTCATGAATATTTACATGCGAAACAAAGGAAGATTACTCATAATATCAGGAACAGGGGCAAATAAGAATTGTCCAGACCTTACAGTTGCTCTATCCACCAGGTACATGGATAGATTTAGTTGAAGAGTATGACTAAGATACATTCACTCCCCGCAGAGTAAGAAAAAGACAGTAATGTTAACTCTCCCCAGCTGAGGCTCACAACCGCGAATGAGTCGACAATATTCTCCCCAAGCAGAGTTTATCCATCATCAGCACTAGACAATTATCCCCAGCGGAGTCTGGAAAATCTTCCCCAGTGGAGTTTGGAGAATCATCCCCAGTAGACTCTGGAAGATTGTCCCCAGTAGAGTCTAAAAGGTTATCCCCAGTGAAGTCGCAACTGAAAGATCATCCCCAGCGGAGTTCATTCCTTTCACAAACAGAAATTCAATCCCCAACAGGATTCATTATCGCCAGCAACGGTAATTCATCCCCAGCTGAATTTATCAGCGGAATCCTCAGCAGAGCATGTCCTCCCCACAGAGTCACTTCCTCATCAGTTTATTCCCCGGTGGAGTTATCCTCTTCTGCAGGCTTATTCTCACAAGCATCTTCATTCACCATCCCTAGTGGAAACGAAGGATTCAACTCTCTTCTCCAACAGCAATCCGGGATTTATTTTCCCTAGCTAAAAAAAACATCACATTTTCATACATCACGAAACATGCATATACGCATCATACAACACAATCTCGTTTATTTTGAGAACATCATTGTCTGATACATATCATGCATTACATACAGCTAACATTTACCTTTCAGGAAAGATACAATCAAATTCTCACAGAATTCAAGCTATGAAGCCTTTTCCTCAGTTGAATAACGGATGACTGAAGTTCCAAAATGTCAGCAGAGATGATTCCTCAGTTGAATAACGGATGACTAAAGTTCCAAAATTTCAGCAGAGATGTTTCCTCAGTTGAATAACGGATGACTGAAGTTCCTAAATATCAGAAGAGATGATTCCTCAGTTGAATAACGAATGATTGAAGTTCCTAAATGTCAGCAAAGATGTTTCCTCAGTTGGATAACGTATGACTGAAGTTCCTAAATGTCAGCAGAGATGATTCCTCAGTTAAATAACGAATGACTGAAGTTCCTAAATGTCAGCAGAGATGATTCCTCAGTTGAATAACAGATGACTGAAGTTCCTAAATGTCAGCAGAGATGATTCCTCAGTTGAATAACGGATGACTGAAGTTCCTAAATGTCAGCAGAGATGTTTCCTCAGTTGAATAACGGATGACTGAAGTTCCTAAATGTCAGCAGAGATGTTTCCTCAATTGAATAACGATGACTGAAGTTCCTAAATGTCAGCAGAGATGATTCCTCAGTTGAATAACGGATGACTGAAGTTCCTAAATGTCAGCAAAGATGTTTCCTCAGTTGAATAACGGATGACTGAAGTTCCTAAATGTCAACAGAGATGATTCCTCAGTTGAATAACGGATGACTGAAGTTCCTAAATGTCAGTAGAGATGATTCCTCAGTTGAATAACGGATGACTGAAGTTCCTAAATTTCAGTAGAGATGTTTCCTCAGTTGAATAATGGATGACTGAAGTTCCTAAATGTCAGCAGAGATGATTCCTCAGTTGAATAACGGATGACTGAAGTTCCTAAATATCAGCAGAGATGTTTCCTCAGTTGAATAATGGATGACTGAAGTTCCTAAATGTCACTAGATATGATTCCTCAGTTGAATAACGGATGACTGAAGCTCCTAAATGTCAGCAGAGATGATTCCTCAGTTGAATAACGGATGACTGAAGTTCCTAAATGTCAGCAGAGATGATTCCTCAATTGAATAACGGATGATTGAAGTTCCTAAATGTCAGCAGAGATGTTTCCTCAGTTGAATAACGGATGACTGAAGTTCTTAAATGTTAACATAGATGATTCCTCAGTATAATACGAACGATCGAAGTTCATAAAATTCTACTTCTCAACAAAGATCAGCCTTCCCTAGCGGAATCTTCCTCAACAACAGGTACACAGTTCTCGCTAAAGAATCTCTTATGCGATCGACACTCCTTCGGATGGCATCTTTAAGCCCATCCCCTCGTCAGCAATTTCCAAATGGCATCTTTAAGCCCATTCCCGACATCACAAGACAATTACCACTTCATGCGAGTGAAATTTCTAGGCACTCTAGTGTTCAATCATTTTCCACCTTCAGATTACGAAAGGCAGACAAGCCAATCTAAATCTTCAGGTTTAAGAAAATTGAACAGGGGCAGCTGTTGTACCCCAAAATTTTCCCTCCCATATTTCTATAAACATTTCAAGAAAGATCCTCAAGTTGCTCAAGGTAGTCCAAGGGTTGGCCAGACAAGCTCTCTCCTAAGGCAGTCTACCCCAAATTAGGGTTTCATGTTGCATCAAGATACTTGAGTCCAAGTGATCCCAAGTTCTCACCAATGTCCTAATATGCTCTCAATATCATCCATATCAAGTTTTAAGCCTTGCAGAAAAAGTTTGCTCAGTCAATTGCTCAAAGGCCTGAAAATCGACTGTGCTAGGGCAAAAGTCAATTGTGGCCCACATATAGTCAAACTTCAAGATTTTTGGTCAACATCCTCATTTTGAAGTTTATTTCATCATTTGATCAAGGTTTGATCATGATTCATCAAGGATTGCTCATAATTCATCAAGACTCAAAAATTGCTAAATTAGGGTTTTGTAGGAAAAGTCAACTCAACTTTGACCAAACATAACTTTCTCATACTTAATGAGAAATAACCCATCCAAAGCTCATTTTGAAGAGGATGCAATTCCCTACAATCCATCTTCAGATCCCAAGTTCAAAATATGCACTCACAAGAAGTTATGAATTTGGACATTATAGGTCATTTTGAAAAGTCAACAAAAACACATTTTTTTGTCAAAGCTTCATACATGAGCATGGAATATCAAAATTCGATGAGACCAAAAGGGTTGCTTAGAGGACATCTCAAGCTTTCTAAAAAGTCCAAGAACACCTCCAAGGAGTCAAAATTGAGGAAGTTATGCATTGGTGAAGTAGGCATTTTTTGCAAAATTGCCAAAAGTCAACTATCCCTAAAACTACAAATTTTGCCAAATGGGCCCAATCTTTTTCACTTGTTTTGAGTTGGAAACATAGCCCACGAGCTCTAGCCTTTGCCACTTGTCCATATCTTATTTTTATTATTTATTTTGATTTTTATTTGAATTAATTCAATTTAAATCAAAATAAATCATATAAAATCAAAAACATTGAAAACAAAAGATTTGGTGGTTATTTCAGGTCTTAATTTACAGACAGCAAGCATTCAAACTCGTGTAAAGGCATGTGTGCACAAAAATATTGGATTTAGGCCATGTTTGGAAAGATCTTAAAGGTGAATCAAATCAAATCAAAAATCATTGATGGAGGAATATTGGATGCAGTTATCAACCCTAACTCAGTCCTTGGTACATAAGGAGGCGAGGCAGACCTAAAAACAGGTTAGAAGCAGGCGCAAGAGGCAGAACCAAAACTGAAAAAAATCAAGAAAAGTGTAAGATCGAATTCCATATTCCAAGCATCCTCAAGTCTTTCTATTCATCCCAATCGATTCCTGGGAGTGTCAGCAAGCTAAAGCAATCAAGAACCAAGCCGTCCAACCCCCAAAAAGCTCTATAAGTCGCTCACGACATAGCTCTATTCTTGAATTCGAATAGCATGATTTAGGCATTTTTAGGATGAATTAATTGTACATTCTTGATCTATGGAACATTTGCAAGCTTCCTGTATTGATTAATTGCATTTATATGGCCTATATTGTAATTCACCATTGTTAGGGTTTATAGCTCCAAATTAGGGATTTAGCTTGCATGTGAAATTAGCTCTCGTGAATGGTATCATCGTGTTCAGAAGGAAGAAACGAGTCCAACCATGGCATTAGATGTTATTTACATGGCCCATGGAAGATTTTAAGAACGCACATGTCTGTAGCAACGGACGTTGTCCATAGGTATAGGTTCTCAAACTTTTAGCCACAGAAAGAGGAAGGAGACGACTGCGTGCCACTCCCCTATTGGCCTATTCAAACCTGGCGCACATTTTCTTTTTGTTTACCACTAATTTTTGTTTTTCATATATTATTATTTTTATGCGTTTCATGTACAAATAGAAGCGAATGGCCCAGTGGTAGCCAGGCTGGTGTTAAGGCACTGGAAGCTTGAGGTCAGGGGTTCGACCCCTGCCTTCACCAAAATGCATTTTTCTTGATTTATTTCAGGTAATCTCACGTATATGCAAGCCAGGAGACCACCATAGGTCCTCATCATCAATCATGCCAAGTGTTAGATGGCCAAATCTGATGGCCATCCAGGAGGGAGCACCATGAGCCAAGTCAAATGCGCATGCACTAGATTTCAGAAGTCAACGTGGACCTTCTCAAATGGGCCCAAATCTGACTATTCACACCCCTCAAAATTGCTATCCAGGCCCAATTTCCTTTCTCTATATTTTTTTTATTATTCTTATATTCATTTAATTTATTTATTTAATTTATTTACTAACCAAAATTAATTTTCTTTTTTTTAATCAAAAAATCACCAAAAATATTATTTTTCACCAATTAAATTTAAGATATTTATTTTTAGTAAAAAATTAATTAATTTAATTAGGTTTGATTAATTTAGAAAAAACTTTGATTATTTTGTACATAATTAAAAATAATTAGAATAAATAGGCTTTATTACTAACTTAATTATATTTTATTTTTTTCCTAAAATAACCAAAAAACCAAAAATATGTCATGTAATTATTTTCATTAATTAATTTAATGACTAATTAATTTTGCATTTAATTTTAAAACCTAATCTTTCTTTTATTGAAAAAAACAAATAAAAAACATTTTCTATTTTCATTAGGATAGAATGGTCAAAACCCTAATTTCTCATTCGATCTAATTTGTCATCGCGCGCTTTATGCTATTTTTTTATCCCAATTATTGTATCTGCTCACAGTTTGTAATAGTTTTAATTAGGGCTTTTACTTTTCATTTACCGCTTTATTTTTCAAAGGGTTTATTTTTGGCTATGTAAATACCCGAAGCCTTGTAATAGCGTAGTTTAATTTCCGCACTTTAAAATTCCATAAACTATTAACTGTTAGATGTATGAATAATTAGGGCTTGCATGACAAGAATGTATGACTAAGTTTAAAATAGTTAGATCACCCTAAACATGTGCAAAGATAAATAATCTGAAACTGAATCACACGCACATGCGCACTCCTAGGGTACATTCCCACTTGGTTGCCTTCGGTAAACGGTCATTAAGTATAGGATGCTTTAGTGGTCGTCCTTTTGTCCAAAGATCAAAGTTGCCTCGGAATGGTTTCCTCGGATATTGTTGCCTCAGATAATTGATCTAAGACATTAGGGTTATTACTAAGACGTCCTAACATTGCTTTAGTGACCGTACGTTTCTTTTCGAATTGACCCTCAAAACTCCAACGACGGTGCTACCTACTCACTAATAGTGGGATAGCGCTGTCTAAAGGAAACAAACATATAACGATTCATTTTTTCGAGTAGGTAGATCAGTTCTTAAGTACTTGCTCAATCAAAACAAATTTTTTTCAAACTTACACTCCTTTACAAACAAAGTTTTCAAAAAAAACTTCATTACACTCTTGAAGACAGAAGCAAGAGTTAAATCAAAGTCAAAACAAAAACTTTTCAAAACCCACAAACACAAAGAAAACAATTTTGAAAATGATGAGCAAGTACCTAAGAGCCCGTAAATAACTACGGATAGAAAGGGTGCTAATACCTTCCCTTTCTATAATCTACCCCCCGTACTCAAAATCTCGAAAAAGGAATTTTTCTGTGCTTTTTTCCTTTCCAGTTGGATAAAATAAAAGTCGGTGGCGACTCTTGCTTACCGCGATATTTTGCGAACACAAACGAAAAACGCAAACCAATAAATTCCTTAAAAAATAGGGAAAGATATCTTGAAGCACAAGAGTATCCTGAAGGAGATTCCATCAATGATAAGAAATTCTTGCGGAGGTTCTCAACCAAGTTATTCCTAAGTAATGGGATCTTGTACAAGTGTAACCATGATTATACTCTGCTTCATTGTATGGACAAGAAGGAGGTAGAGAAAATCATGGAGGACATGCACGATAGTATCTTTGAATCTCACTCTAGTGGACAAAAAATGACCAAGAAAATTCTGAGGGCTGATTACTATTGGTCAACTATGGAAACTGATTGTCACCACCATTCGAGGACTTGCCATAAGTGTCAGATCTATGCCGACAATGATCATGTGCCTCCAATACCCTTAAACATCATGGCTGCTTCATGGCTATTTGAAATGTGGGGAATTGACATGATTGGAGAGATCAAGCCCACTGCCTCTAATGGACATTTCTTCATCCTCGTCGCCATTGTTTATTTCACCAAATGGGTCGAAGCTGCTTTATTTGCCTCAGTCACTAAGAATGTTGTAGCCCAGTTTATCAAGCATAATCTCATATACCGGTACGACATCCCTGAAAGGATCATCACCAACAACGGAACCAACCTCAACAATGCTATGATCAATGAACTTTGTATGCAGTTCAAAATCAAGCATCACAACTCTTCTCCTTACAGACCTAAGATGAATGGTGCAGTGGAAGCTGCCAATAAAAACATAAAGAAGATTATGCAAAAAGATGGTGGTGACCTACAAAGATTGGCACGAGATGCTACCATTTTCTCTTCATGGCTACTGTACCTCATCACGAACATCAACTGGGGCAACCCCATTCTCCTTAGTCTATGGCATGGAAGCGGTCTTGCCTATCGAAGTTCAGATTCCTTCCTTAAGGATTATGAAAGAAGCATACTTAGGCGAAGACGAATGGATTCATACTAGATTGGATCAGTTGAACTTGATTAATGAGAAGAGACTGGCTGCTGTCTGTCATGGTGAAATGTATCAAAAGCATATGATCAAAGCATTCAACAAAAAAATATAACTTCGAGTATACCAGGTTGACGACTTGGTAATAAAGTGCATCATCTTACCATAAGGCGATCCCAGGGGCAAGTGGACTCTCACTTACGAAGGGTCGTTCGTTGTTAAGAAAGTACTCTCTGGCAGCGCCATGATGCTAACTACTATGGACGATAAAGATTTCCCGCATCCTTTGAACACAGACATAGTAAAAAAATACTGCACATAAAAATGACCCGCTAGGTTGACATACCTAGGCAAAAATAAGGGCATCCTGGCGAACCAAAGATGTTCGGGAAAAAATTAGCGATTTGTACAAAAGATTGTACACCCGTCAAGTCGAAAACCCGAAAGGACGGCTTGGGGAAAAAGGGGTATCCTGGTGTGCTGAAAACTCGAAAGGGCGGTCTAGGCAAAAGTTAAGGATTAAAGCATATGACTATGTCCCGTGAAATCAATACAACCAGCTTTATTACCAAGGTCCAAGTTCTTGGATGTAAGATCAATTCAATCAACTTCTTTAAAAGGGGTGATGTTTGAAGACATAGGGGAAATAACAGAGTTGGAACACAATGAGATCACTTCCACATGGCTATTATTTTTGTTTACATATGAACATAATTAAATGTTAACAAATGTATGCTTAAAAAGAGTAATAAACATTTTCTTAAGGATTCGGGATATCCCCACAGAGTTACTTCAACAAAATTATCCCCATAGATTTGAATTCATACAGTATCCATCCAGAGTTCCAATCTCCTGACAATCATTTCCCTAGCTGAGTTAGTCCTAAACTAAAGGGAGTCCCTGTGGAGTTCGTCTCTAAAAGAATTTATCTCCCTAATAAGGTCTTCAAAATAATTCCCTCAACGAGGTTTATTCCCCAACAAACTACAAGATTTCCCAACAAACTACAAGATTCCCCAACAAACTACAAATTCCCCAGCTCGAGTTCTTTTCTCAGACTATTAAAAATCAACGGACCAAACCCCTTGTCCCCAGTGGATTTGATAATATCCCCAGTAAGTTGCTGTGAAGTCTGGAATACGACCAGATAACAGTTAACTTCATTCTCCTTAAAAATTTGCCACAAAGCCTGGAATCCGACCAGATAACAGTTAACTTCAACCTCCCCAGAAAGTTGTTACAAAGCCTGGATTTCGACCAGATACCAGTCAACTATCCTCTCCAAGATGAAAGTTTAGCCGTATCTTTTATCCCCAGTCAGGGTAAATAATAATTAAATTCCCCAGTAGAGCGATTGACAACCAAAAGTCCCTGAACCCTACTTCCCAAGCAGAAATTAACATTTCCTGCAGAGTTTCTTCAAACAACAAACAGGAATCCCAGCGGAAGCATTCTAAACAAGGTTAAAGATACACATACTCTTCATCTCCAGCGGTAGTCTTGGATTTAGCTTCCCAAAACTCCCCAACACATGTCAAGGATTTATTTTCCCAGACAAGGATACACTGCAATAACATTTCACATTCATACATCATAGCATATACATGACAAATGCATACAACATAATCTCATTTATTTTGAGAATATCATTACACCATGCATACATCTGCATACAACTAACCCTCTTCCTTGCAGGAAAAATCAATTAACAAAATACCTCTTCTGGTTAGATTTATTTCTTTCAGATTAAAGACAGGAGAATAAAGACCTCTTCTGGTTAGATTTATTTCTTCCAGATTAAAGATAGGCGAACAAAGACCTCTTCTGGTTAGATTTATTTCTTCCAATTTAAAGACAGGCTAACAAACCTCTTCTGGTTAGATTCATTTTTTCCAGATTAAAGACAGGCGAACAAAGACCTCTTCAAGTTAGATTTATTTCTTCCAGATTAAAGACAGGCGAACTGACCTCTTATGTTTAGATTTATTTCTTCCAGATTAAAGACAGGCAGACGAAGACCTCTTCTGGTTAGATTTATTTCTTCCAGATTAAAGACAGGTGAACAAAGACCTCTTCTGATTATATTTATTTCTTCCAGATTAAAGACAGAAGAATAAAGAACTCTTCTGGTTAGATTTATTTCTTCCATATTAAAGACAAGCGAACAAACCTCTTATATTTAGATTTATTTCTTCCAGACAGGAAATCAACAAACCTTTCCTGGTTAGGTTCATTTCCCCAGTGAAGTCTCCAAACAACAAACCTCTTCTGGTTAGATTTATCTCTTCTAGTTGAAAACAGGCAAAAGACCTCTACAGTTTCAATATAAATCGACCAAAGATTGATTCTAATACTTCTCCCTCGACAGTCACTCTGGATGGCATCTGTAAGTCCATCTCCAAAAATCCTTTATCACTTATCTAAATGGCATCTTTAATCCCATTCTCTACATAATCAACTAGCACATAGTCGAGTGTAAATTTCTTGGCACTTTAGTGTTCAATCATCTTCCACCTTCAAGTCACGAATGGCGGACTCGCAAATCTAACTCTTCAGGTTTAAGAAGATTGAACAAGGGCAGCTGTTGTACTCCAAAATTTTCCCTCTCTTTTCTCAAAGACATTTCTCACAGAGATCTTCAAAAGCTCAAGCTTGCACACGGGTTGACTAGGTCAAGCCATCTCCTCAACACTGATACCTCAAATTAGGGTTTGAGTTTGCACAAGGACAATTGGATTTCTAATAATTCAAATGACTTTCATGGATCATTATAGACCCTCAAGATTTTTCATGTCAAGTTTCAAGTCTTGGATCATAAAATTGCTCAATCAATTGATCAGATGACCTAAAACAACTGCATTGGGTAAAAAGTCAACAGTGGTCAACCTACAGTCAAACTTCAATATTTTGGACCAATATCAACATTTTGAGGTTATATGTATCAATTGATCAAGTTTGGATCACAATTCCCCAAGAAAATTGTTCAAATCACCAAAAGGGCAAAATGGTCAAAATTAGGGTTTTGATTGAGAATGGCTAATCTTTGACTTTTGACCTAATACATGACTTATTGGTTTGAAACATGATCTCAAGGATTCAAATGCGTAATTTTGACCTAATTTCATATCTCAATTCATTTCTCAAAAGATCAATTGATTGATAGTTGAAATTCAGTCAACTGATGAAAAGTCAACTGATACATTAAAAGTCAAACTTTGACTTTTTGATCAAAATTGAGTTTCAAAGATCACATTTCATCAAGAAATTCAAAAACATGAAACCTGATCATCAAGAAATCAAGAAATTCAAAAGTCATCTTAAAAAGTCAAACTTTTCAAGACTTAGAATTTTTCTAAGTGTTTTTAAGTCTTATTCTTTCATGACTTCATGCCAACTTTTCACAAAGATTCAAGATGATTAAAAGAAAATTTTCAACATGAAATTTGTAGATCTTGATGAAATCTACAACTTTTCTTTACTGATCAAGTCCTAGAAATGCTTGGATCTTGAGTTATAAATTCAAAAAGTCATGCACTTTTTCTTAAACACTTAGTGAAAATTTGACTTAGTTTAGGCAAATTTTTTACCTAACTTCTTGGCCAATTTTCACCAAGATCCAAGAGGATTTTGTCAAAATAGACAACATGAAAGTTATAGATAATGTTCCAAGATTTTCAAAATATCCAAGAACTCATTGAGATCATTTTTGAGATAGGAGAATCAAAGAGATGAAGTTAGGGTTTCAAACTTGAATTATAGGTCATTTTGTGATAAACAAGAATTCAAATCTCAAGCCTATGCTGCAAAATATTGCTTTTGCATGCTTCTAACTTGTAAGTCACTCCATAATTAATTTTTTACACAATTGATTGAGGTATGGTCCAAGTGATTAAGCCATTATCCAAAGCAATTTGCCACTTTGGGAAGAAAGTAACCATTCCATTCTTGTAAAGCAAGCTTTATGCACAAAGTCAATGCATTGAGCTCTTAACTTGTTTGTTCTGATTACACTCCATCTACAAAGTCAGAAGCATTGTGTTTAAAGTAATAAACAACTCTATGATCAAAGGTACAATATATTGAAACATGTTTTCCACTTTTCTTCAAAATCAAGCCATCTAGCCAAAACCCTAAAAATCAGAAATCCCTTGTGTAAAACATCTCTAACCTTTTCCATATAAATATACAAGTCTATTGCAAGAAAGGACAAGCCTGAAAACTCCCTAAAACTCCCTCAAGCCAGAAATTTCTTCAAAATGCCATTGTTATGCAGATTTTGACTTTACACATCAAACTTCCATTTCACTCGTGCGTTTCTTGGCCAAACCATTTCAAAAGCTTCCCTATCTCAAATATAAGCCATCCCAATACCTGTTTTCAAACTGTAACACCATTTGCACTATCCTCCATTTTCAAAAACAGAGGTCTGCACTTGAACTTCTCTAGAACAGTTCAAGCGCTCTCAGCTCAAAGTAACCATTGGAATAGTTTCCTGGAGGTTCAAGGAAGCTAACCAGGCCATTAAAACTTATTGAAGTGAGCTCTAACTCAAAACACGATATCCATTTTTAAGGTAAGTTTTCTGATTTTCAATCTCTTTATATAGGCATTGTTAGCTTTCCATTTTCAAAGATAAAAAGTAGACATCATAACCCTTGAAAAAATTAGGTTAGAATTGGTACTAGTCAAAATTCGTGCCCATCTTTGAGCCATTGTTTACGTTATTTACATTTCTGGAATCGTGGTGAAATTTCTAACAAGTTTGATGTCCATACTTTTGAGAATGATTGAGAAATGAATGAGTTGCAGAGGCTCTGGTTGGCGCGAGAAAGAAGATGAAGTTTATCATTAGAACTGGTTTTGTAATATATATTTATGGTTTGATATAAGACACCAGATGTATAGTCACCCCAGTGATAGAGAGTGCGCACGTTATTGCCAAGGACTTGGGTTCGAGCCCCAGCGCTGCCCTTTTTCCTAACTTTTTCATGATTTTTTTTTCTTTTTTTGTCACAAGCCAGCGCGCCTGGGCCTAAGGTCATTGGGCCTAGTTTTTTTTACTCAGCAATACACCCTGTTTCCTTTTCAGCTACGCAGCCCACTTGTTTTTTTTTATAATTTCCTTTTTCTGATTAACAAAATATATATTGAGCCTAATAAAATAGAAAACTGTTTTTCACTCATAAACACCCTTTCTCATTTTACACACTCTTGGCTTTTCTTTTATTTTTCCATTTTTATTTTTCTTTTCCTTATTTTTATTATTATTATTATTATTATTATTATTATTATTATT
Organism: Vicia faba; assembly: GCA_948472305.1. Classification (NCBI taxonomy): domain Eukaryota; kingdom Viridiplantae; phylum Streptophyta; class Magnoliopsida; order Fabales; family Fabaceae; genus Vicia; species Vicia faba. Next base: position 1,256,667,404 of record OX451738.1, read on the forward strand.
ATTATTTTTATTAATCAAAAATCCAAAAATATTTTATTTGTTTATTTACATATTTAAAATACTTTTTATTTTATTTCTTTTAAAGATAAAAAGACCAAAAATATTTTCCTAACAAATTTAATTTCTTTTCTTAAATTTAAATAATAATTAGACTTAGGTTTATTTTATTTTCTTTGTAATTAAAATTAATTTAGAACTTAGATTCCTTTTAATTAATTAACCTTTTATACTAGTTTAATTAATATAAAATATTTTTCATACAAAACCCTAAAAAAACTTGCCTTCTCTTAAACAATTTATTTTCTTTTCTTAAATCAATTTGGTTTAGTTTTTAATTTGAATTAATCATTTTATTTTCTTTTTACTTAACCTAGTTAGAATTAAAACCTTTCAAAAACATAAACAAAAAAAAAATTTCTTCTTTCCTTGTATATTATTTCACAATCTTGTACATTATTATTCAAATTCAATATGGTTGTAATAGTAATAAGTTTTTTTTCCAATTATTTGTCATCCCCATTTGTAAATTTGTATCCCCATCCCCAAATGATGTAATAGCGTATAATTTTCTATTTTCTCAATTTATCACTTTCAATATAAATGCTAGCAATTAGGGTTTGTACGACAAGACATAAAATCAACAAGTAGAAAATCCTAATTCAAGACAAAGATGCATGAAAATAAACACTTTGCACACTTGCACCTCTAGGGTTGACCTCACTTGTTGCCTAAGATAAAAATAGTCATGTCCCTCGAACGTGGGATACTTTAGCAATGACCCTGGAGTACAAGATCGTATCCCCTCGATGATCCTTCAAATGTTGCCTTCATAAACGATCTTAGACCCTTACAAAATTGCTAAGGCATCCTACAATGTTGCTTTCTATGACTACACGATGACGCACGCCTGTCCCTTTGAATCCAATGATAGGGCTTCTTATCAATCAATGGTAAGATATCAATATCTAAAGGAGGACGAAAAGAACTAAGACCTTTTGAGTAGGTAGAACGTTCATAGTTGCTTGCTCACAACTATTTTTAAAACATCTCTCAAAATACACCAACACTTTCAAATGAAATATTTTCAAAAGTCAACACTTTGTATACATTCTTATAGAGACGATGATCATTACAAAGTTTCGCCTAAACGAAGGCACTTTTCAAAAATACTTTCAAAAACAATCACAAACACATTTCAAACAAAGCATTTCAAAGTGAGCTAGCAACTAAGAGCCTGTAGATAACTACGAATGAAAAGGGTGCTAACACCTTCCCTTTTCATAACCTATCCCCCGAACTCAAGAAAATTCTCAATAGATCTTTCCTGTTCTTTTCACCCTTTCCTTTATTGGATAAAAGAAAATTCGGTGGCGACTCTTGCTATCCGCAACAATTGCGATAAAACGCAAAACACCCAAGTCAGTTCTCCCACCTTATTACAATGTTGATTATTAAATGATTATATTGACTAATTGAATTGATAGGTGGTGATTTGTGTTGATAATGCCTAAGAAGTTGGTTCATTGCCAAATAATTGGTAATTTGTTGTGCTGCAATAGGAAGCATTACTAAAATTGGGATTTTATTCGGGTGAAAAGGACATGGAATTCTCCAGCTTCTCAAGTGAAACTGAGCATGCTGTGAAGACTTGACATGTTATTCTTTGTTTTGAACAATATATAAAGGTTTGATGTGAAGCACTCAAATTTATGTTGTGTCAAGCGTTCTCATCAGAGTCCTTACTTCATATAACTGTCTCGAATTTATATTCGTTATAACTCAATTATCTTAGTACTATAATAAATGAATCTTGGATAGGAAGTTTTGATATGTTGTAATGTGTTTTTATTTGTGCTATTATATTTTCATAATTTTTTATGGGCATTTCTATATTGTTTAACAGGCTTCAATAGCTGTCACTGAGGATGTCATTATGACATTTGAACTTCTTGACAGGCTAGATTTAGAGATAAAGACTATGAACATAGGCAATGCAAAGGAGACAAAAAAATCTACTATTGTTTTTCCAAAGGTATGGTTGTTATATTAGATGTAAGGGTGGACAGGGACCCGAAACTCGGCCCAACCCGCAACAACCGACTGCAAAAAATGGAATTGGGTCAAGTGTACTTTTCAATGAGTTTTTATAATTTACTTTTCAATGTTATGTTATGCAGGCACCGCCAATATGGTAGATGGAAAGCAAGGTTAGGCAGAGTTGCAGGAATACTGAATAGTTTTGGCAAAGAGAAGTAGCAAGCTTGAGGCAGAGTTACATGAATACTAACTAGTTTTGGCAAAGAGAAGTAGCAAGCTTGAGGCAAGAATTGACTCGTTTAATACTGTAAGTTTTAGGTTATTATTCTGTTTTACTATCTACTAAAGTCCCTTTTATAAAAATGTTTAAGGTTTATGGAGTAATGGTTTGTTCTGACATGTTAGCCAATTTATTATCTATTTATAGTTATTCTGATATTGAAATCATGAAAAAGGATGCAGAAAAAGATTCAATTTTTTTCTTCGGATGCTCGTTGTTGTACCCCAAAATTTTCCCTCCCTTTTTCTCCAAGACATTTCTCACAAAAGTTCTCAAATGCTCAAGGATTCTCAAGAGTTGATCAGACAAGCTCACCTCCTAAGCACCGGGCCCACAACTAGGGTGTTGTACCCCAAAATTTGCCCTCCCATATTCTTCAAGAAATTGCCAAGTCATGCTTCAAAAGTCCCCAAAGGCTGCACCAGAACACAAAGAATCCATAAACTCACACTTGAGTTTTTGTCAAAAAAAATTGAAACTCCAAAATCTCATACAGCCATCTTCAAGGTCCCCTGACTATTCTTTCGTGTCTATAAGGTAGTATGTGACATGTTTGAACCAATTTCTATGGCCAATACATGCTAGAACACCATGCTCATGGACATCCGTGTGTTTATCTTTTTGGTTTTGATTCTTACATTGTCTTATGATTTACTCTATTTTATTAATGCTAACATGTTTATATGAGTACAGGGATTGATTCTGGTCCATCTTTGGAATGATTCTGTGTCTAGAATCAAAATCACCATGACCATGGCAAGCATGGTGAAGTTTCGGATTCTGGGTTATAGGTCGTTTCAAGTTCTAAAAACCATCTCATTGAACCCAGGAGGCTTTGATTAGTGAGGAAGGATCTTTTATTTTCTTCGATTGTACTTAATTTTCATGTTTGATTTTTCAGGACTTTCAGCCACGGAAGAAATCCGTAGGTAAAACCCTTCGACCTAAGGCGACGGGCCAAAGGTTAGGGATGATATGTGGCTCATAACCATTGGACCATTTAAATGTTTATCCCGCGCGTTTTCATTTTTGAGATTTCCAGAATCCAGGTTTTTTCATTCTTATATTTTTGTTTTCATTATAAATCGGATAAATGCGCTGGTATGGATGGTAAGTCTGTAGAGTTGTGATCTTGAGGTCCCGGGTTCAACACCCCCCGGGACCAATTTTAATAACCAGCATTTTCTTTTCTATTTTTTAACAAATTTTTACTTTTCTTTATTAAATAAAAATCAACTAAAAATATTTTAATTTTAAAACCAATCACTAGACTTTAGGTTATTTTTATATTTCATTTTTAACTTAACATATCTTTCTCAATAAATCCACAAAAAAAATCAGAAAAGATAAAAATAATAAATATAATATTTTAGTACTAATTTTGTAAATAAATTCCATAATAAATTTAGTTTTAATTTTAGGTTGTTAATTTAATTCTTTTTCTCAATAACCAAAAATAATAAAAATAGACCTTTAGCACTTTTTTTACTTTTTTTAATTAAATATTTTTACCATAAGTATCATCAACCATTAATTTTGTAAATAAATTTTTATAATTAATTTAGTTTTAATTCTAGGTTTTAACTTTAATGCATTTTCTTTAATAAAAAAAAACAATTAGAATTAGAATTATTTGACTTTTAATTTAATTTCTTTAATGTCATAAATACAAAAAACATAAAAAATAAGTCATTGCCTTTATTTAATTTAATTATTTTATTTTAATTCCTTTAAAGGGTCCAACGCCCTCGCATTCGATTACATTTTTGTTTCGCGCGTTTTATTTATTTCTTTTTTGTGAATATAATGTACTTGCTCCAAAGCCCTGTAATAGTCAATTAGACATTTATTTTCTATACTTTATTTTAAATCGGGTCTGGATTAATTTGGCGATGTAGACCCGCGCCTTTGTAATAGCGTAGGACATTTATCTTTTCCGCACTTTAAATTCCCGCACCTTTAACTATTAAACAATAACATGAAAGAATGAATGCCCAAAAATAAAATCAAAACGTAGATCACCAATGCATGACAAGACAAACAATAAACTGAAAATGACACACAATTCACACACCACCCCTAGGGTACGCCTCACTGTTGCCTTGCCTCGAAAGGTGATCGTCGAGTAGAGGATGTCTTAGTAAGTCCTCATGATCCGGGAACCTGGCATGAGGGTAGCTTCTAAGGTGTCTTCCCATTGCTCTGGTAATCACCATGTCCCGAACCTCGAATTGACCCGAACACCTCCAACGGTGGTGCTACCTAGCTCTCAATGGTGGGATAGCACTATCTAAAGGATTCTTACACAGCTTAATTCCTTAGGGTAGGTAGATGACTCATGGATACTTGCTCTTTTCAAAAACAAACAAAAAACTTTTCACACCTACACTTTCTAAAAGTTTTCAAACAAATTTTTCATACACTCTTGAGGACAGATACAAGAGTTACTTAGAAATTTTTCAAACGAAACTTTTTTCAAAACCCACTCACCTTGAAAAGCAAACAAACATTTTGAAAACACAATGAGCAAGTATCTAAGAGCCCATGGATAACCATGGATAGAAAGGGTGCTAACACCTTCCCTTTCTATAACCTACCTCCCGAACCGAGAGCAATCTCTATAAGGAATTTTTCTGTGCTTTTGTCCTTTCCATTTGGAGAAAATAAAAGACGGTGGCGACTCTTGCTTACCGCGACATTTCGCGAAACCAGCTTTAAACAGTCAGTTCCAGATCCACCGATCACAGAACTGGCGACTCTGCTGGGGATACATACTTAAAGTGAGGTGTACCTTAGGGTAGTTCATAACTGTGTTTTCAATTGTATTGACTTGTATGCTTTAAATTTGTGGGTTGCATGGGAGTTACATAGATCCTAACCCGGATCTGGGGATACCCTGTTTAGGTGGCATAAGCTGTGAGGGACCTGTCCGGCGTATACCGACATGGGTGAAGAAGTGGCTACGTTGGTGTGGCGCCTTGGTCTGTACCGATATCCCTCGTGTTGAAACGGGGAGAATATGGGTCTTCCAAGGAGTCATTAAGCACCAACCGACCTTAGAACCCTAAATTGACCCAACTTGGCCAATAGAACAGTAGCAGTATGCTACGCCCATTGAGGCTAAACTCTCGTGATGGTTCTGGCCGCAAGAAAAGATTGCGATGCTGGAGTTATGACCGATTGAGGGTAGTCAATGATATTGGGATCCTCTAAAAACCCGGTTACTTTGATAGGACAGGTATGAACCAACAAACTGAAAGAGGGTAATACCTAGACCTCATGCTGGCCTAAACTCTAAGGGCTCTTTTGTGTGACTTGTGTGCCTTCGTACTTGCCTACTTGCATGCTTGTTAAACTGACACATGAACTACTTGCAGGTTTGGTCCATAGTCCTTAATTAGGACTCATAACAGGGTTTACCGAATTTCTTGCAGGTTTTGTTTTAGTCCTTAACTGGGACCCATGACAGGGCTTACTAAGTTTCTTGCAGTTTTTTGTCATAGTCCTTAATTAGGACTCATAACAAAGTTTACCAAGTTTCTTGCAGTTTTTTGTCATAGTCCTTAATTAGGACTCATAACAAAGTTTACCAAGTTTCTTGCAGTTTTTTGTCATAGTCCTTAATTAGGACTCATAACAAAGTTTACCAAGTTTCTTGCAGGTTTTGTTTATAGTCCTTAATTGGGACTCATGACAGGTTTTACTTGAGTTTCTTGCAGGTTTTGGTTTGCAGTCCTTAACAAGGGCTCATAACAGGGTTTATCCATATTACCCCATGCATCATGACATCATACCATTGCATACATCCTAATCCATTTCAAGGATCTCAAGGGGCTTGTGATGCAGGTCATGGTGAATCAACTACCCCAGCAAGGGGCAAAGAGGATTTATTTTCCTCTAGCCAAAGTTGTCAGGGGCTATGACCCACTTGATATGGTGAGCTCTGACTCTTGAAGAAGGTTCCCTTAACCAAGGTTGTTTGGAAATCAAAACTAGACATGATGACTAAAGTCAGGGGCTATGACCCACTGGATATGGTGAGCCTTTTGACCCTTGAATAAGGACTCTCAACAATATGAAGTTCCTTCAATCAAGATACCGGACCCAAATTCTAACAATTTTCTTGTTTATCCCGCGAGGTCCTTGAAAACATTACATGCATGTCATACACATCATAGCATAACAGGTATCCTTGTTGCAGGTCACTTACCTTCTCCGCTGTGTATTTCAGCAATGGCTTGCCAACAAGATAACCAGGACCTTCTTGCTCAAGAGACTCGGTTTGGGGAAATCCTCCTGAATCTATCCAAGGGGCAGGAGGAGCTAAGGACACTTCTCATGGAGACTTTGGTCGGGAACAGTGCTGAGGATGAAAGGCTGAAACACCTACAAGCTGAGGTGGATGCATTGAAAGCCCAGATGCTGGGGCAGGTGACTGCCATTCAAGAGTTAGCTCAAAGACAAGATGAGCTCTGGTTTCTCGTCAACTAACCGCTTCAGGGTAACCAACTGGGGCAAAAGTCTAAGGGTAAAAAGCCAGTCATCGCTCAACCACCTTTGAGACAAGGAGGTAAGGGGAGAGCTCCTCAAACAGTTCCAGTACCACAAATTCAACATCGCAACCAACAAAAGAGCGAGAGAAGGCAGTTCACTCGGCTCAGCATGACCTTATCCCAGATATTACCACAGTTGCTGGAGACCAAGCTGGTAACTCTAAAAGAAGCTCCGAAGAGCCAAAATACAACGTCACCGAAGTATAACCCCAACGCCTGCTGCGCTTATCACTCTGACAGCCCGGGGCATACTACAGATGATTGTTGGAGCTTGAAAAATAAGATCCAAGACATGATCGACGCTGGAGAGATTCAGTTTAAAGTACCCAAGACTCCCCACGTGATCACTGCTCCCTTGCCAAAACATGGCTAGGATTGAGAAATTTTTGTTCATTCGAATGTTCAAGTTGCAATTCTCTTTTGTTCAAACATTTACTCATGTTAAACATTGTTATTTCATTAATGCATCGCATATGTCTGTTCTAAAACAATATATTCGTATTCACTAAATGCAAATTATTTTCATATTTTTTCTGATGATCAACTCTTAAAATAATAATTCTAAGCCTCTTGAGGGAGGATGACGAAAACGATACCACAATCTCTACAGTATGCTTTTGAACAGACCCCGCTGATGAGGTACATGCATTGTTTCAATCCCTAAACACTGGAGTTATAAGGAAGATAATCCATCGTCGACCCCTTTGAGCCAAAGAAGTAGGAGTTTTTCTTTTCGAAAATTAAAACCCTTAATCATAACCTGGGGCAGGGTAGTTCTCTCAGCTGATCCAAGTGCACAACGAATGGCATCAAAAGAAGTCCTTCTGAAACAAAAGACAGTGATGGTTCTAAATAACCATAAAGATAGGAAGTCATTATATCTCAAAAATAAAAAACCAATAAGTCAAAACCTATGAAGGAGACTTACAAAACTGGGGCATCCCGCTGACTGTAATCACAAAAGAAACAGTTCAGGCAAAATTTAGGGATAGCAAAATCAAAAAGAAAGAGGTCGCACAAACCCTCAACAAAAACAAAAAAAAGACTGCCTATTCAGAATGAATCATCAATATCTGAATCATCATTGGAACATCAAGGCAAAGACTCAAACAAAGTCTAGCGCACGATCGGCTGAGTTTAGGATTGAAGAACATCACGAAGAGCGGGTGGGTACAAATAATTTGAGCCTTTATCCTTTGTTTCTTGAACCATGAACCAGGCCACATTATAACCCTTAAAAGTCCTAGATGAAGCATGGGTTAGTTCGAAAGCATACTGTTACGAAAAGTATCCTGACTCCTTAAGGCTTGCGGTAAAATAACGAGTTGACATCACATTTTACAAAATTTGCTGTTTTTACTGAAAAAAATGCATTTTTCAAAAAAACTTCAAGACAGACATAAGCCTTTGCATTCTTAAAATAACCTTGTTTGCATATGACTATTTGTTTGAACAGCAGAGAAATTCGCACGACGAACATCTAATGAACAAAAGTCCTCTCAACAAAGAGATCACCTCAAGTGGAAGAAACACTTCCAATCAAGGGGCATGGCATGATCAGTGTCTATCATCTGGGGCAGTCCAGTCAAGATTCGAGGAATCTCTCAAGGCCAACTAGCTTGGGGAAAACCTCCGCCCGAGTCACTGGTGGCATTCCAGCAACGAATCTTGCACGATCGGACATCTTCTGGTAGCAGGGCAACACAACACTATCAACAGGGGCACCCTCTACACCCTGAGAGCATGGACATAGTCGAAAAAGAATACTACGCGTAATCAAAGACCCGCTAGGTTGACACACCTAGGCAAAAATAAGGGCTTCCCGGCGAACCAAAAGGGTTCGGGCAAAATAAGGGATGAAAAAGAAAAATTTGTACACCCGGCAAGTCGAAAACCTGAAAAGGCGGCTTGGGCAAAAATGGGTATCCCGGTGGACTGAAAACCCGAAAGGGCGGTCCAGGCAAAAGTTAGGGATCAAAGCATACGACTATGTCCCGGCGTCTCGTCACTTGCCTACCAAAAGGAAGATTTGTCAATAGGCAGTCATCCAGCACCTCCACAAGATATCTTTTCCCCTCACCTCAGAAACAGGGGCAATAATGAGTCGTCCAGGCGATCCAGTTGCTCTGTCAACCAAAGTACCAAGGAAAGGTTAATACAAAGATGATTACCATCTACCTTTACAAATTCCAGATCAAGGGTTAACATCCGAAACCAAACAGGACAATCATCCACTTGATCATCATCAGGCAACCCTACACCGGTTCCTTCTCAACTTTCAGACAAAGTCTTACACGGACTCATCCACAAGTAACCCTACACCGGTTCCTTTTCTTTCAGAAAAAGTCTTACATGGACTTATCATCAAAGTAACCCTACACCGGTTCCTTCTCAACTTTCAGACAAAGTCTTACACGGACTCATCCACAAGTAACCCTACACCGGTTCCTTTTCTTTCAAAAAAGTCTTACACGGACTTATCATTAAAGTAACACTACACCGGTTCCTTCTCAATTTTCAGACGAAGTCTCACACGGACTCATCTTAAGATAACCTTACCCCGGTTCATCACGAAGTCTTACACGGACTCACCCTCCACAAGTAACCTTACCCCGGTTTCCTCCAGAAGTCTTACACGGACTTAACTCAAAGATAACCTTACCCCGGTTCATCCGGAAGTCTTACACGGACTTACCTCAAAGATAACCTTACCCCGGTTCATCAAGAAGTTTTATACGGACTTATCCTGAAATAACCCTACACAGGTTATCTCTTTCCAGACGTAGTTTTACACGGACTCGTCATCAGTAAACCCTACACATGTTTCCTTCTCAAAACTCCAGATGTAGTTTTACACGGACTCGTCACCCAGAAACCCTACACAGGTTCTCTATTTTTAAGGATGCAGTTTTACACGGACTCGTCATCAGTAAACCCTACACAGGTTTCCTTCTCAGCTCTAGATACAGTCTTATATGGACTCATTGTCAGTAAACCCTACACAGGTTTCCTCCCTCCAAAGATGCAGTTTTACACGAACTCGCCATCAAGAAACCCTACACAGGTCCTCTCTTTCCAAAGATGAAGTTTTACACGAACTCGTCATCAAGAAACCCTACACAGGTTTCCTTCAACTCCAAATGCAGCTTCACGCGAGCCCAACCTCAAAGTAACCCTACATAGGTTCCCTCTTTCAACTTACAAAAAATACATCTCAAAAATTTCCCCAGTAGATTCTGGAAGCTTCTTCCCCGTAGAGCACGAACGCGTCTCCCGGCTTTCTTCAAAGGTTATTTCCCTACCAGGATATAACTGGGTTATCCTCAGCCAAAAGCCACAGAAAGATTGTCCTCGGCGAAGTCTCCCCATCCCCAGCGGAGTTCATCACACTTCCAACATAACAATGGTATCCCCAACGAAGTTACCATCAATATCCGAGCAAAGTACCTCTCTCCCCACAGAGTATTGCTCCCCAGCAAGATTACTAGAGTACTTTCCTCCCCGCAGAGTTATCCCATTCGCCAAGTTTACTCCCCAACGGAGTCATCTTCTCCTACCGGTATACTTGCAACTATCATCTCCAGCGGAAGCAAAAATCTATTCTTCAACATCAGCCCAGGAGTGACTTCCCGGCACCCGTCAAGGATTTACTTTCCTAGACGAAAAATGCATTCATAAACATAGCACTTCCATACATCATTATAGCATGCATAGACGCATCATATCTTACAAATCTCATTTATGTTGAGAACATCATCGCTTGATCCATATCATGCATTGCATATGACTGACCTTTACCTTTCAGGAAAGATTCAGCTAAATTCTCAATCATATTTCAAGACCTAGACCGGTTCAGTTAATCGACTCCAAAGTTTTCTCTGGTTATTATCCAGTCCAAGGCTTTCTCTAGTCCAGTTAAATCGACCCCAAACAGATTTTTCCGATGAAGACTCAGTAGAAGTTATCAAAGGTTTTTCTCAATGAATGTTATTGAGATTATAATTTCCTATGGTTCTTTCCCCAATGTTGCGGAGACGATAATTCCATCCCAGGTTTTTCTCAAACGTCCGCTTTTGAGAGTATAATTTCCTATGGTTCTCTCCCCAATGTTGCGGAGACGATGATTCCAACCCAGGTTTTTCTCAAACGCCCGCTTTTGAGATTATAATTTCCTATGGTTCTCTCCCCAATGTTGTGGAGACGATAATTCCAACCCAGGTTTTTCTCAAACGTCCGCTTTTGAGATTATAATTTCCTATGGTTCTCTCCCCAATGTTGTGGAGACGATAATTCCAACCCAGGTTTTTCTCAAACGTCCTCTTTTGAGATTATAATTTCCTATGGTTCTCTCCCCAATGTTGCGGAGACGATAATTCCATTCCAGGTTTTTCTCAAACGTCCGCTTTTGAGATTATAATTTCCTATGGTTCTCTCCCCAATGTTGTGGAGACGATAATTCCAACCCAGGTTTTTCTCAAACGTCCGCTTTTGAGATTATAATTTCCTATGGTTCTCTCCCCAATGTTGTGGAGACGATAATTCCATTCCAGGTTTTTCTCAAACGTCCGCTTTTGAGATTATAATTTCCTATGGTTCTCTCCCCGATCCTGCGGAGACGATAATTCCATTCCAGGTTTTTCTCAAACGTCCGCTTTTGAGATTATAATTGCCTATGGTTCTCTCCCCGATACTGCGGAGATGGTAATTCCCACCAAGATTCTCTCAACAATTGCTGTTGAAGTTGAAGTCGCCCAAGGTTCTCTCACCGTTCCTGTTGAGGTAGTAACCACCCCTGGTTCGTTCATCACCGTTTGAAGATCCAGATCCAGCTCCTGTAGCCAGTCAGGACACATCCATACCAAGCATCTGAAAACCAGCTCCTGCAACATGACAGGTACTCATTTTTCTTTTGCAGGTACGCAAGTTCTCGCTAAGGAATCCCTTACGCGATCAACATCCAGATGGCATCTATAAGCCCATCCACCTTCCATCACCTCTTAGCATGGCATCTATAAGCCCATCATCCTATCCATCAATATCTAAATGGCATCTATAAGCCCATTCCATCATCACTGCTACTATGTGAGCGCAAATTTCTGGGCACTCTAGTGTTCAATCATCTTCCACCTTCGGATTACGAAAGGCACGTCAGCCAATCTGCATCCTCAGGTCTAAGAAGATTGAACAGGGGCAACTGTTGTACCCCAAAATTTGCCCTCCCATATTCTTCAAGAAATTGCCAAGTCATGCTTCAAAAGTCCCCAAAGGCTGCACCAGAACACAAAGAATCCATAAACTCACACTTGAGTTTTTATCAAAAAAAAATTGAAACTCCAAAATCTCATACAGCCATCTTCAAGGTCTCCTGACTATTCTTTCGTGTCTATAAGGTAGTATGTGACATGTTTGAACCAATTTCTATGGCCAATACATGCTAGAACACCATGCTCATGGACATCCGTGTCTTTATCTTTTTGGTTTTGATTCTTACATTGTCTTATGATTTACTCTATTTTATTAATGCTAACATGTTTATATGAGTACAGGGATTGATTCTGGTCCATCTTTGGAATGATTCTGTGTCTAGAATCAAAATCACCATGACCATGGCAAGCATGGTGAAGTTTCGGATTCTGGGTTATAGGTCGTTTCAAGTTCTAAAAACCATCTCATTGAACCCAGGAGGCTTTGACTAGTGAGGAAGGATCTTTTATTTTCTTCGATTGTACTTAATTTTCATGTTTGATTTTTCAGGACTTTCAGCCACGGAAGAAATCCGTAGGTAAAACCCTTCGACCTAAGGCGACAGGCCAAAGGTTAGGGATGATATGTGGCTCATAACCATTGGACCATTTAAATGTTTATCCCGCGCGTTTTCATTTTTGAGATTTCCAGAATCCAGGTTTTTTCATTCTTATATTTTTGTTTTCATTATAAATCGGATAAATGCGCTGGTATGGATGGTAAGTCTGTAGAGTTGTGATCTTGAGGTCCCAGGTTCAACACCCCCCGGGACCAATTTTAATAACCAGCATTTTCTTTTCTATTTTTTAACAAATTTTTACTTTTCTTTATTAAATAAAAATCAACAAAAAATATTTTAATTTTAAAACCAATCACTAGACTTTAGGTTATTTTTATATTTCATTTTTAACTTAACATATCTTTCTCAATAAATCCACAAAAAAATCAGAAAAGATAAAAATAATAAATATAATATTTTAGTACTAATTTTGTAAATAAATTCCATAATAAATTTAGTTTTAATTTTAGGTTGTTAATTTAATTCTTTTTCTCAATAACCAAAAATAATAAAAATAGACCTTTAGCACTTTTTTTACTTTTTTTAATTAAATATTTTTACCATAAGTATCATCAACCATTAATTTTGTAAATAAATTTTTATAATTAATTTAGTTTTAATTCTAGGTTTTAACTTTAATGCATTTTCTTTAATAAAAAAAAACAATTAGAATTAGAATTATTTGACTTTTAATTTAATTTCTTTAATGTCATAAATACAAAAAACATAAAAAATAAGTCATTGCCTTTATTTAATTTAATTATTTTATTTTAATTCCTTTAAAGGGTCCAACGCCCTCGCATTCGATTACATTTTTGTTTCGCGCGTTTTATTTATTTCTTTTTTGTGAATATAATGTACTTGCTCCAAAGCCCTGTAATAGTCAATTAGACATTTATTTTCTATACTTTATTTTAAATCGGGTCTGGATTAATTTGGCGATGTAGACCCGCGCCTTTGTAATAGCGTTGGACATTTATCTTTTCCGCACTTTAAATTCCCGCACCTTTAACTATTAAACAATAACATGAAAGAATGAATGCCCAAAAATAAAATCAAAACGTAGATCACCAATGCATGACAAGACAAACAATAAACTGAAAATGACACACAATTCACACACCACCCCTAGGGTACGCCTCACTGTTGCCTTGCCTCGAAAGGTGATCGTCGAGTAGAGGATGTCTTAGTAAGTCCTCATGATCCGGGAACCTGGCATGAGGGTAGCTTCTAAGGTGTCTTCCCATTGCTCTGGTGATCACCATGTCCCGAACCTCGAATTGACCCGAACACCTCCAACGGTGGTGCTACCTACCTCTCAATGGTGGGATAGCACTATCTAAAGGATTCTTACACAGCTTAATTCCTTAGGGTAGGTAGATGACTCATGGATACTTGCTCTTTTCAAAAACAAACAAAAAACTTTTCACACCTACACTTTCTAAAAGTTTTCAAACAAATTTTTCATACACTCTTGAGGACAGATACAAGAGTTACTTAGAAATTTTTCAAACGAAACTTTTTTCAAAACCCATTCACCTTGAAAAGCAAACAAACATTTTGAAAACACAATGAGCAAGTATCTAAGATCCCATGGATAACCATGGATAGAAAGGGTGCTAACACCTTCCCTTTCTATAACCTACCTCCCGAACCGAGAGCAATCTCTATAAGGAATTTTTCTGTGCTTTTGTCCTTTCCATTTGGAGAAAATAAAAGACGGTGGCGACTCTTGCTTACCGCGACATTTCGCGAAACCAGCTTTAAACAGTCAGTTCCAGATCCACCGATCACATAGGGTTTTGGTTTTCTCAAGGAAAATTGGACTTCTAATGCCCCAAGTGACTTTCATGGTTCATCATAAGTCACGAAAAATGCTCATACCAAGTTTCAAGTCTTGCATCACAAATTTGCCCAGTCAATTGCTCAGATGACTAAAAATCAACTATATTGGACAAAAACTCAACTGTGGTCAATATACAGTCAAACTTCAAGATTTTTTTTGTCAAAATCAACATTTCGAAGTTATGTTCACCATTTGATCATGGGTTGATCATGATTCCTCAAGGAAAGCATTCAAATCATCAAAGGGCAAAAATTGTCAAAATTAGGGTTTTGACTGAGAATGACTGATCATTGACTTTTGACCTAGTACATGACCTAATGATTTGAAGCATGATCATAAGGAATAAAACACAAATATTAACCTAATTACATAGTTCAATACATTTCCAAAGGTGCAAGAGATTGATAGTTGAAGAATTAAGATCAACTGATGAAAAGTCAACTATCACACAAAAGTCAAACTTTGCCTTTTTGGTCAACTTTGAATTTTAAAGATCAAGAACCATCAAAAAATTTAAAAATTATCAAGCTTGACCATCAAGAATCAACAAAGTCAATAAAAAAGTCAAAATTTCCAACACTTAGAAAAATTCTAAGTGTTTTGACCTTGATAAATTCACTACTTCATGACCACTTTTCACTAACATGCAAGATGATTCAAGGAAAACTTTCAACATGAAAGTTGTAGCGCATGATGAATTATACAACTTTGTCCTTGAGGTTTGATGTCCAAAAAATGCTTGGATTAGGAGATATAGGCCCATGAAGTCATGACATTTTTATCTAAACACTTAGTGAAATTTTCAACAAATTGGTCAGATTTTTGTCCCAACTTCTTGGCCATTTTTCACCAAGTTCCAATTTGATTTAGCCAAAGTGGTCAACATGAAAGTTATATAAAATGTTTCAAGCTTTACAAAATGTCCAAGCATTAAATTTTATCATGCTTGTGCTAGGAGATTCGAAGGCATGAAGTTGGGCATCCATTCTTGAAATACAAGTCATTTTTGTGATGAACATAATCTCACTTTATAGGTCCATTAGCTTGTAAATCTCCCAATAATTTAATGTTTACACAATTTATTGAACCATTATCCAAGTGCTTGAGCCATTGTCCAAATGATTTTTCCATTTATGGCACAAAGGCACCGTTGCCATTTACATAAAGCACGCTTTATGCATTTTGTCAACTCTCCCCTTTCATCTGTTCCTTCTGCACACACATAATGCCAAAGCAAGAATCAACATATCTACATATCCTAACCACCCTATGAGCCATTGTACTATTGCATTGGAACCATGCCTTTGCAAGTTGCTTCAAAACTAAGTCTCAAAACCATAACATGCTATCTTGAATTTCTGGTTACTTCAAGCCCTCAAACCTTTTCTATATAAATAGAGAGGTTATTTACAAGCTAAGGGATGAGTTCATAAGCCCTTTAAACCTCTTAAACTCTCCCAAGTCAGAATTGTACACAAAATCTCCATTATTTGAAAATTCTGACCTTGAACTTCAAACACTTAATCCACTCGTGCATTTTCATTATAAATCATCCACAAAGCTTCTATAACTCATATAGAAGCTATTTAAACACTTGTTATACCACTGTAATATCATCTTCATCATCATCTACTTTCAAAAACAAAGCTCTGCAACTTGACTTGTCCAGAAGAATCCAAGCACTTTCGATCCAAAATAAGCATTGTAATAGTTTTCTGGGAGTTCAGTGAAGCTATCCAGATCATCACAACATCTCCAGGAGTGCTCCAACTTCAAACCTGATTCTCACTTTTGAGGTAAGTTTCCTAAACTTTGAACTTTATGTACAAGCATCATTAATGTTTACTTTCTGAATAAAAAATATATACATCATTGCCCTGAAGCTAACCATGTACTTACATTTCATTTATCTTGCCTGAGTGATGAGAATTTTGGATTTGAAATTTCTGAATTATTAGGGTTCAGTTTGGTACCAACAAAAATTCACTTTAATCTTTGAGTGTTAGCTTATGTTAATGGCATGGTTGGATTCATGGTGAAAAAACAAGCAAGTTTCATGTTTACACTTTTAAAAATGATTGAGAAGTGAAAGAGTTTGAAAAATCAAGGATGGTGATGTTGAAGCCTGGCGCGAGGAAGAAGAAGAAGGCAAAAATTCAAATTTAAAAACAGAGTTTACTATATATTTATTGGTGTCTGTTTCATAACCGGATGAAACAACCACCCCAGTGGCTAGCGTGTGTGTGTGTAAGGTGTTAGTGTGCCAGGGCAGGGGTTCGATCCCTGCCTCTGATATTTTATTTTTCAACATTCCTTTGTTAATTAGGTGCAAGAAAGTAAGCACGTGTGTGGTACATCCTCATGCTACAACCATAAGATCATCATACAAACAAATCCAATGCTTCAAGCGCGCCTGTCCACCATGAGCCATCAAAGGCTGGCCACATTAGATCATGCAGCCCCTGGGCTTTGTGGTTTTTGGTTTCTTTTCACCCCCCCTTCCCCCCCCCCCCCCCCCCCGTGTTTGCTAAATCAAGCCTATTTTTATTTTTCTGATTCAAACAAAAATCAGTTTTGGGCCTAGTATTCTTTTTTTTCACACCCTCTAAATTTCTTTCACAACACCACATGCCCAATCTCTTTTATTTTATTTTCTTTTTGTTTCACTTTTATTTTAAATACAAAATATCATATTAAATCATAAAATCACAAAAAAATATAGTTTTAGGTTTTATCTAATTAATTTAAACACTTTATTTTTTTTGTTAATTAAAATATTAGAATTAGATTTTATTATTCATTTTACATTATTTTCCAAATTGACATAAACATTATTGTACCCTAAAATTTTCCCTCTCATTTTATTCAAGACATACTCATAGAGGTCCTCAAATGCTCAAGGTTGACTAAGAATTGACCAGACAAATTCTCCTCCTAAGCAATGGACTTCCAACTAGGGTTTCACTTTTCACTAAGAAGTTTGGGTTTAAAAGACCTCAAGTGATTTCCATGGTTCCTAATATGTCCTCAAGAATATCCATGCCAAGTCTCATGCATTGCATCACAAGTTTGCTCAGTTAATGGCTCAAATGTTTAAAAATCAACTACATTGGTAAAAAAGTCAACTATGGTCAACATACAATCAAACTTCAATATTTTTGGTCAAAATCAACATTTTGAAGTGATATCCATCATTTGATCAAGTGTTGATCATGATTCCTCAAGGAATGCTCTCAAATCATCAAGAATCTAAAAGTGCAAAATTAGGGTTTCCTAGGAAAAGTCAACTGAACTTTGACCAAGCATAAAATTCACATGCTTCATCCATTTTGCCCCAACCAAAGCTCATTTTGAAGAAAATTCAATTCCCTATAACTTTCATTTTGTCCTCAAGTTCAAAAAATGCATCATTGGAAAGATATGAGCCAATACATTACAGATCTTTTTGAAAGTCAACAAAAGGCATTTTTTATCAAGGCAAGTTACATCAAGATAATTTCTTGAAATGCAAAAATGGTCAACATAGAGATTGTACGGGACATCTTGAGATTTCTAAAAAGTCCAAGATCATCTCCAAAAGATAAAAATTGAGCAAGTCATGACTAGTACAAATTGGGCAAATTGGTAAAAATGCAAAAAAGTTAACTTTGAGCAAAAATGCATTTTTAAGTTCATAGACCTATTTTGTGGGATTCAAATATGTTTATGACTTAATCAAGGACCCCTAAATTCACTATTACCTTGCTTTGCATTTTTTCTCTATTTTATTCGTATTTATTTTGTTTTTATTCAAATAAACACAAAATAAATTGCATAAAATAATAAATAAAAAGCATGGACACATGGGCTAATAATTTGTGTTGATACTGGGCCTTAGATTTCGTGAAAGGCATGAGGAAAAAGACTAGGTTCATTGCATCTCAAGAAGGGGAAGTTTTTCACAATTTTGGAAGTATTTTAATATGTTTGATATTGCTTTGAAAGGGGTCCATTATGTGTGGATTCTTGTCATGTTTACTCACCATTCCACACCTCTATAAACAAAGAACAAAATAATAAGCAAAGACCACGAAATTCCTCTTCAAAAATACCTCCAAAAGCTCTTCACAAAGCTATACCAAATTCTCAAAATTCCTCAAAATTGCCAAAATTCGCAACTGCTTTTCCCGGCGCAATCAATCCAAACCAGTGATCAAACCTTACTCCCGAGATCACCAGGAGTCTCCCCAGATCCAAGAACATGTCCAACCGTGCTTAGAAGGCCATTCACGAACTCACCGGTGGTAAATTTTTTGTTTATTTTTGTATAATTGGTTGCATGTCGAGTTAACATTTTTTGTGTGATACAATTGCATTCATATTAGAGAGCAGGACATGCACAAGTGATCACATGATGTTTTTGACGTCAAAATCACGCTCATCATGCACTCTCACATCAACATCATCAGATCCAGATCCATCAATCCAGACCTGAGCATCCACGATAGGCCTCATGGGAGAGATGCACAAGATCCTGGAGATTTTTCCTCCAGCATTTAGGCCAATGTTGTTGGGCCAATTGATTTCTGATTCTCACACCCCCTAATTACTTGTTTTGCAGTTTGTCCCAATTTAATTTTTTTTTGTCTTTTTCTTTTATTATTTGTTTTCTTTTACTTCAATTATTTCTTCTTTATAACAAAAAACAAAAAGAAATCATAAAATCACAAAAAATATTAGACTTAGATTTTTATTAATTAAAATTAGTTTTAATTAATTATTTAATAATATTTTTTAATTAATTAAATTAATTAGAATTATATTTTCATTAATTTAATTATCTGTTACCATTGTGCTTCCCAAACTAATGGTTGTATGTGGCTGAAGAAGGGTATTCAACGCCTGATTGATAGCCATGAAATTCTGTTTGAGAAAACTCCATCCATGAAGAGTTTGCATGAAAGTATACCTCAAGAACTAAGACTTGAAGATGTTTTTATAATCACTATTTCCAATACCCATATAAGGATCACCTCTAGAGGTTCTATAAGGATTCCTGCTTAACCAAGAGTGGCTCCCCCGATCATCACCGCACCGGGGCCAGTCCCCTATTCCTCTAACAAGGCTGTTCCCTGGAACTATGGGGCAGAAGTTTATTGTCATGGTGTCAAGCAAGAGCCATGGATTACCAAAGATGAAGATTCTGAAGTTACCAATCTCCATGTTGAAAATATTGTAGGAACTAGTAAAGTTACCCGAACAGGAAGGATCTTCTCCCCAGAGATCTGTACTCTAAAAATTATCATAACACCTATTCATCTTCCTGCTGCTGGGTCAACTGCTGACGCTCGGGGCAATGAGAAAGTGATTGAGCATGCCTAGATGGAGGCACCCTCAAAAGATGTTACAACTTAAGACTCCTCTAAACAAGAAATGGATGAAATACTAAAGATCATTCGTAAAAGTGACTACAAAATAGTTGAACAACTAGGGTAGACACCTTCCAAGATATCCATGCTGTCTTTGTTATTATGCTCCGAAGCCCATGCCTAGGATTTGTTGAAACTTATGAAGAATGCTCATGTACCACAAGAGACCTCTACTAATCAATTCGAGAATTGTGTTACAAGCCTAACTGCTGATAATGGTTTAGGCTTTTCTGGTGCCGACTTAACTCCGACAGGGAAGAATTATAACAAGGCTCTGCACATCTCTATTGAGTGTAAGGGCACTACTTTGGGGCATGTGTTAGTTGATACAAGTTCCTCCCTGAATGTATTACCAAAAGTTGTTCTGGATAGATTGGACTGTGAAGGGCTGGTGCTGAAACCCAACGATATTATGGTAAGAGCCTTTTATGGGTCAAAAAGGATGGCACATGGAGAGGTTGATCTTCCGATCAAGGTGTGATACCAGGTTTTTAACTCCACTTTTTATGTAATGGGGAAAGCACTGTTACCTCTACCTTACATCAAAAATTGAAGTATCCGGTGAAAGGGAATATCGTTACAGTCTGCGGAGAAGAAGAATATATGGTCATCCATTTGAATTCTTTCAAACACGTTGAAATGGATGGTGAATTCATTAAAACTTCCTGCCAGGCATTTGAAGTAATACTTCTGACGATTTTAGTTTCTAAAGCTACTCTTGCTAATCCTAAGATCATCAAGGATTCACCAAGAATGGCTTCCCTGAAGGATGCTAGAGCTGTGGTAGAAGAGGGAGGTTGCACTATCTGGGATCAGCTTCCCGATATCCCCTACAAGTCCAACAAATTTGGTCTAGGTTTCATCTCAAAGGCTCATAAGGAGGTTCTTCGTGTTTGTGTTGGAGGACCACCTTTCCGTATTAGCAATAATGAAGTCAATGCTCTGGAAGACACTGATAATGATGGTGACTTGGATGACTGGATATTCCCAATCATTGGTGGTGGACTCAACAACTGGAAAGCCAAAGACTTTGTATTAATCTCCTTCATCCAGGAGTAAATGTTATTTCCTTACTTTTATTGCTTTAAGAAGTTTGGTTATGTAATTTTTTGTAAAACAATGACTTTAAACCTTGTGCCTTTCCTGGGGCACAACTGTCCATTTGTTAAGGGTAATCATTTCCTATGTCATATTTTCATTTAATGAAAAAAATTGGACGTTTTGCATACAAATTTTACGCTCTCTGTCTTTCTTTTATTTTATTACACTTTCAAATAACTATGTGTTCTTACACACACCCACACAGTACATTGCAGATCTCCATCCACTCTGAATCTCGTTGATAACGATCCTGCTATTTCCACTCATGACTTTGAAAATCCGATCTACCAAGCCAAGGACAAAGGTGAGGAAGATTGTGAAATACCTGGAGAACTCGCCAGACTCTTGATTCAAGAATATAAGGCTATCCAACTGCATGAAGAGCAGGTCGAAGTGGTAAACTTGGGTTCCGAGACAGATAGGAAGGAAGTCAAGATTGGTGCTAACCTAGAGGATAATGTCAAGATAAGATTGATTCAGATGTTGCACGACTATGTTAAGGTGTTTTCTTGGTCATATGAAGACATGCCAGGGCTCGATACTGATATTATGGTTCACCATCTGCCGATGAAAGAAGGTTATGCTTCAATTATACAGAAAGTTCATCGCATGCGTCCCTAGATGTCAGAGAAGATCAAGGCCGAGGTCATGAAACAGTTAAATGCAGGGTTCTTAGAAGTGACGTCGTATCCTTAATGTGTTGCTAAATTTGTTCCAGTACCAAAGAAAGATGACAAGGTACGTATGTGTGTAGATTACAGAGATCTGAATAGGGCGAGCCCCAAATATGACTTCCCACTTACACATATTGATGTCCTGGTCGACAACACCGCTCAACACAAGGTATTCTCCTTCATGGGTGGTTTCTCGGGCTATAATCAGATCAAGATGGCGCCTGAAGACATGGAGAAAACTACTTTTGTCATACAGTGGGGCATATTCTGTTACAAGGTCATGCCTTTTGGGTTAAAGAATGCAGGGGAAACTTATTAGCGAGCCATGGTAGCTTTATTCCACGACATGATTCATCATGAGATAGAAGTCTATGTCAATGATATGATAGCCATGTCACAAATTGAGGAAGAACATCTTGACCATCTACACAAGCTGTTTGAGAGGCTGAAGAAGTACAAACTAAGGCTGAATCCAAACAAATGTACCTTTGGAGTAAGGTCTGGAAAACTCTTAGGTTTCATCGTCAGTGGTAAAGGTATTGAAGTCAATCCTGCAAAAGTTAAATCCATTTATGAAATGTCGACTCCCCGTACTGAGAAGGAGGTCAGAGGTTTTTTAGGACGACTAAACTACATTTCCCGATTCATCTCTCATTTGACTGCTACTTGTGAACCAATCTTCAAGCTACTGAAGAAAGATCAAGTAGTAAGGTGGAACAATGATTGTCAAATGGCTTTTGATAAAATCAAGGGGTACTTACAAGAACCTCCGATTCTGATGCCACCAGTTGAAGGAAGACCTTTGATCATGTACCTAACAGTATTAGAGAACTCAATAGGGTGTGTGTTGGGGCAACATGATAAGTCTGGTCGAAAAGAGCATGCAATATACTACCTTAGAAAATTTTTTACCGACTGTGAAACAAGATATTCAGTGCTCGAGAAAACTTGATGCGCTTTGGCTTGGGCTGCTCGCCAAAAAGACAATATATGTTGACTCATACTACTCTATTGATCTCTAAAATGGATCTTATCAAGTACATATTCGAGAAGCCAGCTCTCTCCGGAAGAATAGCCTGATGGCAAATGATCTTAACGAAGTACAAAATTCAATACACCAATCAAAAAGCAATCAAATGAAGTGTACTGGCAGATCATTTGGTGCATCAAGCTGTAGACGACTATCAGTTTATGCACTTCAACTTCCCAGATGAGAATATCATGTTGATTACAGATTGTGAAAATCCTGGACCGTATGAAAGACCTAAGCAAGGATCTCGATGGATTATGGTTTTTGATGGAGCTTCTAACGCGCTTGGAAATGGAATTGGAGCTATAATCATCTCCCCTCAAGGTTTCCATACACCCTTCACTGCCAGACTTTGCTTTGACTGTACCAATAACATGGATGAGTACGAAGCATGCATATTAGGTCTTAAAGCTACTATTGACTTAAGAATCAAATTCCTGAGTGTGTATGGGGATTCAGCCTCAGTAATCAGTCAGGTCAAGGGAGGTTGGGATACAAAACATCTAAATCTTATCCCTTACTGAGAACATGTGCTAACCCTGATTACATACTTCAAAGAGATTACCTTTGAGCACATCCCAAGGGAAGAAAATCAGTTGACGGACACCTTAGCTACCATGTCATCTATGTTCAAGCTCAGATGGGACAATGAGGCTCCCAAAATAACCATTGAAAGGTTCGACGAACCAGCACACTGCTACAAAATTGATGCTGACAGAGTAGTAGATAAGCCCTGGTTTCATGAAGTGAAAAGGTACCTCGAAGCTCAAGAATACCCTGAAGGAGCATCTATCAATGACAAGAAATTCCTACGGAGGTTCTCAGTTAAGTTCTTCCCGAGTAATGAAATTCTGTACAAGCGCAACCATGATTCAACACCGCTTCATTGTATGGACAAGAAAGAAGTATAGAAAATTATGGAGGATTTGGAACTCACTCCAGCAGGCATACTATGGATAAGAAAATCTTGAAAGCAGGTTACTATTGGTCGACCATGGAAGCCGACTGTCATTACCACTTGAGAACTTGTCAGAAGTGCCAGATCTATGCTGATAAAGTCCATGTGCCTCCGGTTCCTTTGAATGTCATGACTGCTCCATGGCCATTCGTAATGTGGGGCATTGATATGATCGGAGAAATCAAGCCTACTACATCTAATGGACATCGCTTCATTCTCATCTCCATTGACTACTTCACAAAATGGGTTGAAGCAGCTTCGTTCGCCTCTGTTACCAAGAGTGTGGTGGCTCGTTTCATTAAGCCTAACCAAATCTTCCGGTATGGTATCCCCGAGAGAATCATCACTGAAAATGGTACCAATCTTAACAACACTATGGTCACTGAACTCTGCATGCAGTTCAAGATCAAGCACCACAACTATTCTCCATATCATCCAAAGATGAATGGTGCAGTGGAAGCCACCAACAAGAATATAAATAAGATTGTGCAAAAGATGGTTGCGACCTACAAAGACTAGAACTAAATGTTACCATTTTCTCTTCATGGCTATTGCACTTCAGCGCGAACATCAACTGGGGCAACCCCATTCTCTTTGGTCTATGGCATAGAAGTCGTCTTGCCTGTCGAAGTTCAGATTCCTTCTCTGAGGATTATGAAAGATGCAGACTTAGGCGAAGATGAATGGATTCAAACTAGGTTGGATCAGTTGAATTTGATTGACGAAAAGAGGCTTGCGGATGTTTGTCACGGTAAGATGTATCAGAAACATATGATCAAGGCTTTCAACAAGAATATCAAGCATCAGGTATATCAGGCTGGTGACTTGGTAATAAAGCCCATCATTCTACCACAAGGTGATCCCAGGGGAAAATGGAATCCCACCTACAAAGGGCCATTTGTTGTTAAGAAAGTATTTTCAGGCGGTTCTATGATACTAACCACCATGGACAGTGAAGATTTCCCACACCTTGTGAACATGGTGGCTTGGGCTGAAAACCTGAAAGGGAAGTCCAGGCAAAAATTGGGGATTAAATGCATACGACTATGTCGTGTTGAATCACTTGTCGCAAGCTTTATTACCAAAGTCAAAAGTTCAAATGGTACAAGTTCAATCAACTTTTTTCGACAACATGGGACGAGATGTTCAAAGACATATGGGGAATATCATATTTGGAACCTAACGAAATCATTTCCACATAGCTATGTGTTTTGTTTTCACTTTGTATTCTTTTCATTTCACGACAATTTCCTCTTACAAGGATTTATATCTCTTTGTACAAAAACGTCTGTTTATAGGCAAATTATCACTACAAATACACCTTAAAGTTCAAACTTTTTGTTTTTTTTTGTTTTGCTTGCAAAAATGTCCAATGACTAAGATTGAATGAACGTATGCATATAAACATGATTAAACTATTAACAAATATATGCATAAGAATAGGAATATGAATTTACTCAAGATTATAGGAGTTGAGATGACATTCAAGCTGTCCATAAATCCCCACAAAGCCACTTCTATGAGATTATCCCCACAGAGTAATCTTCATAAATTCATCCCCAATAAGGATACATTCCCCGCAGTTTCCCTATGGAGTTCCAATCAGTACAATTCATGGAAATTATCCTCCCCGGCTGAGTTTGAAAATTGTAAAACTCCTACAAATTTCTTCTCTTTATCAAAATTCAATTTCCCCAGGAGAGTTTATTTCCTCAGCAAAATATTTTAACAGGGTTTATTTCCCCAACAGATTACAGTCTCCCCAGTGAAGTCACCACTATCCCCAAAGAATTTATTATGAAACCTGGAACAAGACCAGTTATCAGCCAACTTTATTCTCCCCAGATAAGTCAGAAGGTTACCCATCTCTTTTATCCCCAGTCAGGGTATATAAGAATTAAATTCCCAATAGAGCAACCGACAAACAAGATTCCTGAACTCTTCTACCTAAAGAAGAAATCAACAATCCCTAGCAGAGTTTCCTCAAACAGCAAGCAAGAATCCCCAACGGAAGTATTCTAGACAAGATTGAAGATAAACATACTCTTCATCCCCACTAATAGTCAGGGATTTATTTTCACAAAAAAGATACAACACCGGCTTACAAATACACTTCAACAACATTTTACATTCATACATCATAGCATATGCATACGAAACGCATATATCGCCGTCTCATTTATTTTGAGAGCATCATTACGCAATGCATTTCATACATCATGTCATTGCATACAACTAAGCACTTACCTTTTCAGGAAAGATCTATCGACAGACCAGTATCATCAACAAATCCTCAAAACAGATTATAGGTTGTAATACGGTGGCAGAACCGACTGTTTTGAAAATGCTGGTTTGCATTTTGCATTTTGTGTTTGCAAAATGTTGCGGTAAGCAAGAGTCGCCACTGACTTTTATTTCATCCAACCGGAAAGGAAAAAAGTACAGAAAAAATCCTTTTTCGAGATTTTGAGTACGAGGGGTAGATTATAGAAAGGGAAGGTATTAGCACCCTTTCTATCCATGGTTTTCCATGGGCTCTTAGGTACTTTCTCATCTTTTTTGTAAATTGCTTGTGTATGTCCGTTATTTTAGAAAAAAGTTTTGACTTCGTGATAACCTTTGTATCATTCCTCAAAGGTGTGATGAAGATGTTTTGAAAATTGTTTTGAAAAAGTGTAAGTGTGAAAAGTTTGATTTGAACAAGTACCTACTAGCATCTACCTACTCGAAAAAGGATCGTTTCTATTCTCGTTTCCTTTAGACAATGCCATCCTACTATTGAGAAATAGGTAGCACCGTCGTTGGAGTTGTAAGGGTCAATTCGTAAGGGATGTACGATCACTAAAGCAATATTAGGATGTCTTAGTAATAACCCTAAAGTCTTAAGATCATACTCGAGGCAACATTTTCGAGGCAAGATTTCCGAACGGGACATTTGATCTTTGTTAGACAGGAGGGCAATCGCTAAGACACCCTATACTTAATGATCGTTTACCGAAGGCAACCGAAGTGAGAGTATACCATAAGAGTGCACATGTGCGAGTGATTTGATTTCAGTTATTGTCTTTGCACATTAGGGTTTTCTAGCCGTTTTAAATTATCATGCAATCTTGTCATACAATCCTATCAACATACATCTAAACAGTTAATATTTGCGAGAATTAAAATGCGAGAAAATAAACCTATGCTATTACAAGGCTTTGGGGTAGGGATTAATTACATAGCCAAAAAAACCCGCAAAAGACGATAAATAAAAGAAAATCCTATATTAAACTATTACATACCGTGGAAAGTTACATTAATATTGTAACAAATAATAAACACGCGCGATGAATCGAATACAAGATAATTAGGGTTTTGACACCAACTATACTTAATTGTAATTTAAAGGGGAAATTATTTTTGTCGTTTTTGTTATTTGAGAAAATAAAGCTTAATTGAATAAAGAAAGAACCTAATTACTAATTAATTTTCATTAAGAAAAAATAATTAAATTAACCTAATTTTTTGTATTTTTATTTTGAGAAAGAAATAAATATTAAATCAAGAGTCTAACCCTAATTTTTCTAATTGTTTTAATTATAAAAAAAAGGTTAGAGTTTCTCTAAATTAAATTAAACTAAATTAAATTAAATTTGATAAAAAAACCTAAATCTAATTTTTTTGTAAACTCTTGATTTTATGATTTTGTGAAAAAAGGATTAATTTTGTTAACAATAATTAAGCAAAAATAATTTAAATAAAAGAAATAAAATAGAAGAGAAATAAAAATGGGCCTGATTGCTTAGTAAAGGGGGGTGTGAATATGATTTCTTGGCCCAACAACTCCTGGCCCTTTTGACTTTGCCCAATCCCATGTACACGCTTGACTGGGGCGCATGGTGGTCCTTCAGGGAGAAGGCCTTAGATCTGAAGCCTTGGTGGATTGAACGAGAAGATCAGGATAGTACATGGTGGATCCCTTGCCATGTGATACGCTGTATTGCCTGTTCAAGAAAAGCATGAATAAAAGTTGGGACCTGGGGATCGAACCCAGGTCCTTAAGCATTCTTCCCTTGCACGCTTTCCAACTGAGCTGGTTGTTTTAGTTGTATATACAATAATAAACAAACATTATATAATGAAAACAAAATGTTAAAGTTTAAAACGCGCGAAATTCAAAATGGCAAGTCAGGGAGCGCCACGTATCCATCTTCTTCCTCCCACCGTCGCTGCAGGTTTTGTAACTTTTACCTACAGACATTAAGCGTAGGTATAGCCCCTGCGCATTTCAAAAATCCTGTACGCGCATGATAAATGAAAACCAATGGTACCGATCAACTCGTTTCAACCTCACGAGCATCATGGTACCATTATCAATGTCCAATTTTCCCTGTATAAGAAATCCCTAAAAACAAAGAACAAACCCTAACCATGGCAGTTTTATGTATAGTCAATAAAAATGCAATTGAATATAGTCATTAGCTTGCAAACATCTCAAAGATTATAAATATGCCAATCAATCTTGTTAAATATGCCATAATCAATGTATTCGAATTCAAGAAAATAGGCAAACCGTATGAACGTTATAGGGTGATTTGGAACATCCCAGGCCTTGCAAACGATCTTGTTGGCTTCAGGGATGATCCAAGAATCTGAATGGATCTTTTGAAACCTTTGAAACAGCCTGTGGAGCACGATTTGATCAGCATTTTTTCCTTGAAAATTTTGAATTTTTTCTCTGCCATTGCACGTCTCCAGCCTTCTGCTCTTGGTCTGCCTTTGTTCCCTATGTATACTAGAGTGCATTAGGGTTAAAGTTTGTATCAAATATTTTCCATTTAAGAAGATTGATCAATGATTTATTCCTTGCACCAAATCTTTCCAAAACAAGAAATTTCAATATTTTTCTGTCTATATGAAGCCTTGCACGATTTGATTCTGTCTCCAGCTGTATAATGAATCTAATCATGCACAAAATCTCAAGGTTTTATTGATTTTTGATATTTTCATTATTTTATATTGATTTTATTTGATTTAAATGAAATAAAATCAAAATAAATAAAAAAATAAAATAATGACAAGTGGAAGGGCTCATGGGTCGTGGGTCACATTACAAACTCAATGCAAGCATAAAAAGTTGGGCCCATTTAGCAAAAAATGCAATTTTTGACACATTTGACTTTTGGCAATTTTGCAAAAAGGGTCAACTTGGCCAATGCATAACTCTCTCAATTTTGACCCTAGAGAGGTGTTCTTGGACTTTTTAGAAATATTAGGATGTCCTCTAATCAACCCTTTTGGTATCATCTCAATTGAGTCTTCCATGTTCATGTATGAAGCTTTAACCCAAAAGGTGTTTTTGTTGACTTTTCAAAATGACCTATAATGTCCAAATTCATATCTTTTTGTGAGTGCATATTTTGAACTTGGGAGCTGAAGATGAATTATAGGGAATTACATCCTCTTCAAAATGAGCTTTGGATGGGTCATTTTTTATAAAGTATGAGAAAGTTATGCTTGGTCAAAGTTGAGTTGACTTTTCCTGAAAAACCCTAATTTAGCAACTTTGGGGTTTTGATGAACTGTGAGCAATCCTTGAGGAATCATGGTCAACCCTTGATTAAATGATTAATAATACTTCAAAATGAGGATGTTGACCAAAAATATTGAAGTTTGACTATATGTGGGCCATAGTTGACTTTTGCCCTAGCACAATCGATTTCTATGCACTTGAGCAATTGACTGAGCAAACTTCTTCTGCAAGGTTTGAAACTTGATATGGATGATATTGAGAACATATTAGGAAAATGGTGAGCATTTGGGATCCTTTGGACTCAAGCATCTTGATGTAAAATGAAATCCTAATTTGAGATAGACTGCCTTAGGAGAGAGTTTGTCTGGTCAACTCTTGGATTTCCTTGAACAATTTGAGGACCTCACTTGACATGTATTGAGAAATATGGGAGGGCAGATTTTGGGGTACAACAGCTGCCCCTGTTCAATCTTCTTAAACCTGAGGATATAGATTGGCTTGTCTGCCTTTTGTGATATGAAGGTGGAAGATGATTCAACACTAGAGTGCCCAGAAATTTGCACTCGTATGAAGTGATACTTGTCTTGCAATATTGGGAATGGGCTTATAGATGCCATTTGGAAGTCAATGACGGAAGATGGGCTTAAAGATGTCGTCCGAAGAAGTGTCGATCGCATAAGAAATTCCTTTGCAAGAACCCGTGTACCTGTTGTTGAGAAGGACTTCGCTGGGGGAGGTTGGTCTCTGTCTTGAGAGGAATAGAGTTTTAGGAGCTTCAGTTGCCCGTTACTCTACTGGGGAAGGATTCCGGTTTAGGAAGCGGAGGTGAACTGTGTATCTGGTCGAGGTATATGCTGCACCGCGACTTTCTGGGGGAATGTGAAATCAATTGTGTTTGATCAGGTCCAGGTCTTACAGTGTTGTGGACTGCTGTCTGGAGATAAGAGAAAAGAACCTGGATAGTAAGGTTATAAGAAGGAACCTGGATAGTAGGGTTACTTCGATATGAGAGCCTGGATAATAGGGCTTGAGAAGGAACATGGATAGTAGGGTTGCTTCGAGATGAAAGCCTGGATAGTAGGGCTTGAGAAGGAACCTGGGTAGTAGGGTTACTTCGAGATGAAACCCTAGATAGTAGGGCTTGAGAAGGAACCTGGATAGTAGGGTTTCTTCGATATGAGAGCCTGGGTAGTAGGGTTGTAAGAAGGAACCTGGATATTAGGGTTTCTTTGATATGAGAGCCTGGATAGTAGGGCTGTGAGAAGGAACCTGGATAGTAGGGTTTCTTCGATATGAGAGCCTGGGTAGTAGGGCTGTAAGAAGGAACCTGGATAGTAGGGTTTCTTCGATATGAGAGCCTGGGTAGTAGGGCTGTGAGAAGGAACCTGGATAGTAGGGTTTCTTTGATATGAGAGCCTGGATAGTAGGGTTGTGAGAAGGAACCTGGATAGTAGGGTTTCTTCGATATGAGAGCCTGGGTAGTAGGGCTGTGAGAAGGAACCCTGATAGTAGGGTTTCTTTGATATGAGAGCCTGGATAGTAGGGCTATGAGAAGGAACCTGGATAGTAGGGTTTCTTCGATATGATAGCCTGGGTAGTAGGGCTGTGAGAAGGAACCTGGATAGTAGGGTTTCTTCGATATGAGAGCCTGGGTAGTAGGGCTGCTCTTGTTGCGCCGATGATTACTCTGTTTAGCTTCGAGTGTCGATCATGGGCTTGTGGAAATTGTTGATAATAATGTCTTTCCTGAAATAAATACAGGGTTAGTTATATGTGATGCATGAGATGCATTATGTGTTGACGTTCTCAAAATAAATGAGACCATATTATGTGTGGTGTATGCATATGTCACGATGTATGAACATGAAATGCTGACGTGATAATCAGAATCGGGGAAAATAAATCTCTGATTGCCATGAAAACCATAGTTCCTCCACCTCTGTTGGAGATGGTGAACAAAGATGACCGTGCTGGGGATTTGCCCCTTGGCTGGTAAATATTCTGTCGGACGAGACTCGGTCTGAGTATGACTCTGCGAGGAATAACTTTGTCGGAGATGAGACACTCTGTCGATGGATCATGCTGATTTGGAGAAATAAACTCATCTGGGGATGAATTTCCATTGCTGGTGATAATGAATTCTATTGGAGATGGAGTTTCTGCTTGTGAGAGAAATAAACTCTGCTTGAGGAAACAATTTACTGACTCACTTTGCAAATGTGAACCTTAGTTGGGGAGAGTCGTGCCCTTCTGAGAAAGTTAACACCACTATCTTTGGATACTTCTTACCCTGTGGGGAGTGTATGTACCACTTCTCATGTTCTCCAGCTGGCTCTATCCCTGTACCTGATGGGCAGAGTAACTGTAAGGTTTGGACATTTCTTGTTTTCCCTGTTTATGGAATTACGAGTAATCGTCTTTTGTTTTTTGTATAAATATTTATGAGCAGAAATTATTTTCAAATGCATATATCAAAAATGAATCATTGGACGTTCTTGCAAAATAAAAATGGAAAAAGAAAAAACAAGTTTGAAATTTCTTGTGAAAATGAATTGTATTGATTTTTGAAGTTGGCCTGTAATAGGCGTTTTGTACAAGAGGCTGACGTCCTAGTAAGAGAACGCCGCCAAAAGATAGAAATTACAATTTGTGAAAAAATAAAGAAAAACAGCTATGTGAAACAATCCCATTGGGTTCCAACTCTGCTATTGCCTTTATATCTTCAAGCATCTCATCACTTTGCTACTTAGTCGAAGGTGGATCAGATTGATTGGCGTCGTCCGAGCTTGATAGTCGATACCGAAGTCTGGTCGCGAGATGATCCAATGAGACATAGTGTTACGCTTCAATCCCTAATTTTTGCCTGGACCACCCTTTTGGATTTTCAGTCCACCGGGATACCCTTTTTTGCCCAAGTCGCCTTTTAAGGTTTTTGACTTTCTGGGTGTACGGTTTTTCCTTTTCATCCCTTGCTTTTGCTCGAACCCTTTTGGTTCGCCAGGAAGCCCTTATTTTTGCCTAGGCCAATCAACCTAGCGGGTCTTTAGTTATGCGTAGTATTTTTTCACTATGTCTGCATTGACGGGGTGAGGAAGGTCGTCACCATCCATGGTGGTTAGAATCATAGCTCCTCCTGAGAAAATGTTCTTAACCACAAATGGCCCTTTGTATGCGGGGGTCCATTTGCCCCTGGGATCACCTTGTGGTAGTATGATGCGTTTGATCACCAGATCCCCGACTTGATATTCTTGGCGTCTGAGTTTCTTGTTAAATTCCTTAATCATTTGCTTTTGATACGTCTGACCATGACAAATAGCAGTAAGCCTCTTTTCATCAATTCGATTCAGCTGATCAAGTCGGATATGAATCCAGTCGTCTTCGCTCAAACCCACATCCTTCATAATCCTGAGAGAGGGTATATGGACTTCGATGGGTAGGACTGACTCCATGCCATACACCAAAGAGTAGGGTGTTGCCCCTGTCGACGTCCGTGCTGAGGTACGGTACCCATGAAGAGCGAATGGTAACATCTCGTGCTAGTCTTTGTATGTCACCGTCATCTTCTGCACAATCTTCTTGATGTTCTTGTTAGCTGCTTCAACAGCCCCATTCATCTTCGGCCGGTAGGGAGAAGAGTTATGATGCTGAATCTTGAACTGTTTGCAGAGCTCGGTGATCATTGTATTATTGAGATTTGTACCATTGTCCGTAATGATCCTTTCTGGTACACCATATCGACAAATCAGGTTGTGTCGGATAAACCACGCCACGATGTTCTTGGTTACTGTAGCAAAGGAAGCTGCCTCTACCCACTTTGTAAAATAATCAATAGCTACCAGAATGAAGCGATGTCCGTTAGATGCAGTAGGTTTGATCTTGCCAATCATGTCGATGCCCCACATTGCAAAGGGCCAAGGAGCTGTCAAAACATTCAGGGGAACCGGAGGTATATGCACCTTATCAGCATAGACTTGGCATTTATGACAGGTTTGAGAGTGCTGATAACAATCGGCTTCCATAGTGGACCAGTAATATCCTGCTCGTAGGATTTTCTTCGCCATGGTATGTCCACTGGAATGAGTTCCGAAGGTACCTTCATGTAACTCTTCCATGATCCTTTCTGCCTCGCTTTTGTCCATACATCGCAGTAAGGTTGAATCATGGTTACGCTTATAAAGGATCCCATTGCTGAAGAAGAACATCGCAGCGAACCTTCTCAGAAACTACTTATCATTAACAGATGTCCCCTCAGGGTATTCTTGAGCCTCAAGATACCTCTTTACCTCGTGAAACCAGGGTTTATCTGCTACCCCTTCAGTCTCGATATCACAGCAATGTGCGGGTTCATCCAACCTCTCGATGGTAATATGGGGAGCTTCATTGTCCCACCTGACTTTGAACATAGAAAACATGGTAGCTAGCGCGTCCGCTAACTGGTTCTCCTCTCTCGGGAAGTGTTCAAAGGTTATCTCCTCAAAATGTGGGAGCAATGTCAGTACATATTCTTTGTAAGGAATAAGATTTGGGTGCTTGGTATCCCACTCGCCTTTGATCTGACTGATCACTAGGGAAGAATCTTCGAATACACTCAAGAACTTAATCCTCAGGTCAATAGAAGCTCGAGGACCCAAGATACATGCCTCATACTCCGCCATATTGTTGGTGCAGTTGAAGCATAATCGGGCGGTGAATGGAGTATGACAGCCCTCAGGAGATATAACTACAACGCCAATGCCATTACCCAATGCGTTTGATGCTCCATCGAAATACATAGACCATCGGGATCCTTCCTCGAGTCCTTCATCCGGCCCATGTTCTTCACAGTCGGTCACCAACATGATGTTCTCATCCGGGAACTCGAAATTCATGGATTGGTAGTCATCCACGGCCTGATGTGCCAAATGATCCGCCAATACACTCCCCTTGTTTGCCTTTTGGGTGGTGTATTGGATGTCGTACTCAGTTAAGATCATCTGCCATCTTGCTATCCTTCCGGAGAGAGCAGGATTCTCGAAAATATACTTGATTGGATCTATCTTCGATATCAATAAGGTGGTGTGAGTCAGCATATACTATCTCAGCCGGTGAGCAGCCCATGCCAAAGCGCAACAAGTTTTCTCGAGCAATGAATATTGGGTCTCACAGTCGGTAAACTTTTTGCTAAGGTAGTAAATGGCGTGCTCTTTTCGGCCAGACTCGTCAAGATGCCCCAGCACACACCCCATTGAATCGTCTAGCACTTTCAAGTATAAAATCAAAGGTCTTCCTTCAATTGGAGGCATCAAAATTGGTGGCTCTTGAAGGTATTCCTTGATTCTTTCAAAAGCGGTATGGCATTCATCATTCCACTTTACCACTTGATCTTTCTCCAGCAGCTTGAAGATCGGCTCACAAGTAGCAGTCAGGTGTGAAATGAATCTGGAAATGTAATTCAACCGTCCTAAGAAACCTCTAACTTCTTTTTCTATGCGGGGAGCCGGCATCTCTTGTATGGCTTTTACCTTGGCAGGGTCCACCTGAATACCCTTATCACTGACGATGAAACCCAACAGCTTACCGGACCTTACCCCGAAGGTGCACTTGTTTGGGTTTAACCTCAGCTTATACATATTTAACCTGTCAGATAATTTCTGGAGATGATCTAGGTGCTCTTCCTCAGTTTGGGACCTGACTATCATATCATTAACATAAACCTCGATCTGATGGTGAATCATGTCGTGGAACAAAGCGACCATGGCGCGCTGATAAGTTGCCCCAGCATTCTTCAACCCGAAAGGCATTACCTTGTAACAGAAGGTGTCCCAGTGTGTAATGAAGGTTGTCTTCTCCATGTCTTCAGGAGCCATCTTGATCTGGTTGTATCTAGAAAAACCATCCATGAAGGAGAAGATCTTATGCTGCGCGGTGTTGTCGACCAGAACATCAATGTGAGAAAGTGGGAAATTATCCTTGGGGCTTGCCCTGTTCAGATCTCTATAGTCCACACACATCCGTACCTTACCATCCTTCTTAGGCACCGGAACAACGTTGGCAACCCACTGCGGATAAGAAGTGACATCTAAAAATCCCACGTCGAACTGTTTCATAACCTCAACTTTGATTTTCTCAGACATCTCAAGGCGCATACGGAGAACCTTCTGCTTTACCGGTGGACAGTCTTCTTTGGTTGGTAGGCGGTGTACCACAATATCAGTGTCCAAACCAGGCATGTCTTCATAGGACCAGGCGAAGATCTCAACATAGTCGCATAGCATCTATATCAATCGTTGTTTGACACTGGGCTCCAGATTCGCACCTATCTCAACCTCTTTCCTGTCTTCCTCTGTACCCAAATTTACTGACTCAGCTGGATCTTCATGAGGCCGTATGTCCCTTTCTTCCTGCAGTAACAGTCTAGCAAGTTCTCCAGGAACCTCACAATCATCCTTACCTTCGTCCTCAACTCTGTTGATCGGACTTTCGAAGTTATAACTAGCAGTAGCAGAGTTATTATCAATGGGATCCGGAGCGGATATGGATCTGCATTATGATACGTGAGTGTGTGTAAGAGAATAGCTGTTTTTGATAAAGCGAGAGATAGAAAAAAGAAAAACAAGGAGCGCAAAATTTGTAATGCAAGAAACGTCCAATGTTTTATTAATGATATATGAAATGACAAATAATAAGCCCTCATAAGCAAAGCGAAGGTGCCTTGGGCAAGGCATCGGGCCGTAAAGTTTCAAACTGTTTATTACAAATCTTAAAGCAAAAAGTCAATTACTGTAGAATAAAAGAAACATGTATGAAGTCCTTTGACGTCCAGTTGTTTAGTCCACCATTGGTTGTAGGGTAGATCCAGCTGTCGATGTTTGAACCTTCTTTACCATCTTCAATTGCATTAACTCCCTGATTGCTGATGTGCAGAGGAGGTCTTCCAATCCGTGTGCGCCTAGCAGCCCTCTGAGCCCCTGTAGTAAAGCCCAAACCAAATTTGTCAGTTTTGTGAGTGAAATCAGGGAGCTGACCCCAATTGGTACACCCACCTTCTTCAATTACAGCCCTGGCGTCCTTGAGAGAAGCCATCTTTAGCGTAGGTTTACTGGTAGCAACTTCAGTTGACGCCAAAGTCTGAGGGACCTCTTCAAAGTTCTGATAAGGGGTTTCGATGAACTCCCCATCCATCTCTACATAGCAGAAGGAATTGAGATGACTCACCATATACTCCTCCTCACCTTGCACCGTGATGATCTTCCCCTTCACCGGATATTTCAGCATTTGATGGAGCGTGGAAGTCACTGCCCCAGCCTTATAAATCCAAGGGCGACCCAGCAAACAAGAATATGATGGTCTGATATCCATCACATAGAAGGTGGATGCAAAAGTCTGAGAGCCAACTTTAACAGGGATATCCACCTCCCCGTGCACCATTCTCTTTGACCCGTCAAAAGCCCTAACCACAATATTGCTCGACTTTAGGATCAAACCTTCACAATCTAGACGGTCTAATGCTTTCTTTGGCAGAACATTCAACGAGGACCCGTTATCCACCAACACATGGGCCATAGTGGTTCCCCTGCACTCAATCGAGACGTGCAGAGCATCATTATGATTTCCCCCCTTAGCAGTCAGATCTGCATCCGAGAAACCCAAAACATTGTTGGCAGTCAGGCTAGCTACGCAATCATTGAATTGATCGGCTGAAGTTTCATGCGGCACATGTGCAGTTTTGAGGAATGCAATTAAAGCCTTTGCATGGGCTTCAGAACATAATAACAAGGATAACATGGAAATCTTTGACGGGGTCTGCCCCAGTTGCTCGACTATGTTGTAGTCGCTCTTCTTGATAATCTTCAAAATTTCCTCTATCTCTTGTTTCGAGGTTTCTACAATGATCTTCTTAGGTGCCTCCGTCTGGGAAGGCTCACCTGTGATTTCTTTGCCCCGAGTCCCAGATGGCTCGGCGACAAGGGTGATAACTGGAGTAGAAACTGGGACAATAGTTGATGTAATAGCAGATGGAATGACAACAGGTTTGTGAATAGCCGGAGGGGAAATCTCGGGAGAAAAGAGTCTTCCACTTCTGATGACCTTGCTTGTCCCAACAATATTACTGATGTCCATATCGGCTTCTTCAGCCCTCAAATCCTGTTTAACACCATGGTAATATACATCAGCACCGTAATGCCATGGGATAGCCTTATCTGAGGTATATGGGATGGGACCCGGAGCGGTGATTATTAACGGAGCAATTCTTGGAATGGGCGTAACCCTAACAGGTTTTCTCGAGGAAACCTTGGAAGGGTTGGCGGAAATGGTGATAATGGCAACATCTTCAAACGGAATCATAGTCTTCTCAAACACAATTTCCTTATTATCCATCAGGCGCTGAACACCTGACTTCAATAAACAGCAACCTGAAGGTAGAATTGAACACATGTGGCAACCTTCACCATAACCCGGAAATAAACCGGCCAACAATAAATTCTTCTTAACCGTCATCAAAGGAGTAGAGATCTCTTCCACAAAGGTTACAAACAAATTGGTGTCCAAAGCATTGACTCCATGACCATGCTTGGGCATATGAGCAATTATAACGTTGGGCTTTTCTGGAGCATCAAACTCAATCTCTTTAGCTTCCAGCAAATCTTGCACTTTATTCCTCAGAGCTCAGTAGTCGTTTGTGTTGTGGCCAGGACTCTCTGAATGGTAGGCGCACCGCGCGTTGGGATTGTATCTAGGAGAAGCAGTGTTGGGGTTCTTGGGAGCCTCTTTCAAGGTTGCCAAGTTGGATTTTAACAGATGAGGCAAAACTTCAGCCAAAGTCATGTTGATGCGGGTAAACTACCATTATGGTCTTTCCACCCTTGGCTGATTATTGCATTGTGGAGCAACTGCGGGTCTTGATATTACTACAACATTTACCGTTTGATGGTGTTCAGGTATGCTTTATCCCCTCGGGCCGTAGACTGCGCTATCTTCCTTTTTACCGGTGAAAGGCTTCTTTACTGCACTTGATGAAGCATTCTTCTGTATCTTACCACTTCAAATGCCAGCTTCTACTCTCTCTCCAGTCAAAATCAACTCAGTAAACCCAGACGACAAACTGCCGATCAAATGATTGAAAAATGCACCAGATAGCGTCCCTAGAAACATGTCAACCAACTCCCTATCAGACAAAGGGGGTTGGACTCTTCCAGCCAAGTCTCTCCCCTTTTAAGCATATTCCTTAAAACCTTCACTTTCACCCATAGACATACCCTGGAGCTGAGTATGAGTGGGAGCAAGGTCGACGTTATACTGATACTGCCTGTAAAAAGCAGCAGCAAGGTCTTCCCAGTTTCACACATTGGCTCCTTCCAACTGATAAAACCATTCAAGTTGAGTCCCCGAAAAACTATCTTGAAAGAAGTGTACCCACAAATTTCTATCAGCAGTGTGGGGTTGGATTTTTCTAACATAAGAGCGGAGATGGAGCTTTGGGCAGGACACTCCATCATAATTGGCAAAAACCATAGCTTTGAACTTATGAGGGATCACCACTCTCGATACCAGTCCTAGTTCTCCGAAATCCAAACCAGGGATCTTCTGAATCTCCATAGCACTCAAACGGTCTTCTAGCTGCTTGTACCTATCCTCAGAGGGAGGATATTTCTCATCATTGTAATCCGTATCGTTATCGGAAACTTCCGAACTAGGGTCCTTTGTCCTTTCTTGGTTCTCCCCGTCTTTGGATGAGAAGGTCAGATCAGCTGATTGTCTTATCCTTTCTCCGAATCTTCTACCCATGTTCAGAATACCAACCTTCTTCTTCTTCTTCTTCTCTTTCAGAATCAGGGTCTTCAAATCCTCTTGCCCTTTAACAAAACTTAAGAACATCTGTTGGAATTGGGCGTTCTGCGCCTGAAGATCTTTGATGGCTTGATCAGAAGACATTTCTGCTGAAATAAACAGAGAGGAAGATGAGAAACCTGTAATGGCACCTGTAATGGTGTGCATGATAATGGGATGTATGTAATGATTTCAAATACTTTGGGAAATTTAAATTTGCAAACCAAAAAAAATAAACAAACTTTATTAGATTAACTTGTAAAAGGTTCAACAATGCCTTTAAGGCGTTACGAAGAAATAAATGGAAAACAAATCTAAAACTAGAAAAGCAAAATCAAAAGTCCCATGGACGCTTCCTCTTTGTGCCGATGTAGTCAATGATCACTCTTTCTTCCTCGAGCTGCCTGGTGAGCTTCAAAATCTTCCTTTCTTGTTCATGGTACTTTTCCCGGTAAGTATCCCTTTCCTCTTTCAGCTGAATCCAAGACCTCTGCAACTCCCCAGGATCAGTGGGCATGTAAGGATAAAGAACTGTGTAAGGAATGCCCTCTTCATTGGTGGACTCCACAATCACTGGAAATACGGCTTCATAAGGCATCCCAAGCTTCTGGGCACGAGCTCGGACCCATTGGAGGTAAGGCTGCATAGGAAGGGAAGTCCTTGGTCCCAACTCTTGGGGGTCAGATCTGTTCACCATGCCCCAAGCCCGTATAAACTTCCGGCGGTGCTCCTCAACGTCCTCCTTGTAGTCAAATGCAATATCCTCAAGAAGTAGCTCGTGGGGACCATCTCTCCGAGCACGACCAAATTGTCACAAAGCTAGACAAGGATTGTAGGTTATACCTCCTCTGATTCCAAGCAATGGGACATTAGGGTTTCCCCCACAACGATCAATAACAACGGTGTCTTCCATAACCTGAGAGCTCCAAAGAATATCTGTAAGGGGCAAGTGACATTATCCTGTAGGACCAACCCAAACCTTCTTCGTTCTTCAGCACGGACTTAGGGAGCTGCGAAATAAACCACCTCGACAGCAACGACATGCAACACATAAGAGTCCCTCTTATTCGCACAGTACGAGTATAGAGGGCATGCAAGATATCACCCAGTAGAGTAGGCACATGATTGAGAGAAAGGAAAATCTTGACAGCATTCACATCTATAAAGGAATTTGGATTCAGG
Organism: Vicia faba; assembly: GCA_948472305.1. Classification (NCBI taxonomy): domain Eukaryota; kingdom Viridiplantae; phylum Streptophyta; class Magnoliopsida; order Fabales; family Fabaceae; genus Vicia; species Vicia faba. The sequence continues at coordinate 1,256,707,598 of OX451738.1, forward strand.
AAGAGGACCAACCCATAGATAAGGAGAGCCAAGATATCTTCAAAAGCCTGAAAATCCAAATTATCCCAGAATAGATGAGCCTGGTCTATCAAAAATTTGGCTAGAAAACCTTCGACCCCGCTTCGTGTTTCCCAATTGGACACTACATCAGCCCGTTTCAGATGCAGAGCTGAGGCAATGTCTTCTGGTCTAGGAACCTCTTCCATACCTGTGAAGGGTACCTATTCAAGGATGGATATGCCCAATAGGTGAGAGAACTCTTCCAAGGTGGGAACCATCTGGTAATCTGGAAAGGTGAAGCAATGATGCACGGGATCGAAGAACTGGAAAAGTACGATCATCATTTGCTCATCAAGATTTGATGTGACCAGGCTAAGAAGCTGACCATGTCTCTTAATGAACATAGAAGTCTCAGGAACTCTTGAGGCTAACTATTTAAGTTGAGCAGGTATTTGCACAAAGTTGACTCGGATGGTATTTCTACGCACGAAAGCCATAATCTGCAAAACATAACAAAGATAAATTCCCTTGGTCTTTGAAACGGTTAGTATAATGAAGTATGAATTCCATGTTATGATGCATGATGTCATGATAAAACAAAACAACATGTATAGTAGATAACAGGCATGGCAAAGGCAAACAAGTCACACAAAGCCCTTAAGTTTAAGGCTTGCATGAGGTCAAAGGTAGTACGCTCTTGAAGTTTAGTTGGTTTCAACCTGTCCTAACAAAAGTAACCGGGTTCTAGAGGTTCTCAATATCACTGGCCATCCTCCATCGGTCATGGTTTCAGCTCACACAATCTTTTCTTGCGGCCAGAACTATCTCGAGAGTATGGTCTCAATGAGTGTAGCATCGAGTATCAACCAATTCTGAGCTTTACACTGAGGCCGGCTATCTCACTACTTTCTAATGGCCAAGTTGGTAGATTAAAGGTTCTAAGGTCAGTTGATGCTTAACGACACCATGCAGTGGCCCCGTATTCTCCTCGTTTCTCCACTAGGGATACCGGTACCAAACAATGTGCCATATCAACGTAGCTACTGCTTCAACCGTATCGGTCTACGTCGTACAGTTCCCTCACAGTCTATTGCTACTTACCTAAAAGGTGTCCCCAGATCCGGGTTAGGATCTATAGTAACACACAAACAAAAACCCTTAAAAGTAAAGCAAACAAAACAATCAAGAGAAGCAATTATGATGAACTAGATCCTAAAGTACACCCTACTTATTAATACTCCCCAACAGAGTCGCCTGTTTTGTAATACGGTGGCAGAACCGACTATTTTGAAAATGCTGGTTTGCGTTTTGTGTTCGCAAAATGTTACGGTAAGCAAGAGTCGCCACCGACTTTTATTTCACCCAACCGGAAAGGAAAAAAGTACAGAAAAATCCTTTTTCGAGATTTTGAGTACGGGGGGGGGGGTAGATTATAGAAAGGGAAGGTATTAGCACCCTTTCTATCCATGGTTTTCCATGGGCTCTTAGGTACTTGCTCATATTTTTTGTAAATTTCTTGTGTATGTGCTTTGTTTTTGAAAAAAGTTTTGACTTCGTGATAAACTTTGTATCAGTCCTCAAAGGTGTGACGAAGTTGTTTTGAAAATTGTTTTGAAAAAGTGTAAGTGTGAAAAGTTTTATTTGAACAAGTACCTACTAGCATCTACCTACTCGAAAAAGGATCATTTCTATTCTCGTTTCCTTTAGACAATGCCATCCTACTATTGAGAAATAGGTATCACCGTCGTTGGAGTTGTAAGGATCAATTCGTAAGGGACGTACGATCACTAAAGAAATATTAGGACGTCTTAGTAATAACCCTAAAGTCTTAAGATCATACTCGAGGCAACATTTCCGAGGCAACATTTCCGAACGAGACATTTGATCTTTGTTAGACAGGAGGGAAACCGCTAAGACACCCTATACTTAATGATCGTTTACCGAAGGCAACCGAAGTGAGAGTATACCCTAAGAGTGCACATGTGCGAGTGATTTGATTTTAGTTATTGTCTTTGCACATTAGGGTTTTCTAGCCGTTTTAAATTATCATGCAATCTTGTCATACAATCCTATCAACATACATCTAAACAGTTAATATTTGTGAGAATTAAAATGCGAGAAAATAAACCTATGCTATTACAAGGCTTCGGGGTATGGATTAATTACATAGCCAAAAAAACCCGCAAAAGACGATAAATAAAAGAAAATCCTAGATTAAACTATTACATACCGTGGACAGTTGCATCAATATTGCAAAAAATAATAAACACGTGCGATGAATCGAATACAAGATAATTAGGGTTTTGACCCCAACTATACCTAATTGTAATTTAAAGGGAAAATTATTTTTGTCGTTTTTGTTATTTGAGAAAATAAAGCTTAATTGAATAAAAAAAGAACCTAATTACAAATTAATTTTCATTAAGAAAAAATAATTAAATTAACCTAATTTTTTGTATTTTTATTTTGAGAAAGAAATAAATATTAAATCAAGAGTCTAACCCTAATTTTTATAATTGTTTTAATTATAAAAAAAAGGTTAGAGTATCTCTAAATTAAATTAAACTAAATTAAATTAAATTTGATAAAAAAAACCTAAATCTAATTTTTTTTGTAAACTCTTGATTTTATGATTTTGTGAAAAAAGGATTAATTTTGTTAACAATAATTAAGCAAAATAATTTAAATAAAAGAAATAAAATAGAAAATAAAGAAAAATGGGCCTGATTGCTTAGCAAAGGGGGGGTGTGAATATGATTTCTTGGTCCAACAACTCCTGGCCCTTTTGACTTTGCCCAATCCCATGTACACGCTTGACTGGGGCGCATGGTGGTCCTTAAGGGAGAAGGCCTTAGATCTGAAGCCTTGGTGGATTGAACGATCAGATCTAGATAGTACATGGTGGATCCCTTGCCATGTGATACGCTGGATTGCATGTTCAAGAAAAGCATGAATAAAAGTTGAGACCTGGGGATCGAACCAAGGTCCTTAAGCATTCTTCCCTTGCATGCTTTCCAATTGAGCTGACTGCTTTAGTTGTATATACAATAATAAACAAACATTATATAATGAAAACAAAATGTTAAACTTTAAAACACGCAAAATTCAAACTGGCAAGTCAGGGAGCGCCGCGTATCCATCTTCTTCCTCCCACCGTCGCTGCAGGTTTTATAACTTTTACCTACAGACATTTAGCGTAGGTATAGCCCCTGTGCATTTCAAAAATCCTGTACGCGCATGATAAATGAAAACCAATGATACCAATCAACTCGTTTCAACCTCACGAGCATCATGGTACCATTATCAACGTCTAATTTTTCCTGTATAAGAAATCCCTAAAAACAAAGAACAAACCCTATCCATGGCAGTTTTACGTACAGTCAATAAAAATGCAATTGAATATAGTCATTAGCTTGAAAACATCTCAAAGATTATAAATATGCCAACCAATCATGTTAAATATGCCAGAATCAATGTATTCGAATTCAAGAAAATAGGCAAACCGTATGAACGTTATAGGGTGATTCTGAATGTCCCAGGCCTTGCAAATGATCTTGTTGGCTTCAGGGATGATCCAAGAATCTGAATGGATCTTTTGAAACCTTTGAAACGGCCTGTGGAGCACGATTTGATCAACATTTTTTCCTTGAAAATTTTGAATTTTTTCTCTGCCTTTGCACATCTCCAGCCTTCTGCTTTTGGTCTGCCTTTGTTCCCTATGTATACTAGAGTGCATTAGGGTTAAAGTTTGTATCAAATCTTTTCCATTTAAGAAGATTGATCAATGATTTATTCCTTGCACCAAATCTTTCCAAAACAACCAATTTCAATCTTTTTCTGTCCATATGAAGCCTTGCATGATTTGATCTTGTCTCCAGTTGTATAATGAATCTAATCATGCACAAAATCTCAAGGTTTTATTGATTTTTGATATTTTCATTATTTTATATTGATTTTATTTGATTTAAATGAAATAAAATCAAAATAAATAAAAAAAATAAAATAATGACAAGTGGAAGGGCTCATGGGTCACATTACAAACTCAATGCAAGCATAAAAAGTTGGGCCCATTTAGCAAAAAATGCAATTTTGGACACATTTGACTTTTGGCAATTTTGCAAAAAGGGTCAACTTGGCCAATGCATAACTCTCTCAATTTTGACCCTAGAGAGGTGTTCTTTGACTTTTTAGAAATCTTAGGATGTCCTCTAATTAAACCTTTTGGTATCATCTCAATTGAGTCTTTCATGTTCATGTATGAATCTTTGACCCAAAAGGTGTTTTTGTTGACTTTTCAAAATGACCTATAATGTCCAAATTCATATCTTCTTGTGAGTGCATATTTTGAACTTGGGAGCTGAAGAATAATTTTAGGGAATTACATCCTATTCAAAATGAGCTTTGGATGGGTCATTTTTCATCAAGTATGAGAAAGTTATGCTTAGTCAAAGTTGAGTTGACTTTTCCTAAAAAACCCTAATTTAGCAACTTTGGGGTTTTGATGAATTGTGAGAAATCCTTGAGGAATCATGGTCAACCCTTGATAAAATGATGAATAATACTTCAAAGTGAGGATGTTGACCAAAAATCTTGAAGTTTGACTGTATGTGAGCCACAATTGACTTTTGCCCTAGCATAGTCGATTTCTAGGCACTTGAGCAATTGACTAATCAAACTTCTTCTGCAAGGTTTGAAACTTGATATGGATGATCTTGAGAACATATAAGGACAATGGCGAGCATTTGGGATCCTTTGGACTCAAGCATCTTGATGTAAAATGAAACCCTAATTTGAGATAGACTGCCTTAGGAGAGAGTATGTCTGGTCAACTCTTGGACTTCCTTGAGCAATTTGAGGACCTCACTTGACATGTATTGAGAAATATGGGAGGGAAAATTTTGGGGTACAACATAGGTCATTTCCTGAAACAAGACAGGGCAAATATCTACATCATAGACACTTCCTTCAAACATCTGCTGGCTCATATTAAATCAACCAAAGATTTATTCTGATACTTCTCTCAGTAGACATTTTTTTGGCTCAAATTAAATCAACCAAAGATTTATTTTGATACTTCTCTAAGTTAAATATTTAAAGACCTCTGCTGGCTTAGATTAAATCGACCAAAGATTTATTCTGATACTTCTCTCAGTAGACTATCTACTGCTCAGATTAAATCGACCAAAGATTTATTCTGTTACTTCTCTCAATAGACCTTTTCTGGCTCAGATTAAATCAACCAAGGATTTATTCTGATACTTCTCCAAGTTAAATATTTAAAGACCTCTGCTGGCTCATATCAAATTGACCAAAGATTTATTCCGATACTTCTCTCAGTAGACCATCTACTGGCTCAGATTAAATCGACCAAAGATTTATTCTGATACTTCTCTCAGTAGACCTTTTCTGGATCAGATTAAATCGACCAAAGATTTATTCTGATACTTCTCCCAATTAAATATTTAAACATCTCTGCTGGCTCAGATTAAAGCGACCAAAGGTTTATTTTGATACTTCTCTCAGAAGACCTTTTCTGGCTCAGATTAAACCGACCAAAGGTTTATTCTGATACTTCTTCCAGTTAAAGATAAAAGACATCCGCTGGCTCAAATTAAATCGACCAAAGATTTATTCTGATACTTATCCCAGTAGACCTTTTTTGGCTCAGATTAAATCGACCAAAGATTTATTTCGATACTTCTCCCAGTTAAAGACGAACGTAGATATCTTATGGCTTAGATTAAACCGACCAAAGATTTATTCTGATACTTCTTCCATTAGTCATTTTTTGGCTCAGATTAAATCGACCAAAGATTTATTCTGATACTTCTTCTAGTAGACATTTCCTGGCTCAGATTAAATCGACCAAATATTTATTCTGATACTTCTCTCAGTTAAACCCGAGCGTAGACTTAGTCTAATTTATCTATCAATAGTTACGCTATATGACATCTATAAGCCCATTCTCGACATAATCAACCAACAACGTTACTTCATGCACAAGCGAGTGCAAATTTATGGGCACTTATGTGTTCAATCATCTTCCACCTTCAAGTCACGAATGGAAGATATGCCAATCTAACTCTTCAGGTTTAAGAAGATTGAACAGGGGAAGATGTTGTACCCTAAAATTTTCCCTCCCTTTTTTTCCAATACATTTCTCACAAAAATACTCAAATGCTCAAGGATTCTCAAGAGTTGATCACACAAGCTCAACTCCTAAGCACTGGGCCCACAACTAGGGTTTTAGTTTTATCAAGGAAAATTGGACTTCTAATGCCCCAAGTGACTTTCATGGTTCATAATAAGTCTCCAAGAATGCTCATACCAAGTTTTAAGTCTTGCATCACAAATTTTCCCAATCAATTGCTCAGATGACTAAAAATCAACTGTATTGGATACAAAGTCAACTGTGGTCAATATACAGTCAAACTTCAGGATTTTTTGTCAACATCAACACTTTGAAGTTATGTTCACCATTTTATCAAGGGTTGATCATAATTCCTCAAGGAAAGCATTCAAATCATCAAAGGGGAAAAATTGTCAAAATTAGGATTTTGATTGATAATGACTGATCATTGACTTTTGACCTAGTACATGACCTAATGATTTGAAGCATGATCTTAAGTACTCAAACACAACATCTTGACATAATTTCATAGTTAAATACATTTCCAAAGGTGCAAGAGATTGATAGTTGAAGAATTGAGATCAATTGATGAAAAGTCAATTGTCACACAAAAGTCAAACTTTGACTTTTTGGTCAAATTTAAATTTCAAAGATCAAGAAACATCAAAACATTTAAAAATTGTCAAGATTGATCATCAAGAATCAACAAATTCAACAAAAAATTCAAAATTTGCAACACTTAGAAAAATTTCTAAGTATTTTGACTTTGATAAATTTACTACTTCATGACCACTTTTCACTAAGATGCAAGATGATTCAAGAAAAACTTTCAACATGAAAGTTGTAGAGCATGATGAATTCTACAACTTTGTCCTTGAGGGTTGATTTCCAAAAAATGCTTGGATTAGGAGATATAGGCCTATGAAGTCATAACATTTTTATCTAAACACTTAGTGAAATTTTCAACAAATTTGGTCAGATTTTTGTCCCAACTTCTTGGCCAATTTTCACCAAGTTCCAATTTGATTTAGCCAAAGTGGTAAACATGAAACTTGTAGAAAATTTTTCAAGCTTTCCAAAATGTCAAAGAACACAATTTCATCATGCTTCTACTAGGAGATTCGAAGGCATGAAGTTGGGCATCCATTCTTGAAATACGAGTCATTTTTGTGATGAACAAAAGATTAAATCTTCAAGCCATGCTGCATAATCTCACTTTACAGGTCCATTAGCTTGCAAATATCCCTATAATTTAATCTTTACAGAATTGATTGAACCATTATCCAAGTGTTTGAGCCATTGTCCAAATGATTTTTCCATTTATGACACAAAGGCACCATTGCCATTTACATAAAGAATGCTTTATGCATTTGGTCAATTCTCCTTGAGCCTCTCACTTGTTCCTTCTGTACACACACAATTCCAAAGCAAGAAGCAACATATTTATAGCTCCTAACCACCCTATGAGCCATTTTACCATTGCATTGGAACCATGTCTTTGTAAGTTTCTTCAAAACCAAGTCTCAAAACCATAACATGCTATCTTGAATTTATGATTACTTCAAGCCCTCAAACCTTTTCTCTATAAATAGAGAGGTTATTTACAAGCTAAGGTATGAGTTCATAAGCCCTCTAAACCTCTAAAACTCTCCCAAGTCAGAATTGTACACAAAACCTCCATTGTTTTCAAATTCTGACCTTGAACTTTAAACACCTAATCCACTCGTGCGTTTTCATTATAAATCATCCACAAAGCTTCTATAACTCATATAGAAGCTATTCAAACACATGTTATACCTTTGTAACATCATCTTCATCATCCTTCACTTTCAAAAACAGAGCTCTGTAACTTGACTTGTCCAGAAGAATCCAGGAACTCTCAATCCAAAGTAAGCATTGCAATAGCTTCCTGGGAGTTCAGTGAAGCTATCCAGATCATCACAACATCTCTAGGAGTGCTCCAACTTCAAACACGATTCTCACTTTTGAGGTAAGTTTTCTGAGCTTTAAACTTTCTATACAAGCATCATTAATGTTTACTTTCTGAATAAAAAATGTAAACATCATTGCCCTGAAGCTAACCATGTGCTTACATTTCATTTATCTTTACTGAGTGATGAGAATTTTGGATTTGAAATTTCTGAAATATTAGGCTTCAGTTTGGTACCAACAAAAATCCACTTTAATCTTTGAGTGTTAGCTCATGTTAATGGCATGGTTGGATTCATGGTGAAAAAACAAGCAAGTTTCATGTTTACACTTTTAAAAATGATTGAGAAATGGAAGAGTTTGAAAAATCAAGGATGGTGATGTTGAAGTCTGGTGCGAGGAAGAAGAAGAAGGCATAAATTCAAATTTAAAAACTGAGTTTACTATATATTTATTGGTGGTTGTTTCATAACCGGATGAAACAACCACCCCAATGGCAAGCGTGTGTGAGTGTAAGGTGTTAGTGTGCTAGGGTAGGGGTTCGGTCCCTGTCTTTGGCATATTATTTTTCAATATTTCCTTTGTTAATCAGGTGCAAGCAAAGTAAGCGCGCGCGTGGTACATCCTCATGCTACAACCATCAGATCATCATGCAAACACATCCAATGCTTCAAGCGCGACTGTCCATCATGAGCCATCAAAGGCTGACAACATTAGATTATACAGCGCCTGAGCTTTGTGGTTTTGGGCTTTCTGTTTTTTCTTTCTTTTCACCTCCCCTGTTTGCTAAATTAAGCCCATTTTTGTTTTTTTTTTATTTTTCCGATTCAAACAAAAATTAGTTTTGGGCCTAGTATTCTTTTTTTTCATACCCTCTAAATTTCTTTCACAACACCACAAGCCCAATCTCTTTTATTTTATTTTGTTTTTGTTTCCCTTTTATTTTAAATACAAAAAATCATATTAAAATCATAAAATCATCAAAAAAATAGTTTTAGGTTTTATTTAATTATTTTAAACACTTTATTTTATTTTATTAATTAAAATATTAGAAATAATTTTTATAATTCATTTAACATTATTTTCCAAATTGACATAAACATCAAAAATATTTTTCTAAACAATTATTTTATTTTTAAGTTAGCTTAGACCAAGGTTTTCTTCATTTAAATTAATTTTTCTATTTATTAAATTAGTCATCAAATCTTTTCTCTATCAAAGAATCACAAAAAACTACCTTTCTCTTTGCTTTATCTATACATATTTTATTATTTCGCACTTTTCCAATTACATAAACATTCATTGGTCTGTAATAGATAATTAGGTTTTATTGTTTTCCTCCCTATTCACAAATTTGTATTCCCCATCCCCAAAGCATTGTAATAGCGCAGGACATTTATTTTGCGCAATTTACTGTTTTCCATATTACTGTTAGTAATTAGGGTTTGTATGACAAGATTAAAAACAATCATAGCAAAACCCTAATTCAAGATAAAATAATAGAATCAAACACACTTTTCATACATGCACCTCTAGAGTTAACCTCACTTGTTGCATCAGATTAAAACAATCATGTCCCTCGAACGTGAGATGCTTTAGCAAAGACCCTCCGTTAAAAGATTGTAGTCCCTCGATGACCCTTCGATGTTGCCTTCGATAAACGATCTTAGTCCCTTACAAAAATTGCTAAAGCGTCTTACAAGTTGCCTTCTATGACTATAGATGATCCACGCCTGTCCCTCACATCCAATGATGGGGCTTCCTACTAACTAATGGTAGGACAACACTATCTAAAGGAAGAGGAAAAGAACAAATACTTCTTGAGTAGGTAGATCTCTTGTAATTGCTTTCTTACAAACTAAAACAATTTCCACACCTCATATTTTCAAAACACTCTTCAAAACAAACATTTTGTATACATTCTCAACAATACGAGAATCATTATAAAGTTGCCTTATATTGGCATTTTCAAAACATCTTTCTAAAACAAACACTTCCACCCAACCAATATTTTCAAAACAAACATTTTATGCACATTCTCCACGACATGAGAATTATTACAAAATTCCTGCACTTAGGCATTTTCAAAATATTTTCAAACATACACCAACATAAAGCATTTTTTCAAAGTGATCTAACAATTAAGAGCCCGTAGATAACTATGGATGAAAAAGGTGCTAACACCTTCACTTTTCATAACCTACCCCCCGAACTCAAGAAAATTCTCAAAAGGTCTTTCTTTTTCTTTTCACTCTTTCTTTTATTGGATAAAAGAAAAGTTGGTGGCGACTCTTGCTATCCGTAATATTTGCGATAAAACGCAAAATACCAAATCATTTCTCTCACCGTATTACACTCGTCATTCAAGGACTTTGGTTAATCAGGTTACTTTCTATTCCCTTGGTGTGTTTATGATCATGTTTTTACAAGTACATGTTGGGACTTCTAGCGATTACAAATTTGAAAGAATATTTTATAGTTCACTTGGAATTATAAAACCAGAATGAAAATAATTCATTCACTTTCCATTTCTAGTTAATTTCAAATCAAATAAAACTAATGTTGATGTTTTATCTATTTCCATTCATGTATCACACATGTTATTTGATTATGATTTATCTTAAAATAAAGTAAAAGAAACATGACATGAAGGATGAATGATATTAGTCTAGCTTGATAATCAAATAGTTGTGAATGTAGAACATTTCCATTCATGTATCATGCATATGATTTTATTAACTGTGTTTAACTTGGTTCTTGCTTAATTGATTAATTGTATTTCATGGTTTAATAATGACATGCATTGAGTATTGGTTGAAATATGAAATTTTGTATTCTAATCACTAAAGATACTTAGTAATGGAATCTAATAATTAGAATTGTGTTAATTGAAGTTGACATATTAGTAATCAATTCTATATAGTAATTTATTAATTTATTGGATTCTGTTTTTAGGTATGTAAAGTGAAACTGTTTTCTATTTACACGGGGGACTATTTTCTTTTCATTTGTTTTGTTGCTGAAACTTTGGTATTTATTTCTATTGTATGTGTTTTGTTGATGGATTTGGTTACTAAGAATATTTGTTAAATATATGGATATAATCTGTCAAGTCAAATTGCAATTGGATTAGGAAACACAAACTGCAGTTGTAAGTTTTCTTCAATGATTCTTTTTCTTTTCTTTTTCTGGTTTTTATTACAATTCATGCAAATTGAATTTTGAACATGTTTTTCTGCAGTTTGATTTGTCAAAATAATAACCTTTTTCACAAAGCGTGCAACCTAGCCTTCTTTATTAAATTATTTTTGTTTTCAGTACTCCCAAACGCTCTGTTGTTTGCCTAGCCTTCTTTTTCACATTAATTTTTGTTCTTTTCTTTATAGTTGTTCTGAATATATTTACCAAACGCTCTGTTGTTTGTCTAGAGTGATTTGCTTTTATTAATTTATGTATCATGTTCCTTGCAGAATGGAGATGGAGAAGCTTGTCATCAAGATATGGAAGAAGAACAATAAGGAAGAGATGATCAAGAAGAAAAATATTATGATGCATGAGTTTAATTAATAGAAGTTGTGTTTTATATTATCTATCTCTTAGAACTTTTGTTTTGAATTTGGAATGACTCTCCCGAGAGAGAGAAACTTGGTTTTGTTTAAGAATGATAATATCAAAACTTATCTATATTTTTGCAACTTATTAGTCAGTAGTGTCACTTGATGTAGACTTACTTATTTCTTAATGAATATTTTGACATTGTGGCTTAATGTTTTCTTGTATAATTAGATTTTAATTTTTTTATTCAATATCTATAAAAATGAGGATTCTTGTTAGAAGACATTTTATATTAATCTAAAATGGTTCTTTATGCCATGGCATGAAGAACATCATTGTCATAACTATGCGGCACAAAAAGAAACTGTAGCCTACTTAAATGGTATAAAACTGTGAGCAAAATGTAGTCGCAGTTTTAATTAGTGGCCATAAACAAACTGTGGCTAGATTCAACCCCTATTAATAATCGAGGCGCAAGATAAACCGCAGCCTTAACCTAGATACTTAAACTGTGGCCTATTCAAGCCACATATGTTTAGAAAACATGGCCCAAATATGAAAACCATGGCGTATAATTTAGGCCCCAACTACATATCCCACAGTCACTTATTCGTGGCCAAGCAGTGGTCAAAGCTTATAACTATAATTATTTTGCATATAACCGCAGTTTTCTAGCCGTGGTGGATGACCTTTTTTTTGTAGTGACGGGAAAGTCCGGTGTTATTCATGGTATATCATATTAATGGAGTGGTACATGCAAATACTTTGACATTCAAGTAAATTTTTATCGAATGTTCGAGATATTATATGTATATATAAGACGAGTATATCTTGATTTTACGTTTTATTGCTATTTTTATAGGAGTTTTCTAATGTTTTTGGGGCCTATAATCTTCCCATGTAAGTTCGTTGTCTAAATAGATAATTAGATTATAATTAATTTTTCATCGGAGGCCTCCTTCAACCATTTGCTTGAATCAGGTCATTTCCTATGATATATCCGTGATTATTCCTTAGGTCCTAGAACCTTCCGGGAGCCTATAACTGAAGATATGATATACGTGTAGCAGTGGAAATGTTGAGACTAAGCCATTGGATTGACTTGACTCACACATATCAAATAAAAATTGCCACCGCACTTTATTATTTATAGAGGAATGGGAAAAGAGCGAATAACCCAAAAAGAGGGGGAGAGAATCTATGTTCGGGGGTTAGTTATGCAAAGGGAAGGTATTGACACCCTAAACATCTACGGTACTCCGCAGGAACCTCTTTGAATATTTGTGTATTTTAGCTATTAATGTTGTATACAAAAAATAGATTGTGGGGATGAGAAAAGAAGCATTTTTTTTACAATTTTTGTACGCGCCGCGGTTGCGAACCTTTAGTGCCTAGGTACCACCTTCTGTGCAATAGGGGATTAGGGTACTCGTAGTTCACCTTTAAAATTTTAAAACACAAGTGTGTTAGTTAATTTTGAGAGACAAGATATCATCGTCGCATCCGAGTGGAAACATACTTACTACCCACGATTATGATAAAGGAGAATTTGCATCATCTCAAAGTGGAGGATATGGCTTGGATTTTAAAATCAACAAAGCCTCGTTCAATACCCAAATGGAAAATATCTCTCTTCATTACTGTTGTACCCCAGAATTTGCCACCTCACTTATCAAGAATTTGCTCACAAGATCTCCTTGGGTTCAAGACTGCACTAGGGTTTGATCAGCTCAAGGCACCTCCTTAGGAACTGATGATCAAAATTAGGGTTTGAATTTGCACAAGGATTTTTTAACTATTAATGCTTCATATGACTTTCATGGACCATTATGAACCCCCAAGATTACTCATGTCAAGTTTCAAGCTTTGGATCACACTTTTGATCAGTCAATTGAGCAATTGACCTAAAAATCAGTTGTATTGGGGAAAAAGTCAACTATAGCCAATTTACAGTCAAACTTCATACTTTTTATCCACATCAACATTTTTGAATCATTCGATCAAGTTTGGACCACAACTCTTCAATAAATTTGATAAAATCTCAAAAAGGGCAAAATGGTCAAAATTAGGGTTTTGACTGGGAAAGGGCAATTTCTGATTTTTGACCTAGAAAATGATCAATTGGTTTAAGGCATGATCTCAAGAGTTCAATTGCACAATTTTGAACTAATGACATGGTTTAAAACATTGCAAGTCCATTGGATTGACAGATGAATTTTGCAGTGAACTGATCAAAAGTCATTTGTATACTGAAAAGTCAAACTTTGACTTTTTAATCAAATTCAAGTACCAAAATCACAATTCATCAAAAAATGTCAAAATAGGAAACTTATTCATCAAGAAATCAAGAAATCAAGATTTCATTTTGAAAAGTCAAAATTTCTAAACTTAGAAATTTTTCTAAGTGTCAAAAATTTCCTATTTTTTTCATAACTTTGAGCAATTTTTTCATTATGATGAAAGAGGATTCAAAGGAAACTTCCAACATGAAAGTTGTAAATATCCATTAAATCTACAACTTTGCTTCATACAACTTCTCCTAAAAGTGCTTGAATCTCAAGTTATAATTTTATGAATACATGCTCATGAACTAAAAAGGACTTAGTAAAATTTTGCCCTAGTTAGGCAGATTTTTGACCTAACTTCATGGCAATTTTTCACATAGTTCCAAGGGGAATATTCAAAAGCAATTCAAAGATGGGTTGTAGAGAACATTGCGAGCTTTCCAAAATGTCTAAGAACTCCTTGAGATCAATCTTGAGTAGGGACGAAGAGATGAAGGTGGTGTTTTGTCACTTGAATTACAAGACATTTTGTGATGAACAAAAATACAATTTCAAACCTATGCTGCACAATCTTGTTTTGCAGGCTTCTAAACCTCAAGATCTCTCCATAATCAGAAGATTACACTTGCTTTTGAGCTATTATCCAAGTGTTCTAAGAATTTTCCAAACCAATTTGCCATTTTTGGAAGAAAACTACCATTCCATTCTTGAAAAGTTGCTTTAATCACAAAGTCAACTTGTCTTGAGCTTCTAACTTGTTCTTTCTGCATACACAACCCCTATAATCCAAAAGCAAGGTGTCTAAGGCATGAAGAAGCTCAGGACATGCTTGTACAACATTTGGGATTTGTCATTTCACTTTCCTTCAAAAGCAAGTTATAGATCCATAAACCTATAACTCAGAAACCTGGAGTGATTCCGTGCTCTAATCTTTTCCATACATATTAACAAGTTCATTGCAAGCTAAGACACGATTCCAAGAATCCTAAAACTATCCAAAACACCATTTCTTCACAAAACTTCCCAACTTGACAGTTTTGAGCCAAAAAATCATCATTTTCATTTCCACTCGTGCGTTTTGAAAACCAGTCATTCAAACACCTTCTATACATCATACCAAAGTAATCCAGGCCCCTGTTTCAAGGCTGTAACTCCTCCATCACTATCCACCATTTTCAAAAATCAAGCTTGCAGGTTGACTTGAGTAGAGAGATTCATGGACTTTCAAGGCAAAGTAGGAGTTGGAATACACTCAAGGAAGTCCAGGCAAGCTAAACAAATCCTAAGACCATCTCAAAAGGTGCTCAAATTCCATTCATGACTCCAGCTACAAGAGGTAAGTTTTCAAACTTCCATCTCTTCATAAAGGCATCATTTGTTTATGATTTGTGAAGATAAAATGTAGATATAATTGCTCTAAAACTGACCATGTTCATAGTTCCCATTTATATTGACTGTGTATAGAGAATTTTGGATTTGAAATTTCTGAGAAAATTAGGTTTTGATTTAGGGCCAGTAAAATTAATCTTCATCTTTGACTTTTAGCTTACATAAGTTATATGGTTGGATTCGTGAGGAAAAATAGCACAACTTTCATGTTTTCATTTTCCATTTTTGTTTAGAAATGAATGAGATACAGGTGGTCGACTGACTGAAGGTTGAAGACGAAGTACAGGCCATGGAAATGTTTTACCTTATGTATTTATTCTTTCATTTAAGTTAACGGATGTACAACCACCCCAGTGGTAAGGCAGCGCGGGTTATTGATAGAGGTCGTGGGTTCAAACCTCAGCGCTGCCTTTTGCAAATGTTTTTACATTTTCTGTTTTTTTTGTTCCTTCCATCGCATGGGCCTCCCCCATCCTGGGCCTGACTTTTTTCTAACCTTCGCCCCCCCTGTTTCATATTTGCACCCTGACCCAATTTATTTATTTTTTTATTTATTTCATTTTTATTTTTCTTAAATATATTTTTTTCTAAAATACTAAAAATCATAAAAAATACAAAAAATGATATATTTATATTTTGACATATTTTATTTTATTTTCTCCATAAACAAAAATATTTTTAGACTTTATTTATTTATTAAGTAAAACTTATGAACTTAATTAATATTATATTGTTTATTTATTTTTCTTTACATAATTTAAAATGCATTATTTTAATATAAAAAAGTGACTAAAAATATTTTATAATACTATAAATATATTTTAGATGAAAATACCAAAAATACTTTTCTTAAATTTATTTTATTTTGATTAATTAATAGAATTAGTTTTTCTTTTAAAATCTTTTTCTTAATAAATTCAAACTTAATTATTTTCTTTATTTAATTAGGTTAAGACAAAAAAATTTTTTTTTTCATAAAAAATCAAACAAAATTTATTTTCTTTACATTTTTCATCCTTATACATTATTTATCATTATACTTTGTATTTATGTAATTCTTGTACAAATTCAATTTGGTTGTAATAGGTTAATTAGGTTTATATTCTTGCAATCCCCATTTACCAATTGTACGCCCCCTCCCCACAAATGTTGTAATAGCGTAGTAACTTTAAATTTCACAATTTATCGCTTTTACATAACATGCTAGTAATTAGGGTTTGTATGGAAAGAATAAAATCAATCAAGTAGAAAATCCTAATTCAAGACAAAAACAAGCATGAAAACAATACACTTGCACACAAGCACCCCTATGGTAAAATCCACTTGGTTGCCTTACAAAATGACCATATTACGCATGTAAGGTATCTTAGCAAAAACAAACAAATACAAGATCATAGTCCCTCGATGACGCTATCTAAGTTGCCTTACAAATGATCTTAGTCCCTCAAAAATAATGCTAAGATACCTTGCAACATTGCTAATCATGGTTATACGATGACCCACGCACGTCCCGTTTACATCCAAAGATAGGGTTTCTTACCAAATCAATGGTAAGACAACAATGTCAAAGGAAAAGAAAATGAACAAGAAAGACATTTGAGTAGGTAGATTTCTCATAATTACTTGATCCATTTCAAAATAAACACCCTTGATATTTTCAAAATAAACACATACACTTTCAAACATTTTACAAAATTGATAACATTTTCAAAAGATCAAACATCTTTGTATAGATTCTTACGAACAAGAATCATTACAAAGACTGCCTAAACAATGGCCTCTTTACAAAATACTTTCAAAAACCACACAAAACACAATTTCAAACAAAATCAAGTCATCTAGAAAGTAACTAAGAGCACATGGAAAACCATGGATGAAAAGGGTGCTAATACCTTCCCTTTTCATAATCTACCCCCCGAACTCAAGAAACAATATCAAAGGTCTTTCCTGTGCTTTTTCACCTTTCCTTTTGGATAAAAGAAAAGTCAGTGGCGACTCTTGCTAGCTGCAACATTTGCGATCAAATGCAAAACCTTCAAGTCAGTTCTCCCACCGTATCACAGAACTGGCGAATCTGCTGGGGAAATCCTAAAAGTGAGGTTACCTTAGGGATAGATCATATTTACTTGCTTACATTGTTTGACTTGTATGCTTTACATTATGGTTCTTTGTTTGGGTTTGAATCCTCTACCCGGATTTGGGATACATTATAGGTAAGTAGCAATACGTTGTGGAAACTGTGCGGGGTATACCAACATGGTCTAAGCAATAGCTAAGTTAGTGCGATATATTTGTGGGTACCGGTAGCCTTTGAGTTAATTAAAGAGAATACGGGGCCACTGAGTGATGTCATCAAGCACTAATGAACTTCTAGAACCTTTACTTGACCAACTTGGCCCTTTAGGATGTAGTGAGATGACCTAATTTTATGTAGTCCGAAGTTGGTTGATACTTGATACTACACTCATTGAGGTTTGGTTTCTTGGGATATTTCGGTCGCCATTAAAGAGGCTTGTGATGAAACAATGACCAAGGAAACAAGCCAGTGATATTGAGCTCCTTAGAACCCAGTTATTATTACTAGGACAAGTTTAAGCCAACTAAACTTCAAGAGGGTACTTACCTATGAAACTCCATGCAAGCCTAAACCTAAGGATTTGTTTGCTTTGTTTGTATATACATACTTATACATAACATCATGAACATCATATTCATTCACTAACCATTTCAAGGATTTCTGGATTCATCTTTGTTCTTGTTTTGTAGGATATGGATTCACTTCGCAGGAAAACTATTCAAGTCAACCTTGTAAGGATCCTTCCACAAATTAAGGAGCTAGCTTCAAGGATTCCTGAAAACTCTCCATTTACCGAAAGACATGGTAGCCTACTCAACTTGGTCACCTCCAACACAAATAAGGACATGATGAAGGTGCTCTTTCATTTCTTTGATCCTTTACACCATTGCTTCACATTTCCCAACTATCAACTTGTGCCTACTTTGGAAGAATTCTCCAAATCTTGAGGATTCCCATTCTCAATTAACTACCTTTCAACGGTACGGAAAGAGACCCAAAGCAAGAAGAGATTGCTCAAGCTTTACACTTGCACTCATCTGATATCACAACTCATGGGGAAACAAAGAGTGGCGTCAATGGTTTCCTAGCAAAGTTCCTGTTTGAGAAAGCCCAAAGTTGTTGGAATTCCTTGGATCTGCAAGCCTTTGAGGAGATTGCGGCTCTCCTCATCTATGGGATAGTTTTGTTTCCGAATCCTGACCAACTCATAGACGTGAACGCCGTCAAAATCTTCATATCACGCAACCCGGTGCCTACATGACTAGGGGATATCCTACACTATTTTCACACTCGCACAATGAGGAAAAGAGGTGTCCTTATGTGTTGCACTCCTCTCTTGGAAAGGTGGTTTATTTCTCATCTTCCCCAATCTGTATTGAAGAATGAGAAAGGTTCAAGGTGGTCACAAAGGTTAATGACACTCAAACATTCAGACATTCATTGGTGCTCCCGATCCAAAGAGAATGTT
This sequence comes from Vicia faba, assembly GCA_948472305.1. Taxonomy (NCBI): domain Eukaryota; kingdom Viridiplantae; phylum Streptophyta; class Magnoliopsida; order Fabales; family Fabaceae; genus Vicia; species Vicia faba. Next base: position 1,256,726,431 of record OX451738.1, read on the forward strand.
ATCATTGTCGACCATTGTGGGGAATTTCCTAATGTCCCTTTACTTGGCATTAGGGGAGGAATCACCTACAACCCCTGCTTAGCTTTAAGACAGTTTGGTTACGCCCAAAGGGATGGTCCGCACGAGATGCTGATTCAGGGTTTGGTATTTGACTACGACAACAACGATCAAGGTCTTTGCCAGAGATTTATCCGAGCTTGGAGGATGTTGAACAAGGTGGATAGCAAGACTTTAGGGCACAAGAATTCCATACCTCTTGAGCCTTACCTCAAATGGGTACGAACTCGTGCTCAGAGTCTTATGATGCCTTATCCCTTTGTTCTCCCGGTAATTATTGAACCTGTTAAGGAAGGAGATGTTCCATACACTATCATACATCCTGACATACCCACATCTCTTGAAGACTTACAAAGAGATTGGATACAACTAAAGGGAGAGCGAGATGCCTTCGAAGCCCAATTCTACGCAAGCGAGAAGAAGGTTTTGGAACTCACTAGGCTACTTCATGAGGAGCAGACTCTGAATGCCTACATTGCACCAAAGAGGATGCGTACTACCTTTTTATCTTAGAGTTTTTGTATTATTTTTCCCAAGAAGGCATTGATGTACTCAAGCTTTAATCTATTAATATAACGTGTGCTTCCTTTTTGTCTAAAACAAATTTGAATATTAAAATCCTTGAAAACATTGCATATGCATTTACCATTCATCATAACATAAGCAGGTTTCTTGCAACAAGTCTCATCATCTCTCTATTGTTTATTTCAGTAAGATGGATCTCGAGCAAACAATGAAGGACCTCCAAGCTCATAATACACAGTTTCAACAGTTGCTCTTGACCCTAGCCAAAGGACAAGAAGAGTTGAAGACTTTGCTGGTAGAGGAGAAGAAAAATAAGACAAAGAAGGTAACTGGAGTCCTAAACATGGGAAGAAGATTTCATGAGCATACAAGAAGGACCTTAAACTTTGCAACACATCTGGTGAAAGAGACAATCAAGATGGGAAAGGAAAGGAAACAGTTGTCCCGTCAGGATCAGAAGAGGAAGAGGAAGAAGAAGACTATTCTGAAGAACAATACCCTCCAACTGATGACAAGTATAGACATCTCGAAGAGCGGTTGAGTGCGATGGAAATTCAAAAAGTGTCTGGCTTGGATTTTTAGGAATTGGGTTTAGTGTCGTGGATTGTTATTGAAGGAAAATTGCGATCAAAAGTGCAGCGAAATTTAAAATTTTCCTTTAGCGATCCTTACGAATGAGCATGGTCAGTGATAGAAATATTTACCTCTTGTGGTGATTCAGACCTTTGATGTTGTGATCACGAGCATTGATGAAGAACAACGCCTCTACTCAGAATGGGAACCCCATGGGATAAATACACATAGCTATCTTTTCTTTGTATTTAAATTTTCATTTTTTCTTACGACAACGTTCTCCTACTAGAATGTTTGTCTCACTGTACAAAAATACTTACTAAAAGTCAATACAAAGATATTCCTTTGAAAGTGCAAAACTATCTGTTTTTCGTTACTCTTGTGTTTTGTTTACAAAAACGTCCAAAGATTCATTGTTGAACATATACATTTGAACATAATCACTGTTTACAAATAAAAAAAAATAAAAGACAATTACTGATGGCTTTAAGGGGTAGGGAAATCTCTCTATACTCTAGATCACCGCAGTATGCAGTTTAATCCCCAGCGGAACAAAACTCTCAGTCATCAATCCCCGATAGAAATCATCCAATTTCTCCAGATTCCCCAAACAGATTTTTCAAGCAATACATGGCATTTCCCTTACAAAAAGAGTTTATTTCTCTAAACGCAAATTCATCAACACTTCGACTTCAAGACACGAAGACTTACATATCCTCAACAGCAGTCAAGGATTTATTTTCCCCAATCCAACATCAGTGCAACAAATTAGCTCACATACGCATACGTTGCATCCATATATCATAAACATTGATGAAACGAATGCATTATATCATACATTTCATACAACATGACTTTGCATTTTAGCTAATATTTTACCCTTTTCAGGATAAGATTAACAACTCCCATTAACATTGTTCAGAGTTTTCAGATACAGTTCAGATACGCTCCAGACACAGATGCCACTCTGATACTCATTCAGATTCAACTTTCAGATACAGTTCAGATACGCTCTAGACACGGATGCCATTTTGATACTCGTTCAGATTCAACTTTCAGATACAATTTAGATACACTCCAGACACGGATGCCATTCTAATAATCATTCAAAATCAGCTCCCAGATACAATTCAGATACTCTCCAGACATGGATGCCATTCTGATACTCATTCAGATTCAGTTTTCAGATACAATATAGATACGCTCCACATGCGGATTCCATTCTGATACTCAATCAGAGCCTCCTCCAGATACAGTACAAATACGCTCCAAAGGTGGATGCCATTCTGATACTCATTCAAAATCAGCCTCCAGATGCAGTACAAATACGTTCTAGACATGGATGCCATTCTGATACTCATTCTTTCAGCTTACAAATTACAATTCAGCAATCACTTTGGATGGCATCTACAATCCCATCTCCAACAACTTTATATCACCTCTCCGAATGACATCTTTAATCCCATTCCCTCAACCTTCACATCGTCGATTGCAAATTTCTGGGCACTCTAGTGTCCAATCATCTTCCACCTTCAAGTCACGAACGACAAAGCTTACCAATCTAACTCTTCAGGCTTAAGAAGATTGAACAGGGGAAGCTGTTGTACCCCAAAATTTTCCCTCCCACTTATCAAGAATTTTCTCACAAGATCTCCTTGGGTTCAACTGCACTAGGGTTTGATCAGCTCAAGACACCTCCTTAGGCACTGATGATCAAAATTAGGGTTTGAGTTTGCACAATGATTTTTGTACTATAAATGCTTCATATGACTTTCATGGACCATTATGAACCCCCAAGATTACTCATGTCAAGTTTCAAGCTTTGGATCACACTTTTGATCAGTCAATTGAGTAGTTGACCTAAAAATAAGTTGTATTGGGGAAAAAGTCAACTATGGCCAATTTACAGTCAAACTTCATAATTTTTGATTCACATCAACATTTTTTCATCATTTGATCAAGTTTGTACCACAACTCTTCAAGAAATTTGATCAAATCTCAAAAAGGGCAAAATGGTCAAAATTAGGGTTTTGATTGGGAAATGGCAATTTTTGATTTTTGACCTAGCAAATGATCAATTGGTTTAAGGCATGATCTCAAGAGTCAAATTGCACCATTTTGACCTAATGACATGGTTCAAAACATTGCAAGTCCATTGGATTGACAGATGAATTTTGCAGTCAACTAATCAAAAGTCAACTGTATACTAAAAAGTCAAACTTTGACTTTTTGGTCAAATTCAAGTACCAAAGATCACAATTCATCAAAACATCTCAAAATAGGAAACTTATTCATCAATAAATCAAGAAATCAAGATTTCATTTTGAAAAGTCAAAATTTCTAAACTTAGAAATTTTTCGAAGTGTCAAAAATTTCTTATTTTTTCATAACTTTGAGCAATTTTTTAATTATGATGCAAGATGATTCAAAGGAAACTTCCAACATGAAAGTTGCACATATCCATGAAATATACAAATTTTCTTCACACAACTTCTCCTAAAAGTGTTTGGATCTCAAGATATAATTTTATGAATACATGCTCATGAACTAAAAAGGACTTAGTGAAATTTTGCCATAGTTAGGCAAATTTTTGACCTAACTTCATGGCAATTTTTCACATAGTTCCGAGGGGAATATTTAAAAGCAATTCAAAGTCGGGTTGTAGAGCACATTGCAAGATTTCCAAAATGTCCCCAAACTCCTTGAGATGATTCTTGAGTAGGGAGAATGGAAGAGATGAAGGTGGTGTTTTGTCACTTGAATTACAAGGCATTTTGTGATGAAAAAAAATCTAAGTTCAAACCTATGCTGCCCAATCTTGTTTTGCAGGCTTCTAAACCTCAAGATCTCTCCATAATCAGAAGATTACACTTGCTTTTGAGCTATTATCCAAGTGTTCCAAGCATTGTCCAAACCAATTTGCCATTTTTGGAAGAAAGCTACCATTCCATTCTTGAAAAGTTTCTTTAATCACAAAGTCAACTTGTCTTGAGCTTCTAACTTGTTCTTTCTTCACACACAACCCCTATAATCCAAAAGCAAGGTGTCTAAGGCCTGAAGAAGCTCAGGACATGCTTGTACAACATTTGGGATTTGTCATTTCACTTTCCTTCAAAAGCAAGTTATAGAGCCATAACCCTATAACTCAGAAAACTGGAGTGATTTTATACTCTAATCTTTTCCATACATATTAACAAGTTCATTGCAAGCTGAGACACGATTCCAAGCATCCTAAAACTCTCCAAAACACCATTGCTGCACAAAACTGCCCAACTTGACAATTTTGAGCCAAAAAATCATCATCTTCATTTCCACTCGTACGTTTTGAAAACCAATCATTCAAACACCTTCTATACATCATACCAAAGTAATCCAGCCCCTGTTTCAAGACTGTAACTCCTCCATCGCTATCCACCATTTTTCAAAAATCAAGCTTGCAGGTTGACTTGAGTAGAGAGATTCAGGGACTTTCAAGGCAAAGTAGGAGTTGGAATACACTCAAGGAAGTCCAGACAAGCTAAACAGATCCTCAGGCCATCTCAAAAGTTGCTCAAACTCCATTCACGACTCCAATTGCAAGAGGTAAGTTTTCAAACTTCCATCTCTTCATACAGGCATCATTTGTTTCTGATTTGTGAAGATAAAATGTAGATATCATTGCTCTAAAACTAACCATGTTCATAGTTCCCATTTATATTGACTGTGTATAGAGAATTTTGGATTTGAAATTTTTGAGAAACTTAGGTTTCAATTTAGGGCCAGTAAAATTAATCTTCATCTTTGACTTTTAGCTTACATAAGTTATATGGTTGGATTCGTGAGGAAAAATAGCACAACTTTCATGTTTTCATTTTCCATTTTTATTGAGAAATGAATGAGATACAGGTGGTTCGGCTGGCTGAAGGTTGAAGACGAAGTACAAGCCATGGAAACATTTTACCTTATGTATTTATTCTTTCATTTAAGTTAACAGATGTACAGCCACCCCAGTGGTAAGGCAGCACGCATTATTGATAGAGGTCGTTGGTTCGAACCTCAGCGCTACCTTTTGCAAATGTTTTTACATTTTCTATTTTGTTTTGTTCCTTCTAGCGCATGGGCCTCCCCCATCCTGGGCCAGACTTTTTTCTAACCTCCCCCCCTGTTTCATATTTGCACTATGGCCCAATTTATTTATTTGTTTATTTATTTTATTTTTATTTTTCTTAAATATATTTTTTTTCTAAAATACTAAAAATCATAAAAAATACAAAAAATGATATATTTATATTTTGACATATTTTATTTTATTTTTTCCATAAACAAAAATATTTTTAGACTTTATTTATTTATTAAGTAAACCTTATGAACTTGATTAATAGGATTGCATGACAAGAATGTATGTTAATTTTAAAATGGTTAGCAAACCCTAAATGTGCAAAGATAATAACTGAAATCAAATCACTCGCACATGCACACTCCTAGGGTATACTCTCACTTCGGTTGCCTTCTGTAAACGATCATTAAGTATAGGGTGTTTTAGTGGTCGCTCTTTTGTCTAAACAAAGATCAAATGTTGCCTCGGAAATGTTGCCTCGGAAATGTTGGTTCAAAAATGTTGCCTCAGAAAGGTTGCCTCGAATATGATCTTAAGACAACAGAGTTATTACTAAGATGTCCTAACATTGCTTTAGTGATCGTATGTCCCTTTCGAATTGACCCTTACAAATTCCAACGACAATGCTACCTATTTCTTAATAGTAGGATAGCGTTGTCTAAAGGAAATAAGAACATAAACATTCTTTTTTCGAGTAGGTAGATGCTAATAGGTGCTTGCTCAAAATCAAACTTTTCCACACTTACACTCTTTTCAAACAAAGTTTTCAAAACGACTTCGTAACACTCTTGAAGACAGAAGCAAGGGTTAAATCGAAGTAAAACAAAAACTTTTCAAAACACACAAACACGGAAGCAATTTTTAAAAAGATGAGCAAGTATCTAAGAGCCCGTGGAAAACCACGAATAGAAAGGGTGCTAATACCTTCCCTTTCTATAATCTACCCCCCGTACTCAAAATATCGAAAAATGAATTTTTCTGTGATTTTTTTCTTTCCAGTTGTATAAAATAAAACTCGGTGGCGACTCTTGCTTACCGCGACATTTTGCAAACACAAACGCAAAACGCAAACCAACATTTTCCAAAACAGTCGGTTCTGCCACCGTATCACAATGTTCTTAGACTTTTTATAAAGCTTAGGATGTCCTCTAAACAACCCTTTTAGTTTCATCTCAATTGGATCTTCCATGTTCATGTAAGAAGCTTTGACCCAAAAGGTGATTTTGTTGACTTTTTGAAATGACCTATAATGTCTGAATTCATATCTTTTCATGAGTGCATTTTTTGAATTTGAGGGATGAAGATGAGTTCTAGGGAATTGAATCCTATTCAAAATGAGCCTTGGATGAGAAATTTCTGATAAAGTATGAGAAAGTTATGCCTATTCAAAGTTTGGTTGACTTTTCCTATAGAAACCCTAATTTAGCAACTTTAGAGTTTTGATGAATTTGGGGAATTCCTTGAGGAATCATGATCAAACCTTGATAAAATGATGGATATTACTTCAAAATGTTTATGTTGACCAAGAATCTGTTAGAACAAAGTTTGAATCTACTACCCTATATTTAAGTTTTGATGATAACAAAGTGAAAAGATATAGTATTTATAAGTTTCATGTATGAACTATCTGCTGCCTAAAATTATTATGTTCTGACTTGCAGATACTCTGATTGAAATAAGCAAGATCACATCTATTCAGCATCAGAACTTGATTTCAGACACCAGCATCAGAAGTTGCTACATCAGAATGTGAAAATCAGATGATCAACTCACGTACATGCTGAAGCCTGATGAACAAGACTGCGCTCAACACTCTGATACAGAAACACAATAGTTCATCAGCAGCGAAGCAGAGTCAGAATGAGCCAAGCCAGAACTTGAATTAAGTAAGCAACGGTACTGTGCATTGAAAGCAAATTGATTCCAACGGCCTCATTCCAGACAAGATCTGCTCAATAAGGAAAGCTTGTTATTAGCATTGAATCAAGAATATTGCATCCAATGTTCATCATCTCAGTGCTATATAAACAAGGTTTTGAAGATTGAAATGGCTAATGCTCTCCAAATCTCTACACGCACAAAAGCTAAACCATAATCTTCGTTCTCTCAGTTTTGCTAAACCACACACTCTGATATTCCATTACTGTTTAGCAATCTAGTTTCTAAGCTTCAGTTTGTGTATACATCACAGTTGTGATACAGTTTTGTAGAAAACATCCACACACATTGTTTTATCTCTTTGTAAGAAAGTGTTACCTTGACAAACTGGGTTGTGGTTTGAATCAAGAAGGCTTTAGCAGTTGTTAAAGCAGTCTGTAATATTCAGTTGAATATAGTGGATTAAGACCTCGTTGGAGAGAGGCGAAATCACCTTGACGGGTGGACTGGAGTAGTTTGAGATCAAACGAACCAGGATAAAAATATCTTGTTCATTGCATTAGATTTCAGTTTTACAATTCAACCCCCCCTTCTTGTGTTTTTCACCACTTCAATTGGCATCAGAGCGCCTAGTTCTGAGCTAAAACACTTAACCGTGTCAGTACAAGATCCAGCGTCAGAAAACACAATGGCAGGAAACAATTCTCACATCAGCAATGACAACAATGAGGACAGAGACAGATTCAGTGGCAAACCTCCAGTCTTTGATGGAGAAAACTTTGATTACTGGAAAGACAGAATTGAAAGCTTCTTTCTGGCACATGATGCTGATCTGTTGGATATGGTGACAGATGGATACACGCACCCTGTGAATGCAAGTGGTCAGAAGATTGATAGAAAAGCAATGTCTGATCAACAAAAGCGTGACTTCAAGAATCACCACAAGGCCAGAACCATCCTCCTCAGTGCCATCTCCTATACTGAGTATGAAAAGATCTCCAACAGAGACACAACAAAGAATATTTTTGATTCTCTCAGAATGACGCATGAGGGCAACGTTCAGGTCAAAGAAACAAAAGCTCTGGCACTCATTCAGAAGTATGAGGCGTTCAAAATGGAAGAATCTGAATCCATTGAAACTATGTTCTCTAGATTCCAGATTCTGGTAGCTGGTCTCAAAGTTCTGGACAAAGGATACTCTACTGCTGACCATGTCAAGAAAATCGTTAGAAGCTTACCCAAGCAGTGGAGGCCTATGGTTACTGCTCTGAAGCTAGCTAAAGATCTCAACAAAATCACTCTGGAGGAACTTATCAGCTCCCTCAGAAGTCATGAGATAGAGCTAGAAGCTGATGAGCCTCAGAAGCAAGGTAAGCCTTTAGCATTAAAATCTAACAGAAAATTTGAGTCTAAAGTTTTGCAGGCAGTTGAAGAAACATCTGATGGATCCTCATCAGAAGAAGACGAACTTTCCCTTCTCTCCAGAAGAGTAAATCAACTGTGGAAGCAAAGACAAAGGAAGTTCAGGAATCCCAGAAGATCTGATCAGAACGAGTCTTCTTCCAGATACAGAAGGACAAATTCTTCCTCTGGATACAGAAGATCTGAAGGCTCCTCCAGTAGCAAAAAGCCAAACACCAAAGACATCATCTGCTATGAGTGCAACGAGCAAGGACACTATAAGAGTGACTGTCCAAAGCTTCAGAGGAAAAAGCCCAAAAAGAAGTTTGGAAGAGAGAAGAAGAAAAGTCTCATGGCTACATGGGATGACTCTGACTCGTCTGAAGCTGACTCAGAATCAGATGATGAAAGGGCAAACATAGCTCTCATGGCTAACATCTCAGAAGATAGTGAAGCTTCTGAATCAGACTCAGAATCAGACACAGAAGAGGTATTTCCTAACTTTGCTGTTAACTTTACAAAGGCTGAACTTGCTGAAAGCCTTAATGAGATTCTGGAACGTTATCAGCAAATTAGAGCTAAATTCAGAGACCTGAAAAGGAATCTTGAATCTGACTCTAATAAAACTGAGAGTCTCAAATTGGAAAATTCCGAGCTGAGAAATAAGATTTCAAAATTAGAAAACACTTTACAAAATTCTCAGAAGGAACCAATTTCTGAAACTCCCAGCAACGCTGATGAGATCATCAAGGAGTATGATCACAGTTTCCAGAAGTTCCTAGCTAAAAGCATAGATAGAAGCAGAATGGCTTCAATGATCTATGGAGTTAGCAGAAACGGAAGGAAAGGAATAGGATACCAAGGTAAGGTTCCTACACCAAAGAATTTCATGGACTTAACCATTAAACACACTCCTCTGAATTCACACTTTGTGTATGGTCACACACATGATATCAAATATACTAGCAGTAAGCACTCTGTGAAACCAAAATTCAACCAGAGTTTTGGTAAAACTAACAAATCAGGACCCAAGAAAATCTGGGTACCTAAGGATAAAATAATACATGTTGCAGATATCTTTAGCAGCAAGTCAGAAACACCAGTCATGGTACCTGGACTCTGGCTGCTCACGACACATGACGGGAAGAAGGCATATGTTCCAAAGCCTGGAACTTAAGCCTGGAGGCCACGTTGGCTTTGGAGGCAATCAGAGGGGAAAGATAATTGGCTCTGGAACTGTAGGTAATGGAAATCTTCCCTCTATTAATAATGTTCTGCTAGTAGATGGATTGATGCATAATTTGTTATCCATAAGTCAATTAAGTGATAACGGTTATGATATAATCTTTAATCAAAAATCATGTAAAGCTGTTAGTCAGAAAGATGGGACTATCCTGTTTAATGGTAAGAGGAAAAACAACATTTACAAAATCAAACTTTCTGAACTAAAGAGTCAGAATGTAAAATGTCTTCTGTCTGTTAACAACGAGCAGTGGATCTGGCACAGAAGATTGGGGCATGTTAGTATGAGAAGAATATCTCAGATTAACAAACTCAATCTGGTCAGAGGACTTCCTAATTTGAAGTTCAATTCAGATGCTCTGTGTGAAGCATGTCAGAAAGGAAAATTTGCAAAACCTTCTTTTAAATCCAAAAATGTTGTTTCTACCTCTAAGCCATTAGAACTTCTGCACATTGACTTATTTGGACCAGTTAAAACTGCTTCAGTCAGTGGTAAGAAGTATGGGTTAGTAATCGTAGATGACTATAGCAGATGGACATGGGTAAAGTTCTTAAGACACAAGGACGAGTCACACTCTGTGTTTGTTACCTTCTGTAACCAAGTTCAGAATGAAAAGGATCTTAGAATCGTTAAAGTCAGAAGTGATCATGGTGGAGAATTTGAAAATAAAGATTTTGAGTCATTCTTTAATGACAGAGGCATTCTGCATGATTTCTCTTGTCCTAGAACTCCCCAACAAAATGGAGTTGTAGAACGAAAGAACATAACATTGCAAGAAATGGCCAGAACCATGATCAATGAGACAAACGTTGCTAAGACTTTCTGGGCAGAGGCAATAAACACAGCGTGCTACATTCAGAATAGAATCTCAATAAGACCTATTCTGGAAAAGACTCCATATGAATTGTGGAAGAACAGAAAGCCCAACATTTCATATTTTCATCCATTTGGATGTACCTGCTTTATATTAAATACAAAGAATTATTTGAACAAGTTTGATTCTAAAGCACAGAAGTGTATTATGTTAGGATACTCTGAACGCTCAAGAGGGTACAGAGTATACAATACAGAAACACAAATTGTGGAAGAATCAATCAGTGTTCGTTTTGATGACAAGCTTGACTCTGAAAAGTCAAAGCAGAATGAAGTTTTTGCAGGTATAGAAATTGAATTTGCAGGTTCTGAAGACAAGTCATCAGAAGCTCTCAACACAGACATTCCTTCAACGTCTGAAAGGAGCACTGCTAGAAATCCTACAACAGCTGTTGATCAACCTCAGAAGAGATTACCCAGAAGCAGCTTGGATCAACCAGAAGAGACTATCCTAGGAAGAAAGGAAGATCCAATCAGAACAAGAGCAAACTTCAGAAACTCTGAAGAAACACTTATGGGACTGGTGTCTCTGATTGAACCTTCTTCAATTGATGAAGCACTTCTGGATAATGACTGGATTCTGGCAATGCAAGAAGAGCTGAATCAATTCACCAGAAACGACGTATGGGATCTCGTTCCCAGACCAAAAGGATTCAACGTCATTGGAACAAGATGGGTGTTCAGAAACAAGCTAAATGAACAAGGTGAAGTCATCAGAAACAAGGCACGACTGGTTGCACAAGGTTATAGTCAGCAAGAGGGGATAGACTATACATAAACCTTTGCCCCAGTCGCCAGGTTAGAATCTATCAGACTTTTAATTTCATTTGCTGTTAATAGAGGCATCACTCTGTATCAGATGGATGTCAAAAGTGCATTCTTAAATGGTTATATAGAAGAAGAAGTTTATGTACACCAACCCCCAGGTTTTGAAAATACAAAACATCCAGAACATGTTTTCAAACTAAAGAAGTCACTGTATGGTCTGAAACAAGATCCCAGAGCTTGGTATGAAAGGCTAAGTAACTTTCTGCTTGAAAATGAATTCACCAGAGGGAAAGTGGACACTACTCTATTCTGTAAATTAGTTAAGAGTGACATCTTAGTCTGTCAAATTTATGTTGATGATATTATTTTTGGTTCTACTAATCCTTCTCTTGGAAGAAAATTTGCTAAGTGTATGCAGGCAGAATTTGAGATGAGCCTCATGGGGGAACTGAAATTCTTTCTAGGAATTCAGATCAATCAAACTCCAGAAGGAACTTACATTCATCAGAGCAAATACATCAGAGATCTTTTGAAGAAATTTGACCTCTCAGAATGTAAGCCATCAAAGATTCCAATGCATCCCACGTGCATTCTGGAAAGAGAAGAGGTAAGCAAAAAGGTAGAACAGAAAGTCTACAGAGGTATGATTGGTTCTCTCCTCTATCTGACTGCTTCAAGACCTGACATATTATTCAGTGTTTGTATCTGTGCTAGATTCCAATCAGATCCTAGAGAATCTCACTTAACAACTGTTAAGCGAATTTTCAAGTATCTGAAAGGTACTACTAATCTGGGTTTGTTTTATAGAAAATCTAGTGATTACAGCTTAGTAGGCTACTGTGATGCTGATTTTGCTGGAGACAGAGTGGAACGTAAAAGTACTTCTGGAAGCTGCCAGTTTCTGGGAGAAAATCTGATCTCTTGGTCCAGCAAAAGGCAATCAACAATTGCTCTGTCAACAGTAGAAGCTGAGTACATAGCAGCAGCAGGATGTAGCACACAAATGCTCTGGATGAAAAGTCAGCTTGAAGACTTCCAGATTTTTGAGAGTAACATTCCTATACTTTGTGATAATACTTCTGCTATTTGCTTAAGTAAGAATCCCATTTTACATTCTAGAGCTAAGCATATAGAAATAAAACATCACTTCATTAGGGACTATATTCAGAAAGGTATTTTGAACTTAAAATTTATAGATACAGACCATCAATGGGCTGATATCTTTACTAAACCCCTTTCAGAAGATAGGTTTAATTTCATTCTGAAACATCTCAGCATGAAAGTGTGCCCAGAGTGAAAATGTTTTAATTCCATATATTTACCTTCAGAATGTAATTGTTTTACTGTGAACTTCTGATCAATCTCCTTTCAGAAAGATAGAACATGCAGATTGTATCAGATGCAAGTCTAAAGATCTGAGAGTCTAAAGCTCAAAGACAGACGTGCTGATCACTACATCAAACAAGTGTCATCCAATCATCAGCATATCTCTGAAGCAGAACGCGTGCACGCTTCTGAGAAGGCAAAGCGCTGATTGGGTGCATTGAGACACATGTCTGGTAACCGTTTTTAAGTATCTTTCTCAAATCCCCCAAAATCAGCAAGCATTTAATGAAAAGTAATCATACTTTTAAATGGCAATCATGATTTTTCTCTCTCTTAGAAAACGTTTATCTTTTCAAAATAGTTTTGAAAACTCTATTTAAGCACATTAATCTCTCATTCTTATTCTTTACGCTTTCTCACTAATACTCAAGCATTTTCTGCATATTTCTGTGTTCATCTCTTGCAACCTATTTTCCTCAGTTTATTCTCAAAACCCTTTTAGTGTGAACATGGCAACCTCCAGCAGCGTTTCTGCAGGTACTCAGAAGAAAGCATCATCTGAGCAATATCAAGTGCCACTCAGAACTCTCCTCACTCCGGTGAAGAATCTTGAAGTGCTTTCTGAATTAATCATTGATTTTGAAAGCTTGAAGGAGAATGGTTTTGACCTAACTGAAGAAGTTAGGGCTCAAAAGTGGGAAAGGTATTTCGATAGGTTGGTTGGACCAACATTCCCAATGCTGGTCAAGGAATTTTGGATTCACGCCAAGGCTTCAACACATCTAGTCACCTCCTTTGTTATGGGGAAGAAGATTGTGATTACTGAAGATCTCATTGCAAGGCTAATCGGTCAAAGTGGTGGTGGCGTCCGTTGTGTGGACATGGCTGAAAGATGTGCTGATATAGGTGTGGTAGCTAACAGGATTTTCACTCTTGGGATGCCCAGCAGCAAGATTAAAGATCTGAAGGATCATTGCAGAGTGTGGGCTAAGATTATTCTGGGGTGCTTCAACCACAGGAAACCAACCAGTTCTCCTGATTACATAAATGTGGATCAGCAGTTTCTGATCTACTTTATTGATCAGAAGATAAAGATCAATCTGGCTCACTTCCTGTTCAACCACCTCAGAACAAGTGTGAAAGAAACAAGGGAAGAAGAAAGAACCAAGAGGGATTGGATACCTTTTGGAAGGTTGATATCAGATATTCTGACAGAGAATAGGCTGATTGAGCATCTGAAGCTCAAGAACTAAGCATTATTGAACCAACAATTGGGAAACCTCCGAACGCAAAGAACCTGAAAAAGATGAAGCTGATAGAGAATATTCAGAAGGAACCCAGAGCTACTCCCATTGCTGATATCTCCAGCAGAAGAGTGCCTCTGAGTGATTTTCCGTTATTTTCTGAAATTGAATCCAAACCAGAGGTGATTCTCAGGTACTTGGATGCGTGCAAGGCAGATGGTACAGATCCAAAGCTGAATATCAGAGATCTGCATCAACCTCAACCAGAAGTGACTCTGAAGAAGACCAAGAAGAGGAAGGCGCCATCAGAAGGATCATCTCAGCAGACTCCAAAGAAAAGAGGTAATTCATCTGCTGCCCCTGTTTTAAATTCTTCTACTATTCCAGCATCTATCCCTCCTCAAACCTCTCATAGAATCTCAATCCCCATCCCTACCATAGATGAAACTGTTCAAGAAGAAGACCCTTCTGAGGCATTAAAACTCAGAAGACCCAGAACCAAACACCCCAAACAAACAACCATCTCAACAACATCAGCACTTGACCAAGTGCTGTCTGATATTGATCAACATGCCTCTGATCAACCAAACTCTGAACCACAAAATGTCCCTCCTCCACAACCAGAACAACAGCAATCTGCTGAAGAACCAGAACAACAACAACCACTCTCAGAAGAACCTCTGATCCCTGAGCAATCAGAGATTCCACCTCCCTCTCCCCAACCAGAAATTAATCCACCATCACCACAAACAGAGTTTCACCACTCTGAAACTCCTTCCCCTCATCAATCTGAACCTCATTCACCTCAACCATCACCGCTGGCAATTCAGCTGCCATGTGGAACAACTGTTGTCATGCCCCAGTTACCATCCTCATCAGAATCGACACCACAAAATACTCCCAAAACACCACCCAGTCCAATCGTAATATCTGACTCTGATACCCCTTCTCCAAAACAAACAGCTTCTCAGAAAACCTCTGAAAACCCCAGCAGGACTTTCATTGACTTAACCAGTCTTGACCGTCTTGCTGATCTAAAACACAAAATTGCCATCCCAAAACCAAAGCAACCAGATGTTGGCTCTGGTATTTTGAATTTTGAAACAGGTGTGCTGCAATGGATTGCTTCTTTGAAGCAAGTCTGTCCTGGGATGATTGACCCAGCTGCTTCTGATCAGCTCTGGTCACAATTCAGACTTTGGGTACATGCTGAAGCCCTCAAGTTGCAGGATATCAACTATGAGCAGGCACAACAAAATTTCAGCATGCTTCTGAATGAAGTTGGAAATCAGCTTCTGAAAGAGGACGTGCTCCATCTGGATAGTGAACCTTGGTCTGAGAAACAGCAAGCTGCAAAGGTGCAACCTTCAGAATAAGACAAGACCATTCAGGCTGAAGAAAGTCAAGCAGAGGATGTTGCTGAAAGTTCTGAGAAGCCTCCTCCTTCTGATGCTTCTCAAGCTGCCTTGGACAGGCAGACTCTGGAAGAATTAAGGCTGAATGACATGCGTCTGCAGCAGCGGATGGATGAAAGCGATCAGAAGATGAAAGAGAGAATGGATGTGCAGGACAGCAAGATTGACACTGTTGTCAGCATGGTGCATAAGCAGAATGAGACTGCTGAAAAGATCCAAGCCATGCTGGAGAACCTGTTCACACGCTTGCCTCCTCAACCTTAATTTTTTTTTTTGCATGACCTTTTTCATGTTTTCCTTGATTTTCTGATGTACTGTTTGATTATGTTTTGTAATATTTTCTTGTTTTGATTCTGAACTATCTTAATATGATTAGTTTTTCTGATCTTAATTGTTTTAGCACATCACCAACACTTTTTGATTGCTGACAAAAAGGGGGAGAACAAGAATGATATTTTAATCAATAAACGGCTAACTAGACAGAAATTCTCAAACACTCTAACTCTATTACTTGAAATGCTGTTTCTGTTTTGCTTAAAGTCTACAGGCACAAGGAAGCTCCTGGACACTCTGAAGACTAGAAGCTCTGATCAATATGAAGCTCTGATCCGTTCAAATATTCTGATCCAAAGCAAAGCTCTGAAAAGAATAGCTCTGAAGCTCTGCTCTAACATAAAGCTTCTGATAAGTCAAAGACTCTGATAATCTGATGTTCAAAGAAAGGCAAAAAGATCTGATCCTGAAGAACACGTATAATCAAAGGGAAGTAATAAACTCAGGGGGAGTATCTCTCAACTCTGACATCTCCTTACTCCTTATTCTTTTACTTCTTATTCTGAGACATATTCCAGATACCTTTTCACGTATTTTCATTTAAAATATCTAGTTTTTGTCATCATCAAAAAGGGGGAGATTGTTAGAACAAAGTTTGAATCTACTACCCTATATTTAAGTTTTGATGATAACAAAGTGAAAAGATATAGTATTTATAAGTTTCATGTATGAACTATCTGCTGCCTAAAATTATTATGTTCTGACTTGCAGATACTCTGATTGAAATAAGCAAGATCACATCTATTCAGCATCAGAACTTGATTTCAGACACCAGCATCAGAAGTTGCTACATCAGAATGTCAAAATCAGATGATCAACTCACGTACATGCTGAAGCCTGATGAACAAGACTGCGCTCAACACTCTGATACAAAAACACAATAGTTCATCAGCAGCGAAGCAGAGTCAGAATGAGCCAAGCCAGAACTTGCATTAAGTAAGCAACGGTACTGTGCATTGAAAGCAAATTGATTCCAACGGCCTCATTCCAGACAAGATCTGCTCAATAAGGAAAGCTTGTTATTAGCATTGAATCAAGAATATTGCATCCAACGTTCATCATCTCAGTGCTATATAAACAAGGTTTTGAAGATTGAAATGGCTAATGCTCTCCAAATCTCTACACGCACAAAAGCTAAACCATAATCTTCGTTCTCTCAGTTTTGCTAAACCACACACTCTGATATTCCATTATTGTTTAGCAATCTAGTTTCTAAGCTTCAGTTTGTGTATACATCACAGTTGTGATACAGTTTTGTAGAAAACATCCACACACATTGTTTTATCTCTTTGTAAGAAAGTGTTACCTTGACAAACCGGGTTGTGGTTTGAATCAAGAAGGCTTTAGCAGTTGTTAAAGCAGTCCGTAATATTCAGTTGAATATAGTGGATTAAGACCTCGTTGGAGAGAGGCGAAATCACCTTGACGGGTGGACTGGAGTAGTTTGAGATCAAACGAACCAGGATAAAAATATCTTGTTCATTGCATTAGATTTCAGTTTTACAATTCAACCCCCCCTTCTTGTGTTTTTCACCACTTCAGAATCTTGAAGTTTGACTGTATGTGGGCCACAGTTGAGTGTTGACCTAGTAAAGTTGATTTTCAGACATTTGAGCAGTTGTCTGAGAAAACTTCTTGTGCAAGGCATGAAACTTAACATGGGTGATCTTGAGAACATATTAGGCTAATGGAAACCATTTAGGACCTCTAGAATTCAAACATCTTGATAAGGAGTGAAACCCTATTTTGAGGCTCATTGTCTTAGGAGGACGATTTGTCTGGTCAATTCTTAGTCAACTTGAGCAATTGAGAACCTCTAGGAGTATGTTTTGTATAAAAATGGGAGGGAAAATTTTGGGGTACAACAGTCTTCCTTCAATTGGAGGAATCAGAATTGGAGGCTCTTGAAGGTATTCCTTGATTCTTTCGAAGGCGGTCTGGCATTCGTCGTTCCATTTTACCACTTGATCTTTCTTCAGAAGTTTGAAGATTGGCTCACAAGTAGCAGTTAAATGGGAAATGAACCTGGAAATGTAATTTAGGCGTCCTAAGAAGCCTCTAACTTCCTTCTCAGTGCGAGGAGTCGGCATCTCTTGTATAACCTTCACTCTTGCAGGGTCTACCTGAATTCCCTTGTCATTGACAATGAAACCTAGCAATTTACCAGACCTTACCCCGAAGGTACACTTGTTCGAATTTAACCTCAGCTTGTACGTCTTCAACCCATCAAACAACTTTTGTAGATAATCAATGTGTTCTTCCTTATTTTGAGACCTGACTATCATGTCATCAACATAAACCTCTATCTCATGGTTAATCATATCATGAAACAGAGCTACCATGGCTCGCTGATAGGTTGCCCCAACATTCTTCAATCCATACGGCATCACTTTGTAACAGAAAGTGCCCAATTGTGTGACGAAGGTTGTCTTCTCCATGTCTTCGGGTGCCAAATTGATCTGATTGTAACCAGAGAACCCATCCATGAAGAAAAAGATATTATGCAGCGCAGTGTTATCAACCAGAACATCGATGTGGGGGAGCAAAAAGTCATCTTTGGGGCTTCCCCTATTCAAATCTCTGTAGTCGACACAGATCCGTACCTTTCCGTCCTTCTTAGGCATTGGGAATATGTTGGTAACCCATTGGGGATAAGAAGTGACATCTAAGAACCCAGCGTTGAACTTCTTCATAACTTCTGCTTTGATCTTCTTGGACATTTCAGGGCGCATACGATGAACCTTCTGTTTTATCAGAGGGCAATCTTCCTTAGTTGGCAGTCAATGAACCACAATATCTGTATCTAGTCCTGGCATGTCTTCATATGACAAGGCAAAGATCTCAACATAATCATGTAACATCTGAATCAAACGTTGTTTGACACGAAGCTCCAAATTTGCATCTATCTTGACCTCTTTTCTGTTCTCTTCTGTGCCCAAGTTCAGTGTCTCAACTGGCTCTTCATGAGGCTGCATGGCCCTTTCTTCCTGTTGTAACAGTCTAGAAAGTTCTCCAGGTACCTCATAATCTTCCTCACCTTTGTCCTCGACTTGGTTGATCGGACTTTCAAAGTCATAACCGGCAACAACATAATTGTTATCAATGGGATCCAGAATGGATATGGATCTGCAGTCGATACGTGAGTGTGTGTAAAATCATAGCTATATAGATAAAGTAAAAGCAGAAAAGAAAAACAAAGAGCGCAAAATTTGTATGCATAAACGTCCAATGCTTTATTAATTCCATATGTAATTGAAATATGATAACCCTCACAAACAAACCAATGTGCCCCGGGTAAGACACATGGCCATAAAGTTATATTGTTTATTACATATCCAAAAAACAAAAAATCCAATTACTTCTGAACAAAAGTAATCGGTACAAATTCTCTTTCGGTCCAGTTATTGGGTCCACCGTTGGTAGTAGGGAAGATCCAGCTATCCATGTCATTGTCACCGTCGCTGTCTTCTAGAGCGTTGACCCCGTGATTGCTGATGCGTAGGGGAGGTCCTCCAGTACGAGCACGTCGAACAACCCTTTGAGCCCCTGAAGAGAAACCCAAACTAAACTTATCAGACTTGTATGGAATATCAGGGAGTTGGCCCCAGATGGTAGACCCACCTTCTTCGATAACTGCTTTTGCATCCTTGAGAGAAGCCATCCTCAAGGGAGGCCTGGTGGTCTTTGGCTGATTGGTGACAGTTTCAGTTGCAGCCGTAGTCCGAGGCACCTCTTCGAAATTCTGACATGGAGTCTCGATGAACTCGCCATCCATTTCTACGTACCTTAAGGAGTTCAGGTGACTGACCATGTATTCTTCTTCACCGTGTACCGTGACAATCTTTCCTTTCCTTTTACCGGGTACTTCATCATCTGATGCAAAGTAGATGTGATAGCTCCCGCCCCATGGATCCAAGGGCAACCTAATAAACAAGAATAGGATGGTCTGATATCCATCACATAGAAGGTAGAGTCGAAAGTCTGAGAATAGACTTTGATGGGGATGTCCACCTCCCCGTGCACCATTCTCTTCGAACCATGGAAAGCCCTCACCACTATGTTGTTGGGCTTCAAGGTCAAACCTTCACAGTGTAGTCTATCCAGAGCTTTCTTAGGAAGCATGTTTAATGATGAACCAGTATCTACCAGGACATGGGCCAAAGTATTGCCTCTACACTCGACAGAAACATGCAGCACATCATTGTGTTTCCTCCCTCTGGGTGTTAGGTAAGCATCAGAAAAACCCAAACCGTTGTCAGCCGTCAAACTAGCCACACAATCTTCAAATTGGTCAGCAGAGGTTTCTTGTGGCACATGGGCCGTCTTAAGAAATTTCACTAGAGCCTTCGCATGAGCTTCGGAGCACAACAGTAAGGCTAGCATAAAAATTTTTGAAGGGGTTTTCCCCAGCTGTTCAACCATGTTGTAGTCACTTTTCTTGATAATTTTTCAAAATTTCTTCCATCTCCTTCTTGGAAGCCTCTGGGATAGATATTGACTGCGCCTTCGTCTGGACATGCTCAACCAATATGTCTTTTCCCTGAGTCTCGGTCGACTCGGTGATAAGGGTGTCAGCAGGGGTAATCATAGGAATTGTAGTAGTAGTATCAGTTGGAACAAAAGTAGGAATGATCATAGGAACAGTAACAACTTTCAGGGGAGAAATCTCGGGGGAGAACACTCCTCCACTTCTGGTTATTTTGCTGGTTCCAACAATGTTGCCAATGTCAGGATCAACCTTCTCAGACACCTGGTCTTCAACAGATAGCAGGTCTTGCTTGACACCGTGTTAGTAGACGTCACCCTCATAGTTCCAGGGAACAATTTTGTCTGAGGAGTATGGGGTTGGCCCTCGCATAGTAATTATTAGTGGAGTCACCTTCAGAATAGATGTGATCCTGACGGGTCTTTTGGTGGAGACCCTGGGAGGATTGGCGGAAATGGTTATTATTGAAATATCCTTGTACGGAATGGTGGGAACAAGAGTCTTCTCAAAAAAAATATCTCTATCATCCATTAGGCGCATAATACCTACCTTCAACAAATGACAACCAACCGGTAGAGATAAACAGAAGTGATAACCTTCGCCACAGCCCGAAAATAAACCGACCTTCAAAAAGTTCCACTTAACGGTTGTTGTACCCCAATTTTCCCCCCTAAGATCCCTTCATCATACCATGTTGATTCCATCACAACAAGATCACATTAGGATTCTTGGTTCCTCTCCCTATATTTAACTCTGCTCTTTGAGGAATAACTAAGCACCTTGACTTATTTTTTCTTTTGTGATCATGCATGTTTTGTTTTGACTTTCCTTTTAATTAATAAATTGCAATGTTGTTTT
Source organism: Vicia faba (assembly GCA_948472305.1). Classification (NCBI taxonomy): domain Eukaryota; kingdom Viridiplantae; phylum Streptophyta; class Magnoliopsida; order Fabales; family Fabaceae; genus Vicia; species Vicia faba. Next base: position 1,256,747,507 of record OX451738.1, read on the forward strand.
GTCTTACTAATAATGTAGGTAAAGGCAATGTGGGTTAGCAAGTTGATCCATGGGTTCATGAGTTTATTTTCATGCCCTAGTCAATAAAGCTTGAGAAATTCAAACCTCACCATTGAAGTTGTTTTGGAATAAATGGCATGGCAAGGTTTATTTTGGTTCACCACATTTCAAAGTTATCAAGATTGATTCAAAAGTACAAGGGGTTGGTTGAAGAAGTTGGCTTGCTTGGACAAGGCTTTGTTCCCATTGGTATCAAGTGCATATTCCTCTCAATTCTCAAGATATGGAAGTGGTTTTGATGGCTATGAGTTCTCATTATCATCCTCAACAACTTCTATTTACAAAGCAAGAATGTTGGTACAAGAAGGTTGTTCAAAATTGTCAAGGTTCCTCAAGGCATCTTCTTGATTTAGGAGCTAGGGTTTTGAACTTCAAAGGAGTATATCTTTCTCATCTTTTTGTATTTTTGAGTGATTCCAAAGACATCATTCTCTTATAAGGGTTATTAACAAATCACTTCAAAAGTTCCAAGGAGTTTTCATGTGGAAGAAACTTGATGAAGAAGAAAGATCACAAGTCCTCCAAATGAACCCCCGATTTCCCATGCGTGACTTCAAATAATCATAAATTGGTCAATTTTTATCACCTTGAGCCCATTAGTTTTCCATAATGATCTTGAGGATGTGAACTTTATGCCTTCTTTTATGTGCAAGGTGAGAAAATGGATGGAAGATGCCCTAAAGATACAAAAGATTATAGGTCATTTCATAATATTTTGCCAACTTCAACAATTCATAACTATCTCAATTTCTAAAGATTTTGGTTGGTTCAAGTCCCAAAATGTCATTTAAGAGATATACTTCATGCCATCTTTTTTGGTCAAGAGCAAATTCCAAGTGGAAGGCTATGTTTGGATGCAAAACATTATAGGTCACTTTTGAAGAAAAAATTGAAATATTTCTAAGTATGGAAAGTCAACATTTTTCTCCAACTTTGACTCAACACAAATTTCAGCTCAAGAATCCATTTGATTCCATTCTTTTTCCATTGCAAAGCTTGCAACATGATCTTTCTGAAACATCAAGAATCATGCCCTAAGACCCCTTGAGCTGAGAATGCCATTGGTCAGAAGTTGGCACTTTGAAACTGAATTTTTCACCAAGTCAGAAGTTGGAAATCCTTGATTTGTCTTCTAAACACTTTGTTTCTGCATGTTTATGCCTCTAAACATGTTTAATGAAGTTCCAGAGGTGATTAGCATAGCAAAACGCGCATTTTGGATGATATTTGATCAAATTAGAAGTCACACTTTTCTTGTTTGCAACTTCAAACGATTTCCCTCCAAACTTCATCATTTCACACGCTTGGACATTCCATTTGATTCCCTATAAATAGAGGGTCATTCCCTATTCATTTCCTTAACCTTGGATAGCCAGAACCACCCTGCCAAACTTGTTCCATAACTCAGAAATCAGCAACTTCGAAATCTATTCCCAAGCCTTTTTCAATCCAATTTCTCCATCAATTCACCTTCCTTGATCTTCCCTGAAGCTAACCATATAATTACATTCAAGAATCGTGCCCTATATTGCTCCATAGAAGTCCAGTTTCAGAACTCTGTAACTCAACTTCAATATGTAGATTCCTTCATCAATTCTTCAAAACTTTGATATTATTGTGATGCTCCCATTGCCCTGGTTCTAGTTGCAACACTTGCTTTCAACTGGAAGCACGTTTTGATCGTGAAATTTCAAATCCCTTTTCAAAACTTTCCTTCCAAATTGCTTGAGCTACATTTTATATAAATTTGTCGTGAAGGTGTGGTTGTCTTCGTCTTGAAGAGACGAAGTGAATGGCATAGGTCTAAGCTTCTGATTTTACAGTTTGAGAGACCTGTAATTCACGTTGGCTGGAGGTTGAAGATGACCAATGTGTCATCTTCCAACCAATAATAGCGTGCCACTTGTTATTTTTGAATTCTGATTTAATAATTGATTCAGTGCTTTATTCACTAATGACCATGATATGCACAATGCGCCAGATCCCTTGGATTTGATTACTAACGCGTTTTGACTCATCCAATGGTCCACATATTTTTTACTTTTATTTTCTTTTCTGATTTTTTATATTTAATTGTTTTAAACTTAAAAAAATCATAGAAAATTCATTTTAAGTCCAAAAAATCTGAAAAAATTATGGAAAATATTTTTGATCATTCTCTTCCTGATTTTTATTTTTTCACAACTTAATTTTGTGTTTTGGTATTTTTTATATAAATTTTCACTTTATTTGAATTGTTTTAAATGTTTAAAAATACTTTTATGCATTTTTAAATTCTAAAAAAATTATGGAATGATCCAATGATATTGTGACAAATATTGGTGACCTTATTTTATTTTTGCTTCTGACTTTGCTATTTTTATCATTTTTGGTTTAATTTACCAATTTCTTTTTAATTTTAAAAATAGTTTCTGATTTTTTTATGGTCTTACTTTTTATTTCTTGATTAATTGGAATATAGGTGACATTTTTTCTATTTATTTCTATTTTTAAACATTTTTTAAACATTTTTGATGTATATATTAAATGATATTATTTTGTGATTATTTTCTGGTTGATCTTGGGTTAAATTTTTGATCATGAGCTTTATTAACATCATTGGATCCATGGTGTTGAGTTTAACTCCACAAAAATGGATGAATGATTTTAATAATAGTTTGATTAAATTCAATTCAAAAGTGGTTTATATTTTCTCTCCCACCCCACTTCATCTCATACCCTTCTTATTGCGCTAAGCGTTATTGGAGCATGATCTCTATATCATGTCTCAAAACAAATGGTGCATAGATTTCTATTGAACGGCCTCAAAATAGGTGCGACTTCTATATAAGTCCACTTACGATTGCTTAACATAGCGCTAAATTTTGTCCCGATTCGAATAAATGATCATTCGTGGCCCAAACTTATGTTTGCAAGTCTAAGTATGTTAATTTGAACTTTTTGATCCAATAACCTTGAGATTCATTGTGTGGAGGCTTTGGTTCTACCAATCCTCTAATGGATCTACAACACCTTTGGTCAATGCGGATCACTTAAACATCGTTGATCATTAAATGGTACTTATGAGGATTTCAAATGGATGATATACTTGACAAAAAGCAAATGCAACTTGCTGTGTGGAGGCTTTGGTTCTACCAATCCTCTAACAAGTTCCAAATGCAAGTTTCAATATAATCATTCAACTAACCACTAATCATTAATAATTGACTTTATCTTGTATTTTTATTATATGCCCTTTTATTTTTATGCACTATTTACTTTTAGCATTTACATTTCATGCCATTTTCATCTTTTCTCATTTGAGCATTTACTTTCTTGTCATTTTTATTTTGCTCACTTGAGCTTTTCTTTCCTTTTCTTAAGATACTTAATAATCAATATGGACCATAAATCCTTAATGAAGCTTGGACTATTTGGTTACTATCCTTGGCATTATGGAGCATTAGACTTCTTGGACTTAAGATTAGAAACCTTGGCCTATGTTGGAGACCTTGTGACCTTAATTGATATTTTTTCTGGAGCTCTTGAGGTTTACCTCAAGACATTGGGTTGTATGTTTGTTTTGTGTGCAGGTTATTGTGATTACACTCTTTGTTTGTAATCTAGAATTCATTCGTATACAGCCGCTACTCTGCCCAATTTTTGTGAAGACTTAATACACTTGAAGTTTGGTTCTTACAAGAGGTCTATTATCTTTGCTTGCTTGGCTTCAATCCAAAGAATGAGAATTCTATCTTGGCTCATAATGTCAAGTATTGGCTTCTTGTTGGTTAGATGGTTCTTGTCCCTAGCTTTTACCTTATTCTTTAGGATAGTCCCTTCTTCTCCTCCCATCTTCTTTAATTTCAAAAATATTCTTCCTCCTTTTGCAAACTCTTCTTGTTTTTTAACTTGAACCACTTTCATAATAAACTTGGACTTAGGTCCATGCATTTTCAAAACATTTTCATAAATAAACCCTAATCAATCTAATGATACCTTGACCTTTTTATGAGAAGACTAAAAGTCAAACAATCTCATTTCAAACCATTTTTGCCACTTTGGCCTTTTATTTTAAAACCTTTTTCCAAAAAGGTTGGACTCTTGTCAATTCTTGTAGTGATGCAAACAACTATACTTCTATAATATGTAGTAAAGTGAGATATTTTCCACTTGGGGTGTTGAGTGAGTCATTGTTGATTTTAAAATCCAAGCCATATCCTCCACTTTGAGATGATGCAAATTCTCCTTTATCATGATCGTGGGTAGTAAGTATGTTTTCCACACGGACAATGACGATGATGTCTTATCTCATAAAGTTAACCAACACACTTTTGTTTTAAAATTTTTAAAAGAGGAACTACGTGTACCCTGATCCCCTATTGCACGGAAGGTGGTACGTAGGCACTAAAGGTTCGCAACCGTGGCGGGTGCAAAAATCATAAAAATATATATTTCTTTTCTCACCTCCACCATCCATTTTTATACAACATTTTTATAGCCAAAATATACAGATTTTTACAAAGAGGCTCCTGCGGAGTACCGTAGATGTTTAGTGTGATAATACCTTCCCTTTGCATAACCAACCCCCTTACCTTGAATCTTTCCCCCCTCTTTTGGGTTATTGTCTCTTTTCCCATTCCTTTAGAAACAATAAAGTGCGGTGGAGATTTTTATTTTGATCTGTATAAGTCAAGTCAATCCAATGACTTAGTCTTAAACATTTCTACCGCTACAGAAAACTGGAGACTTCACTGGGGAAAGATTGACCTTTTGCTGGTCCATCCCTAAGTGGGTTAAGCCTATCTTTTTTTATATCTATATATGTGCTATTGTTCTTTACGTGTTATATGTTGTATATATGTTTATCTGGATTTTTCCTGGTTTTCAGGGTACTTGGTGATTACTTATAAGTCCTATACCCGGACTTGGGCAAACTTTAAGATAGGAAGGGCGGTATAGTCATGTTAACTTTGAGGGAGTAATACCAAAAAAGGAGGCATGAGATCCCCCACTCAGTGGAGGCCCCTTTGACTGTAGTGTCGTTTACCGAGTAATCGGGAAAACATACTACTTTCGACCTGGGAGCCTGCTGAAGCTGAGGACCGTAGAATACCAAACCCATCTTGGCCTTTTAGGTGTAGTGCGGAAGCTATGACGGAGTAATCCAGAAATATTTGTCACGCGATACTACGTTCAGACGAGTTTTTCTTGAGAATATTACTAATTACCGAGTTAATCGGGAAGTTGGTAATATCCGAAAGAAGGATGTAGACTTTAGGAACCTCTAGAACCTTGTCCGGCAGGTGATAACTTTTAGACCAATACCTTATGGGTAGTACGTTCAACCTCATGCTCGTGACGTTGAACCTACAAACCCTATATGTGTAATCTTGTGTGTGATTGTTGCATCATGCATCCATGCACTCATAAGCATCTTTTGAAGAGATATTATTTCAAGGGATTTAAAAGTTGACCATTTGTGAATATCTCAGGTAAGCATGGATTCTGGGAAAAGAAAGACCAGGAAGTACGGTTTCAAGGATCCCAAGATAGATGAGTTGATCAGTCTAATTCCCGAGATTGAGTGTCCTGCAGATTTTCGGAAGAAGTATGGATCCATCATTCCTCTCATGAAGCTGAAGATGAAGGAGGGTATTCTCTCGACCTTGGTTCAGTTCTATGATCCTATGTATCATTGATTTACTTTTCCCGATTATCAGTTGATGCCTACACTGGAGGAGTATTCTTATCTATTAGATTTACCTGTTACCGATCGTGTTCCTTTTACAGGTTTGGAGGGTGAGCCAAAACCACATGAGATTGCTGCTTTGATTCATCTGGGGAAGTCTGAGGTGGAAGCCCATATGACTACTAAAGGAGGGATTAGAGGATTACCATCTCAGTTCTTATTGGAGAAAGCTCGTTACTTTGCTAGGATGAAGAGTACAGTCGCTTTTGAGGCCATCTTTGCTCTACTTGCTTATAGGTTGTTCTTATTTCCTAATGTGGACAAGTTTGTTGACATTAATGCTATCAGGATCTTCATGATTGGAAACCCAGTTCCTACATTGTTGGGTGATGCTTATTACTCTATTCATCTGCGGGATTCTTATCATGGGGGTATGATTATCTGTTGCACGCCCCTGTTGTACCGATGGTTTATCTCTCATATTCCTCAGGCTGATGCTTTTTGGGATGTCAGAAAGGAACCCCGTTGGGATCCTAAGATCATGGCACTTACTCACTCGGGTATTGATTGGTATCATCGAGCTTACCAGGATATAGAGATTATTGACAGTTGTGGTAGTTTCCCCAATGTACCTCTTCTCGGTACAAAGGGAGGAATTAACTATAACCCTGTTCTTGCGCGACGACAACTTGGTTATCTTATGGGGGATAAACCAAATAGTATTAATTTGATTAGTTTCTTTCTAAAGGAAGGAGAAGACAACAGGGAAGCTATGGAGCAGATTGCGAAGTCCTGGCGTCACATTCATAAGAAGAGTAGGAAGGATTTGGGACCTAAGGGTGCTGTTTCTTTGGAGCCATATCTTCAGTGGGTCCGAACGAGAGCTATTCAATTGAAGATGTCGTATTCCCGGGAAACACCTATGCCTGATTTGTTTGTGAAGACTACTCCTCCCTCATTGGATGATCCAGAAGAGCTACAACTTGCTTTAGTCAGGATGCAACAGGAAAAGGATGCTTGGAAGAACAAGTGCCAAACTTTAGAGATTTCTTATAGAGCAGATTTGAAGGAGAAAGACGACTTGATTGAGATTCTTGAGAGTCGGGCTGTAGAGACCATGGAGAGGCAAGGGGATTTATTTTCTCCTAAGCCTCAATCAGATGCTAGTTGCTCACTTCCTGATTCAGGTGATTGGAAGGAGGTTGCCACCAGGTATGCGAAAGAAAATCAGAGGTTGAAGGCTCAGATTGCCAGGCTCATGGGGAAGCGCCAGCGTATAGAGTGATCTCCATCGGTTTTGCTTTTCAGGGTTTTAGATTTTATTTTCATCTTGTACATGGGATCGTTGAAACTTGTAATCCATTTTGGAGTTGTTATAATAAATTTTTTCAGTATTACAAATGAGTTATTACTTTGATATTTGCAATATGTCCATAAATTTTAAATCCCTTGAAATATTAAATAATAAAATAAAATCATGTGCGTTGCATATCATGCATCATATTGGACATATTTCTTGCATTTGGTATGCATATCCAGGTGTCTTACCAAGCTTCTTTACTCTAATTCAGCAAGCTGACTCATCACTACAACACTCAGGCTAATTTCAGAAAAAAGATGAACAAATTAGAACAGGAGAATCACGAGCTGCGCGAGGAAGTTTTTGCTTTGAAGGACGGCATGGCTAATCTGACTGCTCTGATGGAATCTCTGGTGGCTGCTCAGAATCAGCCACTGAGTATTCAACCTCAACCAAGAAGGGCAACTACTAAAGCTTCGACTGTTCCTGTATCTGCTACTCCAGCTGTTGTTCAGAATCACATGCCTCAAGGTTATCCATGGGGAATGCCAGATAATTTTGCGCCTGAAGGTTTCAATCTTGGTCCTCAAGATGCTCCAGTTGTTCAGACTACTGTCACTCTTGCACCTCCTATGGTGCATGCTTCTCCTGCTGCACCTCCTTCGGTGAATATGATTCCACTTGTTAATGATGATGTGTGTCTTCCTTTCTCGCCACCGAGTGAAGACTTGGGTCTTTATGACAGAATGGATGATTTTCAAGAGCAATTCGACATGATGCAAAGAGAGATGAAGGCCCTCAGGGGGAAAGAGCTATTTGGGAAGAATGTGAATGAGTTGTGCTTGGTCCCGAATGTTAAGATACCTGCTAAGTTTAAGGTCTCAGAGTTTGAGAAGTACAAGGGCAACACTTGCCCTCGTGCTTATCTGGTGATGTACGTAAGGAGAATGTCTATCCATACCGATGATCAGCGTCTGCTGATTCACTTTTTTCAGGATAGTTTGACTGGTGCTGCGCTGAAGTGGTATATGAGTTTGGACAGTGTTAACATCCATACTTTCAATGACTTGGGAGAAGCATTTATCATACAATACAAGTACAATGTAGACATGGCGCCTGACCATGATCAACTCAGGGCCATGGTTCAAAAAGACAGGGAATCATTCAAAGAATATGCACAGAGATGGCGTGAGGTAGCCTCCCAAGTGATTCCTCCCATGGAAGAGAAGGAGATGACTAAGATTTTCTTGAAGACCCTGGGTGCTTTCTACTATGATAGGATGGTAGCAAGTGCGCCAAGTGACTTTACTGAAATGGTAGGAATGGGTATCCGCTTAGAAGAGGCTGTAAGAGAGGGCCGTTTAACGAGAAGTGAAAGCTATGGAGGTGTGAAGAAGCCATCTTATGGATTTACCAAGAAGAAGGAAGGGGATGCAAATGATGTTATACAAGAGAGGAGGGTTAATACTCCTAGAAGGAATTATCAGTGTCATTAGCAAGTCACCTCAGTTACTCCAGTTGTGGGTGCAGCTCCAACTACCGTTGCTTATTAGAGACCGTCCCAATAGGGGAATCAAGGGTATAATCAGAGAAGGGAGAGTTATGACCCTATTACCATGAGCTATACAGAGTTACTACCGGAATTGATTCAGAAGAAGTTGGTTATGACCCGACCACCTCCCGCTGTACCATCACCATTGCCTTGGTACTACAAGGCAGACCAAACATGTGCTTTTCATCAGGGAGCACCAGGGCATACTGTTGAGAATTGTTATCCTTTGAAGACCGAGGTACATAAATTAGTGAAGGATGGTATTCTATATTTCAATGATGTGGGACCTAATGTGTTTGCAAATGTTTCAGTTTAGCAAGAGTCGCCACCGACTTTTTATTTTATCCTAAGGAAAGGTCAAAAAGCACAGGAAAGACCTTTGAGATGTTTTCTTGGGTTCGGGGAGTAGATTATAGAAAGGGAAGGTATTAGCACACTTTATATCCATGGTTATCTATGGGCTCTTAGTTACTTGTTTAGATCACTTGCTTTGCTTTTCAATTGTTTGAAATGGTGCTCTTCAATTGTTTGAAATGGTGCATTGTGTGTGGTTTTGAAAGATGTTTTGAAAAGAGGCCATCGTCGTGGCAACCTTTGTAATGATTCTTGTTTGAATGTATACAAAGGTTTTTTTATCTTTTGAAAGGTTTTCAATGTTGGAAAGTAGGGTTTTGAAATTGTGTTTGTGAAGTGTGTTTGAAGATAACAAGGATGTTTTTGCAAGCTTTTGATCAAGTAACTAAGAGTTGTCTACCCTATTTTACTCAAAGATCTTTCTTATGTTTTTAACCCTTTTAACAGTGTTGTTTCACCATTGTATTTGGTGAACAACCTTGTGTTAGGATGTTAAACGGGACAAGCGCGGGTCATCGTATAGACCATGATAGCAATGGTGTCAAGTATTTTTGGAAAATTCTCTTGAGGGAATTGATCATTTTGTTTAGGCAACTCAGATAGCGTCATCGAGGGACTATGATCTTTTGTTTTGTTTTTTGCCAAAGTACTTAACATGCATACCATGGACCATTTTTGAAGGCAACAAGTGGATTGTAACCCTAGGGGTGCAAGTGTGCATTGTGTTTATTTTTCATGCATTTTTGTCTTTAATTAGGTCAAACTATTTGTTGGTTTTGATTTTGCATACAAACCCTAATTCTCTAATCATGGCATAATTGAAAGCATTAAGTGCGTAAAAATAAATCTAAGCTATTACAACTTTGATATAGGGAGGGGGGGTACAATTTTGAATAGGGGATTATTTTGCAAGAAATTAAAAACCCTAAATTATTACAACCAAATTGAATTTACAATGCATAATATTTAAATGGGCAATATTTAAATAAACACAATAAATAAATGTTAAATAAAAATGTATTTATGCAAAAAGAGTTTTTTATGTATGTAAAGCATTTTTTAATGTGAAAAAAGGTGTAGATAATTAAAAATAAAAAAAGATTGATTTTATTTAATTAAGGGGTAAGCCCTAATTTTTCTTAAAAAAATAATGTTATATATTATTTATATACAAAAATATATTAATATGTACAAAAATAAAAATATATTGAAAAAATGTGTTTTTTAGTATAAAATAACAATAAAAATAAAAATGTACTATTTTTATATTTTTATTCTATGTTTTTAATAAAATAAAGTATATATGTGTATATATATATATATATATATATATATATATATATATATATATATATATATATATATATATATATATATATATATATATATATATATATATATATATATATATATATATATATATATATATATATATATATATATATATATATATATATATATATATATATATATATATATATATATATATATATATATATATATATATATATATATATATATATATATATATATATATATATATATATATATATATATATATTAAATATTTTAACTATATATAAAATAAAATAAAATATTTACAAAATAAAATATATTCAAGAAAATATTTCCAATGTGAATAAAATTAAGAAATAGAAAATAAAAGTATTATTTACATTATTTTTAATTTTAAACAAAATAATATAAAAGTATATGAAATGTTTTAATGCTAGTAATAATTAAAATAAATACCAAATAAATATAAAAAAATTATGAAAATATTTTTTATGCATTTTTTTATGTTTGGAAATAAAATGATAGAGTCAGAAATGAAATTAAAATGCAAAAATAATAAAAATACAAGAAGTTGGGCCAGGGGGTGTGAAACTGAAAAAGAAGGTGTTAGAAGCAAAAAGCCAAGCCCAGCCCATCAGGTTCATCTTCTTCCTCCAGACTTTTGAAAACGCGCGCCTGTTGTACACAAACTCGTATCTCCTGTATTTGTGATCTTTTGACAAAACTCAAAACATGAAACTTGTAGAGCATCAAACCACGATTCTAACCATATAAAAAACTTAATCTAACTCTCAAAGACCAGAGAGAATTTCTCTGGCCCTAATTTCTAACCTAGTTTTTTCAGAAAGTTCATGGATGAAATTCTCTTAGCATGCTTAATATAAATGAAAACTGAGCATATATATGGTTTCAGGGCAATGAGTACTACATCTTTCATTCATAAACCTAAGGCTAAATGTTCCTAAATAGAGAGATAGAAGTTGATGAAAAACCTGTTTCAGTTGGACACGAGTATGGCAATGCAGCAACTTTCAGTGAGGCCTGAGGTTCTTTTGAGCTTGCTTGATGTTCCCTGGACCTTTCCCAATGCTTAGTTTGTTTTGAAGTGGCCTGAATCTTTCTACAGAACTCAACCTTCAAAGCTTCCAAACAAAAATGGTGAACACTGTAAATGGAGTTACAATTGGCAATGGAGGTTTGGGATAGCTTGAGTGAGTTGAATGGAAGGTGTTTGAAGTGGAAAGGAGCAAAACGCACGAGCAAAATGAGCTATGACACTCAAGTTGCAGCAACTGCCCTGTTTTGCAAGTTTTTGGTGTTTTGGTGTTCAAGGGTGTTTGAGGGATGATTGGCTCATGTTTCTGGCTTACAAGGATGTGTAAAACTTGTTTCAAATGTTGGCTTAAGTTGGTTTTATCAGATATGTCAGTTCTGGACTTTTGGCACAATAACTTGGTTTTGAAGCAAAAAGTGAGAGTTGACAATGCAATGGCTGTACTGGCTTGTAACCTAGCTGCACAAAGTGGTTGAGCTTTACCTGACATTAGGGAGCCTTGTTTGCAGAAAAGGGCTTGGTGTATGGCTCAAGAAATGAAACTTGACATAAAGCATGCTTTATGTAAATGGAAGTGTTATCTTTATACCCAAAATTGAATTGTTCATTATATAATGCTCTCTTGATTAGAAAAATGCCTCTAACCAATGTATTTGTATTCAATGTTTGAGTGTAAATTGGTTTAGAGACCTGTAATCAAGTACAAATCTAGTTTGGTCAGATTTTGCAACTTGTATGAACATGTATTGGCCATGGTTACAAAGTGAGTTTTTGCCAACTTCAAGCATTCGATTCTCCCTAACCACAAATGTGTTTGAAGAGTTCTTGGACAATTTGGAAAGATTGAAACATTTACTATAATCCATATTTGAAATTAAACTTGAGACTCCAAGCGGAACTATGCGAAAAATGGCCAAGAAGATGGGTCAAAATCCTGCCTAAACTAGGGCAAAATTTCTCTAAGTTAAAAGTTTTAGGGATCCTTGTTCCAAAAATCATAACTTGAGATCCAAGCTTCTTTTGAGAAAACTTCATGAATAAAAGTTTTAGACTTTATGGAGGACTACAACTTTCATGTTGTAAGTTTTGTTTGAATCCATTTGCATCTTGGTGAAAATATGGGACAAAGTTAGGAAAAATTAAGAAAATTTCATAACTTAGAAAATTTCTAAGTTATGAAAATTTTCAACTTCAAACCCTAATTTGCAATTTTGGGTTTCTTGATGACCAAGTTTCATAATTTGACACATCTTGATGAAAAATGATCTTTGGCACTTGATTTTGACCAAAAAGTCAAAGTTTGACTTTTCAGTATACAGTCAAATTTTGATCAGTTGACTGAAAAATTCATCTATCAATCCTATGCATTTGAGATCTTTTGAACTTGTTGCATGGGTCAATATAATGTCATTGAGTCCTTGAGACCATGGTTGAGATTAATTTTCCATTGGCTAGGTCAAACAGTCAAAAATTGCCTTTGTACAATCAAAACCCTAAAAATGACCATTTTGCCCTTTTGGTGATCTGATCAAATTTCTTTTGGAATTATGGTCCAAACTTGATCAAATGGTTCATATGAGTTCATAATGTTGATGTGGGTCAAAATTCATGAGGTTTGACTGTAAATTGGCCATAGTTGACTTTTTCCCCAATATAGCTGATTTTTAGGTCAACTGTCCAATTGACTGGGCAAAAATTTGATTCAAGGCTTGAAACTTGGTATGGGAAAACTTATGAGTCCAACATGAAGCATGAAAGTCAATTAGGGCATTGAAGGTCCAAAACTCCCTGTGCAAACTCAAACCCTAATTTAGGTCAACAGTGCAAGGAGGTGTCTTGAGCAGAGCAAACCCTAGCTTGATCTTGAGTTCCAAGAGTCTTGTGATGAGAAATGTTGATAAAATGAGAGGGAAAATTTTGGGGTACAACAGTTTCCCCTGTTTAATCTTCTTGAACCTAAAGAGTTAGATTGGTAAGTTTGCCTTTCGTGACTCGAAGGTAAAAGATGATTGGACACTAGAGTGCCCGTAAATTTGCACTCGTCAAGATATTATTGAGGGAATGGGCTTAAAGATGCCATTTGGAGATGGTAGAATCTTGCTGGAGATGGGCTTGAAGATGCCATCCAAGACTGTTTGTTGAACTGCAATGTTGTAGGTCAGAAGAATGAGCATCAAAATGGTGTCCGTGTCTGGAATGCATTTGAACTGTATATGGAGACTGAGTCTGTATGAGAAAAAGAATGGCGTCCGTGTCTGGAGAGTATCTGAGCTGTAACTGAAGTTGAGATCTGTATGAGTAGCAGAATGACTTCCGTGTCTGGAGTGTATCTGAAACTGTAACTGGGATCTGAATAAGTGACAGAATGACTTTCGTGGCAACTGCACTGGGGAGAATCAAACTTCTGGTGTAAGGGCGAGAATGGCATCCGTGTTTGGAGCGTATCTGAACTTAAAGTTGACAGTTGAATCTGAATGAGAGATAGAATGGCCGCCGTGTCTGGAGTGTATCTAGTCTGTATCTGATTGTTGAAGTCTGAATGAGTAGTAGAATGACCGCCGTGTCTGGGGTGTATCCGTACTGTATTTTGTCTTGAAATTATGAATGAGTAATAGAATGACCGCCGTGTCTGGGGTGTATCCATACTGTATCTGAAATCTCTGAATAGTTGTTTGAACAATAGCTTTTTAATCTTATCCTGAAAAGGGTAAAATGTTAGCTAAAACACAGAGTTATGTTGCATGATATGTATGATGCAATGAACTGTGTTTCATCAATGTTTATGATATATGAATGTAATGGATGTGCACGTAAGCTGAGTAGCTGTCTTGCTGAGGAAAATAAATCCTTGATAACTGGAGATAATGAAATCTTTGACTGCTGCCGGAGAAAATAAATTCCTGACCGATGCTGAGGATTCAAAAATCTTTGATTGTTGAAGATGAGAAATCCTTGCTGACTGCTTGGGGATTAAAGATCTTTGATTATTGGGAATGAGAAATCCTAGGACCACTGCTGGGGATTGAAAATCCTTGGTGACCGGTGGGGATTAACAAGAGCTTTGACAACTTCTGTGGGGAATGAGAATCCTTCATGACTTTCATGGGAAATAAGGAAAACTCTGAAAATCTCTACTGGGGAGTTAAAACCTGGGAGGCTTCTGCTGGAGAAATGAGACCGAGAATCTTCGATCTGCTGGGAAATAACTCTGTGGGGAGAATGTTTACTCGGCCGGTGAAATCAGGAGCTTGGGTTGTACGCCAATCTACTGGGGAAGTTGGGGAACACTGAAATGGTTCTCACTGGGGATTGATAGTTGGAAATTTGACTTCGCTGGGGGAGAAGGTTTAGAATATTCTAGCTCCGCTGGGGATCTTGGAAGTCAACTCCGTTAGGGATGTGTACTTCAAGGTTTTGGCTTTGTTGAGGCTCTGAATGATGTACTGTAGGGGATTTCTTCTGGAATAGCACAAGGATATCTTCCTACATTTTCAACCTATCAGTAATTATCCTTTCTCAATTTCGTTTTATTTGTAAGCAGTGATTATATTCAAATGCATATGCCTATTTAACAAAACTTTGGACGTTTTCAAATAAAACATAAGTGTAAAAAGAAAGGAAAGGCAAGCAAATTTCCGCACTTTGAAGTATTTTTGTATTCTTTCGTAAGTATCTTTGTACAAAGGAAACAGACATCCTAGTAAGAGAATGTTGTCATAAAATTGAGAGAAAATTTATTCAAAAAGAAAGATGGCTATGTGTAACAATTCCATGGGGTTCCCATTCTGCTATAGCCTTCACAACTCTGAGTATCTTGTCCATTCGCTGCTTCGTCCGCCGATGATTGGATTGATCAGAAGCCTGGAGCTTGTTGGTGAAGAGATTGTCCTTAAAGTGATCCGACGAGACATAGTCATACGCTTTACTCGCTAACTTTTGCCTGGACCGCCCTTTCGGGTTTTCAGTCCACCGGGAAACCCTTTTTTGCCCAAGTCGCCCTTTCGGGTTTTCAACTTGCCGGGTGTATAATTTTTTTTTATTTATCCCTAATTTTTGCCTGAACCGCCCTTTCGGGTTTTCGATTCACCGGGATGCCCATTTTTTCCCAAGTCGCCCTATCGGGTTTTCAACTTGTCGGGTCATTTATGCGTAGTATCTTTTGACTATGTCTGCGTTTGCAGAGTGCGGAAAATCGTCACCGTCCATGGTGGTAAGAATCATTGCCCCACCAAAAAAGATGCTCTTGATCACAAATGGTCCTTCGTAAGTAGGAGTCCACTTGCCCCTGGGATCACTTTGCAGAAAGATGACCCGCTTGATTACAAGATCTCCGACTTGATATACCTGACGCATGACTTTCTTGTTGAAAGCCTTGATCATACATTTCTGATACGTCTGACCATGACAAACAGCAATAAGTCGTTTCTCGTCGATCAAGTTAAGTTGATCAAGCCGAGTCTGAATCCAATCATCTTCACTTAAACCGGCATCCTTCATAATCCTCATGGAAGGAATCTGAACTTCCATAGGTAAAACACCTTCCATGCCATATACCAAAGAAAAGGGGGTTTCCCCTGTTGAAGTACGTGCCATGGTACGATATCCTTGCAGAGCAAATGGTAACATCTCATGCCAGTCCTTGTAGGTGACTGTCATCTTTTGAATGATCTTCTTGATATTTTTGTTCGCGGATTCAACAACACTGTTCATCTTTGGCCGGTAGGGAGATGAATTGTGATGATAAATCTTGAACTGCTCGCACAGAGCGGTGATCATAGTATTGTTCAAATTTGTACCGTTGTCTATGATGATCCTGTCGGGGATACCATACCGGCATATGAGGTTCTACTTGATGAAGTGGGCAACCACATTCTTTGTAACAGAGGCGTAGGAAGATGCTTCGACCCACTTAGTGAAGTAATCAATAGCCACCAGGATGAAGCGATGTCCATTGGATGCCGTAGGCTTGATCTCTCCAATCATGTCGATGCCCCACATTGCGAATGGCCAAGGAGCTGTTAGAACGTTGAGAGGAACAAGAGGAACATGTAATTTGTCGGAGTAGACTTGGCATTTGTGGCAAGTACGGGAATGTTGATGACAGTCAGCTTCCATGGTAGACCAGAAGTAGCCTGCCCTTAGAATCTTCTTAGCCATTGTATGTCCGCTTAAGTGGGTGCCAAATGTGCCACTATGTATCTCGGTCATGATCAACTCTGCTTCAACCTTGTCCACACAACGAAGTAGAACACAATCATGGCTGCGTTTATAAAGGATGCCATTGCTTAGGAAGAACTTGGCAGCAAATTTCCTTAAGAACTTTTTGTCATTGACGGAAGCTCCTTCAGCGTATTCTCGGGTCTGGAGATACCTTTTGATTTCATGAAACCAGGGTTGTTCCACCACTTCTTCGGTATTAATCTTATGACAGTGCACAAGTTCGTCCATTCGCTCGATGGTGATTTGGGGTGCCTCATTATCCCATTTGAGTTTAAACATGGAAGACATTGTAGCCAGAGCATCTGCTAGCTAATTTTCCTCTCGCGGGAAGTGTTCGAAAGTAATCTGCTCGAAATGAGGCAACAATGTCAGGACATGTTCTTTGTATGGGATAAGATTAGGATGTTTGGTGTCCCACTCTCCTTTGACTTGACTGATAACCAAAGCCGAGTCCCCAAATACGACCAAAGATTTGATTCCCAAGTCTATAGCAGCCTTGAGACCAAAGATGCAAGCTTCATACTCAGCCATGTTATTGGTACAGCTGAAGCAAAGTCGGGCAGTGAAGGGTGTATGGCAACCTTCCGGAGAAATGAGTACCGCACCGATACCGTTACCAAGTGCATTTGAAGCACCATCAAAGTACAGGGTCCATCGGGATCCTTGTTCATGTCCGTCATACGGTCCATTACCTTCAATGTTGTCCAATGTCATGATGTCCTCGTCAGGGAAGTCGAATCTCATAGATTGGTAATCTTCGACGGCTTGATGAGCTAGATGGTCAGCTATTACACTCCCCTTTATAGCTTTTTGGGTAGTATACTGGATATCATACTCAGTCAGGATCATTTGCCATCTAGCGATCCTTCCAGATAATGCAGGCTTCTCGAAGATATACTTAATCGGATCCATCTTGGAAATCAGCAAAGTGGTATGAGTCAACATATACTGCCTTAGCCGGAGAGCAGCCCATACCAAAGCGCAACAAGTTTTCTCGAGCAGTGAGTAGCGAGTCTCACAGTCGGTAAACTTTTTGCTAAGGTAATAAATGGCATGCTCTTTTCGGCCAGACTCGTCATGTTGGCCCAGTACGCACCCCATTGAGTTATCCAAAACAGTCAGATACATGATTAACGGCCTTCCTTCAACGGGTGGCATCAAGATAGGAGGTTCCAGTAAATATTCCTTGATCTTATCAAAAGCAAATTAACAATCTTTGTTCCATTTAACTACCTGATCTTTCTTCAACAGCTTGAAGATTGGCTCACAGGTAGATGTTAGGTGAGAGATGAACCTCGCAATATATTTTAAGCGTCCCAAGAAACCTCTAACCTCCTCTTCAGTGCGGGGGGCAGGCATTTCTTGTATAGCCTTGACTTTAGCAGGATAAACTTTAATGCCTTTGTTGCTGACGATAAATCCCAAAATTTTACCAGACCTGACTCCAAAGGCGCACTTGCTTGGGTTCAGTCTGAGTTTATACTCCTTCAACCTGACAAACAGCTTTTGCAAATGATCAAGGTGTTCTTCTTCTGTCTGTGAACGGGCTATCATGTCGTCTACGTAAACTTCAATTTCATGATGTATCATATCATGAAACAAAGCTACCATGGCGCGTTGATAGGTTGCCCCGACATTTTTCAGTCCGAATGGCATCACTTTGTAGCAGAAGGTACCCCATTGCGTGACAAAAGTAGTTTTCTCCTTGTCTTCGGGGGCCATTTTGATCTGGTTGTATCCCGAGAATCCATCCATGAAGGAAAATACCTTGTGTTGAGCTTTGTTGTCAACCAAGATGTCGATGTGTGGTAGTGGAAAATCGTCTTTGGGGCTAGCCCTGTTTAAGTCCCGATAGTCCACACACATTCTGACTTTGCCGTCCTTCTTAGGTACGGGCACAATGTTAGCAACCCATTGTGGATAGGAAGTAACAGCCAGAAAGCCAGCGTTGAATTGCTTCATTACCTCAGCTTTGATCTTCTCAGACATGTCGGGCCTCATTCGGCGGACCTTTTGCTTGATCGGTGGACAGTCTTCTCTTGTAGGGAGACGGTGAACCACAATATCTGTGTCCAATCCCGGCATGTCTTCATAGGACTAGGCAAAGATCTCAACATATTCGTTCAACAACTGCACTAAGTGCTCTTTGACACCTGGTTCCAGGTTGGCACCCACCTTAACCTCTTTCTTGTCTTCCTCTGTTCCCAAGTTGATGGTTTCTAGCAACTCTTCATGAGGCAGAATAGCCCTTTCCTCTTGTTGCAGAAGTCTGGCTAACTCTCCCGGCACTTCACAATCTTCGTCAACTTCGTACTCAGCGTGATTGACCAAATCTTCAGAATCACCGAAGGCTAAAGCAGAATAGTCACCCATGGAATCCGGAGTGGATGGGTACTTGCATTTTGTGAGTGTGGGTGTGTGTAAGGGATAGCCATCCTTAAACAAAACAAAATGCAAAAGGAAAAAAATGAACACAACAGTTTATAGATGAAAACGTCCAATGATTCATTAAAACATGGCATATGATAATGAAGAAAATCAAGCCCTTACAAACGGACCTATATGCCCCGGGTAAGGCATAAGGTGAAAATAGTGTACGAATTGTTTAGTTATTACAGACCAAAATAGGAAATTATTCAAAGATAAATTACTGGTTGATGAAAGTGATGGGAGTAAAGTCCTTTGCTTCCCAGTTGCTTAATCCTCCTCCGACGGTTGGAAAGATCCAATCTTCAAAGTTGTCTTCTTCATCATCATCTTCTAAGGCATTAATTCCATGGTGAGTGATTTTTACAGGTGGTCCTCCAGCCTTGGAGCGACGTATAGCTTTCTGGCCAGCAGCAGTAAAACCTAGTCCGAACTTGTCCGTCTTGTGAGGAAAATCAGGCAGTTGCCCCCACACTGTACTCCTTCCTTCTTTGATTACAGCCTCTGCATCCTTGAGAGATGCCATCCTAAACACAGGCTTGGAAATAATAGGCACATCAGCCATTGTTTTCGCAACTGCGACCTCAGGAGAAACTTCCTCAAAATGTTGGAAAGGCGTTTCTATGAATTCGCCATCCAACTCCACATAGCGGAAGGAGTTGAGGTGACTTATCATGTACTCTTCCTTTCCGTGCACCGTTATAATCTTACCCTGAACAAGATACTTTAGCATTTGGTGTAAAGAGGAGGTAACTGCCCCAGCATAGTGGATCCACGGCCTTCCCAATAAGCAAGAATATGAAGGACGGATGTCCATCACATAAAAGGTGGAGTTGAAAATTTATGTGCCCACTTTGATAGGAATGTCCACTTCACCATGAACCATCCTCTTAGAACCATTGAAGGCTCTAACAACGATGTTACTAGGCTTCAGGGTCAAACCTTCGCAGTCCAGTCTATCCAACGCCTTTTTCGGCAGCACATTCAAGGATGAACCGATATCAACTAGGACATGGGCAAGTGTGGTTCCCCTGCATTCTACTGAGACGTGCAGCGCGTCGTTGTGCTTCCTTCCCTTGGGGGTCAAATCAGCATCGTAAAAACCAAGACCATTATCAGCAGTAAGGTTGGCCACGCACTCTTGAAACTGGTCAGCCGAAGTTTCTTGAGGCACGTGTGCCATCTTTTAAAATTTGATCAAGGCCTTAGCATGGGCCTCAGAGCAGAGTAGAAGAGCCAACATGGAGATTTTGGAAGGGGTCTGCCCTAGCTGTTCCACGACGTCGTAGTCGCTCTTTATGGTTATCTTTAAGATTTCTTCCATTTCTTTCTGGGTGGTTTCGAGGATTACCACAGTCTGAGCCTTCATCCTGACAGGCGCTTCTAGTATCCCCTTACCCTTATCGGCAGTAGCATCAGAGGGTCTAACTTTAGGTACATCAATTTCTTAAATTATCGGGCCTTGCACAGATGGCTTAACAGGCACAAAAGCTTTCAAGGGTCCGCAGACTGCTCGAGGGAGAGCAATCTCCGGAGAGAAGATTCGTCCACTGCGAGTTATCTTGCTTGTTCCCGCAATGTTCCCTATATAAGGGGTTTCATCATCAGAATTCTCTTGGACTGGTTCAATCTGTTTGATACCATGATAGAAGATTTCTCCTCTGTAGTTCCATGGTATCGTCTTGTTAGATTGGTACGGGACAGGCCCCGACATGGTGATTTTCAACAGCACAAACTTAGGATCAGGCGTAATCTTGACAGGCCTTTTGCAAGCCTTGGGAATATTGTCGGAGATGGTTATTATTGCAATGTCATTGGTTGAAGTAACAAAGGTAGCAGGAGTAACAGGAGTGAAGGTATCAACGGGAGTCTTTTGGAAGAGTATCTCTTGGGTATCCATCAGGCGTTGGATGCCTGATTTCAACAATGGGCAGTCAGCTCGTATGTTTAAACAGAAATAACAGTCTTTTCCACAGCCTGGGAATATCCCGACTCTCATCAAATTCACTTTAATCACTGGTAACAGAGTCAAAAGGTCAGCAACATTGGTAACATGAAGGTCTTCCATAACGGTATGAACATTATGACCGTGCTTGGGCATTGGGGCAGAAATCACATTTGGCTTTTCGGGCGCATCGAATTCTACTTCCTTGGCGTCGATCAGGTCTTGGATTTTGTTCTTAAGAGCCCAACAGTTGTTGGTATCATGCCCTACACTGTCAGAGTGGTAAGCACATTTTGCATTGGAGTGGTAATATAGAGAGGAGGTATTAGGGTTCTTTGGCGCTTCTTTCAAAGTGGTGAGATTCAGCTTTAGAAAATGAGGGAGTACTTGAGCCGGTGTCATGTTGATTCGGGTGAACTGCCGTTGTGGCCTTTCTAACTGTTACTGATTAGGTCTTGGTTGATTGCTGCGAGGTTGATCATTTGAAGAGTTTTGGATCATTACAGCCCCTACCGTTGGTCGGCGCCCCATTCCTCCTTGGCTTTTCTGAGAATAAACAGCAGAGGCTTCTTTCTTAGCTGGGAAGGTCTTCTTAACAGCGGTAGACGCGGAGGCATCTTTCTGAATCTTACCACTTTTAATGCCGGCCTCGACCCTTTCACCGGTCAAAATTAACTCGGTGAATCCTGTAGAGGAACTCCCAATTAAATGATTGAAGAAAGGGCCAGACAGAAAGCAACAGCTAAATCAGCGTTGTATTGGTATTGCCGATAGAAAGCAACAGCTAAATCTTCCCAGTTATGAACCTCAGACCTCTCAAGTTGATAGAACCAGTCCAATTGTGTGCCTGACAAGCTGTCTTGAAAAAAATGGACCCAAATATCCTTATCAGATGAGTGGGGTTGGATCTTTCGGACGTAGGATCTTAGATGCATCTTTGGACATGACAGACCGTCGTACTTTGCAAATGTAGGAACTTTGAACTTGGGAGGAATGACGATCCCAGCGACCAATCCTAGTTCTTCGAAATCTAAACCAGGTACCCTTTGCAACTCCATGGCTGCCAACCGATCCTCAAGATTTTTAAACTTAACATCTGCCGGGGGATATTGCTGTTCGGAGTAATATTCGTCTTCTTCCTCTTCCTCTTCTTCTCCTTCAACTTCAGATTCAGAAGGCATTGCAGCTCCTTTCCCTTTACCAGCCCCTTCATCAGACGTCGAGGGGAATTCGAGAACTTTTCTAGCATTGCTTTCAAACCTTCTTCCCATGATGACTACACCAGGTCTTTTCTTCTTTTTCTCTTTATCTTTCTCCAACAGTGCTTT
This sequence comes from Vicia faba, assembly GCA_948472305.1. Classification (NCBI taxonomy): domain Eukaryota; kingdom Viridiplantae; phylum Streptophyta; class Magnoliopsida; order Fabales; family Fabaceae; genus Vicia; species Vicia faba. Next base: position 1,256,769,714 of record OX451738.1, read on the forward strand.
AAGGTCCTCTTGACCCTTTGCTAAGGTCATGAGGAGTTGCTGGAATTGAGAGTTCTGTGCTTGCAGATCCTTAACCGTCTGCTCTAAATCCATCTTGCTGAAATAAACAGCAGAAAGATAAGGAAACCTGGTGTGAATACCTGTTTATGCATATGATGAATGATATGTTATTCATGTAATGCATTCAAGGATTCAGAAATTTAAATTTGTTGCAAACAAAAAGAACACACGTCATATTAAGAAGAAATTTGTTAGTACATAAGTGCCCCATGGGAAAAATATTACAAAATTCTTAATGTAGAAATACATTGCGCATCCTTTTTGGTGTGATGTAAGTGTTGAGAGTTGCCTCCTCATGAAGTCGGAGGGTAAGCTCCAAAACCTTCTTCTCACTGGCATAGAAACTGGCTTCAAAAGTATTCCGTTCTTCTTTGAGTTGGATCCAACTCTTTTGTAATTCTTCCAATGATGTTGGCATGTCTGGATGTAGGAGGGTGTATGGAACCTCTCCTTCTACAACAGGCTCTTTGATCACGGGGAGAATGTGAGGATATGGCATCATAAGATTATGGACGCGGGTTCGTACCCACTTGAGGTAAGGCTCAAGGGGATGGAATTCTTGTGCCCCAGTGTCTTGCTATCCACTTTGTTGGGCATCCTCCAAGCTCTGATGAACCTTTGTCGAAGTCCTTGCACATCATCGTCGAAGTCAAAAACCAAGTCAGGGATCAGCATATCATGAGGGCCATCCCTTCGGGCATACCCAAATTGTCTCAGAGCTAAACATGGGTTGTAGGTAATGCCTCCCCTAATGCCAAGTAATGGGACATTAGGGAATTCTCCACAACGATCAATGATGATGACATTTTCTCTGGACCGAGAACACCAATGAACATCAAAATGTGTGAGGGTCATCAATCATTGTGACTACCTTAAACCCTGCTCATTCTTCAAAACTGACCGGGGAAGGTGAGAAATAAACCACCTTGCTAGAAGAGGAGTACAGCACATGAGAACATCTATTTTCCTCATTGTTCGTGTGTGAAATGAGTGTAGGATGTCCCCAAGCAATGTAGGCATAGGATTCCGAGGGATGAAAATCTTGACAGCATTCACATCTATAAGCTGATCAGGGTTTGGGAACAAGACCAACCCATAGATGAGAAGTGCTACAATCTCCTCAAAAGCTTGCAGATCTAGAGAATTCCAGCAGTCTTGTGCCTTCTCAAACAAAAACTTTTCCAAGAAACCCTTGACACCACTTCTGGTTTCCCAATGACCTTTGATATCAGATGGTTGCAAGTGTAAGGCTTGAGCAACATCTTCAGGATTTGGTTATCTTTCTGTACCGTTATAGGGTAGTTGATGAAGAATAGGAATCCTCAGGAGTTGAGAAAATTCCTCCAAAGTAGGTACTAATTGGTAATCAGGGAATGTGAAACAGTGGTGTAGGGGGTCAAAGAACTGGAAGAGGACTTTCACCATGTCTTCTTCAATGTTGGAGTTGACCAAGTTGAGAAGTCTACCATGTCTTTCACTGAAGAGAGAATTCTCTGGAATCTTGGAAGTAAGCTCCTTGAGTTGAGGAGGGATTCTCACAAGGTTGACTTGAATTGTTTTCCTGCGAAGGGACTCCATGACCTACAAAACAAGAACAAAGATGAAAATCCAAACCCTTGAGATGGTTAGTGGATGCATATGATGTTTTATGATGTTCATGATGTATGCACAAGCATATGTACAAGCAAGTCACACAAAACCCTAGTTTCAGGCTTGCATGACGTTTCATAGGTAAGTACCCTCTTGAAGTTAGTTGGCTCAACCTATCCTATAAATAGTAATCGGGTTCTAAGGAGCTCAATATCACTGGATTGTTTTCTATGTTCAATGTTTTGGTTTAGCCACTTAACTGGCGACCAAAATATTCCAAGAAAACAACCCTCAATGAGTGTAGTATCGAGTATCTACCAACTTCGGACTGCACCAAAGCCGATCATCTCACTACCCCTAATAAAAGGCCAAGATGGTCAAGTAAGGTTCTAAGAGTTCATTAGTGCTTCATGACATCACTCAGTGGCCCCGTATTCTCTTTGATTGACTCAAAGGCTACCGGTACTCACAAATATGTCGCACTAATATAGCTATTGCTTCAACCATGTCGGTATACCCCGCACAGTTTCCACAACGTATTGCTATTTACCTATGAACGTTTCCCAAATCCGGGTAGAGGATTTCAAGCCGAAACAAAAGAACCAAATGTAAAGCAAACAAAGCAATCAAGATAAGCATGCAAAGGTGATCTAAGCCCTAAGGTTACTCCACTTTTATTAGTTCCCCAGCAGAGTCGCCAGTTCTGTGATACGGTGGGAGAACTGACTTGAGATTTTGCGTTTGTGTTCGCAAATGTTTCGGTTTAGCAAGAGTCACCACCGACTTTTTATTTTATCCTAAGGAAAGGTCAAAAAGCACAGGAAAGACCTTTGAGATGTTTTCTTGGGTTCGGGGAGTAGATTATAGAAAGGGAAGGTATTAGCACCCTTTCTATCCATGGGCTCTTAGTTACTTGTTTAGATCACTTGCTTTGCTTTTCAATTGTTTGAAATGGTGCTCTTCAATTGTTTGAAATGGTGCTTTGTGTGTGGTTTTGAAGGATGTTTTGAAAAGAGGCCATCATTGTGGCAACCTTTGTAATGATTATTGTTTGAATGTATACAAAGGTGTTTTTATATTTTGAAAGGTTTTCAATGTTTGAAAGTAGGGTTTTGAAATTGTGTTTGTGAAGTGTGTTTGAAGATAGCAAGGATGTTTTTGCAAGCTTTTGATCAAGTAACTAAGAGTTGTCTACCCTATTTTACTCAAAGATCTTTCTTATGTTTTTAACCCTTTTAACAGTATTGTTTCACCATTGTATTTGGTGAACAACCTTGTGTTAGGATGTTAAACAGGACAGGCGCGAGTCATCGTATAGACCATGATAGCAATGGTGTCAAGTATTTTTGGCAAATTCTCTTGAGGGACTTGATCATTTTGTTTAAGCAACTCAGATAGCGTCATCGAGGGACTATGATCTTTTGTTTTGTTTTTTGCCAAAGTACTTAACATGCATACCATGACCCATTTTTGAAGGCAACAAGTGGATTGTAACCCTAGGGGTGCAAGTGTGCATTGTGTTTATTTTTCATGCATTTTTGTCTTTGATTAGGTCAAACTATTTGTTGGTTTTGATTTTGCATACAAACCCTAATTCTCTAATCATGGCATAATTGAAAGCATTAAGTGCGTAAAAATAAATCTAAGCTATTACAACTTTGATATAGGGAGGGGGTACAATTTTGAATAGGGGATTATTTTGCAAGAAATTAAAAACCCTAAATTATTACAGCCAAAATGAATTTACAATGTATAATATTTAAATGGGCAATATTTAAATAAACACAATAAATAAATGTTAAATAAAAATGTATTCATGCAAAAAGAGTTTTTTATGTATGTAAAGCATTTTTTAATGTGAAAAAAGGTGTAGATAATTAAAAATAAAAAAAAGATTGATTTTATTTAATTAAGGGGTAAACCCTAATTTTTCTTAAGAAAATAATGTTATATATTATTTATATACAAAAATATATTAATATGTACAAAAATAAAAATATATTGAAAAAGGTATTTTTTAGTATAAAATAACAATAAAAATAAAAATGTACTATTTTTATATTTTTATTCTATGTTTTTAATAAAATAAAGTATATATGTATATATATATATATATATATATATATATATATATATATATATATATATATATATATATATATATATATATATATATATATATATATATATATATATATATATATATATATATATATATATATATATATATATATATATATATATATATATATATATATATATATTAAATATTTTAACTATATATAAAATAAAATAAAATATTTACAAAATAAAATATATTCAAGAAAATATTTCCAATGTGAATAAAATTAAGAAATAGAAAGTAAAAGTATTATTTACATTATTTTTAAATTTAAACAAAATAATATAAAAGTATATGAAATGTTTTAATGCTAGTAATAATTAAAATAAATACCAAATAAATATAAAAAAATTATGAAAATATTTTTTATGCATTTTTTATGTTTGGAAATAAAATGATAGAGTCAGAAATGAAATTAAAATGCAAAAAGCCAAAAAGAAGGTGTTAGAAGCAAAAAGCCAAGCCCATCCCATCAGCTTCATCTTCTTCCTCCAGACTTTTGAAAACGCGCGCCTGTTGTACACAAACTCGTATCTCCTGTATTTGTGATCTTTTGACAAAAATCAAAACATGAAACTTGTAGAGCATCAAACCACGATTCTAACCATATAAAAAACTTAATCTAACTCTCAAAGACCAGAGAGAATATCTCTGGCCCTAATTTCTAACCTAGTTTTTTCAGAAAGTTCATGGATGAAATTCTCTTAGCATGCTTAATATAAATGAAAACTGAGCATATGTATGGTTTCAGGGCAATGAGTACTACATCTTTCATTCACAAACCTAAGGCTAAATGTTCCTAAATAGAGATATAGAAGTTGATGAAAAACATGTTTCAGTTGGACACGAGTATGGCAATACAGCAACTTTCAGTGAGGCCTGAGGTTCTTTTGAGCTTGCTTGATGTTCCCTGGACCTTTCCCAATGCTTAGTTTGTTTTGAAGTGGCCTGAATCTTTCTACAGAACTCAACCTACAAAGCTTCCAAACAAAAATGGTGAACACTGTAAATGGAGTTACAGTTGGCAATAGAGGTTTGGGATAGCTTAAGTGAGTTGAATGAAAGGTGTTTGAAGTGGAAAGGAGCAAAACGCACGAGCAAAATGAGCTATGGCACTCAAGTTGCAGCAACTGCCCTGTTTTGCAAGTTTTTGGTGTTTTGGTGTTCAAGGGTGTTTGAGGGATAATTGGCTCATGTTTCTGGCTTACAAGGATGTGTAAAACTTGTTTCAAATGTTGGCTTAAGTTGGTTTTATCAGATATGTCAGTTCTGGACTTTTGGCACAATAACTTGGTTTTGAAGCAAAAAGTGAGAGTTGACAATACAATGGCTATACTGGCTTGTAACCTAGCTGCACAAAGTGGTTGAGCTTTTCCTGACATTAGGGAGCCTTGTTTGCAGCAAAGGGCTTGGTGTATGGCTCAAGAAATGAAACTTGACATAAAGCATGCTTTATGTAAATGGAAGTGTTATCTTTATGCCCAAAATGGAATTGTTCATTGTATAATGCTCTCTTGATTAGAACAATGCCTCTAACCAATGTATTTGCATTCAATTTTTGAGTGTAAACTGGTTTAGAGACATGTAATCAAGTACAAAGCTAGTTTGGTCAGATTTTTGCAACTTGTATGAACATGTATTGGCCATGGTTACAAAGTGAGTTTTTGCCAACTTTAAGCATTCGATTCTCACTAACCACAAATGTGTTTGAAGAGTTATTGGACAATTTGGAAAGCTTGCAACATGTACTATAATCCATCTTTGAAATGCAACTTGAGACTCCAAGTGGAACTATGTGAAAAATGGCCAAGAAGATGGGTCAAAATCCTGCCTAAACTAGGGCAAAATTTCTCTAAGTTAAAAGTTTTATGGATCCTTGTTCCAAAAATCATAACTTGAGATCCAAGCTTCTATTTAGAAAACTTTGTGAATCAAAGTTGTAGACTTTGTTGAGGACTACAACTTTCATATTGTAAGTTTTGTTTGAATCCATTTGCATCTTGGTGAAAATATGGGACAAAGTTAGGAAAAATTAAGAAAATTTCATAACTTAGAAAATTTCTAAGTTATGAAATTTTTCAACTTCAAACCCTAATTTGAAATTTTGGGTTTCTTGATGACCAAGTTTCATAATTTGACACATGTTGATGAAAAATGACCCTTGACACTTGATTTTGACCAAAAAGTCAAAGTTTGACTTTTCAGTATACAGTCAAATTTTGATCAGTTGACTGAAAAATTCATCTGTCAATCCTATGCATTTGAGATCTTTTGAACTTGTTGCATGGGTCAAGATAATGTCATTGAGTCCTTGAGACCATGGTTGAGATTAATTTTCCATTGGCTAGGTCAAACAGTCAAAAATTGCCTTTGTACAATCAAAACCCTAAAAATGACCATTTTGCCCTTTTGATGATCTGATCAAATTTCTTGTGGAATTGTGGTTCAAACTTTATCAAATGGTTCATATGAGTTCATAATGTTGATGTGGGTCAAAATTCATGAGGTTTGACTGTAAATTGGCCATAGTTGACTTTTTCCCCAATATAGCTGATTTCTAGATCAACTGTCCAATTGACTGGGCAAAAATTTGATTCAAGACTTGAAACTTGGTATGGGCAAACTTATGAGTCCAACATGAAGCATGAAAGTCAATTTGGGCATTGAAGGTCCAAAACTCCCTGTGCAAACTCAAACCCTAATTTAGGTCAACAATGCAAAGAGGTGTCTTGAACAGAGCAAACCCTAGCTTGATCTTGAGTTCCAAGAGTCTTGTGATGAGAAATGTTGATAAAATGAGAGGGCAAATTTTGGGGTACAACACGCATGACCATTACGGTTGTGCTATTTGTAGTACAAACATACAGGGTTGCGATAAGATAAAGGCTGATTTGCAAGAAATGATGGATGAGGGCCTCATCCACATAATCAGGCCTAGGGCAGTGTATGAAGATGAAGTGAACATGGTTTCTGGATTTCCTAGAGAACTCAAATTTTTTGATGTAGAGTATATGAATGAGGACCTTGTACAATTGCATTCTACTTTCTGCCACTTGGCTGGCCAGGAAGAACACCAGTATGGATCTTCTCGAGTTTGCTGTCGAGATTCCCGAGGATGTTCAATCGTGAAGAAGGGTGTTCAGTTGTTGTTAGATAATGGAACTATCAAAGTTATAGGTCAAAGATACGATTACCATGAAATTGATATGATTGAGGTTTTTTTGGCTGAAGAAGAGTCGAATGAAGAGTATGCCTCTACAGATGAGTATTTCTCCTCAGATGAGGATTTGTTTTCCAGAGATGACTCGATGATGACTGATTGTGTTGAAGAAGGGGTAAACATCATTGTACCTTGTTTTGGTGCACTTGCCTATTTTGAAGTTGAGTATTAGAGCAAGCCAGTTGTTACATCATTGGTGATTAGTTTTCCAGGTCCTGTTCCCTACAAGTCAGATAAGGTTGTACCCTACAAGTATAACGCTGCAATCTTAGAGGATGGTGTGGAAGTTCCCATCCAGCCAATGCCCGATGTTGGAAATATTGCTGAAAATAGTAGGGTGACCCGCAACGGTCGTGTGTTTGCACCAGTTGTTCGAGGAGATGTTTGTGCTGGAAAGAAAAATGCTGAGAATGTTGAACCCAAGAAGGCTACGGGTGAGACTAGTGGAGCTACGTTAGAGAAAGAAGTGGATGATATTTTGAAGATAATCAAGATGAGCGACTACAGAATTGTAGATCATCTACTGCGGACTCCTTCAAAAATATCTATTTTGGCTTTATTGATGAACTCATCTGCTCACAGAGAGTCCTTGATGAGGGTATTGGACCAAGCTTTTGTGGAGAGTGATATGCCTGTAGACCAGTTCAGCCGCGTAGTAGGGAACATTACGTCATGTAATAACTTGATTTTCTACGATGATGAATTGCCAGATGAAGGAAGGAATCACAACCTGGCCCTCCACATCTCTATGAACTGCAAGAACGATTCATTATCCAATGTGCTGATTAATAATGGATCCGCTTTGAACGTTATACCGAGGATCACTCTTATGAAGTTGAAATATCAAGGAATGCCCATGCGCCCGAGTGGCATCATTGTGAAAGTGATTGATGGATCAAGGAATTCTGTTATTGGTGAGGTGGACTTGCCCATTCATATAGGACCACATTTGTTTCAGATTACTTTCCAGGTCATGGATGTTGTACCCGCTTATAGTTGTTTGCTAGGAAGGTCGTGGATACATGAGGCAGGGGCTGTCACTTCAAATTTACACCAGAAACTGAAGTTTGTACATGAAGGGAAAGTGGTAATCATAAATGGGGAACAGGCATTATTGATATCTCATTTATCCTTGTTCAGCATTGTAGAGGCGAATGAAGCTGCTGTTGGAACCCAGTTCCAAGCTTTATCCATTGACAACATAAGAGGAAATGAGAATTCCATGGTTTCACTTAAGGATGCGCAGTAGGTTGTGCGTAAGGGTCATAGCAAGGTATGGGGACAGATTGTGGATCCACCTGTGAACAAGAACAGAGCCGGCTTAGGGTTCTCTTTGAAGAATGAAAAAGGTAAGAGCATGAAGCCGAAGTCTTCTGCAGGCAAGTAATAAGACATCTTCCGTAGTGGAGGTTATCTTCATCCAACTGTTTTCGGGATTAACGCCATTGTGGAAGATGAAGCAGAGTGGGAAATGCCAAATTATGTGGACACGGAGTTAGGGTTCAGAACTGGATCACCATTGATGTTCCCTCTTGCATAAATGTTTCAAAGTAATTTAATTTGTTAAATCTTCTTGAAAAGCTTTCACTCTGCCCAAGGTGGAATTATTAATGTTGTAGGGCTTATCTGTTTGCTGTTACTTTTAAAATCAATAATAAAAGTTGTCTTTGTTTCCCAAATTGTGTCTTTATTTTCTGCTTTTTCTTGGAAAATGGTAATTAGAAAAAACCTTTCAAAATAAATAATAACTAAAATTTAATCTGCATGATCACTTGTTATATGTGTCAGTTTCTAAATGCAGTCATAAATCATATGTGCAGATTAATTAAAAAACCCGTTGAATACAATGACCCTGCACCCTCTCCCAACTTTGAATGTCCTGTGCATGGGGCCGAAGAAGAATATATGATGAGATTCTACAAGAGATCTCACGGTTGCTTGAGCACGAGGAAAATACCATTCAGCCATATAAAGAGCCATTGGAAGTAATCAATTTGGGTTCAGAAGAAGATCCAAAGGAAGTCAAGATTGGAGCATTACTACATCCTGGCGTGAAGAGCAGGTTGATTGAGCTGTTGAAAGAATATGTGGATATTTTTGCTTGGTCTTACCAAGACATGCCTGGTCTAGATACAGATTTTGTAGAGCACCGTTTGCCGTTGAAGCCAGAATATCCACCAATCAAACAGAAGTTGAGAAGAACTCACCCAGATATGGCAATGAAGATCAAAGAGGAGGTTCTAAAGCAGATTGATGCCGATTTTCTTGTTACGTCAGTGTATCCTCAATGGATTTCCAATATTGTCCCAGTACCAAAAAAAGACGGAAGAGTTCGCATGTGCGTAGGTTACAGAGATCTAAATAAAGCTAGTCCAAAAGATGATTTTCCATTGCCACACGTTGATATGTTAGTGGATAGCACAACATAATTCAAGGTATTCTCGTTCATGGACGGATTTTCCGGGTATAATCAAATAAGGATGGCTCCTGAGGACATGGAAAAAACAACACTTATCACACCCTGGGGAACATTTTGTTACAGAGTGATGCCCTTCGGGTTGAAGAACACTGGTGTAACGTACCCGAGGGCTATGACAACCCTATTCCATGATCTGATGGACAAGGAAATCGAAGTATATGTTGATGATATGATTTCTAAACCCCAGACTGAAGAAGGGCATGTAGAAGATTTGTTGAAATTGTTTCAGCGTTTGAGGAAGTATCGTCTCCGCTTGAATCCAAATAAGTGTACCTACTGTGTCCGATTGAGGAAATTGTTGGGTTTCATTGTTAGCCATAAAGGAATTGAAGTTGACCCCGATAAAGTCAAAGCAATTCAAGAGATTCCAGCGCCAAGAACTGAAAAGCAAGTCAGAGGGTTCCTCGGGCGTTTGAATTATATTTCCAAATTCATTTCCCACATGACTGCAAAATGTGAACCAATCTTTAAGTTGTTAAAGAAAGATCAAGGATGTGTGTGGATGGATGATTGACAAAGGGCATTTGAAAGTATTAAAGAATATCTGCTTGAACCTCATATCTTGCTCCCTCCTGTCAAAGGAAGACCGTTGATTATGTATTTGACAGTGTTAGATGATTCCATGGGTTGTATTCTGGGACAACAGGATGAAACGGGGAAGAAAGAGTTTTCCATTTATTATATTAGTAAAAAGTTTACTGACTGTGAGTCGCGGTATTTCATGCTGGAAAAGACATGTTGTGATCTAGCTTGGGCGGTAAAGCGTTTACGACAGTATATGTTAAATCACACTACTTGGTTGATCTCCAAAATGGATCCAACCAAGTACATTTTTGAAAAGCCTGCTCTCACTGGGAGAATTTTCCACTGACAGATGTTGTTATCTAAATATGACATTGAATACCGCACTCAAAAAGCAATTAAAAGCAGCATATTGGCAGATTATCTTGCTCACCAACCAGTGGAGGATCATCGGTCTGTGGAGTATGATTTCCCTGATGAAGATGTGATGTTCCTGAAAGTAAAAGATTGTGATGAACCATTTCCTGAGGAAGGTCCTGACCATGAATCTCATTGGAGTATGATATTTGATGGAGGTGTGAATGCTTATGGTAAAGGAATTGGTGTTGTGATTGTCACTCCACATGGATCACACATTCCTTTTACTTCAATGTTGACATTTGATTGAACTAATAATATGGCAGAATATGAGGCTTGCATCATGGGTCTCGAGGAAGCTATTGATCTCAGAATCAAAATACTAGATGTGTATGGTGATTCGGCTTCGGTAATAAATCAGATTAAATGAGAACGGGATACTCGTCACCCCGGCTTGATCCCCTACAAAGATTATGCTAGAAGATTGTTACCCTTCTTCAATAAAGTTGAATTCCATCACATTCCTAGAGATGAAAATCAGATGGCGGATGTTTTGGAAACTCTGGCTTCTATGTACCAAGTGAATATTTGGAATGATATACCTCGAATTATGGTTTGACGACTGGATAGGCCCGCTCATGTGTTTACAACAGAAGAGGTAGCAGATGAAAAACCTTGGTATTATGACATCAAGCATTTTCTTCTGACTCAGAAATACCCGATCGGTGCATCGAAGAAGGATAGAAAGACATTGAGAATATTGGCTGACAGTTTCTTCCTCATAGAAAATGTGTTATATTAAAGAAATTATGACATGGTCTTGCTCAGATGTGTGGATAGACACGAAGTAATCATGTTGATGCATGAGGTTCATGAAGGTTCATTTGGCACTCATGCCAATGGACATTCGATGGCTAAAAAGATGCTAAGGGCAGGTTACTATTGGCTGACAATGGAATTTGAATGTTATAAATTTGCAAAGAAGTGTCATAAATGTCAGATTTATGCAGATAACGTCCATGTGCCTCTGACACTTCTTAATGTGATCTCTTCCCCGTGGCCTTTCTCCATGTGGGGTATTGACATGATTGGGATGATAGAACCCAAAGCTTTTAATGGACACCATTTTATCTTGGTAGCAATTCATTACTTCACCAAGTGGGTGGAGGCTGCTTCATATGCCAATGTTACTAAGCAGGTGGTTGTGCGCTTCATCAAGAATAATCTTATATGTCGGTATGGTGTGCCGAGCAGAATTATTACTTACAATAGCTCGAATTTGAACAATAAGATGATGACAGAGCTGTGTGAAGAGTTCAAGATTGTCCATCACAATTCATCTCCATACAGGCCAAAGATGAACGGGGTTGTTGAAGATGCTAATAAGAATATCAAGAAAATTATCCAGAAGATGGTTGTTACTTATAAGGATTGGCATGAAATGCTCCCTTTTGCTTTGCATGGATATCGAACGTCTGTCCGCATTTCAACAGGAGTAACCTCGTTCTCCCTGGTGTATGGAATGGAAGCTGTACTCCCAATCGAGGTTGAGATTCCCTCTTTGCGTGTGATAATGGAAACCAAGTTGACAGAGGCTGAATGGGTCCAAAACAGGTTTGACCAATTGAATTTGATCGAAGAGAAGATAATGACAGCTTTGTGTCATGGACAGTTATATCAGAAAAGAATGAAGAAAACTTTTGATAAAAAGGTCAAGCCTCATGAATTCAGAGAAGGCGAACTCGTGCTCAGGAAGATCATGTCTTTCAACATTGATTGTAGGGGTAAGTGGACTCCCAATTTTGAAGTCCCATATGTTGTCAAGAAAGCCTTCTCTAGAGGTGCATTAATTATTGAAACTATGGACGGCGAGGAGTTCTCACGTCCCATGAATGCTGATGCAGTCAAGAAATACTTCACCTAAAAGAAATAAAAGAACAACTCGCTAAGTTGAAAACCTGAAAGGGCGGCTTAGGAAAAAAAGAGCGTCTGGGTAGGCCGAAAACCCGAAAGAGAGGTCTAGGAAAAAATTAGAGACATAAACAGAATAAATTTCCCGCTAAGTTGAAAACCCGCAAGGGCAACTTAGGCAAAAGCTAGGGATTTTCTTGGAAAGTAACTACATCATGCAAGATCTGATCATGGAAGCAACAATCTTCTTGAATCCTCATCATACTCCAACGGAAGCTGTTGCTCAAGATTTCAAAAATTGTTGGAGGGGATAGCAGTCATTGTATCTTAATGTATCATTTCTATTATATATTACCATTTTTCAAACTTTGTAATCATCTATGGAGTCTCGCCATTCGCAGAATACCATTCTATTAATAAAGTTTGAGTTGTTACCCAATTCTTTGTGTTTCTTATTTTGTTTAGCTTGCAAAGACTCAATTTATTATTGATAATAACTTTCAAAGCAAAAAGATTAAATAACAAAATCGATTTTTCAAAAATAATTTACAATTTACTTTTACTTTAGAATTTGTGATGCGAAAAAATAACAACAACAAAAATGGTGATCCCAGGAATGGATAAACTCCAGTTATTTTAAGAAGTTTTTGTTCCCCTCGGGAAGGTTTACTCGGGATGATTCACCGTATTGGGTTCGTGACTCCGGTATCCTCGGTCAAGCTTGGATTCATTTCTCCTCTTTCCTGAGTTTTCATGAGGTGAAGTTTCAACTAGCGTTTTCTCCAGTGAAGTTTTCGTTCGGTCTAATGGAAGTTATTTTTCCAGAGAAGTTGGTACCATAATCACTCTTGAAGAATGCAGGTCCCCAGTTTTTCTAGTGAAGAACGTATTGTGGTTTTCCCTTTGAGGACATGGTGTTAACCTTCCCGATGAAGTGGGCTTGAATTCCCCAGTGAATGTTTTGATGATTTGGTGTCCATCTGCTTTACTTAAGATTGGTTTTGCAATCTCCAGTAGAAGTGTTACTTTTGAAAACATTTGTTTCCCCAGTGAAGCCTGAAGAAGGATGTTCTATCCCTGTATTTGTACTATTTTATCACTTTGATTTGTTTACCTCTGGATTTCGTTTCTCCCCAGTAAAGTTAAAGCAGGAAGTAGATTTTGTTTCCTCAGTTGGCATTTACTTTTTCTGGGATTGTTCACTTTGGATGTGATTTAGCCAAGTGTTGTTTGTGCCCGAGTTGGTTTTTGCTGGTTACTCCATGTGTTATATGTCTGTTTTGTCAGCATATACATGATAACACTCATACATTCATACATACATCATGCATAGTTAATTTTAGCAAATCATTACTCATTCACATTCATTAATATTTTTGTTGACATATTACCCTGTTTTGCAGAGTTACGTTGTCCTCTCCTCAATAGAGTCTTGGCCTTAAGCAGAAAGCGTATATTCTTTCAATTTCCCCACTGAGTTATCCCTTATGGAAGATTTTTGCTTTATCCTTCCGGTACAGCTCTTTGTTTGGTTGGATTTGGTTTTCCCTCTTGAGTTTATTTCTCAAAGGTTGTATTTTGGTTGACTGTTTCATTCCAGTTTATTTCTGGTTTGAATCTTTGGTTCCACAACAATATTATTTACTTTGGATTTCTGAAAGCTTCGAGTTTTGGTTTGTGCATTTATTTTGCACGAGGAGACTTTATCTCCTCAACAGGAATATCATGGCATTTCTCCAGGAAGTCATATTTCATTCCCCATGAAGCCATAATGTTCTCCCCATAAACTGATTTCTTTTTACAATCCACCATGACAACAAGTAGCAGGTCCTTTTATTTGAGCAACTTGTGCTTCCCTGTAAAAAGTCGACATAACTTTTTTGCTATCTCCTCTAAAAGTGGATAGTTTTCAGTCCATCGTCAGTTTACGCCAGTGGATGACAAGACTTTCAAATTCGCAGAGACAGTTCGTTGTGAAATATTTGCAGGTGATAGTCTCTTTAATTGAGACAATTTATATATTATCCTTTCTAGGCAGAGTGCCTCGGTTAAATAAGAAGTTGAGACCCTTTCTAGGTGAAATGCCATAATTTTGGGGAAACTTGTTATCTTTTTGCTACCTTCAGTGAACGTTGGTAGTTCATCGTCAGTGAACAGCGATGCTATGATATATTCTCTTTCTACCTTCAGTGAAAGTTGGTAGGTCATCGGCAGTGAACGTTGTTGATTGTTATCTTTTTGCTACCCTCAGTGAACGTTGGTAGTTCATCGTCAGTGAACGACAATGCTATGATATATTTTCTCTCTACCTTTAGTGAAAGTTGGTAGATCACCATCAGTGAAAGTTGGTGTTTGTTATCTTTTTGCTACCCTCAGTGAATGTTGGTAGTTCATCGTTAGTGAACGGCGATGCTATGATATATTTTCTCTCTACCTTCAGTGAACGTTGGTAGATCACCATCAGTGAAAGTTGGTGTTTGTTATCTTTTTGCTACCCTCGGTGAACGTTGGTAGTTCATCGTCAGTGAATGTCGATGCTATGATATATATTTTTTCTCTACCTTTAGTGAAAGTTGGTAGATCACCATCAGTGAAAGTTGGTGTTTGTTATCTTTTTGCTACCCTCAGTGAACGTTGGTAGTTCATCGTTAGTGAACGGCGATGCTCTGATATTCCTTTTCCTTCTACCTTCAGAGAAAGTTGGTAGTTCATCGTTAGTGAACATTAATGATTCTTTCTCTCTACCTTCAGTGAAAGTTGGTAGATCACCTTCAGTGAACGTCGGTGTTGTCATTTCTTTCCTCTTTCTACCTACAGTGAACGTTGGTAGTTTCGCCTTCGGTAGAAGTTGGTGTATCCTTTGACCATTTCACCATCCTCTCTGATTCAGGTCTTTTTGATCCACCAGTGATTTATTTTCCTGGTTGGGTTACTCTCTTGTTTCTTTATTTTTTTTACACCCACAATGGTGTTTTACGTCTCTTTGGTGTTGTTCATATGCATTCATGCTCATAAGCATTGCATGGCATCTTAGGGCCAAAAATAATGTTTTTTTTATATTTAAGTATCTTCGATCGCGTCGACACGAAGATTTTTAACCTTCATATCTCCGGATAGAAGAAACTTAAATAAGGGCAGCTGCTGTACCCTAATTTTTGCCCCTAATATCCCTTCATCATACCATGTTGATTCCATCACAACAAGATCACATTAGGATTCTTGGTTCCCCTCCCTATATTTAACTCTGCTCTTTGAGGAATCACCAAGCACCTTGACTTGTTTTCTCTTTTGTAATCATGCATGTTTTGTTTTGAATTTCCTTTTAATTAATAATTTGCAAAGTTGTTTTGTCTTACTAATAATGTAGGTAAAGGCAATATGGCGTAACAAGTTGATCCATGGGTTCATGAGTTTATTCCATGCCCTAGTCAATAAAGCTTGAGAAATTCAAACCTCACCATTGAAGTTGTTTTGGAATAAATGGCATGGCAAGTTTTATTTTGGTTCACCATATTTCAAACTTATCAAGATTGATTCAAAAGTACAAGGGGTTGGTTGAAGAAGTTGGCTTGCTTGGACAAGGCTTTGTTCCCATTGGTCTCAAGTGCATATTCCTCTCAATTCTCAAGATATGGAAGTGGTTTTGATGGCTATGAGTTCTCGTTATCATCCTCAACAACTTCTATTTACAAAGCAAGAATGTTGGTACAAGAAGGTTGTTCAAAATTGTCAAGGTTCCTCAAGGAATCTTCTTGATCTAGGAGCTAGGGTTTTGAACTTCAAAGGAGTATATCTTGCTCATCTTTTTGTATTTTTGAGTGATTCCAAATACATCATTCTCTTCTAATGGTTATTAACAAATCACTTCAAAAGTTCCAAGGAGTTTTCATGTGGAAGAAACTTGATGAAGAAGAAAAATCACAAGTCCTCCAAATGAACCCCCAATTTCCCATGTGTGACTTCAAATGATCATAACTTGGTTAATTTTTATCACCTTGAGCCCATTCTTTTTCCATAATGATCTTTAGGATGTGAACTTTATGCCTTCTTTCACGTGCAAGGTGAGAAAATGGATGGAAGATGCCCTAAAGATAAAAAAGATTATAGGTCATTTCATGATTTTTTGCCAACTTCAACAATTTATAACTCTCTCAATTTTTGGATATTTTGGATGGTTCAATTCCCAAAATGTCATTCAAGAGATCTACTTCATGCCATCTTTTTTAGTCAAGAGCAAATTCCAAGTGGAAGGCTATGTTTGGATGCAAAACATTATAGGTCACTTTTGAAGAAAAAATTTGAAATATTTCTAAGTATGGAAAGTCAACATTTTTTCTCCAAATTTGACTCAACACAACATTCAGCTCAAGCATCCATTTGATTCCATTCTTTTTCCATTGCAAAGCTTGTAACCTCATCTTTCTGAAACATCAAGAATTATGCCCTAAGACCCCTTGAGCCGAGAATGCCATTGGTCAGAAGTTGGCACTTTGAAACTGAATTTTTCACCAAGTCAGAAGTTGGAAATCCTTGATTTGGCCTATAAACACTTTGTTTCTACACATTTATGCCTCTAAACATGTTTAATGAAGTTCTAGAGGTGATTAGCTTAGCATAACGCGCATTTTGGATGTGTTTTGATCAAATTAGAAGTCACACTTTTCTTGTTTGCAACTTCACACGATTTCCCTCCAAACTTCATCATTTCACACGCTTGGATATTCCATTTGATTCCCTATAAATAGAGGGTCATTCCCCATTCATTTCCTCAAGCTTGGATAGCCAGAATCACCCTGCCAAACTTGTTCCATAACTCAGAATTCATCAACTTAGAAATCTATTCCCAAGCCTTTTTCAGTCTAATTTCTCCATCAATTCACCTTCCTTGATCTTCCTTGAAGCTAACCATATAATTACATTCAAGAATCGTGCCCTATATTGCTCCATAGAAGTACAGTTTCAGAACTCTGCAACTCAACTTCAATAGGTAGATTTCTTCATCAATTCTTTGAAACTTTGATATCATTGTGATGCTCCCATTGTTCTGGTTCTAGTTGCAACACTTGCTTTCAACTGGAAACACGTTTTGATCATGAAATTTCAAATCCATTTTCAAAACTTTCCTTCTAAATTGCTTAAGCTACAATTTATATAAATTTGTCGCGAAGGTGTGGTTATCTTCGTCTTGAAGAGACGAAGCGAATGGCATAGGTCTGAGCTTCTGATTTTACAGTTTGAGAGACCTGCAATTCACGTTGGCTGGAGGTTGAAGATAACCAACGTGTCATCTTCCAACCAATGATGCCACTTGTTATTTTTGAATTCTGATTTAATAATTAATTCAGGGCTTTATTCACTAATGACCATGATATGCACAGCGCGCCAGATCCCTTGGACTTGATTACTAACGCGTTTTGACTCTCATTCAATGGTCCACATATTTTTTACTTTTATTTTCTTTTCTGATTTTTATATTTAATTGTTTTAAACTTCAAAAAATCATAGAAAATTCATTTTAAGTCCAAAAAATCTGAAAAAATTATGGAAAATATTTTTGATTATTCTCTTTCTGATTTTTATTTTTTCACAATTTAATTTTTTATTTTGGTATTTTTTTAATAAATTTTCACTTTTTTGAATTGTTTTAAATGTTTAAAAATACTTTTATGCATTTTTAAATTATGAAAAAATTATGGAATGATCCAATGATATTCTGCAAATATTGGTGACCTTATTTTATTTTTGCTTCTGACTTTGCTATTTTTATCATTTTTGGTTTATTTTACCCATTTCTTTTTAATTTTAAAAATAGTTTCTGACTTTAAAAAAATTACCAAAAAATTATAAAATCATTTGAGCCCTTTTCTGATTTTTTTTATGGTCTTACTTTTTATTTCTTGATTAATTGGAATATAGTTGATATTTTTTCTTTTTATTTCTATTTTTAAATATTTTTTAAACATTTTTTAATGTATATATTAAATGCAATATTATTTTGTGATTATTTTCTGGTTGATCTTGGGTTAAAATTTTTGATCATGAGCTTCATTAACTCCACAAAAATGGATGAATGATTTTATTAATAGTTTGATTAAATTTAATTCAAAAGTGGTTTATATTTTCTCTCCCACCCCACTTCATCTCATCCCCTTCTTATTGCACTAAGTGTTATTGGAGCACGATCTCTATATCATGTCCCAAAACAAATGGTGCATAGATTACTATTGAACAACCTCAAAATAGATGCGACTTCTATATAAGTCCACTTACGATTGCTTAACATAGCGCTAAATTTTATCCCGATTCGAATAAATGATCATTCGTGTCCCAAACTTATGTTTGCAAGCCCAAGTATGTAAGTTTGATCTCTTTGATCCAATAACCTTGAGATCCATTGTGTGGAGGCTTTGGTTCTACCAATCCTCTAATGTATCTACATCATCTTTGGTCAATGCGGATCACTTAAACATCGTTGATCATTAAATGATACTTATGAGGATTCCAAATGGATGATATATTTGACAAAAAAGCAAATTCAACTTGTTGTGTGGAGGCTTTGGTTCTACCAATCCTCTAACAAGTTCCAAATGTAAGTTTCAAGATGATCATTCAACTAACCACTAATCATTAATAATGGACTTTATCTTGTATTTTTATTATATGCCCTTTTATTTTTATGCACTATTTACTTTTAGCATTTTCATTTCATGCCATTTTCCTCTTTGCTCACTTGAGCATTTACTTTCTTATCATTTTTATTTTGCTCACTTGAGCTTTTCTTTCCTTTTCTTAAGATACTTAATAATCAATATGGACCATAAAATCCTTAATGAAGCTTGGACTATTTGATTACTATCCTTGGCATTATGGAGCATTGGACTTCTTAGACTTAAGATTATAAACCTTGGCCTATGTTGGAGACCTTGTGACCTTAATTGATATTTTGTCTGGAGCTCTTGAGGTTTACCTCAAGACATTGGGTTGTTTGTTTGTTTTGTGTGCAGGTTATTATGATTACACTCTTTGTTTGTAATCTGGAATTCACCCGTATACAGCCGTTACTTTGCCTAATTTTTGTGAAGACTTAATACACTTGAAGTTTGGTTCTTACAAGAGGTCTAGTATCTTTGCTTGCTTGGCTTCAATCCAAAGAATGAGAATTCTATCTTGGCTCATAATGTCAAGTATTGGATTCTTGTTGGTTAGATGGTTCTTATCCATAGCTTTTACCTTATTCTTTAGGATAGTCCCTTCTTCTCCTCCCATCTTCTTTAATTTCAAAAATCTTCTTCCTCCTTTTGCAAACTCTTCTTGTTTTTTAACTTGAACCACTTTCATAATAAACTTGGACTTAGGTCCATGCATTTTCAAAACATTTTCATAAATAAACCCTAATCAATCTAATGATACCTTGACCTTTTTGTGAGAAGACTAAAAGTCAATCAATCTCATTTCAAACCATTTTGACACTTTGGCTTTTTATTTTAAAACCTTTTTCCCAAAAGATTGGACTCTTGTTAATCCTTGTAGTGATGCAAACAACTATACTTCTACAATATGTAGTAAAGTGAGATATTTTCCACTTGGGGTGTTGAGTGAGGCATTGTTGATTTTAAAATCAAAGCCATATCCTCCAATTTGAGATGATGCAAATTCTCCTTTCTCATGATCGTGGGTAGTAAGTATGTTTTCCACACGGACAATGATGATGATGTCTTATCTCATAAAATTAACCAACACACTTTTGTTTTAAAATTTTTAAAATAGGAACTATGTGTACCCTGATCCCCTATTACACGGAAGGTGGTACGTAGGCACTAAAGGTTCGCAACCGCGGCGGGTGCAAAAATAATAAAAATATATGTTTCTTTTCTCACCTCCACCATCCATTTTTATACAACATTTTTATAGCCAAAATATACAAATTTTTACAAAGAGGCTCCTGCGGAGTACCGTAGATGTTTAGGGTGCTAATACCTTTCCTTTGCATAACCAACCCCCTTACCTTGCATCTTTCCCCCCTCTTTTGGGTTATTCTCTCTTTTCCCATTCCTTTGGAAACAATAAAGCACGGTGGTGATTTTTATTTTGATATGTATAAGTAAGTCAATCCAATGGCTTAGTCTTAAACATTTCTACCACTACGGATGTGCTTGGGCATAGAAAAAGTGATAACATTTGGAATCTCAGGGGCGTCAAATTCAATTTCCTTCGCCTCGAGAAGGTCTTGCACCTTGGTTTTCAAAGCCCAACAGTTGTTGGTATCATGGCCTGGACTTTCTGAATGGTAAGCACAACGAGCGTTAGGGTTGTAGTGAGGAGGGGCGATGTCGCGAATCTTCGGAGCTTCCTTCAAAGTTACTAGATTAGACTTCAGTAAATGTAGAAAAACTTGAGATAGAGTCATGTTTATCCGGGTAAACTGTCTTATCGGCCTTTCTATTCTCGGCTGACTATTCCTTTGTTGACTAGGTGCAGGCTTAGAGATCATGACAACCCCTACCGCTGGACGGTGTTCAGTTCAGTTCTAATTCCTTTGATGGTACACAACACTAACCTCTTTCTTCCAAGAAAATGGCTTCCTTATGGCACTGGAGGATGCATTCTTTTGGATATTACCACTCCTAATTCCAGCTTCCACCCTTTCTCCTGTCAGAATTAATTCAGTGAAGCCGACTGAAGAGCTTCTAATCAGGTGATTGAAAAATGGACCAGATAAGGTACCCAGAAACATATCCACTAGCTCCCTATCTGACAGGGGAGATTGAACTCTTCCTTCTAAGTCCCTCCATTTCTGAGCATAGTTCTTAAAGCCCTCACTCGAACCCATACACATACTTTGGAGTTGAGTACGAGTGGGAGAAAGGTCTGCATTGTACTGATACTGCTTGTAGAAAGCAACATCCAGGTCTTCCCAATTATGAATGTTAGCCCTTTCGAGTGGGTAGAACCATTCTAGTTCAGTTCCAGACAGACTATCCTGAAAGAAGTGGACCCACAAGTCCTTGTCAGCAGTGTGAGGCTGGATCTTCTTCACATAAGATCCGAGGTGTATTTTGGGACATGAAAACCCATCATATTTGGCAAATACTGGCACCTTGAAATTTTGTGGGATGACAACCCCCGAGACCAAACCCAGCTCTTCAAAGTCCATACCCGGTACCTTCCGAACCTCCATTGCATTCAAACGATCCTCCAGCTGTTTGTATTTTTCATCAGCAAGAGGATACTGCTCCTCATCATAGACAGGTTCATTATCATATTCTTTTGGATCAGAGTCTTCCTCTCCTGTTTCCTCTTCTTAACTGTTTCCTTCCTTTGATGAAGTTACCAGTTCAGAGGCTCACTGCACTGGTCCTCTGATCCTTCTTCCCAGATTCACTAGCCCAGTTGGCTTCTTTGGCTTCTTATTTTCTTTAATAAGCAAGGCTTTCAGTTCTTCTTTCCCCTTGGTCAGAGCCATGATCATCTGTTGGAACTGGGCATTCTGAGTCTATAGATCCTTCACTGTTTGTTCTAGAGCCATTGCTGAAATAAACATCGAAGAGAATGAGAAACCTGCTTATGCAATGATATGTATGATATATATATATGCAATGTTTTCAAGGATTTCTAAGACTCAAATTTGCTTAAACAGAAAGAGAACGAACATTAATTGTATTAAGATATTTTATTGATCACAATAATTCCTCTTGGGCTCACAAAGAAATCAAAGCAACAATAAAATTCTCCAAGCAAAAGAAGACTCAAGTTTCCCATAGCGCATCCTCTTTGGTGAAATGTAGGCATTTATATTCCTCTCCTTGTGAAGTAACCAGGTGAGCTCTAGAACCTTCTTCTCACTGGCGTAGAATTGGGTTTCGAAAGTATCCCGTTCTTCTTTGAGTTGAATCTAGGACTTCCGTAGCTCCTCAAGATCAGTTGCCATGTCAGGATGAAGCACAGTGTAAGGAGTGTCTCCCTCAGCAATTGGCTCCATAATCACAGGTAAGATGGAGGGGTAAGGCATCATAAGACATTGAGCACTAGCTCACACCCATTTAAGGTAAGGCTCAAGAGGGATGGAGTTCTTGTGTCCCATTGTCTTGCTATCGACTCTGTTTATCATGCCCCAGGCTCGATTGAACCTCTTGCGATAACCCTGATAATCATTCTCATAGTCAAAGATGATTCCTTGGATGAGTGCATCATGAGGACCATCCCTTCTAGCATAACCAAAATGTCGCAATGCTAAACAAGGATTATAAGTGATTCCCCCCCGAATGCCTAAGAGAGGGACATTAGGGAATTCCCCACAGCGATCAATGATGATAACATTCTCCAAGGATCATGAAAACCAATGAATATCTGAATGCATAAGGGGCATCAGCCTACAAGACCATCTGATACCCTTATTATTTCTCAAGATAAACCGGGGTAGGTGCGAAATAAACCACCTAGCCAATAGAGGAGTGCAACACAGGAGGGTACCTCTTCTCTTCAAAGTGCGAGTGTGCAGAGAGTGTAGAATATCCCCAAGTAAGGTAGGTACCGGATTGTGAGATAAAAATATCTTGACC
Source organism: Vicia faba (assembly GCA_948472305.1). Classification (NCBI taxonomy): domain Eukaryota; kingdom Viridiplantae; phylum Streptophyta; class Magnoliopsida; order Fabales; family Fabaceae; genus Vicia; species Vicia faba. Next base: position 1,256,792,534 of record OX451738.1, read on the forward strand.
GCATTCATATCTACGAGTTGGTCTGTGTTAGGGAATAGTACCATCCCATGGATGAGAAGGGCTAACACCTCCTCAAAAGCTTGTAAATCTAGGCTATCCCAAAAATAGTGGGCTCTCTCAAATAGAAACTTAGCTGGAAATCCTTGGATACTTCTTCTGGTTTCCCAATTTGCCACAACATCAGGCCGTTGTAAAGATAGAGCTTGAGCAACCTCTTCAGGCTTTGGGTCTCTTTCCATACAGTTGAATGGTAGCTGATTAAGGATAGGTACCTCCAATAACTGAGAAAACTCCTCCATAGTAAGCACAAACTGGTAATCAGGAAAAGTGAAGCAGTGGTGCAACGGATCAAAGAACTGAAAGAGCACCTTTAACATTTCTTCATCAGGGGTTGCAGTGACCAAGTTGAGAAGTCAACCATGTTTTTCAGTGAAGGGGGAGATTTTAGGAATCCTCGATGCTAACTCCTTGAGTTGAGGATGCACTTTCACAAGGTTGATTTGGATAGTGTTCTTGCGAGCGGGTGTCATGTCCTACAAAATAAGACAAAGATAAGCCCTAGAAAATCCTTGAAATGGTTAGTATGATATGCCATGTTATGATTTCATGATTATGCCTTTAAATCACATATATATCAAGCACAAGCAAATCACACCAAGACCTTAGGTTTAAGGCTTGCATGGGTTTTAAGGTCATACCCTTTTGAAGTTGGATTGGTTCAACCTATCTTATAAATAGTAACCGGGTTCTAAGGGATCTCAATATCACTGTCCTTTCTCACAAGCTTCGTTCAATATGCGACTGACTCGCAACCAAACAAAACTCAGGAGTCAAGTCTCAATGAGTGTAGCATCGAGTATCTGCCGACTTTGGGAATACACCAAAGACGACCATCTCACTACGTCCTAATGTCCAAGTTGTTCATTTAAAGGTTCTAAGGTCAGTTGACACTTTATGACACCATGCAGCGGCCCCGTATTCTCCTTGATTAACTCAAGGGCTACCGATACCAACCAAATTGTCGCATCAATGTAGCCATCGCTTCAACCGTGTCGGTATACCCCGTACAGTTTCCACGATCTATTGCTACTTACCTAAAAGGTTTCCCCAGATCCGGGTGTAGGATCTATAGTAACCCAAACAATCCCTTAAAAGTAAAGCAAACAAACAAGCAAACAATTTAGAAATGATCTAGACCCTAAGGTAAACCCCACTTTTATATTTTCTCCCCAGCAGAGTCGCCAATTCTGTGATACGGTGGCAGAACCGACTGTTAATACTGGTTTGCATTTTTTGTTCACAAATGTCTCGGTAAGAAAGAATCGCCACCGACTTTTCTTTTATCCAACAAAGGAAAGGGTGAAAAGAACAGAAAAAAAGACCTTTTTCGAGAGTTTCTGAGTAAGGGGGTAGATTATGGAAAGAGAAGGTGTTAGCACCCTTTCCATCCGTGGTTTTCCACGGGCTCTTAGGTACTTGCTCATTTTTAAAACTGTTTGTGTTTGTGTGTCTTGAAAAGTTTTGTTTGCTTGATGGTAACTCTTGTATCAGTCCTTAAGAGTGTGATAAAGCGTTTTTGAAAATAGTTTTTGAAAGTGTGTAAGTGTGAAAAAGTTGTTCTTGAGCAAGTACCTAGCAGTTATCTACCTACTCGAAAAAAGGATGTTCTTTTCCTCCTACCCTTTAGATAGTGCTATCCTACTATTAGTGAGTAGGTAGCCCTATCTTTGGATGTTTAGGGACTATCGAAAGAGACGCTATGGTCATTGAAGGCATCATGTAAGGATATCTTAGCATTCGAAGGGACTGTCATCATATAGGCAACATCGAGGGACAAGATCATTTACCGAAAGGCAACTCGAGGGACATTTAGGGACCATGATCTTTTATGATGACTTTTATACCGAGGGTATTTGCTAAGATATCCCTATGTTCGAGGGACATGACCATTTCTGAGGCAACCGAGTGAGGAATACCCTAAGGATGTAAGTGTGAGAAGTGTGTTTTTTCAGTTATATTATCTTGAGGTTAGTGATCTACGATTAATTTAATTAATCTTGTCATGCACTCCTACTTACTAGCAATTATATACAAGCATACAAAAATGTAAAAGCGAGAAATAAAGGTTCCTACGCTATTACAGGACTTTGGTGTAGATACATAATAATGGACGAAAAGTAAAGTGCGGAATTAAAAGTGCGGAATTTTAAGTCCTAAACTATTACACTCGTAAGCAGTTACAATATTATAAAAGATGCGACAATAAGATAAACGCGCGTGAAAATGGAAAGAAGCGTCTAACAACCTAAAAAAGGGTTTAAGTAAAAAAACTTATTTGTTTGATTTTTGTTTTAATTAAGAAAAATAATTAAATTAAACATCCTAAAGTCTATTTGAAAAATAAAAATTAATTAAGAAAATAGTCTAAGTTTTTCTTGTTTTTTTATTATGAAAAGAAAATAATTAAATTTATTTAAATCCTAAGTTCTACTTCATTTTAAATTAAAGAGAATAGTTAAAATATTTATTTAAATTATTTACAAAAGTAGTTTAATTAAAAATACTAATCTAATATTTTTGGTGACTTTTTCTGATTTTTTATGGTTAATTAAATAAATGAAAGCAAAAATTAAAAAAAGAAAATAAATTAAAACAAAAAAATGGGCCCGGGGTTCTTTAAATTAAATGGGGGTGCAGAGACTGAAGTTTGGTTAGGCCTAACGGAAGGGAGCCAAACCTCGTCTGGATCCAATGAGGAGAGATACTGGGGGCGCATGGTGAACCTCACACTGAAGCCCTTGGATCTGGATGGATTGGCATTGGAAGGCGTGGATTTGCTGGTCTATGATTCACATTTGGCTAGGAGGGGCCTTGGATCTGCATGTAATATATTAGAAAAATGAAAAACACTGGACCTGGGACTCGAACTCAGGTCCTCTCCCTTCACGCAAAGTCACTTTGCCAACTGAGCTGTTATCACATTCGTTACATAAATTAAACAAAAATATAATATACAAAAACCAGTCAGATAAATTGAAAAATAAAAAACGCGCGAGATGGTTTGAATGACTCAATGGGGTGTTGACAACGCACACAACCGGAGGGATGCCGGAGTCAAACTCCGGTCGTCTTCTCCGATTACTCAAAACCTGAAAAATAAAAAAAAACATCAGTTAAACAAAAACCAAAGTCTTTATCCCACACGAAATTTCCTTATGATCAGGAATTTGGGGTCTATTTGATCTAAAGATCCCTGGAATTTGAGATATGACGAAGAACTCAGATCGTGCCCTAGAAATGGCATGATCCTAATCTGACTCCCTTTCTCACATGTTTCACGATGGACCTGCTCTATAGGTCATCCTAAACACGAAGAAGCCATGGAAAACTGTTAAATCATCATGAAATTATCAATACAAAAATTAAAAAATTACCAAAGGTGAGTGTGCTTCGGTTTGGTGCTTCTAGGCGTGGATTGACTTGGATAATGATTGGGATGATCTCCTGGTAACGCTAGGAGTTGAATGGTGTGGTTTGCTTAGCAAGAGGAAGGCTGGAAGTAAGTGTTTAAAATTTCACGATTTGGACAAATTTTTTGCAAATATGGTAGATCTTATGGTACAACATGCCGGACTCTGTTTGACTCACAAAAGGGGTGTACTTATAGCATAGAAGAAAGGGACAAGTTAATGAAGAGAGAATCAATCCCATAAAGCCATGGTTTAAAGCCATTATCACCATTTTGAAAAGTTACCAAATTTTATATTTCATGCATTTTTTCATGTTCAATGCTTATGGTCGGGTTGGCACGAACCCTTGGGCCTCCAAGTAAGCCAAAACACTAGCCCACATGCCTAAGCCCATTTCAAAAATATTTTATACAATTTATTTTATATTTACTTGAAATAAATTAAAATAAATATGTAAAAAATAGGTAGAAAATACAAGGCCATGCAAAAATAAGACTTGAGGCCCTCTATGACCTTAGGAAGATATTTGAATCTTTAAAAGTTAGGTCATTGACTCAATAATTCAAATTTTCTCAATGCACCATTCTTGAAATTTCCAAAATTTTCCCAACTTGGGAAAGCCATATCTTGCTCAATTTTTATCTCATGATGATGATCTTTTACTTTTTGGAAATACCAAGATGTCTAATTCAATCCCTCTTTTCATTAATTTTGAATTTGAAGATGTCATCTTGATGTAAAAGGTCTTGGTAAAAAGTGGCTTTTGTTGACTTTCTGAAAATGACTTGTAATGTTTGAGCTCATATATTTCAAATGGTGCATTTCTTGATCTCGGGGGATGAAGATAAAGTGTAGGGAACTGGATTATCTTCAAAATGAGCTTTGGTTGGAAAATTTTTGATAAAGTATGAGAAAGTTATGCTTGGCCAAAGTTTGGTTGACTTTTCCTATAGAAACCCTAATTTTCCATTTTTGACTTTTGATGGGTTAGGAGAATTTCTTGAGGAATCATGATCAACCCTTGATAAAATGATGTATATCACTTCAAAATATTGATGTTGACCAAAAATCTTGAAGTTTGACTGTACATGGGCCACAATTGACTTTTGACCTAGCACAGTTGATTTTCCAATACTTGAGCAATTGACTGAGCAAACTTGTTGAGAAAGGCATGAAACTTGGCATGGATGATCTTGAGGAAATATTAGGACAATGGAGAACATTTGAGACCATTGGAGCTCAACCATCTTGATGAAAATTGAAACACTAGTTCGGGGTTCATTGCCCTAGGAGGAGAATTGTCTGGTCAATTCGTGGTCAACCCTTGAGCAATTGAGAACCTCTAGGAGTATGTCTTGTGTGAAAATGGGAGGGGAAATTTTGGGGTACATCACAATGCATTAACGAGAATAACCAAAGTCTGACATAAGGACAAATTTTTAAGCAAACAAAGAAATTACAACTAAAAATTCGAATAAACAAAAGTTTCTCCGCCTAAACTTCGTCACTTCAGATGATGTGCTTTTGAAAGATGACAGAAAAACTCAAGTTTACAATCTTGTGTGAATTCCAACGCCTCTTTGTCGATCAGGTCTTGAATCTTGTTTTTCAATGTCCAACAGTGGTTAGTGTCGTGTCCAGGACTGTTGGGTTGGTACACACAACTTTCTTCATGATTGTAATGGGGAGAAGCAGTAAAGGGTTTTTGAGGAGGCTCCCTCAATGTAACTAGATTGGCTTCCAACATATGATGCAATGCTTGAGCCAAGGGCATGTTGATCTCAACAAATTGTCTTCCTTTCTTACACCGACCACCTTGTCGTGGTTGGCGAGGTTGTTTTTGGACTCTTGGTATAGTAGCCATTTTGAAGGGTGTCCTCTCGACCAAACCAACTTCTTGTCTCATCGGAGGCCGAATAACGACTCGATCCCCAATTCAAGCTATTTGTTCCATATGGTTGCATCTGTCTTGATGAAGCTTGTTGACAAGGGATCTCAACTCTTCTTGCCCCCGAGCTAAATTTTGGATAAGAGCCATCTGACCCACCATCTGTCCCATCATCTGGATTTTCATGGTTTCCATTTCAGTTTGTAATTGTTCCAACTGGTCATCCTTGTTGTCTTCATGATTCCTCTTGGTCATGCTCTCAATGAGGAATGCTTTCACTTCTTCTTGCCCCTTGGATAGGTTCAGGAACAATTCTTGAAGTTGAGCATTTTGGGTTTGAAGATCTATGACAGTCTATTCTAGAGCCATCTCTACTGAAATAAACAGTAGGCAAATGAGAAACCTGTGTGGGGGAAACTTGTTATGATGACATGCATGATATGTGGATGCAATGTTTTTAAGGATCTCGCGGGGTAAACACAATAAGATGTTAGGAGTTGAACTTTGATCACAACATTGATTGGAGAACTTCGTATCATTGAATGTCCTTCTACGAGAATCAAGCTCACCATGTCAGGTGGGTCATAGCCCTTGACTCAAGCTACCGTGCTTTGGTCTTTTGAGAGCGTTTGGTTAGAGGAAAATAAATCCTCTTTCCCCTTGATAGACATATGGTTCAACATAACCCTGCATAACAGGCCCTTGAGACCCTTGAAATGGTTATTGAAAATACTATGTTATGATGCCATGATGTTATGTACGAGTAAGCATAAACACACAAAGCAAACAAGTCCTTAGGTTTGGGCTTGCATGGAGTTCATAGGTGTTGTACCCCAAAATTTTCCCTCTCATGTTTCCCAAGGTTTTCTCTTACATGGTTGGTCACAAACACTTGATTAAAGAAAAATAAATATTTTGAAGATAAAAAAAGAGTCTTCGGTTGGCCTTGGGACAAGGTCTTTCGATTGGCATTTTAACAAGGTCCTTTGATTCGCATCTGAATAGGATGTCTTTCGATTGACATCTGGACAAGGAGATTCGACCGGGCATCTAAAACCCTTTGATCAGACACTGGACCCCCTTTGACCAAGCTTGGTTCACAAACTTCAATTGCGCATTTGCTACTTCAGGCTTGCCTTTGATCTACAAGGCAGAGGCTTCCTCAGACTTGTCTTGGATTCACAAGAGCAAAGGTTTCTTCTATAATTTCCTTCAATGCACAGGGCCAAGACCCCTCAACACAGTTTTTTCACTATGACACCCAATATGACCCCTTCAAAAGATACTCCAAAGCCCCATTCGAAGGACACACATTGGTGGCCCATTTGAAGGAGGCAACAAAAGACTATTCGAAAGACACTAAAAAAAGTCCATTCGAAGGAGCTGCATCAGAGCCATTTGAAGGAGCTGAATCAGAGCCATTCGAAGGAGGCAATCAGAGCCATTCGAAGGAGACCATCAGAGCCATTCGGAGGAGGCAATCAGAGCCATTCGAAGGAGGCCATCAGAGCCATTCGAAGGAGAGCATTCGAAAGTCAAATGTCCTGGTTCATTCAAATTCATAAAAGGACAAGATCCCATGTTTTTGGCCAACGTTACAAATTCTTATTCATGGCTTTCAAACACATTACAATGGCAGTTAAACTTTTGTCTTCTTGTCCCCTTCCTCCTACTATATATAAGAAGCATGCTTGCAAGCCAAAAGGATAGAGAGATACATTGGAGATACGCTGCCAACAAACCCACCAAAATTTATCAAAATTTTCATAAGTGATCCAAGTCAAAGCAACCCTTAAACAAAGGTACCCACGCCCAGAAGTGCCAAATCGAAGGTACCCACATCCAGAAAGTGCCAAATCGAAGGTTCCAACTACTGGTAAAAGAGGGTAAAAGATCAAACTTTGTATTTGCATAACACATCCACACTTATTGTTTCATTCGATTTGTTATTCAAGATTAAAGACCTGGGTTTGATCCCAGGTCTGCCTTTGTTCTGCCTCTAATGCTTGTGGCAGATCCAACATAAATAAGGCCAGCGCGTACAGAATCGAAGGACCTGGGTTTGGCACCCAGGTCATGGCTATCGTTTTTGCTAACATGTTTGCAGATGTAGCATCCTCACAAGTGATTCATCAAGCAGTTTCAAGCAACACCCCTAGCTACATCTTGCCATTGGATCGAAGGGTGACACCCTTCATAGAACCGAAAGGTAAAATCTCCCTGGATCGAAGGGTGACACCCTTCATAGAATCGAAAAGCAACTTCTCCTTGCAATAGACGGAATCCCTTTTTCTTTTTGTATTTTATTCTTTGTCTCATTTCTTTATTGACTCTTTTTCTATTCAACTTGAAATTAAATCAAAGAAATCACAAAAATTAGGCTTAGACATTTTAATTAAATAATTAATTTTTTAATTAATTGATTAATTAAATTTTAACCATTTTCTTAACTTAAAACAAATTAGAATTTAGGACTTAATTCAGATTTAATTATCTTTTCATAATAAAAAAAAACAACCAAAAAGATTTTTATTTCTTAGGATATTGTTAGACGTTATTTTCATTTTCACGCGCGTTTATTTAATTTCGTATTTTTACTATTGATGTACCTGCCCACTGGATGTAATAGATTAAAACTAGGACATTTACTGATTTATCCCCCTCTTTCTTGAACAATGTAAATCCCATCCCCAAAGCATTGTAATAGCATAGATTTAAATTCCCGCACTTTAATATTCTGTAATATATATTAACTGCTAGTAATTAGCTGTGTATGATAAGATTAATAATCAAACGCTAGCAAACTTAACAAAAAGACAAATAACTGAATTGAACACAATTGCACACAAGCACCTCTAGGGTATCCCACTTTGGTTACCTTTAAGAAATAAAATAGTCATGAGGCAGGAATGCTTTAGCAAAGACCCATAAATAAAAAAAGATCATATTCCCTCGATGACCCTTACAGTTGCCTTTCGGTAAATGATCTAGTCCTTAAAAGAAAATTGCTAAAGCGTCTCCACAAGTTGCCTTCGTGATTGTAAAACGTCCCTTCGATTGTCCCTCAAACATCCGACGACAAAGCAACCTATTCGCTAATAGTAGGATATCATTGTCTAAAGGAAAGGAGGAAAAGAACGCCCCTTATCGAGTAACAAAGTAGATAGTTGTTAGAAGTTTGCTCAAACATTTTGCACTTACACAAAAAATTACTTTTCAAAAACAATTTCAAAACACTTTGTATACTTTCTCTACTATCCCGAGAAACATTACAAAGTTTGCCATACTAAGGCGTTTTCAAAACATTTTCAAACACAAAGCACAAAGTTATTTTTAAAATGAGCAAACCTCTAAGAGCCCGTAGATAACTATGGATGGAAAGGGTGCTAAGACCTTCCCTTTCCATAATCTACCCCCTTACTCAGAAAACTCTCGAAAAGGTATTTTTATGTTCTTTTCACCCTTTCCTTTGTTGGATAAAAGAAAATTCGTTGGCGACTCTTGCTTACCGCAACATTTGCAAACACAAACACAAAACCAGTATATAACAGTCGGTTCTGCCACCGTATCACAGAACTGGCGACTCTGCTGGGGAGTATAAAAAGTAGGGTTACCTTAGAGTTATTTAATTATTTAACTGCTTTGTGTGCTTTGATTGCTTTACTTTTGAGGGCTTTTTTGGGTTACTATAGTTCCTACACCCGGATCTGAGGCACCTTTAGGGTAAGCAGCAATAGATCGTGGAAAATGTGCGGGGTATACCGACACGGTTGAAGCGATTGCTACATTGATGTGACACTTTGGTTGGTACCGGTAGCCCTTGAGTAATCAAGGAGAATACGGGGACGCTGCGTGGTGTCATAAAGCATCAACTTACCTTAGAACCTTTAATTGACCAATTTGGCCGGTAGGAAGTAGTGAGATAGCCATCTTTAGTGTATCCCCAAAGTCGGTTGATACTCGATGCTACACTCATTGAGATCTGACTCCCGAGTTTTGTTTGGTGGCAAGTCAGTTGTATATCAGAATGAAACTTATGGGAAAGATCAGTGATATTGAGATCCCTTAGAACCCGGTTACTATTACTAAGACAGGTTGAGCCAACTGAATATTCAAGAGAGTACTTACCTACAAACTCCATTCAAGCCTGAACCTAAGGCTACTTGTGTGATTTGTTTTCTTTCAACTTGAACTCCTTGCAGGGTTTGTTTTCATTATCTAACAACGTGATTTCCTTGCCGGATTTGTTTATATTCATTAACCTAGATCTCTCGCAAGTTTAACTTGCATTTATCATCTTACACTTTTTCTTTGGTACATAGCATATACATCATAGCATCATACCATAGCATTTCCTTAACCATTTCAAGGATCTTAAGGGTTTGTGATGTAGGTTATGATAAATCATACTTCTAGTAAGGGGCAAGGGGATTTATTTTCCTCTAGCCAATACCGTTAAGAGATCAAAACTAAACAACTTTAGTCGAAGGCTATGACCCATTTGACATGGTGAGCTTGATTCTCATATAAGGACGTCCAACAATACGAAGTTCTTCAATCAAAGCTGCAAGTTTCAACTTCTGCCATCTTCTTGTTTACCCCGCGAGATCCTTGAAAACATTGCACGCGTGTCATTTGCATAACAGGTCTTCCAATACAGGTCTCTCATTTTCTCGCTATTTATTTCAGCAATGAAAATGGCTCTCCAACAAGACAACAAAGATCTTCAAACTCAAGAGGCTCAGTTCATGGAAATGTTCTTAAACCTATCCAAGGGGCAGGAAGAGTTGAAAGCACTCCTCACTGGGAACCTGGACAAGAAAAGTCCTGAAGACAATAAGGACGAACAGTTGGAACAACTGCAAGATGAGGTAGAAGCAATGAGAACCCAGATGCTGGGGAAGATGGCTCTTATCCACGGCCTAGCCCAGGGAAAAGAAGAGATTAGAGCCATTATCAACAAACTTCATCAAGACGGATGCAACCGTATGAAGCAAACAGTCGAGGCTGGGGACCAAGTCATTGATCAACCTCCGAGAAGACAAGAGGTTAGCTTGGTGAAGAGTGGACCTTTCCAAATTGCTGCTATATTGCAAGCCCAACCAAAACTTCGCCAACAACCACAGGGTAATCGGCATAAGCAGGATTCATTCACTAGGAAATATACCAAACTAGGCATACCAATGTCGCAAGTCATGCGAAACATGTTGAAGTTGAATTTGGTCATGTTGAGGGATCCTCCTACAAATCCCAATACTGCCTCTCCAATGTACAATCCAAATGAAAGGTGTTCATATCACTCCAACGGTTCAGGGCATGATACTGATAGCTGTCGAACATTAAAATATAAAATTCAAGACCTGATCGATGAGGGAGCATTGGAATTCGCACAAGATGGTCAACTGGAATTATTATGTCATCCCTCCAGGGCACACCATCTGAAGTGACAAGATCAGACAAAGGGGATTTTGTTCATTAGAATTCTCAATTTGTAATTTTCTTTTGATTGCTCAAACATTTATTCATATCAAACTTTGTTATTTCATCAATGAATTGCATATGTTTTTCTTGAATTATTTCATTCGTTTTCACTATGCCTAAACAGTGCTTTTACTTCCTGTTTGTGATATTCAACTCCTGATTAAAAAGCTCTAAGCCTTTAGAGGGAGGACAATAAAAACAATACCGTAATCTCTACAATATGCTTTTGAACAGAGCCTGCTGACGATGTACAAGCGTTGTTTTAAATCCTAAACAGTGGAGTTATAAGGAAGATAATCCCTAGTCAACCCCTTTAAGCCTAAGAAGTAGGAGTTTTTCTTTTCACACAAAATTAAAACCCTTAATCATAACCTAGGGCATGGTAGTTTTCTCAGTTAATTCAGATGCGCATTCAATCGCAAGCTTTCCCTTCATACGCGACAAATAGTGTAAAATACGCTCTCCAAAAGACGGTGATAGGTTCCGCGTAATCATCAAAATAGGCAGTCATTATCCCTCAAAATAAAAGCCCATTAATTCAAAACCTGTGAAGAAGACTTAAGAAAAAATGGGCATCCCGCTTGCTGTAATCACAAAAGAAATGATTCAGGTAAAAGATAGGGATAGCAAAATGAAAAAAAGAAAGAGGTTCTACAAATCCTCAATAAAAATAAAAGGTCACAAAAATGACTGCCTTCTCAAACAAATGTTCAATTTTCGAACCATCACCGGAACATCAAGGACATTCCAAAACTCAACTGGGATTCAAAATGCACAATTAATTGAGCCTAGGATTGAAGAACATCACGAAGAACGGGTGGGTACAAATAAACCTTGAGCCTTTATCTTTTCTTTCTTAAAGCGTGAACCAGGCCACAATACAACCCTTAAAAGTCCTAACTAAAGCATGGGTTAGTTCGGAAGCATACTGTTACAAAAGGTATCCTGACTCCTGTAGGACTTGCTATAAATCCTGAGTTGATATCACCCTCTTGCAAAATGTTTTACTAAAAAAATGAATTTTCAAACTTCAAGACAAGCATAAACTTTGCATTATTTGAATATCATTATTTGCATATAGTTATCTGTTCGACAACATAGAAATTCACATGACGAATATCTAGTGAACAAGAACTTTCTCAATAAAAAGTTTCACCTCAAGTGGAAAAACACTTCCAACCAAGGGGCACGACATGATCATTGTCTATCATCTGGGGAAGTCAAGTCAAGATTCAAGGAATCTCTCAAAAATGCCAAACAACCAGGGGCAGATCTCCATCTGAATCACTTGGGGCATTAGGCATGAATTCCAGCAACGAATCACGTACAATCAAGCAAAATCAATGTTCCTCAACGAATTTCTTCTCAAAACAACAAAACAAGAATTCCCAGCAGAAACGTTCTAAATAAAGCAAACTTTCTGCTAGAAACAGTTCAGTACAATGCATATACGATCCAGAGAAGGATGTCATTCTGACACTCATTCAACACATGTTTCTAGAAACAGTGCAGATACGATCCAAAGACGGATGTCATTCTGACACTCATTTAACACATGTTTCAAGTACAGTGCAGATAGGATCCAGAGATGGAAGTCATTCTGACACTCATTCAACACATGTTTCAAGTACAGTGCAGATACGATCCAGAGACGGATGTCATTTTTACACTCATTCAACACATGTTTCTAGAAACAGTGCAAATACGATCCAGAGACGGATGTCATTCTGACACTCATTCAACACGTGTTTCTAGAAACATTGCAGATACGATCCAAAGACAGATGTCATTCTAAAACTCATTCAACACATATTTCAAGTACAGTGCAGATACGATCCAGAGATGGATGTCATTCTGACACATTCAACACATGTTTCAAGTACAATGCAGATACGATCCATAGACGGATGTCATTCTGACACTCATTCAACACATGTTTCTAGAAACAGTGCAGATACAATCTAGAGACGGATGTCACTCCGACACTCATTCAACATATGTTTCAAGTACAATGCAGGTACGATCCAGAGACGGATGTCATTCTGACACTATTTCAACACATGTTTCAAGTACAATGCAGATATGATCCAGAGACAAATGTCATTCTGACACTCATTCAACACATGTTTCAAGTACAATGCAGATACGATCCAGAGACGGGTGTCATTCTGACACTCATTCAACACATGTTTCTAGAAACAGTGCAGATACGATCCAGAGATAGATGTCATTCCGGCACTCATTCAACACATGTTTCAAGGACAAGTACAATGCAGATACGATCCAAAGACGGATGTCATTATGACACTCATTCAACACATGTTTCAGTATAATGTAGATATGATCCATATACGGATGTCATTCTGACACTCATTCAACACATGTTTCAAGTACAGTGCAGATACGATCCAGAGATGGATGTCATTCTAACACTCATTCAACACATGTTTCAAGTATAGTGCAGATACGATCCAGAGACTGATGTCATTCTGACACTTATTCCAGACTATCTTCTAGCAACAGTTCAGTTTACAAAACTTTCCTTCTCCTACAGAGTCATTCTCAAGCAGGAGTTAAAGATCCCCGGCAGAATATCCTCAAGCGAAAAGGGAAAATCCCTGGAAAATCATCCCCATTCATCATCCCCAGCGGAAATGAAGTATTCATCTTCCCAATACTCTCCAGCAGCAGTCAGGGATTTATTTTCCCAGGCTAGGAAATTACGCAACAACTCCCCATATTCATATATCATGGCATGAGCATACACATCGCATACAACATAATCTCATTTATTTTGAGAACATCATCACAATGCACTTCATACATCATGGCATTGCATATGACTAACTCTTTACCTTTTTCAGGAAAGATCAAATCAACAAACACCGTTGACTACTTGCATGACCTCTTAAAGAAACTACAAAGCCTGGATTTCGACCAGATAACAGTTTAAGTTGCTATGAAGCCTGGAATCCGACCAGATAGCAGTTCACCATACTGTGAAGCCTGGATCCGACCAGATAACAGTTAACATCATTGCTAAAGCCCGGAATCTGATCGGATAGTAGTAAATCAACAATTCAAGTCACTGTGAAGCTTGGAATCCAACCAGATAACAATATAAGGTGTTGCGAAGCCTGGAATTTGATCGGATAGCAGTTTACTCTGTCAATTACTATGAAGCCTAGACTCGACCAGATAATATTACACCTCAGATTCAAGTTGAAGTCTGGACCCGACCAGATAACAACTTAATTTCTTCAAATCATCGAAGCCTGGATAGACCACATAACAGTATATCTCAGATTCAAGTTGAAGCCTGGACCCGACCAGATAACAGCTTAATTTCTTCAAATCACTGAAGCCTAGACCCGACCAAATAACAACTTAATTTCTTCAAATCACTGAAGCCTGGATACGACCAGATAACCGTATATCTCAGATTCAAGTTGAAGCCTGTATCCAACCACATAACAACTTAATTTCTTCAAATCACCGAAGCCTGGATACGACCAGATAATGGTATATCTCAGATTCAAGTTGAAGCCTGGACCCGACCAAATAACAACTTAATTTCTTCAAATCACCGAATCCTGGATACGACCAGATAACGATATATCTCAGATTCAAGTAGAAGCCTGAACCCGACCAGATAACAACTTAATTTCTTCAAATCACCAAAGCCTGGATACGACCAGATAACGGTATATCTCAGATTCAAGTTGAAGCCTGGACCCGACCAGATAATAACTTAATTTCTTCAAATCACCAAAGCCTGGATATGACCAGATAACGATATACCTCAGATTCAAGTTGAAGCCTGGACCCGACCAGATAACAACTTAATTTCTTCAAAACACTGAAGCCTAGATGCGACCAGATAACAGTTTAATGTCTACAATTACTGCAAAGCCTGGAACCGACCAGATCGCAGTTAATTTCATATTCCCCAATAAGTCGCTGTGAAGCCTAGAATACGACCAGATAGCAGTCAATCTTATTATCCTCAGCAAATTGCCGTGAAGCCTAGATCCCGACCAGATAATAACTCGCTTTCAAGAGATAACTCCCCAATAGAGTAATGGACAACCGAAGTTCCTAGACTCTATTCCCCACAAAGTTTTCCTCAAGTAGGAGAACAACAGAAACCCACATTCCTCAGCGAATTCCTCCTTAAACAGCAGGAACAAGAACCACCAAAGGGACCATGCGTAACATTAACATCTACTTTATATGGCATCTTTAAGCCCATCTTCGACGACTCTCTATCATCTTATCCAAATGGCATCTGTAAGCCCATTCCCTTTGTCATCAACAATCAATGTTACATCATGCGAGTGAAAATTTCTGGGCACTCTAGTGTTCAATCATCTTCCACCTTTAGATCACGAAAGGAAAACAAGCCAATCTACATCTTCAGGTTTAAGAAGATTGAACAAGGGCAGTTGTTGTACCCTAAAATTTGCCCTATAATGTTTTCCAAGGTTTTCTCTTACATGGTTGGTCACAAACACTTGATTAAAGAAAAATAAATATTTTGAAGATAAAAAAGGAGTCTTCGATTGGCCTTGGGACAAGGTCTTTCGATTGGCATTTTAACAAGGTCCTTCGATTGGCATCTGAATAGGATGTCTTTTGATTGACATTTGGACAAGGATATTCGATTCGGCATCTAAAACCCTTCGATCAGACACTGGACCTCCTTTGACCAAGCTTGGTTCACAAGGCTTCGACTGCGCATTAGCTACTTCAGGCTTGCGATCCACAAGGAAGAGGCTTCCTTAGACTTGTCTTGGATTCACAAGGGAAAAGGTTACTTCTATAATTGCCTTCAATGCACATGGCCAATATCCCTTAACACAGTTTTTGCACTATGACATCCAATATGACCCCTTCAAAAGAGTACTCCAAAGGCCCATTCGAAGGACACACATTTGTGGCCCATTCGAAGGAGGCAACAAAAGACTATTCAAAAGACACTCAAAAAAGTCCATTCGAAGGAGCTGCATCAGAGCCATTCAAAGGAGATGAATCAGAGCCATTCGAAGGAAGCAATCAGAGCCATTCGAAGGAGGCCATCTGAGCCATTCGAAGGAGGAAATCAGAGCCATTCGAAGGAGGCCATCAGAGCCATTCAAAGGAGAGCATTCAAAAGTCAAATGTCCAGGTTCATTCAAATTCAAAAAAGGACAAGATCCCATTTTTTGGCCAACATTAAAATTTCTCATTCATGGCTTTCAAACACATCACAATGGAAGATAAACTTTTGCCTTCTTGTCCCCTCCCTTCTACTCTATATAAGCAGCATGCTTGCAAGCCAAAAGAACAAAGAGATACATTGGAGATACGCTGCCCACTAACCCACCAAAATTTATCAAAATTTTCATAAGTGATCCAAGTCAAAGCAACCCTTAAACAAAGGTACCCACGCCTAGAAGTGCCAAATCGAAGGTACCCACATCCGAAAAGTGCCAAACCAAAGGTTCCAACTATTGGTAAGAGAGGGTAAAAATCAAACTTTGTATTTGCATAACACATCCACACTTATTGTTTCATTTGATTTGTTATTCAAGACTAAAGACCTGGGTTCGATCCCAGGTCTGCCTTTGTTCTGGTTCTAACGCTTGCGACAGATCCAACATAAATAAGGCCAGCGCGCACATAATTGGAGGACCTGGATTTGGCACCCAGGTCATGTCTTTCGTTTTTGCTAACATGTTTGCAGATGTAGCATCCTCACATGTGATTCATCAAGCAGTTTCCAGCAATGCCCTCTAGCTACATCTTGCCATTGGATCGAAGGGTGACACCCTTCATAGAATCGAAAGGCAACATCTCCCTGGATCGAAGGGTGACACCCTTCATAGAATCGAAAAGCAACTTCTCCTTGCAATCGAAGGAATCCCTTTTTCTTTTTGTATTTTATTCTTTGTCTCATTTCTTTATTGACTATTTTTCTATTCAAATTGAAATTAAATCAAATAAATCACAAAAAATAGGCTTATACATTTTAATTAAATAATTAATTTCTTATTTAATTGATTAATTAAATTTTAACCATTTTCTTAACTTAAAACAAATTAGAATTTAGGACTTAATTCAGATTTAATTTTCTTTTCATAATAAAAAAACAACCAAAAAGATTTTTATTTCTTAGGATATTGCTAGACGTTATTTTCAATTTCACGCGCGTTTATTTAATTCCGTATTTTTACTATTGATGTACCTGCCCACTGGATGTAATAGATTAAAACTAGGACATTTACTGATATATCCCCGTCATTCTTGAACAGTGTAAATCCCCTCCCCAAAGCATTGTAATAGCGTAGATTTAAATTCTCGCACTTTAATATTCTGCAATATATATTAACTGTTAGTAATTAGGCGTGTATGATAAGATTAATAATCAAACGCTAGCAAATTTAACAAAAAGACCAATAACTGAATTGAACACAATTGCACACAAGCACCTCTAGGGTATCCCACTTTGGTTACCTTTAAGAAATAAAACAGTCATGAGGCAGGAACGCTTTAGCAAAGACCCATAAATCAAAAAATATCATAGTCCATCGATGAGCCTTACAGTTGTCTTTCGGTAAATGATTTAGTCCCTAAAAGAAAATTGTTAAGGCGTCTCTACAAGTTGCCTTCGTGATTGTAAAATGTCCCTTCGATTGTCCCTGAAACATCCAACGACAAAGCTACTTACTCGCTAATAGTAGGATAACATTGTCTAAAGGAAAGGAGGAAAAGAACGCCCCTTTTCGAGTAACAAAGTAGATAGCTGTTAGAAGTTTTCTCAAACATTTTGCACTTACACAAAAAATTACTTTTCAAAAACAATTTCAAAACACTTTGTATACTTTCTCTACTATCTCGAGAAGCATTACAAAGTTTACCATACTAAGGCGTTTTCAAAACATTTTCAAACACAAAGCACACAGTTATTTTTAAAATGAGCAAACCTCTAAGAGCCCGTAGATAACTACGGATGGAAAGGGTGCTAACACCTTCCCTTTCCATAATCTACCCCCCTTAATCAGAAAACTCTCGAAAAGGTCTTTTTTTGTTCTTTTCACCCTTTCCTTTGTTGGATAAAAGAAAAGTCGGTGGCGACTCTTGCTTACCGCAACATTTGCGAACACAAACGCAAAACCAATATATAACAGTCAGCTCTGCCACTGTATCACAATAGGTAAGTACCCTCTTGAAGTTCAGGTTGTTCAACTTTTCCTAGAAAGTAATCGGGTTCTAAGGAATCTCAATATCACTGATCTTTCTTCATCGGGCATTGTTTCAGCGCAAGCCTATTTACTGGGGACCGAAATATCCTGAAAGTTCGATCTCAATGAGTGTAGCATAGAGTATCAACCAACTTCGGAATGAACCAAAGCCGGCTATCTCACTACTTCCTAATGGCCAAGTTGTTCAATTAAAGGTTCTAAGGTCAGATAGTGCTTCATGACACCACACAGCGGCCCCGTATTCTTGATAACACTTATATTTTACTCTGATTTCACATATTATTTAGGTTTTTTATTATTGTTTTCTCGTATTATTCCTATCTTTTGTTTCCTTTTCAGGTATTTAAATTATCCAGAGCTCCCCTGAAGAAATGAAGGAAAACAGGCTGAAAAACAGGAGTTTAGGTCAAATTTGCACTCATGGCGTCCACCATGGCGCCAACCATAGGGTAGGCCATGACGTGAACCACCTCCTGCTAACCTCAACTGCCACGTTCCCCACTTCCTTTCATTTAAACTCATGGTGGGCGCCATGGCCTCCATGGCGGGCTCCACCTTTGGACGATGTTTTCCCTCCCAAAAGGAGTTGGGGGGCATTCCTGTGATTTCCTGCATTCTTCATCCTCTATAAATAGAAGTTCCTGATTTTATTTCAATTCACCCAAGCTTAGTTGAAAACTTGACCCAAGCTTAGTTGCAAACTTGATCCAACCATAGTTGCGAACTTAAGCCATATAATTTCACCATTGTAAAGCGATAATTCTTCACATCGGGGAATTATTGCATTGTTGATTGAGTATGTGATGAGTTTGTAGATTGAGTCTATAATCGAGTTTGGAGCACTTCTGCAGAAGTTTATCCTACCATATTTATTTTCAACTTCTGTTTATTTCCAGTCGCATTTTACTTCCAGTTTGTACCAGATTTAAAACCTCCCCGTTTGGAGCAGGTTTCTATTTATATTTCCCGCACCTGCTTTTACTTTGTTTATTTCCCGCACTTGCTTTTTCTTTGTTTATTTCCCGCACCTGCTTTTAATTTGTTTATTTACCGCACCTGCTTTTACTTTGTCTATTTTCCGCACAGCTTTTACTTTGTTTATTTCCCGCACTTGCTTTTACTTTGTTTATTTTCCGCACTGCTTTTACTTTTTTATTTCCCGCACAGCACTTTAAATTATTTACTTTCTCGCATGATTTATTTTAACATGTCTGTTTACATTCCCTTGTCAGGCTGAACCTTATTGGGCTAGAATGTAAGGAATCTAGTTAGATCGATGTTCCGAATAATGTGTCAATAGAAATGCTTATGGGCTATTTTGGTTTTTAATACGAGTTTTCTGTACTTTATTGTTATTGGGTAAGATCGAAAGCCGTCCAACCCTTTGTTAAACTCGGTTAGTTCTAACTGGTCAACGGAAGCGTAATCACTTTGTCCGGTTAGTTAGAGATTTTTATTATCAAAGAAATCAATTTTGAAACTATTTTCGGACGCGTTTATATGGTTAAAGTTAGGTCCCCTTTTTATTAGAAATTCCAGATCAAAATACTTTTCAACTTGGTCAAGTACTTTATTTCTTAAAAATAGGTTTATTACTTTAGCGCAATGCGCGTCTTTTTATAAGTGACGATAAGAAGGTCTGATTAGAGAGTAAACTCGGTTATGATTACACGAAAGCGACAGTTCCTGTTAAATTAGTTCTTTTATGTAGTAGAAAATATTGCCCTATAAGTAGTTATATTCCGAAGAATTGCGAATATCATCTGAATATGTGAATTACATTCGACCCTGCTTTTATATCTGAAGTTTATTTCGCCGCACTTAACTTTCTTGCATGCTCAATTCCCTGTTTAATATTGACTTAGCTAAACACCGTAACAATAGGAAACGATAGATTGACGATTGGTCTCTGTGGATCGATAATCTTTTATATTACTCTGACGCAATTCGTACACTTGCGAATACACCACATCATGTTTTTGGCGTTGTTGCTGGGGATCGATTTCGTAAAATTTTGCACCCTATATTCGCACCGTCTAGACTAAGTTTTACAGTCCGGTTAATGCGAAGATCTCACAGCACCGGAACCTTATTCCATCCTTTAGTAGAACTTGAACGTTACATCTACTTTCTTCGTAGAATTAGAAAAACTATGGCCGAGAATCGTAACCAAAGACCCCTTAAGGAATTTTCCCAACCGTCAAATGAGGAACCTAGTTTAAGTATCGTAAATCCATCTATAACCACAAATAATTTCGAACTAAAACCCTCATTGCTACAATTGGTGCAACAAAACCAATTCGGTGGTCTCGCTACTGAGAACCCGAATTAGCACTTAAAAACTTTTATACAATTAGCAGACACTTTAAAATGCAATGGTGCTTTGCCTGAGGCAATACAAATAAGATTATTCCCTTTTTCCCTCTGAGATAAAGCACGAGATTGGTTGGATTCCCTTCCACCCAATTCAATAACAACCTGGGAAGACCTTTGGAGAGTATTTCTCGCAATATATTTTCCGCCCAACAAAACTGCCGTTCTTAGAATGGGAGAGATATAAGGACCTGTTAAGAGCCTGTCCACACCAAGGCCTAGAACAATGGCTAATCATCCGCACCTTCTATAATGGACTCCATTACAACACAAAGATGTCTATCGATGCTGCCGCTGGTGGCGCATTGATGAATAAACCTTACCTAGAAGCATGCACTCTCATTGAGGACATGGCCCAAAACCATTACCAATGGGGAACAGAACGAGCTACGATAGAGACAAAGGAGACCCAAGGAGGAAAACATGAGATAAGTTCTCTAGACATGATGTAAGTTAAAATGGACGCTCTTGCCTTAAAAGTTCAAAACATGTCTCAAAACCCTAATACTGTAGCCGCAATAGCTTCAAAATGCGAACTCTGGGGACCCAAGGACATCAACCTGTGAAATGTAACTTATTGAATGAGCCTTGCTCAGACCAAGTAAACTACACCCAAGGAAACCCATTTTCAAACACTTACAACCCCGGATGGAGGAATCACCCAAACGTTTCTTATAAAAATAATAGCCCAATACAAAACTCTGCACCTCCGAGACCTATAGGTTTCTAAGCCCAAAGACCAAATCAACCTATGCAAGCTGTGGCACCCAAACCAAACCTTGATAAAATCATGGAAAATTCATTTCAGCTCAAACCCAGCAAAACAAAGAGTTCCTAAATCAAAATATTCACGTAAACGAACTAATCACGCACTTAGGAACTAAGGTTGATCAAATAATTACGCATAACAAGATGCTTGAAACCCAGATCTCGCAGATAGCCCAAACACAAGCCCCACAAACTACACCTGGAGGACAATTCCCTGGACAACCTCAACCAATTCCTAAAGGGAAAGCTAATGCCATTTCCTTACAAAGTGGGACTACTTACGATGGACCCAAGAATCCAGCCATGAGTACACCCTCACAACCTAAGACAAATGTTTTGCCTACAGACCAAGTGGAGGAACCAGAGGAACCCGAAAAGCAAAAAGAACCAGAATTAAAAGATAAAACTAATAAATCACCACCCCCGTACAAACCCCCAGTCCCATTTCCGCAAAGATTTAAACAAACCAAACTTGACAATCAATACCAGAGATTCGTTAAAGTTATAGAAAAACTCCATGTAGAGATTCCTTTCACCGAAGCCATCACTCAGATACCATCTTATACTAAATTCCTAAAAGATATCCTGACCAACAAGCGTAGACTTGATGATCCCAAACCTATCGAATGCAATTTTATTTCAGAAAATAAACTTGCCAAGAAAGAAAAGGATCCAGGAAGTTTTTCCATTCCTTGTATCTTAGGAAATCATACTATTGACAAAGCCTTCTTAGATATAGGAGCTAGCGTCAGCCTTATGCCTTTAGCAGTTTGTAGAAGGTTAAACTTAGGAGAATTACAGCCGACTAAAATGTCTCTCCAGCTGGCTGATAGATCAGTTAAGTATCCTATAGGAATACTTGAAGACATACCAGTTAAGATCGGTCAGCTATATATCCCAACTGATCTCGTGGTTATGGATATTAAAGAAGATGAAGAAATCCCAATCCTCTTAGGTAGACCATTCCTATGAATAGCCGTATCCATAATTGACGTTAAGAAAGGAAAATTAACATTTGAGGTGGGTGATGAAAAGATAGAATTTATTCTTTCAAAGTTCTTAATAGCACCAGTCATAGGAGATGCCTGTTATGCCATCGACGTCATTGACGAGTGTATATTGGAACTTAAGCGAGAGGAATCTAACAAAAATATCAAGTTACCTTCGAACCCCATTATGGAGGACGATGGATTTAAAGTTTAGAACCTTACATCGATGACGACCTCTATGAATGTTTATCGCTTACTCCTGATCCCATTCCTTGCCCTTTGAAACCATCTTTAGAACTGAAGGAACTTCCCAAGAACCTCCGATACGAATTCTTAGATAAAGAGATGAATCGTACAGTTATAGTTAACGCTATTTTAAGTCAAGACGAGACAACTCAACTCTTAGAGATCTTACGAAAATATCCCTCAGCTTTAGGGTATAACATCTCCGATTTAAAAGGAATAAGTCCATTGGTGTGCATGCACCGGATCTTGTTAGAGGAAAACTCAAAACCCTCAAGAGAACATCAAAGAAGAATAAACCCTATAATGAGCGATGTTGTTAAAAGAGAAGTTCTTAAGTTACTAGAGGCTGGTATAATTTACCAAATATCAGATAGTAATTGGGTGAGTCTTGTGCATGTGGTGCCAAAGAAAGGAGGCATCACAGTCATAGAAAATGAGAAAGGTGAGCATATTTCTAAACGAACAGAAGGAGGTTGGCGTATGTGTATAGATTATAGAAAATTAAACAAAGAAACCAAGAAGGATCATTTCCTCTTCCATTTATAGATCAAATGCTCAAACGTCTAGCCAGACACTCACACTTTTGTTATCTAGATGGATACTCAAGATTTTTCCAAATACCTATTCACCCTGAGGATCAAGAGAAAACAACCTTCACCTGTCCTTATGGAACGTCCGCCTATAGACGAATGCCCTTCAGACTCTGTAATGCCCCTGCCACTTTTCAATGTTGTATGATGTTTATATTTGCAGATTACCTAGATGGAATAATGGAAGTTTTCATGGACGATTTCTTGGTGTGTGGATTCAATTTTAAAGATTGTCTCTCCAACCTCGAAAAATCCTTGAAAGATGCGTATAGGTGAACCTAGTGCTAAACTGGGAAAAATTCCATTTTATGGTTAATGAAGGTTTAGTATTAGGACACATTGTCTCCGAAAGAGGCATTGAGGTCAATAGAGCCAAAATTGAAGTTATAGAAAACCTCAGCCCACCTAAAACCATTAGGGAGATTAGAAGTTTTCTTGGACATGCTGGTTTTTATCGGCGTTTTATAAAAGACTTCTCTAAAATAACAAAACCTTTTACTAATCTTCTAATGAAGGACGTTGAATTTGTTTTTGACGAGAAATGTCTCGAAGCTTTTAAATTTTTGAAACAAGCACTGATTTTAGCTCCGGTCATGCAACCCGCAGATTGGACACAACCTTTTGAAATCATGTGCGATGCCAGCGATTATGCAGTTGGTGCTGTTATAGGACAACGAAAAGACAAGAAATTACATGTTATATATTATGCTAGTAGAACCCTAGATACCGCCCAGCTCAACTATGCAACAACAGAGAAAGAATTACTGGCAGTAATTTTTGCGATAGATAAGTTTGGTCCTACCTAGTTGGAGCAAAGATCATTGTTTACACTGATCATGATGCCATACGTTATCTATTAAATAAAAAGGACAGTAAACCTAGATTAATTAGATGGATCCTGTTACTCCAAGAGTTTGATCTAGACATTAAGGATAAGAAAGGCACAGAGAATGTTGTTGTTGACCACCTCTCTAGATTAGAACACTTAAAACCTGACTTATTGCCTATAAATGATGATTTCACCTATGACAGACTTATAGCTAAGACTGATGATTTCGAGCCTTAAAGAGATAAAGATTTTGAAACAAATTCAGTAATAAAGAGCGTACCTTGGTACGCTGGTTTTGTAAACTACCTAGCTGCAGATATCATACCCCCTAATCTAAATTACCAACAGAAAAAGAAGTTCTTCAAACATGTTAAACACTTCTAATGGGATGAACCACTCCTATTCAAGAGAGGAATAAATAATGTTTTCAGGCGTTGTGTCCCAGAAGAGGAAATAGAAGACATCATCAGACACTGTCATTCTGCACCTTATGGTGGACATGCAGGTATATCTAAAATGCATGCCAAGATTCTTCAAGCAGGCCTCTATTGGCCAACTTTATGGCGCGATGTTCATGCCTACATTGTCAAGTGCGACCGATGCCAATGCACCGTGAACATATCTAGACGTGACGACATGCCAATGAGGAATATCTAGGAAGTTGAACTCTTTGATGTTTGGGGTATAGACTTTATGGGACCATTTCCACCTTCAATGGGAAATGAATACATTTTGGTAGTTGTGGACTACGTGTCTAAATGGATTGAGGCTATTGCATCACCCACAAACGACACAAGAGTGGTAGTCAAGTTATTTAAGAATATCATTTTCCAAGGTTTGGAACGCCCCGTCTCGTTATAAGTGATGGAGGATCACATTTCATATCCAGAATCTTTGATAAGCTCTTGAGTAAGTATGGACTAAAGCACAGAGTAGCAACACCTTATCATCCATAGGCTAACGGCAGAGTAGAAGTGTCTAATAGTGAGATTAAACAAATCTTAGAAAAAACCGTTTCAATTTCCAAAAAAGATTGGTCTCAGAAGCTACATGAAGCACTATGGGCCTATATAACATCTTTTAAAACCCCTATTGGAACAACCCCTTACCAATTAGTCTATGGAAAATCTTGTCATTTACCCTTCGAGTTACAGCATAAAGCCTATTGGGCCATTAAGACCCTAAATTTTTAATATTTGACTGCTGGGGAAAAGCGCATCCTTGACATTCATAAATTGGAGGAATTCCGTCAGTCTGCCTATGAGAATGCTATAATATATAAAGAAAGAACCAAAACTTGGCATGACAGAAGAATTGTAAAGAAAGATTTCAATATAAGCGACCTTGTTCTCCTTTTCAATTCCAGGTTGCGACTTTTTCCTGGCAAGCTACGTTCAAGATGGACTGGTCCTTTTGAGGTCTCTAGAATCCTAAGATCTCGAGCAGTCGAGATCAAGAACAATTCTTGTAGCCCATTCATCATCAATGGGCAGAGGTTGAAGCACTACGAAGGAGGTGACATTCCCACCAACTACTCCAGCCACACTCTGATTGATCCACCAGTACCAGTTTCCGATATATGAAGTTTACTCGTCAAGCTAACGACGTTAAACAAGCGCTGCATGGGAGGAAACCCATGGGTTTATTTTTATTTTTTGAATTTATTTACTTTTTACTTTATCAAAATTTATTTTTATCTTTATACTAACAGTTGCAAAATTTATGATTTCAGGCATCACCTGCTAGCCGTCTTTGCTAACTACATTTTTCAGGATGAAGCATTTCGATGACATGCATGTTTCCTTCCGAGATGACACTCAGAGACAACGCTATGCAGTCCTTTCACAGCGACCCATGGCACCGACCAGATATCTAAACCAGATTTGCATGGAAGCTCTTGGCTTTGAAGCCAATATCAAGTATCTATGCAACCAGCTAAAGTGGGACGAGTATGCAGATGACCTAAATGTGACCTACAAGAACCTCACCTTAGAATTCCTCAGTTCATTCAAGTTTAAGCCCTATAATGGCCAGGATGGATATCTCACTTTCAGACTATTCGGGATAGAATATTGTTTTACCCAGAGGGAGTTTGGCGACTTGCTAGGCTTCAAGACCACACTCGATGTTATACCTGAGCTACCAGTTAGCTATTTCATGACTAGGGACATAGAGAAATTCTGGAGAGATATTACTGCTGGAGGGAGCCTTGATCCTTCCACTCAGCTATCCTCTGTAACTCACAAACCCGCTTTCAGGTATTTTCATATGGTTATTGCTGACACTTTCCTAGGGAAGGCCGGCACTGATACCCATGTTAGCGAGGAGGATATCTTTTTCCTCTACTGTGCGACTCAGTCTCGCCCTGTAGCCTGTGGAAATTTTCTACTATGGAATCTCATGATGACTTCTAAGTCTGCTGAAGGTATCCTCCATGTGGGAAGGACAGTGACTCAGATTGCTTCTGCTTTGGGTCATACAAGTAAGTTATCTCACCTTACCTCCTACTGTGGATATACTACAATGGACATTGATTTCTGTTTAGATTGCGGGCTGATGAGAAGAGTCTACTTTAATCCCAACCAGTATAGACTCCTGATTGATAATGAAACGGTTCACTATTTTACCTTGACTGATCCCATGATGACCAATGTCCATAACCTTGCCAATTGGACATATGCCTTAGAAGGTCTTGGAGAGACCGTGGACGAGCGAAAATCACCTTTGGCACCTGAGTATCATCCATGTCCATCGCTATAATGGACCACTGTATTCTTTAATAATTTCTCTTTGCAGCAACCCGACATCTATGCACAGGTTGCTGAGCTGCGTAGAGAGGTAGCCCAACTTCGTCATATAGTTGAAGACCTCTCTCTTCAGGTTATGGTTTTCAATGCTACTCACTCTACTGAGGCAGACCTCCTACAATAGGAAATTGATGATCTTCACAGTAAGTTAGCTGCAACTCATGGTTCTGATTCGACCAAGGACCCTACTACTCCTTGATGATCTTGATTCATATCTGCACTATTTTGCTGTTTTGTTGTTTCTTTTATCATGTTGTTTCCTTTTTGCGGGTGGCTTTGAACTTATGGTTCAGGGTGTCTCTATCCCATCAGTCGTCCTGCCTTGCACTAGACGTACTGATGTACGAATTTCGAGAAACTGGACCTACGATCTAGATGCTCCACCTTTTACGGGTCCATTCCCTCCTAATGTTCCACTTGGGGACGGACACGAGACTGATGAAGAATACGAGCAGAGGGATGAACCTCATGCCCCACCTGTGTCCCCCCAATCATGCTTCACCCGTACACACTGCACCTTTTAATGGATTGGTTCGTAAAAGAACGAAGCTTATGTCCATTTTACGGAAGAGTGTCACTATGATATCCTTGGTTTGAATTAGTCAGTACCTATTAATACATCCCTGTTTTAATTCCAGAGGCCCCTTGCAGCCCAACTTGTTCACTAACACAGTTTTTCTTCTTAATCTATTTAGAGTTCTTGCTTGAGGACAAGAAAAGGTTTAAGTGTGGGAGAATTTGATAACACTTACTTTACACTTGTTTTTGACTTTGATTTCACATGTTATTTAGGTTTTTTATTATTGTTTTCTCGTATTATGTCTATCTTTTGTTTCCTTTTCAGGTATTTCAATTATCCAGAGCTCCCCTGAAGAAATGAAGGAAAACAGGCTGAAAAACAGGAGTTTAGGTCAAATTTGCACTCATGGCGTCCACCATGGCGCCAACCATAGGGTAGGCCATGACGTGGACCACCTCCTTCTGACCTCAACTGCCACGTTCCCCACTTCCTTTCATATACACTCATGGAGGGCGCCATGGCCTCCATGGCGGGCGCCACATTTGGACGATGTTTTCTTCCCCCAAAAGGAGTTGGAGGGCATTCCTGTGATTTCATGCATTCTTCATCCTCTATAAATAGAAGTTCTTGATTTCATTTCAATTCACCCAAGCTTAGTTGCAAACTTGACCCAAGCTTAGTTGCAAACTTGATCCAACCATAGTTACGAACTTAAGCCATATAATTTCACCATTGTAAAGCGATAATTCTTCACATCGGGGAATTATTGAACTGTTGATTGAGTCTGTGATCGATTTAGTAGATTGAGTCTGTAATCGAGTTTGGAGCACTTCGGCAGAAGTTTATCCTGCCACATTTATTTTCAACTGCTGTTTATTTCCAGTCGCATTTTACTTCCAGTTTAAACCAGATTTAAAACCTCCCCGATTGGAGCAGGTTTCTATTTATATTTCCCGCACCTGCTTTTACTTTGTTTATTTCCCGCACCTTCTTTTACTTTGTTTATTTCCCGCACCTGCTTTTACTTTGTTTATTTCCCGCACCTGCTTTTACTTTGTCTATTTTCCGCACTGCTTTTACTTTGTTTATTTCCCGCACCTGCTTTTACTTTGTTTATTTCTGCACTGCTTTTACTTTTTTTATTTCCCGCACCGCACTTTAAATTATTTACTTTCTCGCATGATTTATTTTAACATGTCTGTTTACATTCCCATATCAGGCGGAACCTTACTGGGCTAGAATGTAAGGAATCTAGTTAGATCGATATTCCGAATAATGTGTCAATAGAAATGCTTATGGGCTATTTTGGTTTTTAATACGAGTTTTCTGTACTTTATTATTTTTGGGTAAGATCGAAAGTCGTCCAACCCTTTGTTAAACTCGTTTAGTTCTAACTGGTCAAAGGAAGCGAAAGCGCTTTGTCTGGTTAGTTAAGGATTTTTATTATCAAAGAAATCAATTTTGAAACTATTTTCGGACGCATTTATAGGGTTAAAGTTAGGTCCCCTTTTTATTAGAAATTCTAGATCAAAATACTTTTCAACTTGGTCAAGTACTTTATTTCTTAAAAATAGGTTTATTACTTTAACGCAATGCGCGCCTTTTTATAAGTGACGATAAGAAGGTCTGATTAGAGAGTAAACTCGGTTCTGATTACGCGAAAGCGACAGTTCCTGTTAAATTAGTTCTTTTCTTTAGTAGAAAATATTGCCCTATAAATAGTTCTATTCCGAAGCATTGCGAATATCATCTGACTATTTGAATTACATTCGACCCTGCTTTTATATCTGAAGTTTATTTCGCCACACTTTACTTTCTTGCATTGTCAATTCCCTGTTTAATATTGACTTAGCTAAACACCGTAATAATAGGGAACGATGGATTGGCGATTGATCTCTGTAGATCGATAATATTTTATATTACACTGACACGATTCATACACTTGCGAATACACCACATCAATTCTCCTTGAGTAAACTCAAGGGCTACCGGTACCAAAAAATGTGTCACACTAATGTAGCTATCGCTTCAACCATGTCGGTATACCCCGCACAGTCCCCACGATCTATTTCTACTTACCTAAAAGGTGCCCCAGATCCGGGTGTAGGATCAAAAACCCAAACAAGGACCCAAAATGTAAAGCAAGCAATTCAAACAATGAAAGCATTTTTAAAGGTGATCTAGCTCTAAGGTAACCCCACTTTTAAGTAAACTTTCCCCAACAGAGTCGCCAATTCTATGATACGGTGGGAGAACTGTCTTGTGTGTTTTTGCGTTTTATCGCAATTGCTGCAGATAGCAAGAGTCGCCACCGAATTTTCTTTTATCCAATAAAGGAAAGGGTGAAAAGAACAGGAAAGACCTTTGAGATATTTTCTTGAGTTCGGGAGGCAGGTTATGAAGAGGGGAGGTGTTAGCACCCTTTTCATCCGTAGTTATCTACGGGCTCCTAGTTGCTTGTTAGATCACTTGAAAAAGCTTTGTTTGAAAATGTGTTTTGTGATGGGTTTAAGTTTGAAAATATTTTGAAAATTCCTTTGTTGTGGCAAACTTTGTAATGATTCTCGTCTCTATAAGAATTTATACAAAGTGTTGGTTTTGAAAAATAGTTCAAAGAGATATTTGTTTTTGAAGATATTTTGAAAGTGTAAGAGTGGAAATGGTTTTAGTTTGAAAGCAAGCAACTACGAGCATCCTACCTACTCAAAAGATCTTTGTTCTTTTGCTCCTTCTTTAGATGTTGCTATCTTACCATTGATTTGGTAAGAAGCCCCATCATTAGATGTGAAGGGATGGGCGTGGGTCAATCGTATAATCATAAGAAGCAACTTATGAGACGTTTTAGCAATTTTCATAAGGTACTAGATCGTTTACCGGAGGCAACATCGAGGGACATCGAGGGACTACGATCTTTTTTATCGAGGGTCTTTGCTAAAACACCCATATTCGAGGGACATGACTATTTTCCGAGGCAACAAGCGAGGTTACCCTAGAAGTGCACGTGTGTGAATAGTGTGTTTGATTGCATGCATTTTTGTCTTTGAAATTAGGGTTTTCTAACGGTTGATTTTATCTTGCCATACACACCCTAATTACTAGCAATTTATATTAAAGCAGTAAATTGCAGAAATTAAAATCCTAAGCTATTACATCATTTGGGGATGGGGTATACAAATTTACAAATGGGGGATGAAAAGCAATAAAAGTCCTAATAATTACAACCATATTGAATAGCAATGAAGGAAAATATATAGAAAATATAAAAAAAACAAAAACAAAGCAAAAGAAAGAAAAAACAAATCTTTTAATTCATGTAGTATGTTCGAAGCATGCACCCTTCGATTCACAGAGAAAAAACAAATCTTTCGATTCATGCAGCATGTTCGAAGCATGCACCCTTTGATTCAATACCCTTTTCTTCTGTTTGGGCATGTAAAGCAGTATGTGTCGAAGCATGCAACCTTCGATTCACACACCCTTTTTTTGTCTATTTGGGCCTGTAAAGCAGTATGTGTCGAAGCCTAAGGTTTTGTGTCGAACCATGTTGTTATTTTTTACACTCCAACATTGTTTTATGGTCTGTACAAGTTAGTTCTTAACATATAATTGACAAGAAAGGAAAACAAACAAAAAGAGTAGCTTCGAAGGCAATGATTAATGATGCTTGAAACGAAGGGTTTAGAGTCAATAACACTTACCTTGAAGTTGGAATGTGTGTTTCAAACTTGAGTTGCTGCCTTGAATGTTCTTGGGTTCGAAAGAAAATAACAAAGGTGTTGTGTTTTTTTTGGATTCTGGGTTTAAGAGTGTTTTGAGGTTTCAGCCTTTGTGTTCTCTCCTCTCTTTTTTTTTCTCTCTTTTTTCCTTGCCAAAAGCCCCCCCTTTGTGTGTTGTGGAAACAACTTATTTATAGAAGAGTCTTGCTGGAGTTTTTA
Organism: Vicia faba; assembly: GCA_948472305.1. NCBI lineage: Eukaryota > Viridiplantae > Streptophyta > Magnoliopsida > Fabales > Fabaceae > Vicia > Vicia faba. Next base: position 1,256,823,674 of record OX451738.1, read on the forward strand.
TTTTTTTTGGGGGGGGGGGGGGACAAATGAAATTTGAACAGTTTGGGTATGTTCTTTTCATAGCTTTCGAGGTGCAGCTCTTATATTCTAGTTTGGTGCAGATATGGGACTGAGATAATACAGGCTTGGACTGGTTTGCAGTAGTTTTGGAGTGTTGTGGCAGCTTGGTGCAGGACTATTTCATAGCAGTATAGCAGACTATTTTTGACATAGTTTTAGGCTGTTATATGGACAGTACAACAAACTTGGGCTTGGCAGCATATAGGACTTTGTTCAGCAGCCTTCGACCAAACTCATCAAAAGACAAGACAGTATTTGTTTCCACCAATTGTCTGTTCTTCGAATGGACCAACAATTGTATGTTCTTCGAATCCATCAATTATATGTTCTTCGAATGGACCACCAATTGTATGTTCTTCGAATCCACCAATTATATGTTCTTCGAATCCACAAATTGTATGTTCTTCGAATGGAACACCAATGGTATGTTCTTCGAATCCACCAAATGTAGGTTCTTCGAATGGACCACCGAATGTATGTTCTTTGAAACCACCAAATGTATGTTCTTCGAATCCACCAAATGTATGTTCTTTGAATGGGCCACCAAATGTATGTTCTTCGAATCCACCAATTGTATGTTCTTCGAATGGACCACATTCATCTGAATATACCACTCGAAGCTTGTGGATTGAAGCAAGCTTTCTCTTCTTCGATTTGTCAAAATCTACCAACCACTCCTTTCAATCAGTCATGTGGTTTGAACAGCCTGAACTAGATTTTGAATTTGACATAGTTATTTGCACACCTTTTTTATCTTCTTTTCCCTTTCGATATTTTCCTCTTCGACTTGATTCTTGAAAGTACAATATGATCCATGGAAACTATATGGGACATTAAAAGTCCAATTGTACTTGTGCAAACTTGAACTTTTGAAAATCCTTGTGAGAAATGTCTTGAGAAAAGAGAGGGCAAATTTTGGGGTACTACAACGACCTCTAACACAAATATGGAAATTTGCTTAAATAGACATCTTAAATATGTAACCATCGATGATTACTAGTCCATATTTGGGCTTCGTGGAAAATTGCTTGAATCTTCCCACGTTCTCGTTGGCCTTCACGTTGATAACCGTTCCCACCAATATGAATCCTTGATTCGTCGACCTTTGTACTTGTCGACAACTGCTTCTGATCTTCTAGGCCATGTTGACTAGCTCACTTGATCGACATCCTCCCCTTGCTCGATACATCTTGTTGTTTTTCACCACTCTATGCTTCTTTAGCCAAATAAACACCCAGACCTTTAGGTTTATTACCTTAGTAAAAAATTACTTGTCAACAATTGCCCCCTAAAATGCCATGTTCGACGAAGTCTTGTCGATGAGAGAATCTTGGCATTTTATCTTCCATATTTTCGACTGCACACCCATTTAGGATGACGTCATGCGTAAACATGACTACTTTCCGCGCAATAGTTTCCCATGTCACTTCAATAACTTCTCATGATTACTCCAAATATTTAGGGCGTGGATTTCTAACAAACCCCACTAACTTTTCCATTTATTTTGGCCTGCTTACGCTACTCAAGTGACCTTTGTTTCGCTTCTAACGGTTCTAATTCCTCTTTAAATAGACTTTCAAGAACATTTAGTCTCTTCCTTCTACTTAAGTTTCACAACTTTTCAATTCCTGAAGAAATTTCAATGAAACTCCCTCAGTTTTCGCAATGGCCACTCCAATTAACATTCCTTTCACCAGTGATAACCCCGTAGCTTTCTCTATTTCTGTGAAACAGAGCTTAAACTACATCTCATATCCTTCTTCTAAGGTGAAATCCAAGGTCCAAACACGGCAACACCAAATGTTAATCCCTTTTGTTGTTGCGAGAAGACTCTTCGCATTCCATGGGCCTTACCCAACCCAAAAGATGCATCCAAAAACCGTTATTCAATAGTTTCCCTGTTTTCCTTCTGTTATCCTTTCTACCTTCAACCATACAAAACCTATTGATGTTAGGTTTATGTTTTGGATATTGAAGTATTTTCCTCCACACCCAATCTGGGTGATACGACATACCTTGCTTGGCTTAATAGAATTCAAGAACAACGGAAACCTCGATAGGAAAGACTTGACATCTTCAACGTAATACAAATTTCACGGAGTGCCCATACTCTTGATACAACCTTTATTCTCGCCTCACTTTTCTTTTGGGAAGGTTCAACCAACACTTTCCAATTTCCTTGTGGTATGTTGACACCTAACTTGTTCGATGTAGCAGCCATTACTGGGCTCTCCCCATTGGATATGACTTTCAATTTAGCCGGTTTGACGAAACACACACTTAGCTTCGACCAAACGGATTTCACCAGTTATATTGTTGATCATCATCTTGTGGATACAAACGATGTTTCCGGAACTGAGCACAAAGCCTTTCTCATCCTCTGGCTTTCCCATTTCTTATTTTGCACAAGATCTTTTACCACGACCCAAGTTTCAGACCTTTGGCGATTCAACTTCATGAGGGAAAAAATATCTCACTGGGCAAGCTATTATTGGAGAATCTTTACCGAACTTTGGGAAATTCTTCTATACAACTAAAGGCACTTCTTGATCATGATAATAGCTTTGCTCTTTTAGGACCCTTTTGGCTTCTGCAACACTGGCTAAATGCCACATTTGAACATCAACTAGGTTATCCAGTTTCCGAAGGTATGAGGTCTATCCTTGACTACTCTCCTCCATAAACTTGACTAATTCATGTTCATAAATATGTTTGTCGAAACAGAGACATTTGTCTCTACTATGGCCCTTTTTGTAGAACGGTGGTTTGGTCCATACTTGTTTCGAGAACCTTTTCCAAACATCTCTCCAAATGCAGCTCGTATCAACTCCATCTGGAGAGGATTTCTATCACCCACAATACTCTTTTATCGAATCAACACTGACTCGACAGGATATGATTTCATGGGTTATCAACTGAACTTGGTATCTCGATAGTTAGGACTCAGCCAAATGTTGCCTTCGTCCTTGTTCCACTGCCACACTAATATCGTCTGGGTGGGTAGACAATTTACTACTGAGGAACATAAAGCTTACCTTAGATTCCATCGGGCCACTCAAACTCTTGAGCTTCCAATGTTCAACTTTGAACACTCTTTTTTCACCTCACAGTTGTTTGATCAGTGGCAGCCTCAATACCAAAATAAATACTTCTCCATACTTGACTTTCTTCAAAGGCTTATCAACACCTTTAATTCTTTGGAAACTCGACCTCTTCCTACGTCGTTGATCTCCCAGGAATAGGAACGCCTTTCACCGGTCGACTTGAACCAAACTTTTCCTTATCAAAAGGTGCATGAAACAATGACTTCCTTTTTTGTAGACCCAGTTTTGCCAAGGCATAATGATGTGTCATTAAATTTAGAAGTAACTCTTTTCTTTTTTCTCTCAGCCTCTAATTTTTTTCCTTATGCCAACTTAACCAAAACCTTCCTAGGGGCCATCTCATGCAGGTGGCGTCGAACCAAAAATAACTAGAAGCATTCCTGTTGGTGACAACATTAGAAGGTCCAGTCATCCAACTTTCATCAACCTACATGCCACATTTTGCATGATACTCCATCTTTTGACTTCGCCGCCCAGAATGAGATCGAAGTGTTGAATAAACAAGATCCAATGGAGGCCTTTAGGAAGCTTCACCTTATCCGGAATTCCCCAATTGATTCATCAAATCTAAGTTCGACGTCTTTACCCATTGTTAAACCGGACACTGAAGTAATTCATGCGCTTCACGAGCTAAGGTCTTATCTTTTAAAAGTGATTTTTTAAATGTCGTCGAGGAGGACACTCTTATGGCAGCTACAATTTTTAAATATCTCGATACCATCTTCCAATATTATCTTCCTGATCCCATGGCTTAGTACTTGATTGATTTTGAAGCTTTCTTCACCCAACTTGCAAAAGATTTTTCATTCTGCCGACACATTGATCTCCAGCTTAAAACCAAAGCAAATGCAATGAGAATGGAGTGGGAACTGAGTGAAATTTGTGTGCAAAAGACTAATGACCTTGAAGCTAAGAGAAAGTACCTTCTGGAGCAACATTATGCTCTTGACTAAGAGATTTTAGGTTATCGAAACCAAATCGAAGTGCTCAATAAAAAAATTGTCGACGGTGAGCGTCAAAAAGCTTTGTGATTCACCTGATAGTCATTTAACTGACGATATTCAACAAGTACTTTTGAGGGAATAACTCATGGTGAGAAAGCCCTTCAACTTAGGAGCAAGATTAATCATCTTTCCGCTAAAAGGATTCACCTAGACCATTAAATTTCCTATGAAAATGACTTCTTGGAGAACCTCAGATCTCAGTTTGCTTTGTAGTTTCGCTCTTGCCTCCGTTTCAACTGGGATTTTTTTTATATGTAATCCTATTTTGGAATTTAATAGCCATCTTGACACTTTTACATTTTGTCCCATGATTTTCTACATGCACTATTTTGCAGTAATTTGAATCTCTTGAAGCATGGGTTTATACTTTTTCAAATATTTACCGTTTACTTTCAAGATCCTTTGATCGAAGCCTAACTCTTTGATCTCATATGCATTATTTGTAAACACTTATAGTATTTGAGATGGTCCTTCCCAATTTGGTGATCACTTCCCCAAAGTTCTACCTTTCTAATCCATAGGAAAAATAACTTACCATACGTAATCATTGAACGCAAACATTTTTACCTTGGCCTTTTTCTTATAGGCCCTTGCAACTCGTACTTTCTGTTGAATTAGCACGTATAATGCAACTAATCTTTCTTCATCTAAATCCGTCTTTTCATCCAACATCATATTCCAATATTATTTCGATGAGAGTTTGTGTTGGTGTTGCACTCGTGCTGATTGCAAGTGTATCTCGACTGGTAAAACCATATTATGTCTAAACACCAGTCGAAAAGGCATCAACACAGTCGCTTCTTTGGGGGACGTTTGATAAGCCTATAAAAATTGATCTGACGTCTTGTGTCAATTCTTGGGTTTCTTAGAGATGTGTTTCTTAATCAGCCCGATTATCACTTTGTTGGCAGCTGTGACTTGGACATTGTCTTGAGAATAATAAGGCGAGGATATTACCAACTTGAAACCTATTTCAGCTTCAAACTCTTGCATCTTATTCCCAACGAAAACTGATCCTTGGTCTACACTAATTGTCTCAGGAATCCCAAATCTATAAATTATATGCTTCTGAATAAAGTCAATCACTACTTCCTGGTCGACATTAACCAATGGTACCTCTTCTATCCATTTAGTAAAGTAGTTTATCCCTACTAATATGAACTTTTGTTGTTTCGACAATGTCGATCGAATTTCTTCTATGACGTCCAATGCCCATCCCCAAAACGACCATGGCTTAATGATCATGTGTAACTCGCTTGTCGGTACATCTCAAATTCCTGCATTCTTTTGGCATTCCTGACAACCCTTAGCAAACTCAATACAATCTGTCAACAAACTTGGCCAATAAACTTGTCGAAATATTATCCATTTCATTTTATGGCCGGCTTGGTGAGCCCCACAGACTCTACTATGGACTTCAACTATTGCCAAATATGCTTCAGTATATCCTAAGCATTTAAGCAACACTCCTTCAGGAGTCTTTTTGAATAATTCATTTCCCATTCACATGTAACTCAAATTCGTGTAATTTATCTTCCTATCCATATTTCCAGCTGGAGTTTCCAAATAATTCACAATGGGCTTTCGCCAATCTGTATCTCACAAATTGTCAATAGAAAAAATATAAAAAATTTCACACATATCACGTGCCCCCCCTCCCCCTGTTTTTGAAATTGGAAATGTGAAGGACGGTGTCGAAACTACCTTCTCTCTCACCTGGATATAACTTTTCATCTTGTCAGTGGATACTTTTCACCTAGAGGCAATTTGCGCCAAATCATTGGCCACTTGATTCTCCAATCTAGGTACATGTGTAACACTCACAACCTCAAAATATTCCAACAATTGATTGACCATTTCAAAATACAAAAATAAGTGCTCTTTGATGCATTTGTATTCTCGAGTGATTTGCTTAATTACTAATTCCGAATCTCCTTTGATTTCGACCCTTTTCACACCTATGTCTTTCAACAGTTCATACTCTGCTTCACCGTTGGAGCATTTTCCATCTACCCTACATTTGAATTTTGTTGGTACTCCTTTTGGAGATATAATCAGAACTCTGATACCAGTTCCATTTTTATGGCTTGACCCGTCAAAATACAATTTCCAAGGGTCAGTGTCTTCCATATTCACTGATGTTCTATTATGGCATGACCGACTATAAAGTCTTCCATAATTTGTCCTTTCATGGCTTTTAAAGGCATGTAAAATAATGAAAACGCAGTTAAAGCTAGTGCCCATTTACCAATTCGACTATGCAAAATTGGCTTGGACAACATATGTTTAATGACATCACAATGAGACGAAACATAAACTGGTTTAATTCATTGCTTAAGTTTAATACATGAGAAATACAAACAAAGGCATAACTTTTCTACCATGCTATACCTAGTTTCTGCATCTATCAGTACTCGACTAAGGTAATAAATGGGTCTTTCGACTCCATTGTCGTCCTCTTGGGCTAACATGCTCCTTATCGTCATATCAGATGGAGCTATGTATATTCTCATGTTTTTACTTCAACTAGGCGGCAATAAAATAGAGGCCCTGTCAAATATTCTTTTATTGCGTCAAAGGCCTCTTGTTATTCCTTTCCCCAATTAAAGTCGCCTTCCTTCTTGATCTTTAGTAGTGGCGAAAAAATCTTTGTTCTTCCACTTAGATTTGAGATAAATCTTCTCAAGAAGTTGATTTTCCCCAACAAAGACTTTAACTATTTCTTTGTCGAAGGAGGCTTGAGATCCAAAATTGCCTCTGTTTTTCTTTGATTGATCTCGATGCCTTTTTTGTGTACTACAAAACCTAACAAAATCTCCTGTATGTACACAGAAAGCACATTTTAGTGGATTCATCTTCAATCCATATTTCCTCATTCTTTCAAAAGATTGTCGAAGATGATCTAGATGACCATTCTCAGATGAATATTTTGTTATAATGTATCAATTTTATCTACATGAAATGTTCTATAAAATCATGAAACATGGCATTCATTGCCCTTTGATAGGTGGATCTGACATTTTTCAGACCGAATGACATTACCACCCATTCATATGTTCCTAATGCCCCTGGGCATCTAAATGCTGTTTTTGGCACATCTTCACATGCTATAAAATTCTAGTTATACCTAGAATATCTGTCGATCATGCTAAAATATTCATATCCTGCAGCTGGATCGACTAGCATTTCTGCCACATGAATTGAATATTCGTCAATAGGCGTAGCATTATTCAAATCCCTAAAGTCTATACACACTCTAAGAGTTCCATTTTTCTTAATAACAGGGACAATATTTTCTAACCATTCGACGTATCTTGCAGTTCTTATGAACTTACTTTTGAGCAGCCTTTCAATCTCCTGTCTGATCTTCAAAGTAATCTCAGGGACGAACCTCATATGATGTTGCTTTACTAGTGTTTTACCTGACTGAATAGGAAGTCAATACTTCACCTCCTTTCGACTTAACCCAGGCATCTAACCATAATCCCAAGAAAAGTAATCTCTATAATCATTTAGTAGCTTGATCAACTTGACTTTTATTTCCAACTCAACTTTAATGCTGATGTAAGTTGGTATCTTTGTTCCACCGTCTCCCAGATCAACTTCCTCTAACGGATCATGGGCTTTCATCTTTTGTGTTGAATTTAATGGGTCTTTTTCAATCCCCAAAGGTTCATCATCATATATACAATCTAACCTCCAGCTTTCTGAAGTTGTCGTTTGGCCCTGTTGGCCTTTTTCTTGATTCTTTGTCTTGGTTTTGATATCCATGTTTTGTAGCTTCTCAACTTTTAAATCCGATTTCCTTTTGTTTTCAACCACATACGCTGAAATTTGAGCAAAACTTTTTGAATCACCGGTCATTGCGCTCGACCACAAACCACCTCATAGGTGGAATCGACTCCCTAGGCCCTGGTGCTTCTTCTGAATCCCATGTAAAACCATGATCAGGATCCAAACTTAGAAACCAATTTGAGTTTTCAATGGGAGCGTAATTCTCATCATCGCAAGGCGCTACATTTGCGAAATTTTGGTCTAAATACTTCTTTCCACCTTTGACCTCATCGAATTTGTAGTAGCTTTAATCATCTTCTATGTTCTCTACTACGCTATCTTTCCTCCAAATGGAAATCATTTGATGTAAAGTCTGGGACAAATCCTATTCCATGGATCCACTAACGGCCAAGTAAAAAGTTAAAGTTGGCCTTGGAATTTATCACCATAAACAAAGTTGATCTGGTTATTGTTTCGACAACCAATTCGACTTGAATGACCCCCCGTATGCTAATAGTTTTCCCTTCATAGTTTGATAAAACCATGTTGTGAGGTCGAAGCTCCGACCCACACTTCCCCATTTTCTTAAACAGAGCATGTGGCATTAAATTACAGTTGCCCCGTTGTTGTACCCCAATTTTTTCCCCTAAGATCCATTCATCATACCATGTTGATTCATTCACAACAGTACCAAACTGGGATACTTGGTTCCCCTCCCTATATGTAGCTTTGCCCTTTTTGAGGAATAACCAAGCACCTTGACTTATGTTCTTTTGTGATCATGAATATTGTTTTCGTCTTGATTTCTTCTTTTAACTAATAAAATGCAATGACGGTTTGTCTTGCTTGTTACCCATGTAGGTAAAGGCAATGAGATTTCACAAGTTACCCCATGGGTTCATGAGTTTATTTCCATTCCCTAGTCAATAAAGCTTGAGAAGTTCAAACCTCACTATTGGATTGGTTTTGTAAGAATTGGCATGGCAAGGCCTTGTTCCTATTGGTCACAAGAGCATATTTCTCTCAATTTTCAAGATATGGATGTGGTTTTGGTGGTTAAGAGTTCTCATTATCATCCTCAACAACTTCTATTCACAAAGCAAGAATGTTGGTACAAGAAGTTTGTTCAAGCTTGTCAAAGTTCCTCAAAGCATTCTCTTGATCTAAGGAGCTAGGGTTTTGAACTTCAAAGGAATATATCTTGCTCATCTTTTGTTATTTTTTAGTGATTCCAAAGACATCCTTATCTTCAAAGGGTTATGAACAAATCACTTCAAAAGTTCCAAGGAGCTTTCATGAGGAAGAGACTTGATGAGGAAGAAAGATTACAAGTCCTCCAGATGAATCCCCAATTTTCCATGTGTGACTTCAAATGGCCATAACTTGGTCAATTTTTATCACCTTAACACCATTCTTTTTCCATAATGATCTTGGAGATGTGTACTTTATGGCTTCTTTTATGTGCAAAGTGAGAAATTGGATGGAAGTTGCCTTAAAAATGCAAAAGATTATAGGTCATCTCATGATTTTTTGCCAACTTCAACAATTCATAACTCTCTCAAATTTTGGAGATTTTGAATGATTCAAGTTTCAAAATGTAATTCAAGAGATCTACTTCATGCCATCTTTTCTGGTCAAGAGCAAATTCTAAGTGCAAAGCCATGTTTGGATGCAAGACATTATAGGTCATTTTTGAAGAAGAATTTGAAATATTTCTAAGTATGGAAAGTCAACATTTTTCTCCAACTTTGACTCAACACAACTTTCAGCTAAAGCATCCATTTAACTCCATTATTTTTCCATTGCAGAGCTTGTAACCTCATCTTTCTAAAGCATTAAGAATCATGCCTTAAGACCCCTTGAGCTGAGAATGCCATTGTTTCAAATGTGGTAACTTGGAATTGAAGTTTCATTGCAAGTCAGAATTTTAATTTCATGTTACAACCTCTAAACCTCAAATTAGCACGCGTTTTGGGTCTAAACATGATTAGCCAACTTTCCCAAGTGGATTAGTGCACCAAAACACAAGAATTGGATGAGTTTTTGTGAAGTTTAGATCACACTTCACTCGTGCATCAGGTTCGCACGAATTCCCTCCAAAACGCATCATTCACTCTTCCTTTTGATCCCATTGGATTCTCCTATAAATACATGAACTATCCATTCGTTTTCCCAAGCTTGGATAGCCAGAATCACCCTGCCAAACTTGTTTCATAACTCAAAATTCAGTAACTTCAAAATTCATTCTCGAGCCTTTTTCAATCCAATTTTTCATCAATTCACCTTCCTTGATCTTCCATGAAGCTAACCACATAATTACATTTAAGAATCGTGCCTTATACTGCTCCATAGAAGTCCAGTTTCAGAGCTCTGCAACTCAACTTCAATAGGTAGATTTCTTCATCAATTCTTCAAAACTCTAATATCATTGTGTTGCTCTCATTGCCCTGGTTCTAGTCGCAACACTCACCTTTTACTAGAAACACATTTTGACCATGAAATTTTAAATCCCTTTTCAAAACTTTCCTTCCAAATTGCTTGAGCTACAATTTATATAAATTTGGCACGAGGGTGTGGTTGTCTTCGTCTTGAAGAGACGAAGCGAATGGCATAGGTCTGAGCTTCTGATTTTACAGTTTGAGAGACCTGCAATTCGTTATGGCTGGAGGTTGAAGATGACCAACGTGTCATCTTCCAACCAATGAAGGCGCGTCATCTGTTTTTTTCAAAATCTAATTTAATTAATGATTCTGTACATTATTCACTAATGACCATGATATGCACAACGCGCCAGATCCCTTGGATTTGATTACTAACGCGTTTTGACTCTCATTCAATGGTCCACATATTTTACTTTTATTTTCTTTTTCTGATTTTTATATTTTAATTGTTTTAAATTTCAAAAAATCATAGAAAATTCATTTTTAGTCCAAAAAATCTGAAAAAATTATGAAAAATATTTTTGATTATTCTCTTTCTGATTTTTATTTTTTCACAATTTAATTTTGTGCTTTGGTATTTTTTATAAATTTATACTTTATTTGATTTGTTTTAAATGTTTAAAAATACTTTTATACATCTTTAAATTCTGAAAAAATTATGGAATGATCCAATGATATTGTGACAAATATTGGTGACCTTATTTTATTTTTGTTTCTGACTTTACTATTTTTTATCATTTTTGGTTTATTTTACCCATTTATTTTAATTTTAAAAATAGTTTATGACTTTAAAAATTACCAAAAAATTTGTAAAATTATTTGAGCCCTTTTCTGATTTTTCTCTGGTCTTACTTTTTGTTTCTTGATTAATTTGAACATAGTTGATATTTTTCTCTTTATTTTCTATTTTTAAACATTATTTTTTAACCCTTTTGTATATATATTAAAATGTGATATTATTTTGTGACTATTTTCTGGTTGATCTTGGGTTAGATTTTGTATCATGAACTTTATTAACATCATTGGATCCATGGTGTTGAGTTTAACTCCATAAAAATGGATGAATGATTTTAATAATAGTTTGATTAAAATTTAATTCAACTGTGGTTTGTATATTTTTTCCCTATCCCTTTCTTATTGCAGTAAATGTTGTTGGAGCATGATCTCTATATCATGTCTCAAAACAAATGTTGCATAGATTACTATTGACCGGCCTCCAAATAGGTGCAACTTCTATATAAGTCCACTTACGATTGCTTAACATAGCGCTAAATTTTGTCCCGATTCGAATAAATGATCATTCGTGGCCCAAACTTAGGATTGCAAGCCCAGGTATGTTAATTTGATCTCTTTGATCCAATAACCTTGAGATTCATTGTGTGGAGGCTTTGGTTCTACCAATCCTCTAATGGATCTACAACACCTTTTGGTCAACGCGGATTACTTAAACATCGTTGATCATTAAATGGCACTCGTGAGAATTCTAAATGGATGATATACTTGATAAAAAGCAAATGCAACTTATTGTGTGGAGGCTTTTGTTCTACCAATCCTCTAATGAGTTCCAAATACAAGCTTCAAGATGGTCATCCAACTAACCACTAATTATTGACTTGTCTTACTTTATGCTTTTATTCTTTTTTATGCTTTATGTACCATTTACTTTTAGCATTTACATTTCATGCCATTTTATTCTTTGCTCATTTGAGCATTTACTTTATTGCCATTTTTACTTTGCTCATTTGAGATTTCCTTTTTCTTTCTTAAGATACTTAATAATCAACATAAACCCTAAAAAATCTTTAATGGTACTTGGACTATTTGGTTACTATCCTTGGCATTATGGAGCATGGGACTTTTCTTGGACATAGGATTAGAAACCTTGGCCTATCTTGGAGACCTTGTGATCTTATCTGATTATTTTGTCTGGAGTTTTTGAGGTTTACCTCAAGACATTGGGTTGCTTGTTTGTTTTTGTGTGCAGGTTTTTGTGATTACACTCTTTGTTTGTAATCTAGAATTCACCTGTATACAGCCGTTACTCTGCCCAATTTTTATGAAGACTTAATACACTTGAAGTTTGGTTCTCTCAAGAGGTCTAGTATTTCTTTGCTTGATTGGTTTCAATCCAAGAAATGAGAATTCTATCTTGGATCATAATGTCAAGTATTGGCTTCTTGTTGGTTAGATGGTTCTTATCCTTAGCTTTTACCTTATGCTTTAGGATAGTCCCTTCTTCTCCTCCCATCTTCTTTAATTTCAAAAATCTTCTTCCCCCTTTTGAAAACTCTTCTTGTTTTTAAAACTTGAACCATTTTCGCAATAAACTTGGACCTATGTCCATGCATTTTCAAAACCTTTTCATTTATAAAACTCAATCTACTTAATAATACTTTGACATTTTTTTTTGTGAGAAGACTAAAAGTCAATCAATCTCATTTCAAACCATTTGCCACTGTGGCTTTATATTTTAAAACCTTTCTCAAAAGATTAGACTTTTATCAATCCTTGTAGTGATGCAAACAACTATACTTCTACAATATGTAGTGAAGAGAGATATTTTCCACTTGGGTGATGAGTGAAGCATTGTTGATTTTAAAATCCAAGCCATATCCTCCACTTTGAGATGATGCAAATTCTCCTTTCTCATGATTGTGGGTAGTAAGTATGTTTTTCCACACGGACAATGACAATGATGTCTTATCTTATAAAATCAATTAACATACCTATTTTTCAAAATATTTTTAAAAGAGGAACTACGTGTACCCTGATCCCATATTTCACGAAAAGGTGGTACGTAGGCACTAAAGGTTCGCAACTGCGGCGGGTGAAAAAATTATAAAATAAATATATTTCTTTTCTCACCTCCACCATCCATTTTTTATATACAACATTTTTCATAGCCAAAATATACATATTTTACAAAGAGGCTCCTGCGGAGTACCATAGATGTTTAGGGTGCTAATACCTTCCCTTTGCATAACCAACCCCCTTACCTTGAATCTTTCCCCCTCTTTTTGGGTTATTCGCTCTTTTCCCATTCCTTTAGAAACAATAAAGCGCGGTGTCTATTCTTAATTTGATTTGTATAATGTCTACTCAATCCAATGGCTTAGTCTTAAACATTTCTACAACTATAGAAAAATGGCGACTTCACTGGGAGAGATTGACCTCTTGTTGGTCCATCCCTAAGTGGGTTAAGCCTATCTTTGTTTATACCTGTTGTTGTACCCTAAAATTTGCCCGACGCATTTTTCCCCAAGCAATCTCAGCTTCAGACTTTTCCTGACTTTTCAAACTGGCTCAAGAATCGGACAAACGGACTTTTCTTGACAGTCAAGCAAAACTAGGGTTTTTACTGATTTTTAGGACTCTGGATTGTTTCACAGTTGGCTTAGGGTTTGGATGATTTTTGGTTCAATTTTGATCAGGCGAGCGTTATTTGGCATTTAATCAGGAGTTAAAGTTTTTATGGGCATATTCTCAGAAGAATTTAAATTCCACAGCACTTTGCAGTTTATTCCGAGATTCGGGTTAAAATTCGCATTATCTTGATTTAATCAGTAAGAGGAGGCAGTTGGTTTGAATTCACCAGTCAAATGATGTGTGCAGTGTGGAATTACAGTGCTTGGCAAAAGAATCAGTGAAAAAGAGGATTGCGTCTGATCAGTTTTTGTGTTCGACTGCGCGTTGCTTTGAATGTTGAAAACGTCGAGTTCATTTATTTTTGATCAACAATTGTTTAGTTGATTATTTATGGTTCTAAGAATTAAATATTTGAAATTTAAACTTTCATTTTATTTAATTTAAGGAATTATAAATAACAAGTAAATAAAAGGAATTGAAAAGAATTAAATGTCAATGGAATTTTTATTTCATATTTAATAAGTTGTTACAATTATTATTTGGATACAAGTATTAATTACGAAGTATTTAAAATAATAATGGTTTACAAATTATTAAATAAAATAAAATTCTATCCTATTTCTAATATTCTTCATTCTTCACTTCGCTCCGGTGCTCCATTTTTTTTATCTGCAAAAAGAAGAAGAAAGTCAGAAAGCATTTGAATTAAAGAAGACAGTTAAAATTTGCTCATCATTAGAGGCCACTGACTGGGATCAGTTGACCCTCTCTGCAAATCACGGGATTTCTCCCGGTTCACAGAGAGGGAAGATTTTTATTCATGAATGCAAATGTCAAATGCATAAAATCCAAAGTTCAAACTGCATAGTTCAAATCCAATTCCACTTTCTATCCAAAGCAAAAAGGCAATTTACTGTCAAAATGCCAAAATCTACTCAAAAGATATCAAAGAAAAAGCAAGAAGTACAATTGCTGTCAAAAGTGCCAAGGCTGTCAAAGAAGATTTTGGAAAAGATATCAATAAAAGCACACAAAGCTATCAAAGAAAGAGAGGCAGAAGTAATGTGTTATGCAAGCTAAATATCTTAGTCATCATTTCCCAGCATAAAGGGGCCCCTTCAGAAAAGATAGTACAAAAAGAATCATATTAAATTAAAAAACTGTACTATGGAAAAGAAGAGAGATAAAGAGCATATGCAGTTTTTAGGCTTAGGCAGAAGACAGAAAAAGAGATATACAAGAAGAGAACAGAGTTCACAGAGGAAGAGGGCAGAACTTCTTACCAAAGGGAAGAAAATATACAAAAACTTGCTAAGCATTTTGAAGCCTGAAAGAAACTTGCCTAAGCTTTACCAAAAAACCCATCAAACAAGTTTTCAAAGACTAAAATCTGCTAATGCTCAAAAACCTGCCTACTCATAAAGATACAAACCAAAGCATAAGCCTCAGCTGCTAAAGAGTGAACCTGCATCAAGCCTCACCCCAAAAAGCCATCAAACACATTTCAGAACTCAGAAAAAAACTGTTAAGCATTTTCACATAAAACTTGAAGCTCAACCTCAAATTCCAAAGTTCAAAACCTGAAACCAAGTTCAAAAAGCATAGAAAACCTGCAAGCTGATACAAACTCAAAAAGATCCATCAACCTGCTAATGCCCTAAACCTGCCTACTGTCCAGTTCAAACTAAAAACAATCAAACTTACTGCCATAACTTCACAAACCCAAACCTGTGGAACATCAAAAACACATAAACTGAAACTGAACTACCAAAACCAATACCAACCATAACCTGAAATATCACAACCTTGCTTGAAGCAAATTCACCATGCCTATAAAACTCAAAGCCATAGCATCTCAAGCCTAAAAGCCCTCAGTAAAACATCAATGGGCAACACAAACAAGTATACAGCATTCAAGAAGAAGAGAGAAAGTTCATCCAGCTCAACAAAAATCTCAGAAGGCATCCAGTTCAAGGCAACAATTCAAAGCAACAATTCAAAGGCAACCTAGGCCCTCAGTAGAAAACATCACAGGGCAATAAAATTCAAGAGCCTCAGAGGCAAGCAAACATACAGGAGAGGCGAATTCAAGGTAACACAGGGCAACAAGAGAAGAAGAAATAAAATCTAAGGCGACAAATATGCAGAGTTAAAGAATAAGAAGAAAAGGGTAAATTCAAGGGTCACCAAGAAGCGAAGAATCGGGCGAATCCCCCTCCGCCGTCCTGGCCTCCTGAGCGCCACTTCCCCGCCTCTCCTCCATCTCTAAGGAACGAAGGTAGCAAACTTTTCCCTCTCTTTTTCTCCTTCACCTCATAATAGTCAAAGATCAAGTTAAGATTCAAATCAAAACAAAACATGCAATTCGTAAAAGAAAAAGGAAGTGTAAAACGTTGAAATCAAACCTTGAATCACGAGTCCACTGAGCTGGAGGGAAGATAGGTTTGAGGGTAGCGCTGGTGGCCTCGAAGCGAAGGGAGCACTGAGACAGCAAACGAGGAAGACGAAGATGAGCGAATGCACGAACGCGCCGCTGCCAACCCTAACTTTCGTTCTGAATAACAAATCCCTAACCCTAAATTACTCTGACCCCCAAACGGGCCTTGCCCATACTGTATCTCCTAAAGCCCATTTAGGATTTTAAACCCTTCTTTTATAAAAAACAAACATTGTTCTTACTTCTAACCAAACATTTTTATTAAAACTCTAACCTCTTTTCTATTACATAAACATTTTTTTTCCTTTACAAAATCATTCTAATAGACAAAAATATATTTTTACAATATAATTAAAACACTTTTTTATATATGCTTAATTCAATTAACTTGAAAACATTTTAATACATAATTAAAATACATTTTGTCATATATTAAATTGAAAATACTTTCTTTTTATTTTGTTTACTCTTTTAATAAAAATATATTTTGCACATACTAAAATAAATATACATTTTCTTGCATAATTTAAATTTCTTAAAACATTTTGTACATATTATACATTTTTTTTATCATATAATTAAGATTGAAAACTTTTTTTAATTAACATACATATTTGTACATAACAATTTAAAAATACCTTTTTTAAACATACACAATTTAATTTTGGACATTTAATACTTTTTGTACATAATAATTTAAATACATTTTTTTCTAATATTAAAATTCACAAACATTTGATTAAAATACTTTTTTGTATATAAACAAATAAAGATACATTTCTTAATTAAAACTTGAACATTCGATTAAAACAGTTTCTTTTCTGTATATATTAAATATACAAATCAAAGATTCGTTAAAATACACATCTAGGTCAAAAAACCCTAATACGCTTCAATTTCACATGTCGCCCCTGTAAATAAATTACTTACTCATATACTTGTACACTTACACAAATACATTCACATTGCCCTATACACATTTGTTTATCTTATATTTGTATATTCGATATTTACATTTGATTGCGAATTCAATTTGGTTGTAACTTATTGGATACTATAAGTCTCATCCCCATTCATACATTTGTACCCCCACTCCCGGATACTACTTTGTAATAGCGTAGATTTTCCATTTCCGCAATTTACAGTTTTCCAATTATACCATGATTAGACCTAGGGTTTGCATGTACATAAAATCAAACGCTAGATAACCTAATACAAGACAAATACATGTAATCAATACACAATCACACTTGCACCCTCTAGGGTAATCCCACATGTTGCCTTTCAAAATGGGCCATGTTTGCACGTCGAGTATCTTTGGCAAAACAAAATCAAATGATCATAAGTCTCAAAGTGTTGCCTAAACGGAATGATCATAGTCCCTTCAAGCAAAAATTGCCAAAGACACTTGGCACCATTGATTCAAGGTCCATACGATGACCCGCGCCCGTCCCGAATAAACTTCCTAAACGCATGATTGTCTACCAATTTCAATGGTAGAACAAAATTGTTAAAAAGGGTTAAAACATGACAAAAAACCTTTGAGTACAATAGGGTAGACAAAACTCTTAGTTACTTGAGATCAAACTTGCAAAAACACTTGCCTTCTTTTCAAAAACCACAATCCACAAACACTTTCAAACAAACTCTCAAAAACATTTGAAACATCTTTTCGAAAAGATCCACACTTTTGTAAAACACTCAATCACGAGTCAAATACATTAGTTGCCTAAGACAAGGCATCTTTTTCCAAAACATTTTCAAAAAGCACCCACACACACACCATTTTCAAAGCAATCGAAAAACAAGGCAAGTGATCTAAAAAACCAAGTAACTAAGAGCCCATGGATAACCTTGGATGAAAAGGGTGCTAATACCTTCCCTTTTCATAATCTACCCCCCGGACCCACGAAATATCTCAAAAGGTTTTTGCTGTGCTTTTTTTAACCTTTCCTTTAGGATAAAATAAAAAGTCGGTGGCGACTCTTGCTCAACCGCACAAGTGCGAATACGAACGCAAAACACTAGTCAGTTCTCCCACCGTATCACACCTGTATATATGTTATTATTGTTTTTTGTGTTATATGTTGTATATATGTTTGTCTGGATTTTCCTGGTTTTCAGGGTGCTTGGTGATTACTCATAAGTCCTATACCCGGACTTGGGCAAACTTTAAGATAGGATGGGCGGTATAGTCATGTTAACTTTGAGGAAGTAATCCCAAAAAAGGAGGCATGAGATACCCCACTCAGTGGAGTCCCCTTTGACTGTAGTGTCGTTTACCGAGTAATCGAGAAGACATACTGCTTTCAACCTGGGAGCCTGCTGAAACTGAGGACCGTAGAATACCAAACCCATCTTGGCCTTTTAGGTGTAGTTTGTAAGCTATGACGGAGTAATCCGGAAATAGTTGTCACGCGATACTACGCTCGGACGAGTCTTTCTTGAGAATATTACTAATTACCGAGTTAATCGGGAAGTTGGTAATATCCGAAGGAAGGATGTAGACTCTGGGAACCTCTAGAACCTTGTTCGGCAGGTGATAACTTTTAGACCAACACCTTATGGGTAGTACCTTCGACCTCATGCTCGTGACGTTGAACCTATGAACCCTATATGTGTGATCTTGTGTGTGATTGTTTCATCATGCATCCATGCACTCATAAGCATCTTTTGAAGAAACCATATTTCAAGGGATTTAAAGGTTGACCATTTGTGAATATCTCAGGTACTTTATAACCATGGATTCTGGAGAGAGGAAGACCGGGAAATACAGTTTCAAGGATCCCAAGAAAGATGAGTTGATCAGTCTAATTCCCGAGATTGAGTGTTCTACAGACTTTCTGAAGAAGTGTTGATCCATTATTCCTCTCATGAAGCTGAAGGTGAAGGAGGGTATTCTCTCGACCATGGTCCAGTTCTATGATCCGATGTATCATTTCTTTACTTTTCTCGACTATCAGTAGATGCCCACACTGGAGGAGTATTCTTATCTATTAGATTTACCTATTACCAATCGTGTTCCTTTTACTGGTTTGGAGGGTGAGCCAAAACCACATGAGATTGCTTCTTTGATTCATCTGGGGAAATCTGAGGTGGAAGCTCATATGACTACTAAAGGAGGGATTAGAGGATTACCAACTCAGTTCTTATTGGAGAAAGCTCGTTACTATTCCATAATGAAGAGTACAGTTGTTTTTGAGGCCATCTTTTCTCTACTTGCTTACGGGTGGTTCTTATTTCCTAATGTGGACAAGTTTGTTGACATTAACGCTATCAGGATCTTCATGTTGGGAAACCTAGTTCCTACATTGTTGGGTGATGCTTATTACTCTATTCATCTTCGGAATTCTTATCATGGGGGGATGATTATCTGTTGCATGCCTCTGTTGTACCGGTGGTTTATCTCTCATATGCCTCAGTCTGATGCTTTTTGGTATGTCAAGAAGGAACCCCATTGGGCTCCTAAGATCATGGCACTTACTCAATCGGATATTGACTGGTATCATCGAGCTTACCGGGATATAGAGATTATTGACAGTTATGGTAGTTTCCCCAATGTACCTCTTCTTGGTACAAAGGGAGGAATTAACTATAACCATGTTCTTGCACGGCGACAACTTGGTTATCCGATCAGGGATAAACCGAATAGTATTCATTTGAGTAGTTTCTTTCTGAAGGAAGGAGAAGACCATAGGGAAGCTAGGGAGCAGATTGTGAAGGCCTGGAGTCACATTCATAAGAAGAGTAGGAAGGATTTGGGACCTAGGGGTGTTGTGTCTTTGGAGACATATCTTCAGTGGGTCCGATTGAGAGCCATTCAGTTAAAGATGTCGTATACCCGGGAGACACCCATGCCTGATCTATTTGTGAAGACCACTCCTCCCTTATTAGATGATCTGGAAGAGCTGCAACTTGCTTTGGTTAGGATGCAACAAGAAAGGGATGCTTGGAAGAACAAGTTCCAAACTTTAGAGAGTTCCTAGAGAGCAGACCTGAAGGAGAAAGACAACTTGATTAAGATCCTTGAGAGTCGAGCGGTAGAGTCTATGGAGAGGCAAGGGGATTTATTTTCTCCTAAGCCTCAGTCAGGTACTGATCACTCACTTCCTGATTCAGATGATTAGAAGGAGGTTGCCGTCAGACATGCGGAAGAAAACCAGAGGTTGAAGGCTCAGATTTCCAGGCTCATGAGGAAGCGTCAGCGTACAGAGTGATCTCCATCAGTTCTATTTCTCAGGGTTTCAGATTTTATTTTCATCTTGTACTTGGGACCATTGAAACTTGTAATCCATTTTGGAGTTATTATAATAAAAAATTTCAGTATTTCAAATGCGCTATTACTTTGATGTTTGCAATATGTCTATAAATCTATAAATCCCTTGAAATATTAAATAAAAAAGTAAAAATAATCATGTGCATTGCATATCATGCATCATATTGCACATATTTCTTGCATTTGTTATGCATATCCAGGTGTCTTACCAAGCTTCTTTACTTCGTTCAGCAAGCTGACTCATCACTACAACACTCGAGCTAATTTCAGAAAGAAGATGGAAAACTTGGAACAAGAGAATCACGAGCTGCGCAAGGAAGTTTCTGCTTTGAAGGCCGGCTTGGCCAATCTGACTACTCTGATGAAAGCTCTAGTGGCTGCTCAGAATCAGCCACCAAGTTTTCAACCTCAACCAATAAGGGCAACTACTAAAGCTCCGACTGTTCCCGTATCTGCCACTCCAGCTATTGTTCATAATCGCATGCCTCAAGGTTATCCATGGGGAATGCCAGAGAATTTTTCACCTGAAGGTTTCAATCTTGGTTCTCAAGATACTCCAGTTGTTTAGACTATTGTTACTCCGGAACCTCCTGTGGTGCATGTTGTTCCTGTTGCACCTCCTTCGGTAAATATGGTTCCGTTTGTTAATGATGATGTGTGTCGTCCTTTCCCTCAACGGAGTGAAGACTTGGGTCTTTATGACAGAATGGATGATTTTCAAGAGCAGTTTGACAAGATGCAAAGAGAGATGAAGGCCCTCAGGGGAAAAGAGCTATTTGGGCAGAATGTGAATGAACTATGTTTGGTCCCGAATGTTAAGATACCTGCTAAGTTTAAGGTCCCAGAGTTTGAGAAGTATAAGGGCAACACTTGCCCTCGTGCTCATCTGGTGATGTACGTGAGGAGAATGTCTACCCATACTGATGATCAGTGTCTGCTGATTCACTTTTTTCAGGATAGTTTGACTGGTGCTGCACTGAAGTGGTATATGAGTTTGGACAGGGACAATATCCATACTTTTAATGATTTGGGAGAAGCATTCATCAAACAATACAAGTACAACGTGGACATGGCGCCTGACCGTGATCAAATCAGGGCCATGGTTCAGAAATACAGGGAATCGTTTAAAGAATATGTGCAGAGATAGTGTGAGGTAGCCGCCCAGGTGATTCCACCCATGGAAGAGAAGGAGATGACTAAGATTTTCTTGAAGATGCTGGGTGCTTTCTACTACGAGAGGATGGTAGCAAGTGCGCCAAGTGACTTTACTGAAATGGTAGGGATGGGTATTCGCTTAGAAGAGGCTGTAAGAGAAGGTCGTTTAATGAAGAGTGAAGGATCCGGAGGTGTGAAGAAGCCATCTTACGGGTTCACCAAGAAGAAAGAAGGATATGCAAATGTTGTTATACAAGAGAGGAGGGTAAATACTCCTAGAAGGAATTGTCAGCGTCATCAGCAAGTCGCCTCAGTTACTCCCGTTATGAATGACGCTCCAACTACCGTTGCTTATCAGAGATCGTCCCAACAGGGGAATCAAGGGTATAATCAAAGAAGGGAGAGTTATGACCCTATTCCCATGAGCTATACAGAGTTACTACCGACATTGATTCAGAAGAAGTTGGTTCAAACCCGACCACCTCCCGCCATACCGTCACCATTGCCTTGGTATTACAAGGCAGACCAAACATGTGCTTTTCATCAGGTAGCACTAGGGCATAATATTGAGAATTGTTATCCTTTGAAGACTGAGGTGCAGGAATTGGTAAAGTCGGTTGTTTTATCTTTCAAGGACGTGGGACCTAATGTGAAAGATAATCCTCTACCCAAGCACGGGGGAGTAAATGTTATGAATATGGTGGCCGGTTGTCCAGGCGACTTCCGGATTTTTGATGTTAATCAGGTTAGAGGAGATTTGGTGAAAATGCATGCAGACCTCTGTGAATTTAGCTACTATACGCATGACCATTCCAGTTGTGCTATTTGCAGTACAGACATACAGGGTTGCGATAAGATAAAGGATGATTTATAGGAGATGATGGATGAGAGCCTCATCCACATAATCAGGCCTAGGGAAGAGTATGAAGAGGAAGTGAACATGGTTTCTGGATGTCCTGGAGAATTCAGAATTTTTGATGTAGAGTATATGAATGAGGACCTCGTGCAGTTGCATGCTACCTTCTGCCATACGGATGGTCAGGTGGAACACCAATATGGATCTTGCCGAGTTTGCTGTCGAGACCCTCGAGCATGTTCAATCGTGAAGAAGGGTGTTCAGTTGTTGTTAGACAATAGAACCATCAATATTACAGGTCAGAGGGATGATTACCATGAAGTTGATATGGTTGAAGTTTGTTTGACTGAAGAAGAGTCAGATGAAGAGTATGCCTCCGCAGATGAGTATTTCTCTTCAGACGAAGATTTGTTTTCCAGAAACGACTTATTAATGACTGATTGTGTTGAAGAAGGGGAAAACGTCATTGTGCCTTGTTTTGGTGCACCCGCCAACTTTGAAGTTGAGTATCATAGCAAGCCAGTTGTTACCCCATTGGTGATTAGTTTGTCGGGTCCTATCCCCTACAAGTCAGATAAGGTTGTACCTTACAAATACAACGCTACAATTTTAGAGGATGGAGTGGAAGTTCCTATCCAGCCAATGCCTGATGTTGGAAATATAACTGAAAATAGCAGAGTGACCCTTAGCGGTTGTGTGTTTGCGCCAGTTGTCCGAAGAGATGTTGGTGTTGGAAAGAAAATTGTTGAGGATGATGAACCTAAGAAGGATACGGGTTAGACCAGTGGAGCTACATTAGAGAAAGAAGTGGATGATATTTTGAAGATAATTAAGATGAGCGACTACAGAATTGTAGGTCAGCTACTGCAGACTCTTTCAAAAATATCTATCTTAGCTTTATTGATGAACTCCTCTGCTTATAGAGAATCATTGATGAGGGTACTGTACCAAGATTTTGTGGAGAGTGATATGCCAATAGATTAATTTAGAAGCCTAATAGGAAACATTACTTCATGTAATAACTTGAGTTTCTGCGATGATGATTTACCAGATGAAGGGAGGAATCACAACCTGGCCCTCCACATCTCTATGAACTGCAAGAACGATTCACTATCCAATGTGCTGATTGATAATGGATCCGCGTTGAATGTTATACCGAGGAGTACCCTTATGAAGTTGAAATATCAAGGAATGCCTATGTGCCCTAGTGGTATCATTGTGAAAGCGTTTGATGGGTCAAGGAAATCTGTCATCGGTGAAGTGGACTTGCCTATTCATATAGGACCACATTTGTTTCAGATAACTTTCCAGGTCATGGACATTGTTCCTGCTTATAGCTATTTGCTAGGACGACCGTGGATTCATGAGGCAGGGGCTGTCACTTCAACTTTACACCAGAAGCTAAAGTTTATACGTGAAGGGAAAGTAGTGATCATAAATGGGGAACAGGCTTTGTTGATATCTCATTTGTCCTCTTTCAGCATTGTAGAAGCGAATGAAGCTGTTATTGGAACCCAGTTCCAAGCCTTATCCATTGACAACATAAGAGGAAATGAGAATTCCATGGTTTCGCTGAAGGATGCGCAGCAGGTTGTGCGTAATGGTCAAAGTGAGGTATAGGGACAGATCGTGGAACCACCTGTGAACAAGAACATAACTGGCTTGGGATTCTCTTTGAAGAATGACAAAGGCAATGGCATGAAGCAGAAGTCTGCTGTAGGCAGGTATCAAGACATTTTTCGTAGCGGGGGCTATCTTCATCTGACTGTTTCCAAGATTAACGCCATTGTGGAAGATGAAGCAGAGAAAGAAAACCTGAATTATGTAACGCACAGAGTCAGGGTTCAGAACTGGATCACCATTGATGTTCCATCTTGCATACATGTTTCAAAGTAATTTGATTTGTTAATCTTTTTGAAAAAGTTTTCACTCTTCCCAAGGTGGAAGTATTAATGTTATAGGGCTTATCTGTTTGCTGTGACTTTTAAAATCAATAATAAAAGTTGTATTTGCTTCCCGAATTATATCTTTACTTACTGTTTTTTCTTGAAAAATGGTAATCAGAAAAAACCTTTCAAAATAAATAATAACTGAAATTCAATCTGCATGATCACTTGTTGTATGTGTCAGTTTCTAAATGCAATCACAAATCATATGTGCAGACTACTTAAAAAACCCGTTGAATACAATGACCCTGCACCCTCTCCCAACTTTGAATGTCCTATATATGGGGCTGAAGAAGAATATTATGATGAGATTCCAGAAGAGGTCTCACGGTTTCTTGAGCACGAGGAAAATACCATTCATCCATATAAAGAGCCATTGGAAGTGATCAATTTAGGTTCAGAAGAAGATCCAAAGGAAGTCAAGATTGGAGCATTGTTGCATCGTGATATGAAGAGCAGGTTAATTTAGCTTTTGAAATATTATGTGGATATTTTTGCTTGGTCTTACCAAGATATGTCTGGTCTAGACACAAATATCATAGAGCACCGCTTGCCGTTGATGCCAGAGTGTCCGCCAATTAAATAGAAGTTGAGAAGAACTCACCCAGATAAAGCAGTAAAAATAAAAGAGAAGGTTCTAAAGCAGATTAATGCTGGTTTTCTTGTGTCATCAGTGTATCCTCAATGGATTGCCAACATTGTCCCAGTACCGAAAAAAGATGGAAAAGTCCGCATGTGCGTAGATTACAGAGATATAAATAAAGCTAGTCCAAAAGATGATTTTCCATTGCCACACATTGATATGTTAGTGGATAGCACAACAAAATTCAAAGTATTCTTGTTCATGGACGGATTTTCCGGGTATAATCAAATAAGAATGGCACCAGAGGACATGGAAAAAACAACGTTTATCACACCCTGGGGAACATTCTCTTACAGAGTGATGCCCTTCAGGTTGAAGAACGCTGGTACAACGTACCAGAGGGCTATGACAACCCTATTCCATAATCTGATGCACAAGGAAATTGAAGTATATGTTGATGATATGATCACCAAATCCCAGACTGAAGAAGGTCATATAGAAGATTTGTTAAAGTTGTTTCAGCATTTGAGGAAGTATCATCTCCGCTTGAATCCAAATAAATGCATCTTCGGTGTTCGATCATGGAAATTGTTGGGTTTCATTGTTAGCCAGAAAGGAATTGAAGTTGACCCTAATAAATTCAAAGAAATTCAAGAAATGCCAGCATCAAGAACTGAAAAGCAAGTCAGAGGTTTCCTCGGGCGTTTGAATTATATTTCCAGATTCATTTCCCACATGACTGCAACATGTGAACTGATCTTTAATATGTTAAAGAAAGATCAAGGTTGTGTGTGGACGTATGACTGCCAAAGGGAATTTGAAAGTATTAAAGAATATATGCTTAAACCTCCTATCTTCCTCCCTCCTGTAGAAGGAAGACTGTTGATTATGCATCTGACAGTGTTAGATAAATCCATGGGTTGTATTCTGGGACAACAGGATGAAACAGGGAAGAAGGAGTTCGCCATTTATCATCTCAGTAAAAAATTCACTGATTGTGAGTCGAGGTATTCCATGCTAGAAAAGACATGTTGTGTTTTGGCCTGGGCGGCAAAGCGTTTACGGAAGTATATGTTGAATCACACTACTTGGTTGATCTCCAAAATGGATCCAATCAAGTACATTTTTGAAAAGCCTACTCTTACTGGGAGAATTTCCCGCTGGAAGATGTTGTTATCTGAATATGACATCGAATACCGCACTCAAAAGGCTATTAAAAGTAGTGTGTTGGCAGATTATCTTGCTCACCAACCAGTGGAGGATCACCAGTCTGTAGAATATGAATTCCCCGATGAGGATGTGATGTTCCTGAAAGTGAAGGATTGTGATGAACCATTGCCTAAGGAAGGTCCTGACCCTGAATCTCGTTGAAGTATGATATTTGATAGAGCAGTGAATGCTTACGGAAAAGGAATTGGTGCAGTGATCATTACTCCACACGGATCACACATTCCTTTTACTGCAAGGTTATCATTCGATTGTACTA
This sequence comes from Vicia faba, assembly GCA_948472305.1. Taxonomy (NCBI): domain Eukaryota; kingdom Viridiplantae; phylum Streptophyta; class Magnoliopsida; order Fabales; family Fabaceae; genus Vicia; species Vicia faba. Next base: position 1,256,850,162 of record OX451738.1, read on the forward strand.
ACAATATGGTAGAATATGAGGCCTGCATCATGGGTCTCGAAGAAGCTATTGATCTCAGAGTTAAAATTATAGATGTGTATGGTGATTCAGCTTTGGTAATAAATCAGATTAAAGGAGAATGGGATACTCGTCACCCCGGCTTGATCCCTTACAAAGATTATGCTAGAAGATTGTTACCCTTCTTTAATAAAATCGAATTCCATCACATCCCTAGAGATGAAAATAAAATGGCAGATGCTCTAGCAACTCTGGCTTCTATGTACCAAGTGAATACTTGGAATGATATACCCCGAATTACGGTTCGACGACTGGATAGGCCCGCTCATATGTTTACAGGAGAGGAGGTAGTAGATGAAAAACCTTGGTATTATGATATCAAGCATTTTCTTCAGACTCAGGAATACCCAATTGGTGCATCGAAGAAAGACAGAAAGACATTGAGAAGATTGGCAGGCAGTTTCTTCCTCAGTGAAAATGTGTTGTACAAGAGAAATTATGACATGGTCTTGCTCAGATGCGTGGATAGACACAAAGCAGACATGTTGATGCATTAGATTTATGAAGGTTCATTTGGAACTCATGCCAATGGATATTCGATGGCTAAAAAGATGCTAAGGGCAGGTTATTATTGGCTAACAATGGAGTTCGACTGTTATAAATTTATGCAGACAAGGTTTGTGTGCTTCCGACACTTCTCAATGTGATTTCTTCCCCGTGGCCTTTCTCTATGTGGGGTATTGGCATGATTGGGATGATAGAACCCAAAGCTTTGAATGGGCATTGTTTTATCTTGGTAGCAATTGACTACTTCACCAAATGGGTGGAGGCTGCTTCATATGCCAACGTTACTAAGCAGGTGGATGTATGCTTCATTAAGAATAACCTTATATGTCGGTATGGTGTGCCAAGCAGAATCATCACTTATAATGGCTCAAATTTGAACAACAAGATGATGACAGAACTGTGTGAAGAATTCAAGATTGTCCATCACAATTCATCTCCATACAGGCCAAAGATAAATGGTGTTGTTGAAGCTGCTAATAAGAATATCAAGAGAATTATCCAGAAAACAATTGTTACTTATAAGGATTGGCATGAAATGCCCCCTTTTCTCTACATTGATATCGAACATTTATCCACACTTCAACAAGAGCCACCCCGTTCTCCCTAGTGTATGGGATGGAAGTTGTACTCCCAGTCGAGGTAGAGATTCCCCTATTGTGTGTGATAATGGAAACCAAGTTCACAGAGGCTGAATGGGTCCATAACAGGTTTGACCAATTGAATTTGATTGAGGAGAAGAGGATGACAGCTTTATGTCATGGGCAGTTATATCAGAAAAGAATGAAGAAAGTTTTTGATAAAAAGGTCAAACCTCGTGAATTCAGAGAAGGCGACCTCGTGCTCAGGAAGATCATGTCTTTCAACACTGATTCTAGGGGCAAGTGGACTCCCAATTTTGAAGGCTCGTATGTTGTCAAGAAATCCTTCTCTGGAGGCGCATTAATTCTTGAAACTATGGATGGCGAGGAGTTCCCACGTCCCATGAATGCTGACGCAGTCAAGAAATACTTTGCCTAAAGAAATAAAAGAACAGCTCCCTAAGTTGAAAACCCAAAAGGGCGACTTAGGAAAAAAAGGAGCGTCTCGGTAGGCTGAAAACCCGAAAGGGAGGTCTAGGCAAAAATTAAAGACCTAAACAGAATAAATTTCCCGCTAAGTTGAAAACCCGCAAGGGCAGCTTAGGCAAAAGTTAGGGATTTTCTTGGCAAGTAACTACGTCAGACAAGACTTGATCGTTGAAGCAACAATCTTCTCGGATCCTCACTATACTTCAACAGAAGCTGCTGCTCAGGATTTCAAAAGTTGCTAGAAGGGATAGTGGTCATTTCATCTCAATGTATCTTTCCCATTATATATATTACCATTTTCCAAATTTTGTAATCATCTATGGAGTCTCGCCATTCGCAGACTACCATTCTATTAATGAAATTTGAGCTTTTACCTAATTCTTTGTATCTCTTATTTTATTTAGCTTGCAAAGACTCCATTTATTATTGATAATAACTTTCAAAGCAAAAAAAAGATTAAATAACAAAATTGATTTTTCAAAAAAAGATTTTACAATCTGCTCTTACTTTTTATGATGAAACAATGACAACAAAAATGATGATCCCAGGAATTGACAAACTCCAGTTGTATTGAGAAGTTTTTGTTCCCCTCGGGAAGGTTTACTCGGGATGTTTTCGCCGTGTTGGGTCTATGATTCCGGTACCCTCGGTCAAGTTTGGATTCATTTGTCCTCTTTCCTGATTTTTCATGATGTGAGATTTCAATCCGAGTTTTCTCCAGAGAAGTTGGTATCATAACCACTCTTGAAAATTGCAGGTCCCTTGTTTCTCTAAGTGAAGGACGTATTGTGGAGGTGGTGGTAACCTCGCCAATGAAGTTGGCCTGAATTCCCCAGTGAATGTTTTGATGTTTTGGTGCCAGTCTGCTTTACTTGAGATTGGTCTTATAATCTCCAGTATGAATGTTACTTTTGAAAAACACTTGTTTCCCCGGTGAAGCCTAAAGAAGGATGTTCTATTCCTGTATCTGTACTATTTTATCACTTTGATTTTTCTACCTCCGGATTATGTTTCTCCCTAGTAAGGTTAAAGAAAGCAGTAGGTTTTTTTTCCTCAGCTCGCATTTACTTTTCTTGTAATGATCATCTTGGATGAAGTTTAGCCGAGTGTTGTTAGTGCCCGAGGAGGCTTTTCCTGGTTGTTTCCCATGTTGTGTATCTGTTTTGTCAGCATACACACGATAACACTCATATATTCATACATACATCATGCATAGCTAAAATTGGCGAATCATTGTTCATCGACATGTGTTAATATTTTTGTTGACATATTACCCTGTTTTACAAAGTTATGTTGTCCTCTCTTTGATGGAGTGTTGGCCTTAAGAAGAAATCGTATATTCTTTCAACTTTCCCACTGAGTTGTCCCTCATGGAAGATTAATGCTTTAGCCTTCTGGTACAGCTCCTTGTTTGGATGGATTTAGCTTTCCCTCTTGAGTTTATTTCTCAAAGGATGTATTCGGGTTGACTATTTCATTCCAGTTTATTTCTGGTATGAGTCTGCGGTTCCACGACAATATTATTTACTTTGGATTTCTGAAAGCTTCGAGTTTTGGTTCGTGCATTTATTTTGCATAAGAAGACTTTATATCCTCAGCAAGAATATCATGGCATCTCCCCAGGAAGTCATACCTCTTTCCCCAGGAAGTCGTATTTCTATTCCCAGAAAGTCGTTTCTTTTTGCAATCCTCCATGATAACAAGAAGTAGCACGACTCTTTATTTGAGCAACTTGAGCTTCCCTGTAAAAGTCGACGTAACTTTTTTTGTTATCTCATCTATGAGTGAATAGTTCGCAGTTTGTCGTCAGATCACGCCAACGGGGGCAAGACTTTCAATATCACAGAAATAGCTCGTTGATAAATATTTGCAAGTGGAAGTCTCTTTATTTGAGACAGCTAATATACTATCCTTTCCAGGCAGAGTTCCTTGGTTAAAGAAGAAGTTGAGACTCATTCTAGGTGAAATGCTAGAATTTTGAGGAAAACTTGTTATCTTTTTGCTACCCTCAGTGAATGTTGGTAGTTCATCGTCATTGAACGGAGATGCTATGATATATTCTCTTCCTACCTTCAGTGAAAGTTGGTAGGACATCGGCAGTGAACGTCGATGTTTGTTATCTTTTTGCTACCCTCGGTGAATGTTGGTAGTTTATCTTCAGTGAACGGCGATGCTATGATATATTCTCTTCCTACCTTCGGTGAAAGTTGGTAGGACATCAGTAGTGAACGTCGATGTTTGTTATCTTTTTGCTACCCTCAGTGAACGTTGGTAGTTCATCATCAGTGAACGGCGATGCTATGATATATTTTCTATTTCTACCTTCACTGAAAGTTGGTAGACCATTGGCAGTAAACGTCGATGTTTATTATCTTTTTTCTACCCTCAGTGAACGTTGGTAGTTCATCATCAGTGAACGACGATGCTATGATATACTATCTTCCTACCTTCAGTGAAAGTTGGTAGGACATCGGCAGTGAACGTCGATGTTTGTTATCTTTTTGCTACCCTCAGTGAACGTTGGTAGTTCATCGTCAGTGAACGGTGGTGATATGATACATTTTCTCTTTCTACCATCAGTGAAAGTTGGTAGATCACCATCAGTGAAAGTTGGTGTTTGTTATCTTTTTGCTACCCTCAGTGAACGTTGGTAGTTTATCATCAGTGAACGGTGGTGATATGATATATTTTCTCTTTCTTCCACCAATGAAAGTTGGTAGATCACCATCAGTGAAAGTTGGTGTTTGTTATCTTTTTGCTACCCTCAGTGAACGTTGGTAGTTCATCGTCAGTGAACGGCGGTGACATGATATATTTTCTCTTTCTACCTTCAGTGAAAGTTGGTAGATCACCATCAGTGAAAGTTGGTGTTTGTTATCTTTTTTCTACCCTCGGTGAACGTTGGTAGTTCATCGTCAGTGAACGGTGGTGATATGACATATTCTCTTCCTACCATCAGTGAAAGTTCGTAGGACATTGGCAATGAACGTCGATGTTTGTTATCTTTCTCTCTGCCTTCAGTAAACTTTGGTAGCTTTGCCTTCGATAGAAGTTGGTGTATCCTTTGACCATTCTACCATCCTATTTGATTCAGGTCTTTTGATCCACCAGTGATTTATTTTCCTGGTTGGGTCGCTCCCTTGTTTCTTTATTATTGTTACATCCCCAATTGTGTTTTGCGTCTCTTTGGTCTTGTTCATATGCATTCATGATCACAAACATTTACATGGCATCTTATGGCCAAAAATAGGGTTTGTTTTATATTTAAGTATCTTCGGTCGCGTCGACATGAAGATTTTTAATCTTCGTATCTCCAGATAGAAGAAACTTAAATAAGGGCATCTGTTGTACCCTAATTTTGCCCCTAAGATCCCTTCATCATACCATGTTGATTCATTCACAACAAGATCACACTAGGATACTTGGTTCCCCTCCCTATATGTAGCTTTGCCCTTTTTGAGGAATCACCAAGCACCTTGACTTATGTTCTTTTGTGATCATGAATATTGTTTTTGTCTTGATTTCTTCTTTTAACTAATAAAATGAAATGATGGTTTTTCTTGCTTGTTACCCATGTAGGTAAAGGCAATTAGATTTAACAAGTTACCCCATGGGTTCAGGAGTTTATTTCCATGCCCTAGTCAATAAAGCTTGAGAAGTTCAAACCACACTATTGGATTGGTTTTGGAAGAATTGACATGGAAAGGCCTTGTTCCTATTGGTCACAAGAGCATATTTCTCTCAATTTTCAAGATATGGAATTGGTTTTGGTGGCTAAGAGTTCTCATTATCATCCTCAACAACTTCTATTCACAAAGCAAGAATGTTGGTACAAGAAGTTTGTTCAAGCTTGTCAAAGTTCCTCAAAGCATTCTCTTGAAATAAGCAGCTAAGGTTTTGAACTTCTAAGGAATATATATTGCTCATATTTTGTTATTTTTTAGTGATTCCAAAGATATCCTTCTATTCAAATGGTTATCAACAAATCACTTCATAAGTTCCAAGGAGTTTTAATGATGAAGAGACTTGATGTGGAAGAAAGATTACAAGTCCTCCAGATAAATCCCAAATTTTCCATGTGTGACTTCAAATGGCCATAACTTGGTCAATTTTTATCACCTTAAGCCCATTCTTTTTCCATAATGATCTTGGAGGTGTTAACTTTATGCCTCCTTTTAGGTGCAAAGTGAGAAAATGGATGAAAGTTGCCTTACAAATGCAAAAGATTATAGGTCATCTCATGATTTTTTGCCAACTTCAACAATTCATAACTCTCTCAAATTTTGGATATTTTGAATTATTCAAGTTTCAAAATGTCATTCAAGAGATCTACTTCATGCCATCTTTTTTGGCCAAGAGCAAATTCCAAGTGGAAAGCCATGTTTGGATGAAGACATTATAGGTCATTTTTGAAGAAGAATTTGAAATATTTCTAAGTATGGAAAGTCAACATTTTTCTCCAACTTTGACTCAACACAACTTTCAGCTCAAGCATCCATTTAACTCCATTATTTTTCCATTGCAAAGCTTGTAACTTCATCTTTTTTAAAGCATCAAGAATCGTGCCTTAAGACCCCTTGAGCTGAGAATGCCATTGTTTCAAAAGTGGTAACTTGGAATTAAAGTTTCATTGCAAGTCAGAATTTGAATTTCATGTTACAACCTCTAAACCTCAAATTAGCACGTGTTTTTGGTCTAAACATGACTAGCCAACTTTCCCAAGTGGATTAGTGCATCAAAACGCAAGAATTGGATGAGTTTTGGTGAAGTTTAGATCACACTTCACTCGTGCATCAGGTTCGCACGAATTCCCTCCAAAACGCATCATTCACTCTTCCTTTTGATCCCATTGGATTCTCCTATAAATACATGAGCTATCCCTTTCATTTTCTCAAGCTTGGATAGCCAGAATCACCCTGCCAAACTTGTTTCATAACTCAGAATTCAGTAACTTCAAAATCCATTATCGAGCCTTTTTCAATCCAATTTTTCCATCAATTCACCTTCCTTGATCTTCCTTGAAGCTAACCACATAATTACATTCAAGAATCGTGCCCTATACTTCTCCATAAAAGTCCAGTTTCAGAGCTCTGCAACTCAACTTCAATAGGTAGATTTCTTCATCAATTCTTCAAAACTCTAATATCATTGTGTTGCTCTCATTGCCCTGGTTCTAGTCGCAACACTCACCTTTTACTGGAAACACGTTTTGACCATGAAATTTCAAATCCCTTTTCAAAACTTTCCTTCCAAATTGCTTGAGCTACTGTTTATATAAATTTGGTCTGAGGGTGTGGTTGTCTTCGTCTTGAAGAGACGAAGCGAATGGCATAGGTCTGAGTTTCTGATTTTACAGTTTGAGAGACTTGTAATTCGTGATGGCTGGAGGTTGAAGATGACCAACGTGTCATCTTCCAACCAATGAAGGCGCGCCATCTGTTTTTTTCAAAATCTGATTTAATTAATGATTTTGGACATTATTCATTAATGACCATGATATGCACAGTGCGTCAGATCCCTTGGATTTGATTACTAACGCATTTCGACTCTCATCCATTGGTCCACATATTTTACTTTTATTTTCTTTTTCTGATTTTTATATTTTAATTGTTTTAAATTTCAAAAAATCATAGAAAATTCACTTTTAGTCCAAAAAATATGAAAAAATTATGAAAAATAATTTTGATTATTCTCTTTCTGATTTTTATTTTTTCATAATTTAATTTTGTGTTTTGATATTTTTTATAAATTTATACTTTATTTGATTTGTTTTAAATGTTTAAAAATACTTTTATACATTTTTAAATTCTGAAAAAATTATGGAATGATCCAATGATATTGTGACAAATAATGGTGACCTTATTTTATTTTTGTTTCTGACTTTATATTTTTTATTATTTTTGGTTAATTTTACTCATTTATTTTAATTTTAAAAATAGTTTGACTTAAAAAAATTACCAAAAAATTTGTAAAATTATTTAAGCCCTTTTCTGATTTTTCTATGGTCTTACTTTTTATTTCTTGATTAATTTGAACATAGTTGATATTTTTATCTTTATTTTCTATTTTTAAACATTATTTTTTAACCCTTTTGTATATATTAAAATGTGATATTATTTTGTGACTATTTTCTGGTTGATCTTGGGTTAGATTTTGGATCATGGACTTTATTAACATCATTGGATCCATGGTGTTGAGTTTAACTCCACAAAAATGGATGAATGATTTTAATAAGAGTTTGATTAAAATTTAATTCAACTGTGGTTTGTATATTTTTTCCCTATTCCTCTTCATCTCATCCGTTTCTTATTGCACTAAATGTTGTTGGAGTATGATCTTTATATCATGTCTGAAAACAAATGTTGCATAGATTGCTATTGACCGGCCTCCAAATAGGTGCGACTTCTATATAAGTCCACTTACGATTGCTTAACATAGCGCTAAAATTTGTCCCGATTCGAATAAATGATCATTCGTGGCCCAAACTTAGGATTGCAAGCCCAAGTATGTTAATTTGATCTCTTTTATCCAATAACCTTGAGATTCATTGTGTGGAGGCTTTGGTTCTACCAATCCTCTAATGGATCTACAACACCTTTGGTCAACGCGGATCACTTAAACATCGTTGATCATTAAATGGCACTCGTGAGAATTCCAAATGGATGATATAATTGACAAAAAGCAAATGCAACTTGTTGTGTGGAGGCTTTGGTTCTAACAATCCTATAATGAGTTCCAAATGCAAGCTTCAAGATGGTCATCTAACTAACCACTAATTATTGACTTGTCTTACTTTATGCTTTTATTCTTTTTTATGCTTTATGTACCATTTACTTTTAGCATTTACATTTCATTCCATTTTCATCTTTGCTCATTTGAGCATTTAATTTCTTGCCATTTTTACTTTGCTCATTTGAGCTTTCCTTTTTCTTTCTTAAGATACTTAATAATCAACATAAACCCTAAAAAATATTTAATGGTACTTGGACTATTTGGTTACTATCCTTGGCAATATGGAGCATGGGACTTTTCTTGGACATAGGATTAGAAACCTTGGCCTATCTTTGAGACCTTGTGATCTTATCTGATTATTTTGTCTGGAGTTCTTGAGGTTTACCTCAATACATTGGGTTGCTTGTTTGTTTTTGTGTGAAGTTTTTTGTGATTACACTCTTTGTTTGTAATATGGAATACACCCGTATAAAACCGTTACTCTGCCCAATTTTTATGAAGACTTAATACACTTGATGTTTGGTTCTCTCAAGAGGTCTAGTATTTCTTTTCTTTGCTTATCCCTAGCTTTTACCTTATGCTTTAGGATAGTCCCTTATTCTCCTCCCATCTTCTTTTATTTCAAAAATCTTCTTCCCCCTTTTGAAAACTCTTCTTATTTTTAAAACTTGAACCACTTTTGCAATAAACTTGGACTTATGTCCATGCATTTTCAAAACCTTTTCATAAATAAACTTCAATCAACTTAATAATACTTTAACATTTTTTTGTGAGAAGACTAAAAGTAAATCAATCTCATTTCTAACCATTTGCCACTGTGGCTTATATTTTAAAACCTTTCTTAAAAGTTTATACTTTTGTCAATCCTTGTAGTGATGCAAACAACTATACTTCTACAATATGTAGTGAAGAGAGATATTTTCCACTTGGGTGATGAGTGAGGCATTGTTGATTTTAAAATCCAAGCCATATCCTCCACTTTGAGATGATGCAAATTCTCCTTTCTCATGATTGTGGGTAGTAAGTATGTTTTTCCACACGGACAATGACGATGATGTCTTATCTTATAAAATCAATTAACATACCTATGTTTCAAAATATTTTTAAAAGAAGAACTACATGTACCCTGATCCCCTATTGTACGAAAAGGTGGTATGTAGGCACTAAAGATTCGCAACCGCGGAGGGTGCAAAAATTATAAAATAAATATATTTCTTTTCTCACCTCCACCATTCATTTTTTATATACAACATTTTTCATAGCCTAATATACAGATTTTACAAAGAGGCTCTTGCGGAGTACCGTGGATGTTTAGGGTGCTAATACCTTCCCTTTGCATAACCAACCCCCTTACCTTGAATCTTTCCCCCTCTTTTTGGGTTATTCGCTCTTTTCCCATTCCTTTGGAAAAAATAAAGCGCAGTGGCGATTCTTATTTTGATTTGTATAAAGTCTAGTCAACCCAATGGCTTAGTCTTAAACATTTCTACCGCTACACCCGCCATCGATAAATACCTTGTTCACTGGCATGCCATCCACCTTTGCCCTTATGAATAAAGGCTTGAGATGATACAACATCCATGGGATTGATTTTTCAAACACAACCTACTGTTCATCAACCACACCACTATCCATCACATAGTAGCATATTGGCTTTCCGTCAGCCGCTTCGTCAGAGGTAAAATCTTCCTCATTTTCTGATACCTCCAATACTATGTCGTACTCTACAGGAAGAATTGACACAATTCCATAATTAATGATGAAGTCCTCACCATAATCATAGTTATCATCCACCATGTCATCTTCTGGCAAAGGTTAATAGCCAGGTTCTTCCTCTCCTTCACCTTCGGATGTAGGAGTATACTCAAGTGCAGGAGTATATTTCATACTTTGTGTCGCCACAAGCTCTATGTTACCCAAAGGAGCTACCCTTATAGTCATTCATTGATTTCCTATGGCCTTTTCTTTTTCAGTCAGCTTCGTCTTGGGATAATACACCTTTGGGATTGGATACTCTATTGGCTTCGTGGCTTCTGCTGGTAGTATGTCTTCGACTTGACTCTTTTCTTCAACTGGCTTTAACTGAGATGTTGAAGCTTCCTTTGCATCCTTTTTGTTTCTCTGATAACGCCTTCACTGCGTCCTTGTTATTAGATTTTTCCTCTTATAATTTGGAGAAACTTGATAACCTTTAGACTCAACTTTCTTCTCTTGGGCCTTAGCTTCATGCACAATCACCTTCCACTTTGGCCTCTTGCCCCCATTTAGGCTTACTGATTCCACCCATTTTTCTTGTGGAATATCTGATGGAGGGCGAAAGGTTTTTGGATGAGATTTTTGGAACAATCTTCTATACTCCTCGTTGCGTCAATGATTTCCTTCCTTGTCGAACACGAACCTTGGGACTGTAGGCTTCTCCTTTTCAAGAGCCTCTTGTCATACCCCAAATTTTCCCTATTGATTTCTAAACAAATTATTCTTCATTGTTATTAATTTCTAGTGTTATCATAATATAAAGTTTAGATCGTCGTTGTCTAATTCAAAATTGTTTACATATTATGGGTTTTAAATTTATAAAGGGGGTGTGTTGTTTCAAAATGGACCATCAAAATATAATGGCCCATTAAGTTTGTTCTTACAATTAGACAGGGGGGGCTTTATGGTTTGTAAAAGAGAAGAGGGGTTTTTGTTTAGATTTTAGGCCCATCAAGGGTTTTCATTCAGCCCGATAAATAGTAGAAAGAAGGGTGTATTTGTTGAAAAGGGGGTGTCTCTTTTTGAATCTGATAGCCTGTTAGAATTTTTTGGGCCCATTTACTTTTTTAGGAGGTGTGTTAGTAGGGCCATAAGTTTTTGTTTGTCCAAGAGGCCCATTATGTCTTTGTTGGGTTTGAGGAGCAATCTAACGGCCCATTATGTTTGTTTTCTTTTTTCTGTACAACTCAGAAGGGTCCATACATTTACAGGAGAAGGGGGTTGCGTTTTCTGAAAAAATAATGGCCCAACAACTGAATAGTGATTGGCCCATTTCAGTTTTAGAATAAAAAGTTTATAGTTTAATCATTATTATTTTAAACTGGTATTTATCTTATAATTATATTATTATTAATTATTATCTAAAAACATTATTAATTTAAATTTACTTAATCAATTAGTTTATTATTATTTTTTAAGAAAACTTTGACTAAAAAATCAAAACTAGGGTTTCAACCCTAATTTCCCAACCCAACAGCGACTTTTTCTTCGTTCTTCTTCACTAAGTAATTAAATGCCCAAAGCCCAGAAACAACCAATTGAATCAAGATCCAAAAAAAAGAATCTAAATTTTAAAAAAAATCAAGTATTTACAATTAACAGAATCTAATCGTATCAATTACAATAAAAATTGTCAAAAAAATTTAAAAAATATATCAGTTACATAATCAATCTCTAAACAAATCTAACTCTAATTCCTAATTTCTAACGAAATCAATCTAAGTTTGTAACGACTAAATCAATAATTTTCCTAATTTAACCTAACTCCTAACACTATATAAGAACCCTGAAAAAAAAACTAATGAAGGGGGAGGTTTTTTTATGGAGGAAAAATTGTAACAGAAACAAAGAGAAGAAGAAGAAGAAGAATATGAGATCTGGGTTTCAAAGTCTGAAACCCTAGATCTGTTTCGCTATGCCGCCTTAAAATCGCTGCCGCTTGAACTGCCGCCGCCTCTATCATTATCATCGTCTCCATCTATTGTACCTACAAAAAGAAGAAAAGCGAGACAAGCGAAGAGATCAAGCATCATAGCAAACGGAAAAATATATCAGAGGTAACACTTAAACTCAAATCTTAGGTTTTTGTTATTGTGATTGAATCCAGGGACTTGGATTTGGTTTTAATTTGATTTGGGGGTTTGAGGGATAGGTAAAGGCGTCGCCGTTGATGATAGAGTCGTCGCCGCGGAGGGGAGGTTTTTCAAAAAGGATTATGGAGATATTTCTTTTATCGACTGTGAACTTCGTACAATTCTGCTATTCACAAACCCAGACTTGGTTCAAGGAGAATTCAAGATATTTCCATAATCCATAAAAAAACACCAACCAACAACTATGAACTATGAAGTGGGACTCTAATTCCTCATAAGAAGATACATAGGCATACGACTTAAAACCGTGGAGAGTTCCCCTAATTAAAATTAAAACCTTATTCCTAACCCCTAAACCTAAACCCTAGTATCCTTGTGAACAAGGTAGATGAGGAGTGCCTAACACCTTCCCTTCATCTAAAACGAGTCAACAACTTAGAATCTCTGATCAAATTAAGGTTATCAGTTATATTCCCTTCCCTAGGATAAAAGGTAATGGTGGCGAGTCTATATTTTTCAGCCAGTTATTACAACTGGCGACTCTGCTGGGGACTTAACCCTAGGGTTATAAGTCTTTCTTTTGATTTAGGGTTTTTAGGGTTTTTTATTTTTGTTATTTATTTACATTTATTTATTGTTTTGGATTATTTATTATTATGTACATTTTCTTTGTCATATTATATTTATTTATGGCGGATTTTATTTCAAAAAATTTATTTTCTAAAACCTTAGAAAGAAGGTTCGTCTATTGGCCAAGGGGATACATCATCCTATGAGTTTTTATGATGACTTCACCTAAAGTCGGTGGAATTCCAAAAAAATAAATCTGTCTCAAGGGGTATCCTCTTGGGGGGTAGGACTTTGGAATGAAACCTATGACTTTTTATATAACCCTTAAACCAAAACCTCAGGGTGAGACCTTTCACGACCTTAGAGAAAAAAGTTTCAGTCTGCAAAGAGACTCCGCTTAAGGGGGCCCTTATTCCTTTCCCTCTAGTGTTATCCATGATACACTTAAGGACCTACCAACTAAGGATACCTTTTGTTGTACCCCAAAATTTTTTCCCTCCCATTTTATCAACATTTTCTCATCACAAGACTCTTGGAACTCAAGATCAAGTTAGGGTTTACTCTGCTTAAGACTTCTCCTTGCACAGTTGACCCAAATTAGGGTTTGAGATTGCACAAGGATTTTTTGACCTAAAATTCCCAAAGTGACTTTCATGCTTCATGTTGGACTCACAAGTTTATCCATACAAAGTTTCAAGCCTTGATTCCAATCTTTGCCCAGTCAGTTGGATAGTTGACCTAAAAATCAGCTGTATTGGGGAAAAAGTCAACTGTGGCCAACTGATAGTCAAACCTCATGATTTTTGACCCACATCAACATAATGAACTCATATGAACCATTTGGTCAAGTTTGGATCACAATTCCACAAGAAATTTGATCAGATCACTAAAAGGGCAAAATGGTCATTTTTAGGGTTTTGACTGCACAAAGGCAATTTTTGACTGTTTGACCTAGCCAATGGAAAACCAAACTCACATATGGACTAAAGGACTCAATGGCATTGTCTTGACACATTCAAAAAGTTCAAAAGATCCCAAATGCACAGGATTAACAGATGAATTTTCTAGTCAACTGATCAAAATTTGACTGTACACTGAAAAGTCAAACTTTGACTTTTGGGTCAAAATCAAGTGCCAAGATTCATTTTTCATCAAGACATGTCAAATTATGAAACTTGTTCATCAAGAAACCCAAATTTTCAAATTAGGGTTTAAAATGAAGAAATTTCATAACTTCGAAATTTTCGAAGTTATGAAATTTCCTAATTTTTTCCTAACTTTGTCCCATTTTTTCATCAAGATGCAAATGGATTCAAGCAAGACTCAAAACATGAAAGTTGTATTCCATTATAAAATCTACAACTTTGATTCACAAAGTTTTCTCAAAAGAAGCTTGTAACTCAAGTTATGATTTTTGGAATAGGGGTGCAAAACATTCTTAACTTAGAAAATTTTTGACCTATTTTAGGCAGGATTTTTGCCCAACTTCATGGCCACTTTTCACATGCTTCCACTTGGAATTTCAACTTGCATTACAAAGATGGATTTTAGTACACATTCCAAGATTTCCAAATTGTCCAATAAATTCTCAAACACCCTTGTGGTTAGGGAGAATCGAATTTGCAAAGTTGGGCAAAATCCACTTTTGTTCTTGGCCAAGGCATGTTCATACACTTTGCATTTTCAACTCAGCATGGTTCAAGCTAGATTACAGGCCTCTAATCCTCTTCACACTCAATAATTAAATGCAAAACCATTGTGTTCAAGCATTGTTTTATGCATTAAGTCATTACACAAAGAATTAACCTTTAAATGGAAAAAGCAAGTTTGCCATTTTGGAAAAGTAATGCTTTATGTCAAAGTCCATATCTTTGAGGTACAAGAAGATCTTTGAGGCACAAGTTTGTGGACAAATCCCACTGATCAAGAAGAGAAAATTCAGCATGCTTGGGGGACCTGTATTGGCCTATAACTCAACTTTGACTATCTTTGCTTATCTTAGAAGAAAACTTGCAAACATAACCATAACACACATTCCTGAAAACACAAGCTCAAAAAAACTTTGCAAACACTTTTCATACACCCTAACTGACCTAAAGCACGACCAAACCACCCTTCATCCCTCCTCATACATAAAATCACAGTTTTATGGCAAAACATGACATATGCTGCAACTTGAATCCCACAGTCCATTCCTGTCGTGCGTTTTGGCTAAAACCTCTTCAAACACCTTCCCTACCATCCACTGAAGCTATTCCAAGCATTGAACTTGAACTGTAACATCCATAACCAAGGTTGCCATTTTTACTTTTCAGCTGTGCAGGTTGACTTCCATAGCTCAATTCAGTTAGTTTTAAAGCAAGCTAGAGGTTGGAGGAGCATCCTTGGACTTTAGGCAAGCTGTACAAATCCTCAAACTCCATTGAAGGTACCTCCATTGCTGTACACGACTCAAGCTGAACAGGTAAAAATATGAACTTCTATCTCTCTATCTAGGCATAGTTAGGCTTAAGTTTGTGAAGAAAGCATGTTCTACTCATAGCCCTGAAGACATCCATGTAGTTACTTTTCATTTATATTGTGTGTGCTGTGAGAATTTTGAACTTGAACATGGAAGAAAATTTAGGTCAGAAATTGGGGATGGAGAAATTCTCCCTCATTTCTGAGAGTTAGGTTAAGTTTTTTATATGTATGGATTCGTGATTTGATGCTCTACATTATTTATGTTATGAGTTTTGGCTGAAAATCAAAGAATCAGGAGTTTGATGGAAGCATGGAAAACGCGCGTTTTTTCTGTTTTGAATGGCTGGAGGTTGAAGACAAGGTTGACCTGGGCTGGGCCTGAGTCAACCTGCTTTTTGCACCCTCTTTTTCCACTTACACCCCTCTGGCCCATTATGTGATATTTTGATTATTTTTGACTTTTTATTTTTTCTTCTGACTTGATATTTTTTGTCAAAACATAAAAAATATTTAAAATATTTTTTCATCCATTTTTGCATTTATTTGGCATTTGTTTGTTTTATTTAAGCATATATATATAAAAACAAATATATTTCTTTTTATTTAAAACACTAAAAAATAATACAAAATATATTTTCAGTTGTTATTTTATTTTACCTTTTGAAAACATTTTCTCAAAATATACTTTTATTTTTGTAAATAATTAATATTTTATTTTGGTATATATTTAGTATATTTAATATATAATATAAATACTTGTATACTTATTGGAATATTTAGGATAAAATATTGAAAATAATACCTTTTTATTTTTATTAATACATGACACTAAAAATACTTTTTACAATATACTTTTTATTTTTATATATAATTAATATATATTGTATATAATTAATAAATACTATTATTTACTTAAAATTAGGGTTTTGCCCTAAATAGCAAAAATATTCAAATTTGACTCCTTTTTATTTTTTTTATATTTTACATTGAAAAATACTTTTACATACATGAAAAAACATTTTTGTGCATAATACATTGCATTTTGATATTTATTTATATTGTAAATACTATACATTTAAATATTTGTCTTGTATATTCAATATGGATGTAATAGTCTAGATTTAAATTTCTTGTCAAATACCCCCATTCAAACATTTGTACCCCCATCCCCATAATTATGTTGTAATAATTTAGGGCTTTAAATTTCCGCATTCTAAAAGCTTTCAAATTATGCCATGATAGACTTAAGGCTTGTATGCAAAAATAAAAAATAACAAATAGTTTGACCTAATTCAAAGACAAACAAGCATGAAAAATGGACAACACAATGCACACTTGCACCCCTAGGGTTACTCCACTTGTTGCCTTCAAAAATGGGCCATGTTGCATGTTGAGTGTCTTTGGCCAAACAAAAACAAATCAAATGATCATAGTCCCTCGATGATGTTTTCGAAGTTGCCTAAACAAAATGATCATAGTCCCTCAAGCAAATTGCCAAAGACACTTGACACTATTGCATTCATGGTCTAAACGATGACCCGCGCCCGTCCCGTTAACATCCTAACACAAGATTGTCCACCAAATACAATGGTGGAACAATACTGTTAAAAGGGTTAAAACATAGGAAAAATCTTTGAGAAATTTAGGGTAGATAGCTCTTGGTTACTTGACCAACTTGCAAAACCAATCCTTGCCTTTTTCAAAACACACATCACTACACAACTTCAAAACCAACTTTCAAAAACCTTGAAACATCTTTTCAAAAAGACAAAAACCTTTTGTAAAACATTCGAGTAAAGAATTGTTATAAGGGTTGCCTAGATAAGGCATCTTTTTCAAAACATTTTCAAAACCACACACACAAAGCACCATTTCAAACAATTGAAAATGCAAGGCAAGTGATCTAAGCAAGTAACTAAGAGCCCATGGATAACCATGGATAGAAAGGGTACTAATACCTTCCCTTTCTATAATCTACTCCCCGAACCCAAGAAAACATCTCAAAGGTTTTTGCTGTGCTTTTTAACCTTTCCTTAGGATAAAATAAAAAGTCGGTGGCGACTCTTGCTCAACCGAAACATTTGCAAAAACAAACGCAAAACCTCAAGTCAGTTCTCCTACCGTATCATAGAACTGGCGACTCTGTTGGGGATAAATTTAAAATTGGAGTAACCTTAGGGCTTAGATCACCCTCTTGCATGACTAATTGTTTGCTTTGATTGCTTTACCTTTTGTTCTCTTGTTTGGGCTTGAAATCCTAACCCAGATTTAGGAAACATTCATAGATAGCAATACGTTGTGGAAACTGTGCGGGGTATACCAACACGGTTGAAGCAATAGCTATATTAGTGCGACATATTTATGAGTACCGGTAACCCTTGAGTTCAATCAAGGAGAGTACGGGGCCGCTGAGTGATGTCACTAAGCACTAATGACCTAGAACCTTACTTGACCATCTTGGCCTTTTATTAGGGATAGTGAGATGACCGGCTTTGGTGCAGTCCGAAGTTGGTAGATACTCGATACTACACTCATTGAGGGTTGTTTTCTTGGAATATTTTGGTCGCTAGTTAAGTGGCTAAACCAAAACAATGAACATAGAAAACAATCCAATGATATTGAGCTCCTTAGAACCCGGTTACTATTTTTAAGACAAGTTTTAAGCCAACTAAACTCAAGAGGGTACTTACCTATGAAACCTCATGCAAGCCTGAAACTAGGGTTTTGTGTGACTTGCTTGAACATGTGTTTGTGCATACATCATGAACATCATAAAGCATCATGTGCATTCACTAACCATTTCAAGGGTTTGGACCTTCATCTTTTTTCTTGTTTTGTAGGTCATGGAAACTCTTCACAGGAAAACTATTCAAATCAATCTTGTGAGGATCCCTCCTCAACTCAAGGAGCTTACATCCAGAATTCCGGAAAGCTCTCCCTTCAGTGAAAGACATGGTAGACTGCTCAGCCTAGTCAACACCAGCATTGAAGAAGACATGGTAAAGGTGCTATTCCAGTTCTTTGACCCCCTTCACCACTGTTTCACATTCCCCGACTATCAATTGGTGCCTACTTTGGAGGAATTTTCTCAACTCCTGAGAATTCCTATTCTTAATCAACTACCTTTCAACGGTACGGAAAAAGAACCAAAGCCTGAAGATGTTGCTTAAGCACTACACTTACAACCATCTGACATCAAGGGGCATTGGGAGACTAGAAGTGGTGTCAAGGGCTTCTTGGAAAAGTTCTTGTTTGAGAAGGCACAAGAGTGTTGGAACTCCTTGGATCTGTAAGCCTTTGAAGAAATTGTGGCACTCCTTATTTATGGGCTGGTCTTGTTCCCAAATCCTGACCAACTTATAGATGTCAACACCGTCAAAATCTTCATATCCAGGAATCCCATACCTACATTTCTTGGGGACATCCTCCACTCATTTTACACACGAACAATGAGAAAGAGAGGTGTTCTCATGTGATGTACTCCTCTCCTTGCAAGGTGCTTTATTTCACACCTTCCACAATCTGTTTTGAAGAATGAACAAGGCTTAAGGTGGTCACAACAATTGATGGCCCTCACACACTCTGATGTACATTGGTGTTCTCGGTCCAGAGAAAATGTCATCATCGTCGATCATTGTGGTGAGTTCCCTAATGTTCCATTACTTGGCATTAGAGGGGGCATTACCTACAACCCTTGTCTAGCTTTGATACAATTTGGATATGCTCGGAGGGATGGGCCTCATGACATGCTGATTCCTGACCTAGTTTTTGACTTCGACAACGATGCGCAAGGACTTCGCCAAAGATTCATCAGAGCTTGGAGGATGCCTAACAAGGTAGATACTAAGACATTGGGGCATAAGAATTCCATCCCTCTTGAGCCTTACCTCAAGTGGGTGCGAACCCGCTCTCAGAATCTTATGATGCCTTATCCTCACATTATCCCGCTGATTAAAGAGCCCGTTAAGGAAGGAGAGGTTCCATACAATATCCTGTATCCTAGCATGCCAACATCATGGGAGGAGATGCAAAAGAGTTGGATCCAACTCAAGGAAGAAAGGGATACTTTTGAAGCCAGCTTCTACGCCAGTGAGAAGAAGGTTTTAGAGCTCACCCTCCGACTCCACGAGGAAGAGACCCTCAACACCTACGTCGCACCAAAGAGGATGCGCAACGTCTTTTTACCTTAAGAAGTTTTTGTAATATTTGGCCCATGGGGCATTTATGTACTAACAAAACTTCTTCTTATTAATATGACGTGTGTTCTGTTTGTTTGCAACAACTTTGAGTTTCTAAATCCTTGAAAACATGCATCCACATATCATGCATTGCATCATAACAATCTTTCCTTTTCAGGTTTCCTTATTCTCCTACTGTTTATTTCAGTAGGGATGGCTCTAGAGCAGACTATCAAGGACATCCAGGCTCAAAACGCTCAACTTCAAGAGATGTTCTTTAACCTATCCAAGGGACTATAAGAGGTCAAGGCGCTCCTCACCAGGGACATGATCATGGGATTTCCTGAGGACGACGGAGACGACTGGTTGGGGCCACAAATTGAGGTAGCCATATTGAAGGAGCAACTGAGGAGTCAGAAGGCTTTTATCCAAAATCTGGAACAAGGACAAGAGGAGTTGAGGGTTCTTATCAACAAGTTTCGTCAAGATGGATGCAACCAAATGGGACAAACATCTAGAATTGGGGATCAAGTCATTATTCGTCCTCCCATGAGACACCAAGCCAGTTTAAGGGAGGGAAGACCTTCTCACTTTGCTTCCGCGTCACGAACCCAATGACAATCTCGTCAACATCAACCGGATAATCAGCCAAAGGAGGAAAGACTTCAAAGGCAATTCACCCAAATCAACATGCCATTGTCACAAGCATTGCAGCACATGTTAAAGATGAACCTGATTACGGTGATAAGACCTCATCCAAATCCCAAAACTTTTTCTCCCAGTTACAATCCAGATGCCAGGTGTGCCTATCATTCTGATGGTCCTGGACATAATACAAACGATTGCTGGGCGTTGAAGTACAAGATTCAAAACCTGATAGATGAAGGAATGCTGGAGTTCACCCAAGATGGCCAGATTGAATTCTTCTGCCAAAGGCCCTCCACCTAAAATGACAAAGCTCGAACTAAGAGACTCTTTATTTCATTTGAATTTTCAAGTTGTAATTTCTTTGTTATTCAAACAATTATTTGTTGATGTCAAACTCTGTTTCATTAATGCATTGCATATGTTTGTCTTGAATTCATCCATTCGTTTGCACTACTCTTATGCTTTCTTTATGATATTTAACTCTTGATAAAAAGCTGCAAGCCTTTAGAGGGAGGATGACGAAACAATACTATAATCTCATACAGTATGCTTTTGAACAGACCTTGCTGATGATGTACAGGCATTTCTTTCAATTCCCAAACACTGGAGTTATAAGGAAGATAATCCCTAGTCAACCCCTTCGAGCCAAAGAAGTAGGAGTTTTCTGTTCTAAACAAATTGAAACCTTTGATTTAAACCTGGGGCAGGGTAGCCTCTCAGTTAATTCAAAAAAATGAGCATCGAAGTCGCAAACTCTCAGTTCGTAATACAACGAATGACATCAAAAACATTCCTTTGGAATCAGAAGACAGTGATGGTTCCTTATCTCATAGGCAGTCAATCTCTCAAAAGAGAAAAGCCCACTAAGCCAAAACCTATGAAGGAAGCTTAAGAAATGCTGGGGCATCCCGCTGACTGTCATCTCAAAAACGGGAACAGTCAGGCAAAAGTTAGGGATAACAAATCAAAAAGAAAGAGGTCATTACAAATCCTCAAACAACATGAAAAGTGTTGCACAAAAAAGGAGATGGTGATTGCCTTCCAAATTCAACTGGTGAACCATCACCCAAAGGTCGTTCCAAATTTGAATGGAGTTCGACGCACAATTAGCTGAGCTTAGGATTGAAGAACATCACGAAGAGCGGGTGGGTACAAATATACTTTGAGCCTTTATCCTTTGTTTCTTAAACCGTGAACCAAGCCACGTTACAACCCCTCAAAAGTCCTAATTGAAGCATGGGTTAGTTCGAAAGCATACTGTTACAAAAGGTATCCTGACTCCTGTAAGGCTTTGCTCTAAATCTTGTGTTGAATTTGCCTTATAAAAAGTTTTCTGCTAAAAAACGCATTTTTCAAAACTTCGAGACAAGCATAAACTTTGCATTATTTGAATATCGCTGTTTGCATTTGGCTATTTGTTTGACAGCAGAGAAATTCACACAACGAATATCCGATGAACGAAAGCTCTCTCAATGAACCAAATCACTTCAAAAAGGATGACACTTCCCTTGGAAAATCTCCTATCAACAAGGGGCATGACATGTCACTATCCAGTTAACCTGGGGCAGTCCAGTCAAGGTTTCAACAGATCTTTCAAAAGTTCAGTCAACCTGGGGCAGTCCAGTCAAGATTTCAACAAATCTCTCAAAAGTTCAGTGAACTTGGGGCAAGTCTCCTTCGTCATCACTTGGGGCATTCAAATGTCAAAACCAAGGTCGTTCAAAATTCCATCATCACCTGCTGGAAGTTACAACCACCAACAGAATAACGGACAATTGAAGCTCCTAAAAATCTGTTTCTCTCAAGAGTAAAGACTCTCATCCTTAAAACCTCAGAAGATTGGTATACTCCCAGTTTCTGACCGTTAACAGAATGAAGATTCTCATCACCTCAGAAGATTGGTATACTCCCAATTTCTGACACTCAAGAGTGAAGACTCTCATCCTTAAAACCTCAGAAGATTGGTATACTCCCAATTTCTGACACTTACCAAAATTAGGATCAACACCTTCCGAGATTTCTTTCCAGAGATAGTTCAGATGTGACCCAGATTTGGCGACATTCCGATACTTATCCCAGATCAATGCCTGCAGCAATCAAAAGATTCTCGTAATCCCCAGCGGTTCTAAACTCCAAATTCCTCAACAAAGTCAAAATCCAGAACTTAATTCCCCAAACAGAGTTGAACTTCAGGATCCTCAGCAGAAAAAGCTTTCTCAAAACTGATTTCCCCAGCCAGAGAGCCTTCCAGAACTCAATTCCCACCAGAGTTAAGTTTCAGTATCCCCAGTGGAGCCTTAAAAATTTGAAAATCCTATCCCCAGCGGAGCTAAAAGCTGCCAACTATCAATCCCCAGCAGAACCAGATTAGTAAACTTTCTCCCCACAGAGATACTTCCCCTCAGATTGAAGATTTTCAATCTCACTCCTCCAGCATGAGCCTCCCAGATTCTGAACTCCCCAGTGAAGATCATCAGAATTCTCATTCCCTACAAGTCACCAAGGATTTTTCAATCCCCAGCAGTGGTCCTAAGATCCCTCAACAATTGAAGATTTTGTTCCCCAAGCAATCGGCAGTCAACAAGGTTTTCTCACCCTCAATGACCAAAGGATTTTCAATCCCCAGCTTCGGTTATGGGTTTATTTCCCCAACATTTGTCAAGGATTTATTCTCCAAAAAAAATCACATTTCCAATATGATCGGTCGTTCAAAAGTTCCTTCATCACCTGTTGGAAGTTACGATTGCCAAAGATCAAATTCTCACAAAATTCAAGTTATGAAGCCCGGATTTGACCGGATAGTATCTTGATCTCTACAGCACATTGTGAAGACCGGACTACGACCGGATAATAGTGTCAGACTACCGCAAAGCCTGGATTACGACCAGATGGTGGGATCTCCCGAACTCAAGTTATGAAGCCCGTATTTGACCGGATAGTATCTTGATCTCTACAGCATATTGTGAAGACCGGACTACGACCGGACAACAGTGTCAGACTACGGCAAAGCCTGGATTGCGACCAGATAGTGGTATCCCCTCAGAGTAAGCTATGAAGCCCGGATTCGACCGGATGATAGTTTTATCCCCAACAAGTTTCTATGAAGCCTGGACTACGACCAGACAGCAGTCAAGAATACTATGAAGCATGGAGTCGACCAGATAGTTGTATATCTTTAACACAAGTCGTGAAGCCCGGATTTGACCGGATAACAGCTTAGCAAGTTATTGTAAAGCTTGGTGTGATCGGTGGAAATAGAACTGACTGTTTAAAGCTGGTTTGCGAAATGTCGCGGAAGCAAGAGTCGCCACCGTCTTTTATTTTCTCCAACATGGACAGGACAAAAGCACAACAAAATTCCTTATGAGAATGTTTCTCGGTTCGGGAGGTAGATTTATAGAAAGGGAAGGTGTTAGCACCCTTTCTATCCATGTTTATCCATGGGCTCTTAGGTACTTGCTCTTATGTTTTCAAAATGTTTGTTTGCTTTTCAAAATGTGAGTGGGTTTGAAAAAGTTTCATTGAAAACTTCAATTCGACTCTTGTATCAGTCCTCAAGAGTGTTGTGAAGCGTTTGTTTTGAAATCTTTTAGAAAGTGTCAGTGTGAAAAGAGGTTTTTTATTTGTTTTTTAAGAGAGCAAGTACCTATGAGTCATCTACCTGCCCTAAGGAATTAAGCTGTGTAAAAGTCCTTAAGGTAGTGCCATCCCACCATTGAGAGGTAGGTAGCACCACCGTTGGAGGTGTTCGGGTCAATTCGAGTTAAGGGACATTGTGGTCACCGAAGAAATAGTAGGACACCTTAGAAGTAACCCTAATGTCCTAGATCCTTTTTAATCCGAGGCAACCAGATCTTTGGACATCAGAGCGACCGCTAAAACGTCCTATACTTGACGACCACGTTTCGAAGGCAACAGGTGAGGCGTACCCTAGAAGTGGT
This sequence comes from Vicia faba, assembly GCA_948472305.1. Taxonomy (NCBI): domain Eukaryota; kingdom Viridiplantae; phylum Streptophyta; class Magnoliopsida; order Fabales; family Fabaceae; genus Vicia; species Vicia faba. Next base: position 1,256,874,173 of record OX451738.1, read on the forward strand.
GTGTGTATTTGTGTGTTATTTTCATGTTATATTTGTCTTTGATCATGCAATGGTGAGCTACGCTTTGTTTTTAATTAACATTCATTCTTTCATGCAAGTTAGCAGTTAGGAGTGCGGAAAATTAAAAGACGGAAAGATAAAAGCTACGCTATTACAAGGCGCGGGTCTATACATCGCCAAAGTACAAAGACCCGTTTTTGATAAAAGATGCGAAAAGTAAAGACGGAAAGATAAACCTAATTACTATTACATCTGGGAAACAGTTACATAATCATCACTAAAAGAAAATAAATGCGCGAAAAGAATTAATTGAACGTCCGAGGGCTTTGGACCCTTTACTTGAAATTAAATTAAATCAAAGCATAATTAATTATTTAATTAAAGAAAATGTTTTTATGTTTTTGGTATTTAATGAAAATAAGAAAAAGGAATTAAAGAAAATTAAGATCAGAAGGAACCCTAGTTCTAAATGATTTTAATTATTAAAGAAAATATTAAAGTTAGGCTAATCAACTAAATTATTTAATTTACATGTTTATTTACAAAAATAATAATTAATAATAATAATAAATAATGAGGAAAAATTAATTAAGAAAAAAAATGTCAAAACCTAATTCTACATATTTTTATTTATTAAGAAAAAATTAAAGTTTGAAACCTAAATTAAACTAAATTAATTGTTAGTTATTTATTTACAAAAATAAATTAATGATGAAATTAAACATATTTAAACATATTTTTGATTTTTCTGTTTTTATTATAGAAAATTATTTTATGGTGAAAAAAAACAATTAAAACAATTAAAAAAGAATTAGAAAAGAAAATAAAATTAAATTAAAAAGGATGCAAACCAAGGGGGGTTTCAGGCCCAAGGGGAGGTTTTTTGAAGTATTCTGGCCCATTAGACAAAAAGCCTTGTTTGACTTTCTGGCATCACGTGCGTGTTCATTGACTCCTGAGTACCGTGGTCTGCATTCTTTGGCCATTGGATTGGGTTTCATGGCCATTTGTGTTCTGGCTGTTGGCCATTTGTGTTCTGGCTGTTGACCATTTGTGTTCTGGCCTCAACGTTCCTTAATCTTCTCAGGATGCCTGTCTCGCCATGTATTGGTGTCATGCATAAGTTGTTCTACTTTGGCCATTTGACTTTTGGCTTTTGACCATTTATGTTTTGGCCTCAACGCTCCTTAATGAACCTGCATGGGATCCTGTCTAAATCTGCAGTGTTGAATCTCATGAACACATTAAATAAAATCATAAAATGCAAATAAAGCCAATATATGAAGAAATTTAATGTTTAGGCACAATATGGCATGTATGAATGATTATACCCTTTTGATCATAGAGATCAAATCAATCTTACCCTTACTGGAAAATTAGTGACATGAATGCTTTTATGCCTTTTGGATCATGGAGATCAAGCCAGCCTTACCCTTACTGAAGAAGTAGTAAGGTGTTGATTTGTAACTGTGATGGCTTGTTTGTAGTGAGAGAGGGATTTGTAATAAGGATTTCAAGGTTTTAGGGTTCTTGAAAGAATTTGATATTCTAACAGTGTTGTGGCAAGGTTTTTTCTCTCTTTTTTCTCCTCTCTGGTTTGTGTGAAAAGAAGGTGATTATATAATGGAAATTAGGGTAAATAAAATGGGCTTTGAATGTGCAATTGGGCCTCCAATGTTCACTTGAGTTCGTCACTTTCCAGGCTAAATCGCAGGGACTTAAGTGCAATTTTTGAAGTTGAAATGTGAAAACAAAATGTAGCAGATATCGAGAACTAACTCCTGTCCGAAAATCGGCTCAATCGGATAAACGGTGAATTAGTTATGAATTTTTGAAGTTTCAGCTCAGACAAACTTATTTTGGGCTCCAGTGTCGACTCTGACACGTTCTTCAATAAAAAACTGGTATTGATCGGTGCATAATTTGGTGTCGACTTTTGAAGAAAAGTTGTAGATCTCTGAGTGAGTGACCTTGTGTAAAAATATGACCCCAATCCGATAAAAATTGACCGAGTTATGAATTTTCGAAGTTTCGGCCCAGATGAAATAATATTCAGCATTCAGGATTTTCGGCGTGTCACACACTCTGAGCAAAAAACAAAGGCCTTTTGAACACTGTTCGAACTCGATACCTCCTGTGAAAATGTAGCCAACTCAATTTGTGAAATTTTGGCGCCGGAACCAGCTCGATACGATGAAAATCGACCAAGTTATGATTTTCTGAACATGACGCAAATAAACTTTTGTCACAAATTTTCTGTACGAAAATACTTGATAAATCCACATTTTTGAAGACCTTCTGATCGAAATTGGCTTCCAGTCGTGAGATATGAAAACGTAGATAATGTCAAGACGGAATTTTGGCCACCAGAATGGGTTCAAAACGAGTCACGATTTTCAAGTTATGAATTTTTTTAGCGCGTAAAAACTGCACTTTCAGCACACTTTTTCACCATATTTCTTCGAGAAAACTCACACAGTCGGATACCTTCTTTAAAGAATTGACTCTTGAGCCGAACCTGAATTTGAGCATAAGTTAGGACATTAAGGAGCACTTGAGGTCATTTGGATGTAAGGACCTTGATGCAACACAAAACCCTAATTTTGACTTGACTGCCTTAGGAGGTGATTTGACTGTGCAACCTTTGAGAAATCTTGAGGAATATGGGAGGGCAAATTTTGGGGTACAACACCTGGACTACGACCAGATGGCAATACAAGTTTCTGTGAAGCCTGGACTATGACCAGACAGCAGTCAAGAATACTATGAAACCTGGAGTCGACCAGATAACAGTTCAACCAGTTATTGTGAAGCCTGGATTACGACCAGATAGCAATGCAAGTTTTTGTGAAAGCCTGGAAATCGACCAGATAGCAGCTAATCATTAACAGAATGAAGACTCTCATCCTTGTAACCCCAGTAGATTGGCATACAACCCAAGCTCCTGATTCCCCGACAGCGGTCCCAGGACTTCTCATCTTCAACAATCAAAGTATTTGCAATCCCCTGCAACAGTCAAGGATTTACTTTCCCCGACAGCAGTCAAAGATTTCATTATCCAGATTTCATCTATCCTCAGCAAGACATCTCATCAGCTTACATGCTCATTCATTACATTTATATATCATAAACATTGATATAACATTTTGCATCATACATTTCATGCAACATAACTTTGTGTTTCAGCTAATGTTTTTACCCTTTTCAGGATAAGACTATTGAGCTTCAATTTCTAAAAACAGTTTACGGATGATTCCAAACCCGGATGTCAATCTATTGCTTGTTCAGACCCCCAGTTCAGAGATGTTCCAAACACGGATACTTTTCTGATACTCACTCACCAACAACATACAGTTCGGCAAACAGTTTGCAGATGGCATCTTTAAGCCCATCCCCGACAAGATTCTGTCACCCCTCCGATGGAATCTTTAAACCCATCTCCAAATGGCATCTCTAAGCCCATTCCCTCATCCATTGTTTTGACGAGTGCAAATTTAAGGGCACTCTAGTGTCCAATCTCCTTTTACCTTCGAGACGCGAAAGGCAAGCCTGCCAATCTAACTCTTCAGGTGCAAGAAGATTGAACAGGGGCAACTGTTGTACCCCAAAATTTGCCCTCCCATTTTATCAACATTTTCTCATCACAAGACTCTTGGAACTCAAGATCAAGTTAGGATTTGCTCTGCTCAAGACTTCTCCTTGCACAGTTGACCCAAATTAGGGTTTGAGATTGCACAAGGATGTTTTTACCTAAAATGCCCAAAGTGACTTTCATGCTTCATGTTGGACTCACAAGTTTATCCATACCAAGTTTCAAGCCTTGATTCCAATCTTTGCCCAGTCAGTTGGACAGTTGACCTAAAAATCAGCTGTATTGGGGAAAAAGTCAATTGTGGCCAACTGACAGTCAAACCTCATGATTTTTGACCCACATCAAAATAATGAACTCATATGAACCATTTGGTCAAGTTTGGATCATAATTCCATAAGAAATTTGATCAGATCACTAAAAGGGCAAAATGGTCATTTTTAGGGTTTTGACTGCACAAAGGCAATTTTTGACTGTTTGACCTAGCCAATGGCAAACCAAACTCACATATGGACTCAAGGAATCAATGTCATTGTCTTGACACATTCAACAAGTTCAAAAGATCCCAAATGCACAGGATTGACAGATGAATTTTCTAGTCAACTGATCAAAATTTGACTGTACACTGAAAAGTCAAACTTTGACTTTTTTGTCAAAATCAAGTGCCAAGATTCATTTTTCATCAAGACATGTCAAATTATGAAACTTGTTCATCAAGAAACCCAAAATTGCAAATTAGGGTTTAAAATGAAGAAATTTCATAACTTAGAAAATTTCTAAGTTATGAAATTTCCTAATTTTTTCCTAACTTTGTCCCATTTTTTCATCAAGATGCAAATGGATTAAAGCAAAACTCAAAACATGAAAGTTGTAGTCCATTTCAAAATCTACAACTTTTATTCACAAATTTTTCTCAAAAGAAGCTTGTAGCTCAAGTTATTATTTTTGGAATAGGGGTGCAAAACATTCTTAACTTAGAAAAATTTTGACCTATTTTAGGCAGGATTTTTGCCCAACTTCATGGCCACTTTTCACATGCTTCCACTTGGAATTTCAACTTGCATTACAAAGATGGATTGTAGTACACATTCCAAGATTTCCAAATTGTCCAATAACTTCTCAAACACCCTTGTGGTTAGGGAGAATCGAATTTGCAAAGTTGGGCAAAATCCACTTTTGTTCTTGGCCAAGGCATGTTCATACACTTTGCATTTTCAACTCAGCATGGTTCAAGCTAGATTGCAGGCCTCTAATCCTCTTCACACTCAATAATTAAATGCCAAACCATTGTGTTCAAGCATTGTTTTATGCATTAAGTCATTACACAAAGAATTAACCTTTAAATGGAAAAAGCAAGTTTGCCATTTTGGAAAAGTAATGCTTTATGTCAAAGTCCATATCTTTGAGGTACAAGCAGATCTTTGAGGCACAAGTTTGTAGACAAATCCCACTGATCAAGAAGAGAAAATGCAGCATGCTTGGGGGACCTGTATTGGCCTATAACCCAACTTGACTATCTTTGCATATCTTAGAAGAAAACTTGCAAACATAACCATAACACACATTCCTGAAAACACAAGCTCAAAAAAACTTTGCAAACACTTTTCATACACCCTAACTGACCTAAAGCACGACCAAACCACCCTTCATCCCTCCTCATACATAAAATCACAGTTTTATGGCAAAACAGGGCATATGCTGCAACTTGAATCCCACAGTCCATTCCTGTCGTGCGTTTTGGCTAAAACCTCTTCAAACACCTTCCCTACCATCCACTGAAGCTATTCCAAGCATTGAACTTGAACTGTAACATCCATAACCAAGGTTGCCATTTTTACTTTTCAGCTGTGCAGGTTGACTTCCATAGCTCAATTCAGTTAGTTTTAAAGCAAGCTAGAGGTTGGAGGAGCATCCTTAGACTTTAGGCAAGTTGTACAAATCCTCAAACTCCATTGAAGGTACCTCCATTGATGTACACGACTCAAGATGAACAGGTAAAAATATGAACTTCTATCTCTCTATCTAGGCATAGTTAGGCTTAAGTTTGTGAAGAAAGCATGTTCTACTCATAGCCCTGAAGCCATCCATGTAGTTACTTTTCATTTATATTGTGTGTGCTGTGAGAATTTTGAACTTGAACATGGAAGAAAATTTAGGTCAGAAATTGGGGATGGAGAAATTCTCCCTCGTTTCTGAGAGTTAGGTTAAGTTTTTTATATGTATGGATTCGTGATTTGATGCTCTATATTGTTTATGTTATGAGTTTTGGCTGAAAATCAAAGAATCAGGAGTTTGATGGAAGCATGGAAAACGCGCGTTTTTTCTGTTTTGAATGGCTGGAGGTTGAAGACAAGGTTGACCTGGGCTGGGCCTGAGTCAACCTGCTTTTTGCACCCTCTTTTTCCACTTACACCCCTCTGGCCCATTATGTGATATTTTGATTATTTTTGACTTTTTATTTTTTCTTCTGACTTGATATTTTTTGTCAAAATATAAAAAATATTAAAAATATTTTTTCATCCATTTTTGCATTTATTTGGCATTTGTTTGTTTTATTTAAGCATATATATATATATATAAACAAATATATTTCTTTTTATTTAAAACACTAAAAAATAATACAAAATATATTTTCAGTTGTTATTTTATTTTACCTTTTGAAAACATTTTCTCAAAATATACTTTTATTTTTGTAAATAATTAATATTTTATTTTGGTATATATTTAGTATATTTAATATATAATATAAATACTTGTATACTTATTGGAATATTTAGGATAAAATATTGAAAATAATACCTTTTTATTTTTATTAATACATGACACTAAAAATACTTTTTACAATATACTTTTTATTTTTGTATATAATTAATATATATTGTATATAATTAATAAATACTATTATTTACTTAAAATTAGGGTTTTGCCCTAAATAGCAAAAATATTCAAATTTGACTCCTTTTTATTTTTTTTATATTTTACATTGAAAAATACTTTTACATACATGAAAAAATATTTTTGTGCATAATACATTGCATTTTGATATTTATTTATATTGTAAATACTATACATTTAAATATTTGTCTTGTATATTCAATATGGATGTAATAGTCTAGATTTAAATTTCTTGTCAAATACCCCCATTCAAACATTTGTACCCTCATCCCCATAATTATGTTGTAATAATTTAGGGATTTAAATTTCTGCATTCTAAAAGCTTTCAAATTATGCCATGATAGACTTAGGGCTTGTATGCAAAAATAAAAAATAACAAATAGTTTGACCTAATTCAAAGACAAACAAGCATGAAAAATGGATAACACAATGCACACTTGCACCCCTAGGGTTACTCCACTTGTTGCCTTCAAAAATGGGCCATGTTGCATGTTGAGTGTCTTTGGCCAAACAAAAACAAATCAAATGATCATAGTCCCTCGATGACGCTTTCGAAGTTGCCTAAACAAAATGATCATAGTCCCTCAAGCAAATTGCCAAAGACACTTGACACTATTGCATTCATGGTCTAAATGATGACCCGCGCCCGTCCCGTTAACATCCTAACACAAGATTGTCCACCAAATACAATGGTGGAACAATACTGTTAAAAGGGTTAAAACATAGGAAAAATCTTTGAGAAATTTAGGGTAGATAGCTCTTGGTTACTTGACCAACTTGCAAAACCAATCCTTGCCTTTTTCAAAACACACATCACTACACAACTTCAAAACCAACTTTCAAAAACCTTGAAACATCTTTTCAAAAAGACAAAAACCTTTTGTAAAACATTCGAGTAAAGAATTGTTATAAGGGTTGCCTAGATAAGGCATCTTTTTCAAAACATTTTCAAAACCACACACACAAAGCACCATTTCAAACAATTGAAAATGCAAGGCAAGTGATCTAAGCAAGTAACTAAGAGCCCATGGATAACCATGGATAGAAAGGGTGCTAATACCTTCCTTTTCTATAATCTACTCCCCGAACCAAAGAAAACATCTCAAAGGGTTTTGCTATGCTTTTTAACCTTTCCTTAGGATAAAATAAAAAGTCGGTGGCGACTCTTGCTCAACCGAAACATTTGCGAAAACAAACGCAAAACCTCAAGTCAGTTCTCCCACCGTATCACACCTTTCATGAAATCTCGTTACTATGCCACACAATCATGCATTTGTACATCTTGCATTTAAATATTCATTATTCTCCATTCTTTTTGTCTGTCTTATTCACAGGATTAAAAAATAATCAAAGGTTTATGGTGAAGTGTCCTGAAAATGAATTCCAGAGGGAAACAACTTGTCTGTATTAGTGTCGTCAAGCCATATATGACAAAGATCAAGACCATCAAAGGGAAATTGTCTGAAAAAGATTTTAAGATGTTTACTCGCCTTATGGGGATACCCTTGAGTTGACAAAAGTAGATGTACAATTGGATTCTATTTTTGCCTTGGCTCAGTTTTACGATCCTCCGTTGAGGTGCTTTACCTTTCAAGACTTTCAGCTAGCGCCAATTTTGGAAGAATTTGATAGACTTTTGAATTTTTCTAAGGGAAAAGCATATGTGGGAAATGGACAGACTATTGACATTAAGGACTTAGAAAATGGTTTAGGGATCCCTTATCCTTGATTTTCACTTAATTACAAAAAAGAAGGTGATGTACAAGGGGTTAAAAGACAATATTTGGAAGCTAAATCCCTTTCTTTTGCCAATAACAAAGAATGGGAGTCTTGTGTTGATTTCTTAGGGCTACTTGTCTTTGGTGTAATTTTGTTTTCATGGAATTTGGACTATATTGACCCTGCAACTATTAGTGTATTTTGGGGCGCAAAAGCTTTGAATATGGACCCAACTCCTGCTTTGCTTGTTGATATTTACTATGCTCTTCACACTCGTTATGAAAAGAGGAGGGGCACGTTGAACTGTTGTATCTCGCTTATATATTCTTGGTTTATGTATCATGTCTACAAAGAAGACTATATAATTAAAACTTTGACACGATTTGAGTGGCCTCAAAAATTAAGGTCTCTTACTACTGATTTTGTGTTATGGTATGCAAGGAAGCTAAACATTGGAGATATAATTTATAGTTGCGGATATTTTCCGAATGTTCCGTTGATTGGATCATGTGGTTGTATAAACTATAACCCTACCTTGGCTTTGCAACAACTTGGGTACCCTTTGGAGGATAAACCCTCTAATGAAAAACTTTAACAATTAATCATTCACGACATGGGCAAAAATGATCAAGAGTTGCTCAGGAAGTTCATCCGAGCTTGGAATAGGCTAAACAAAAGAAAGGCCGAAAGGAAGAATATTGTGGCGAAAGAACCTTACACTCAATGGGTTTTGGATAGGGTACAAGTCGTTAAGTTATCATTTGACATTGATCCTGAGTACAAGCCATATGTCCCAGATCCTCTGCCTATGTCTTTAGAAGAAATAGACAAATTGAAGAAAGCCTTGAATCAAGCCCAAAAGGAGTAAGAAGAGTTGGAACTTAACCTCCATAACTTAGCTAAGATAAAAGATAGATGTAACGCGAGCTTAAGTCCAAAGATCAACAAATTCAGAAAGACCGTGAAGCGTTTGAAAAGGAGAGTCTTAAGCGGAAATGTTCAATCGAAGGGTTGTTGAGTGCTACCTTTAACTTGGATTCTCACAATCAACATTTGGAAGATGTTGTTGGTGAAATCGGGAGGCTAAGTAGGTGGTACGAAAAGGCAATACAAGACAAAAAGGAGATGGAAGGAAATTTGAGGGCCCAAAATCCAAAGTTTGGCACAAGCTTCTTAGATCAAGAAGAGAAAATTCAATATCTGACTACCAGACTCCAAGATAGCCAAGAATCAGACGTAAGGGAACGTCTCAAGAGGATGAGGGGATAAAGACTTCTCACCCAAAAGAATGCTGAATATGAGCAAGTTTATCATGAGTTAGAAGACCTACGAAAGAATTTCCTCATACAAAGGAGACTCTATACAAAGATGAGGGCTGAAAAATTATATTGGGAAGAACAGTATGCAAAGATCACCAATGCAAGAAAAGATAATCACAAGATAATTCTGGACCTCTACCAGGAATATCATTTCTATAAAGACAAGCATGCAAGACTCGCCTTATTATCCAACAATCTCATTGGTGAAATCCCTAAAAGTTTGAGGGATGACGAAAGTGTGATGGTCCCATTTCCGAAAGACGTTGAAGACTTCCTCAAGCTTTATAGGGCTATGCTTGATGGTTTCAGAGAAGAAATCCGTAGGCGTACTTATTAAATTTTTCTTCCCTTAGTTAGTTTTTTCAACTATTTAATTTTGATGTTTGGATAGAATATTTTTCAATATCTGAATTCTATTCTCTTTTTAAAGACAATTATTATATTTGTGATACGGTGGAAGAACCGACTGTTATACTTATTTTGCATTTGTGTTTGCAAATGTTGCGGTAAGCAAGAGTCGCCACCGATTTTTCTTTTATCCAACAAAGGAAAGGGTGAAAAGAACAGGAAAAGACCTTTCGAGAGTTTTCTGAGTAAGGGGGGTAGATTGTGGAAAGGGAATGTGTTAGCACCCTTTCCATCCGTAGTTATCTACAGGCTCTTAGATACTTAGCTCATTTTGAAATACCTTGTGCTTTGTGTGTTGGAAAAGTATTTTTGAAATGCCAATAGTAAGGCGATTATCTTTATGATAACTCTTGTATCAGTCCTCAAGAGTGTTGATAAAGCGTTTTGAAAATGTTTTGTGTATGTGTAAAAAAAAATTTTGAGCATAGCATCTAGGAACTATCTACTTTTACTCGAAAGGTTCGTTCTTTTCCTCTTTTCCTTTAGACAGTGTTATCCTACTATTAGTGAGTAGGTAGCCCTAGTCGTTGGATGTTTGAGGGACATTCGAAGGGACGTTTATAGTCACAAAGGCAACTGGGCAAGAAACTTTAGTAACTACCTTAGGGTTTTAAGATCATTTTTACCAAGGCAACATAGAGAGGGTCATCGAGGGACTTATGATCTTTAAACCGGAGGGTAGCCACTAAAGCCTCTCACGTTTCGAGAGTTATGAGTATTTTCCGAAGGCAACCAAAGTGGGATACCCTAGAGGTGCACATGTGCAACGGTGTTGTTTTCAGTTATTTGAGTCTTGTGTTAAGTTTGCTAGCATTTTGTTTTTACTCTTATCATGTAATCTTATTAAGCATACATCTAACAGTTAATAGTTTACAGGAATTTAAAATGTAGAAAGATAAATCCTAAACTATTACAAGGCTTCGGGGAGGGGAATTATTTACATATCCAAAACTTTGGGGAAAAATAAAGAAAATGGTAAAAGAGTCCTAGTTAATCTATTACATCCAGTAGGCAGTTACAATAATATGAAAAAGTGCGAAAGTAATGAATGCGTGCAAATTGAAAAAAATAACGTCTAAATCCTAAGTGAAAGGAAATCTTTTTGTTTGTTTTTATTTAGGGGAAGAGAATAAAACCTAGGTCTACTTAATTTTAATAAAAAAAGTTGAAATAATTAATTAATTAATTAATAAAAATACTTTTTTATTAAAAAGACTAAACCTATTTTTTTGTGATTTTTATAGTTACCTTATTGATTAATTAAAAAAAACAATTAAAAGGAAAATGTAAAATAAAACAAAAAAAAAGGGTAAATGGGCCAGGATATCAAGCCGAAATAGGGGGATGTGAATTGCAATTTGCTGGGCCCAAAATCAAGAAGAAACCCAGGCTGTGTTGGATTTCGCTGTTGCTGGCCCCTGAAGGTCCACCATGAAGGGTCACTCCAAGAGCGTTAGATTTGAACTCATCATGATCAATTGGCTGAAATTTGCAAGGGCATGTTTGGTGTTCATAATGCAGCATATTGGACCTGCAACAATTTTGTTAGAAAATAAAAATGAAAAATGCAGCATATTGGTGTTCATAAGCATTCCTCTTCACCAACTGAACCTGCTTGTCAATCGTCATTACAAATGAACAGACAAACATATGTGTAAAAATAACATTAATTCCATATTTTCAAAAAAAAAAGTCACGCACGCTAATATTTGAACCAGCTAAAAGAGATGCTACGCATGGATTGCTGGAATCAGCCCACCAGAGCCAACCTTCTGGTTGTATTCTCCGATGTGTTCAAAATCTATGTGGGGTTTGTGACCTGTCTAGCCTTTCATCATGAGCATGCACAAACACGTTAGAACAAACAAACTGCTTAGATTAAGAAAATGAAACTCGAAAATATAACTATGATCAGTATACTTGGATCTGTGGTGTTGGAGATGCCCCTGGAGATATGAAACTCGAAAATATACCTATGATCAGTATACTTGGATCTGTGGTGTTGGAGATGCCCATGGAGATCTCAGGATCAAGGTGTGGTCACTAGTTTGGACTTAAAGGGGCCTGCAAAAAATGTGTTTCGATTGGGACACTTTTGGATTTTATTTTTCTTTTTTGAGCAATGTGGTGTGCTTTTTCCTAAGGTATTGTGTGCGTATAGTATCCCCCTTTTTTTTACCTGTGTTTGTGTCTTGTACTTATAGGAGGTGGAGGAGACAAGGAAATGGGAAAGAAACATGGCATTAAGGACCAACCATTAAACATGGCTTTGAAAACAAAATCAGACAAATTAAAGGATTGTCATTTTGAATTATTCATGCTGTTTTGAAATTTTGAGTGAACCTAGACAAGTAATGGTTGGTATCTTGCTCGAACTTGAGCCTCAAGCCAACCAATCGAAGTCTATTTTATCCCAATGGTTTTTGTTTTGACTTGCATGAGTCTTTCGACAAGCTCCCCAAACTTTTCTCTTTTTGATTTCCTTCAACTTGAACAATTGAAATGTCACCTTGTTGATATGCCATTGAAGCATCACTTTGTTGACATGCCTTCGAAGTATCACTTGGTTGACATGCCTTCGAAGCATCACTTTGTTGATATGCCAATCGAAAGACACCTTGTTCTGATACCAATCAAAGTACCTTGCTCAGATGCCAATCGAAGTACCTTGTTAAGATGCCAATTGAAAGACACTTTGTTCAGATGCCAATCGAAGTACCTTGTTCAGATGCCCATCGAAAGATACTTGACCATCTTAAAAAAATTATTTTCTTTAAGCAATTGTTCGTAACCGCCCATGTAAGAGAAGATCTTGAAAAACAAGAGAGGGAAAATTTTGGGGTACAAAAATATCAATAAAAGCTTTATTTTTGTATCTCATTTGTGTATTTATTTTTAAGATGCTCGCCAGTAAAAAGAAAAACCTAAAAAAAAATAGATATATGAAAAAATATGAAAACAAATCCAAGTGAATAAGACATTAAAAAAAAGAAACTCTTAGCATATTCATACGCATTCATGGATTCACAAGTATTACATTTCATAAATTCACACATAAACTTATCACTTTTCAAAAACCTTTTCCAGTTAAATCATTGGTAAGAAAGCACCGCCTCTCCGACCACCATATCAAACAAGAGCCCATCTAAAGAAAGTGATGGAACAGATTGAGGAGAATCAAGCCACATTCGAGGAAGATTTGGAGCAAGTAAAGGGAAATATTGACTCAATAAAAGGAGACATGAGTCAAGTTCTGTTATCTTTAAAGAACATCATTGAGAGACAAGAACAAATTCCTAGGGCAGCTTTTGAAGAAGTAGCCCAAACTATTGGTGCATCGAGCGGTCACCAACCAAGAAAAGAGCCAGAATCAGGACCTCTAAAGTCAATTATAGCACAACAAGAGGTCATACAAATTGATACTGAAGGGTTTCTCCCACCTCCATTAAAGGTAGGGGCATCCCATACTTTGCAGATTCTGATCAATAATGCGAACAACTACATAGACTTGCAATACAGATACCATGAGTTAGAAGACGCCAATCAAGTACCTCAAAGGAAAACCCATACCCATGTCACTTAAAATCCTTTGAAGCTCAATCAGTATAAAGATCTTGAAGAAAGGTTGAAGGATGTGGAGCGTTATGATGCTTTCAACGTCGATGCTCTTGAAATGGGTCTAGTACCAGATGTGGTGATCCCTCCAAAATTCAAAGTTCCTGACCTTGGAAAATACAAGGGGCTTACGTGCCCGAGGAATCATCTATGCATGTATTGCAGAAAAATGCACGCCTATGCTAAAGATCAAAAGCTGATGATCTATTGTTTCCAAGACAGTTTGAGTGGGGCATCCTTAGAATGGTACATGCAATTCGAGCGGGTTCATATCCAGACATGGGAAGATCTTGCCAATCCTTTCCTGAGACAATATAAGTAAAATTTGGACATGGCGTCTGACGGAATGCAGCTCAAAAACTTATCTCAGAAGAAGGATGAAACTTTCAAAGAATATGCTCAGAGGTGGACAGAAATGGCAGCCCGTGTACAACCACCACTCCTGGAGAAAGAATTGGTCGATATGTTCATGGGTACTTTGCAAGGGTTGTACTATGATAAGATGGTAGGAAGCGTCTTGTGATACAGTGGGAGAACTGAATTGGGTTTTTTGCTTTTGATCGCAAATGTTGCGGTTAGCAAGAGTCGCCACCGACTTTTCTTTTATCCAAAAGGAAAGGTGAAAAAGTACAAGAAATACCTTTGAGATTGTTTCTTGAGTTCGGGGGGTAGATTATGAAAAGGGAAGGTATTAGCACCCTTTTCATCCATGGTTTCCTATGGGCTCTTAGTTACTTGCTAGATCACTTTCTTTTGCTTGAAAATGTGCTTTATGTGATTTTTGAAAGTATTTTGTAAAGATGCCATCGTTTAGGTAAACTTTATAATGATTCTCGTTCGTAAGAATGTATACAAAGTGTTTCATCTTTTGAAAATATTTTCAAGTTTGAAAGATGTTTTTGAAAGTGTTGGTGTTTTTTTTAAAATAGCAAGGATGTTTTGGTTTTGAAATTGAGCAAGTAACTAGGAACATTCTACCTACTCAAAAGTATTTCATGTTCATTTCTTTTTTCCTTTGACGTTGTTATCTTACCATTGACTTGGTAAGTAACCATATCTTTGGATGTAAAAGGGACGGGCGTGGGTCATCGTATAACCATGATTAGCAATGTTGCAAGATATCTTTGCATTTTTTCTTTAGGGACTAAGATCATTTTGAAAGGCAACATAAATAGCGTCATCGAGGGACTATGATCTTATATTTTGCTTGTTTTTTGCTAAGATACCTCACATGCATAATATGGCCATTTTTGTAAGGCAACCAAGTGGATTTGCCCTAGGGGTGTATGTGTGCAAGTGTATTGATTTTCATGCTTGATTTGTCTTTGAATAGGGTTTGCTATTTGTTTATTTTAATATTTCCATACAAAACCCTAATTACTAGCATTTTCATATAAAGCATTTAAATTGCGGAAAATAAAAATACTAAGCTATTACATCTTTTATGGGAGGGGGTATACAAATTACAAATGGGAAATATTGCAAGAAATTAAATCTAAATAATTATTACAACCATATTGAATTTGAATAAATGTACAAAAATGAACAAATAAAATACAAGAATGTAAATGTAAAAAGAAATATGATTTTTGTTTGGTTTTTATGAAAAAAGGTTTTTTGAGCTAATTAAATAGAAATAAAATAATTAACTAAAAATAAGAAAATTAAGATTAAGTTAGTAAAATAATTAATTTAAAGAAAACAAGTTCTTTAGGTTTTTTTTTTGTGAATTTAATTAAATTAGTAAATAAAAGTCCTAAATTCTAAATTGATTTTAATTTACAAGAAAAATAATATAATATAATGATTAAAAATTTAGTCTAAGTATTTATTGAATAAAAAAATAAATAAATTTACTAAATGAAAATGTTTTTTTGTTCTTTTGTTTTTTATGAAGAAAATAAACTAAATAAATATAAGTCATAAAATATAAATATTTTTGGTTTGTTTTTATTAATAAAAAATAATAATAATAATAATAATAATAATGGTAATGAAAATAATAAAGAAAATAAAATAAAAATAAAATATAAAGAAAAGTCAGGGGGATTTGGAAATAATTAAAGGGGTTAGAAGGTAAAAAAAGACAAAAGGCCCAAAGTTGTTGGCCCAGGCGCTGCAAAAAAACAAGAAGATGTCAAAAAAAGTGAAAAAAATGCAAAAACAAAGTCACACTGGGGCTTGAACCCAGGACCTAAGGGTGACAGGCGCATGCTTTAACCACTGGGGTGGTGATACATCTGTTAACTTATGTCAAACTATAAATATATATTAGAAACTGCTTCCTGAAAACAACTTCATCTTCAACCTCTAGCTAGACCACCTGCATCTTGTTCATTTCTCATCCATTTGCAAAAATGTAAACATGAAACTTGTGGCAAATTTCACCATGATTCCAGAAATGTAAATAACTTAAACTAATTGTCAAAAATGAGCACGAATTTTGAATGGTACCAAATTATGACCTAAGTTTTCCAGGATGTTCAGATTCAAAATTCTAACTACTTAAGCAATATAAATGAAATCTAAAGACATGGTTAGCTTCAGGACAATGATATCTACATTTCTTATTCACAAATAAACCATTAATGATGCTTGTATGAAGAGTTCAAAAGTCAGAAAACTCACCTTACAAGAGGGTATCATGTTTAGAGTTTGAGCAACTTTTGATGAGTTCCAGTGATTGGGTTAGCTTCCTCAAGTTCCCATGAAGCTAATGTGATGCTTTGCTTGAGCTGAAAGTGGCTGAGGAGTTCTGGAGAAGTCCAAGTGCAATGCTCTACTTTTGAAAATGGAAGATGGTGTTAATGGTGTTACAGTCTTGAAACATGGTGTGGGATGAGTTCTAAATGATGTTTAGAAGCTTTAGAAACCAAAAGGCTTGAAAATGCACGAGGGAGATGTGAGTTTTAAGTTTTTGGTCAGGTTATGCAAGAATGGAGGTATGTGATACAATTTTGAGTTCTTGGGAGTTTTTGGGCTTGTGTATGCGTGTGTTTTCTTTCAAATGACTTGTGTATCTATAAGCAAAAGGTTGGAGCTGTTTTGCACAAAGGATTTCTGAGTTATAGGGTTATGGCTAGGTTGCTTGATTTTAAAGAAAAATGAAAGTATGGTTCCATGATGAAGTACAAGCATGGGTTGAGTGATTGTAAGGATTGAGACAAACTTCTCTTGAGTTATAGGACATGTATGATCAGAAGAAAACTATTGCGAGGCTCAAGAACAAGTTTTGTGCATAAAGCTACTTTTTCAAAATGGCATTGTGCACTTTCTGCCTAAAATGGACATAAAGCATGGGCATTGCATTGAATGCTTGAGTTGAAGCCTCTAACAGTTATGCAAGCATTTAATTATGGAGTTCCTAACAAGTTTAAGGCCTGTAAAGAAAAGATTATGCAACATAGGTTTGAGATTTGAATCTTTGTTCATCACAAAATGACTTTTAATTTCAATTTGAAACCCTAGCTTCCTCTCTTCGATTTTGCTTGCTCAAGAATGATCTCAAGGAGTTCTTGGACATTTTAGAAAGCTTGTAATATTCGCTACAACCACTCTTTGAATCAATTTTGAAAATTCCTCTTAGAACTATGTGAAAAATTGCCATAAAGTTAGGTCAAAATCCTGCCTAAACTAGGGCAAAAATTTCACTAAGTGTTTAGTTTCATGAACATGTATTCACAAAATCATAACTTGAAGTCCATGAATTTATAGGAGAAGTTGTGTAAAGCAATGTTGTATATCTCATGGAGATCTACAACTTTCATGTTGAAAGTTTCTTTTGAATCATCTTGCATCATGGTGAAAAATTGGCTCAAAGTTGTGAAAAAATATGAAGTTTTCAACACTTAGAAAATTTTCTAAGTTTTAAAACTTTGAATTTTCAAAATGAAATCTTGAATTTTTGATTTATTGATGAACAAGTTTCATATTTTGACATGTTTTGATGAATTGTGATTTTTGACACTTGATTTTGACCAAAAAGTCAAAGTTTGACTTTTCAGTGTACAGTTGACTGAAAATCAACTATCAATCCAATTGATCTTGAGAAATGTTTTTAGTCATGCCATTAGGTCAAAATTATGCAATGGAACTATTAAGATCATGCCTCAAACCAATTAACCATTTTCTAGGCCAAAAATCAGAAATTGCCCTTTCTCAGTCAAAACTCTAATTTTGACCATTTTTCCCTTTTGATGATTTGATCAAATTTCTTGAGGAATTATGGTCCAAACTTGATAAAATGATAAATATGAGTTTATGATGTTGATGTGGATAAAAAATTATGAAGTTTGACTGTAAATTGGCCCTATTTGACTTTTTCCCCAATACAGCTGATTTTTAGGTCAACTACTCAATTGACTGAGCAAAAATGTGATTCAAGGCTTGAAACTTGACATGAGTAATCTTGGGGGTCCATAATGATCCATGAAAGCCATATTAGGAATTGAAAGTTCAATTATCCTTGTGCAATTTCAAACCCTAATTTTAGTCATCAGTGCTTAAGGAGGTGTCTTGAGATGATCAAACCTTGTGCAGTCTTGAACCAAGAGAGATCTTTGTGAGAAAATATTTGATAAGTGAGAGGGAACATTTTAGGGTACAATACGTCTCTTCTAGATTTTCTGATTTGGCAACTATTAGTGAAAGTATTGAAGCAAGCATAAAGAGTAGTAAGATACAAGGGGCATAATCCAGTACTCCTTATAATTCAAAAAGACATGTTCCTAACTTCTCGAAAAAGAAGGAAGGATAAATTAATGTTGTCGCATCACATCCAAGGGAACAACAACCATTGGTAATTCCACGGGAACAACAATAAAAGAACAAGTTTAAAAGGCCTCCAAGAAGATTTGATCCTCCCTGTTGTACCCCAAAATTTTCCCTCCCATATTTCTCAAAATATTTCAAGAAAGATCCCCAAGTTGCTCAAGGTAGTCCAAGGGTTGACCAGAAAAGCTCTCCCCTAAGGAAGTCCACCTCAAATTAGGGTTTCATGTTGCATCAAGATACTTGAGTCCAAGGGATCCCAAATTCTCACCAATGTCCTAATATGTTCTCAAGATCATCCATGTCAAGTTTCAAGCCCTACAGAGAAAGTTTGCTCAGTCAATTGCTCAAAGGCCTGAAAATCGACTGTGCTAGGGCAAAAGTCAACTGTGGCCCACATACAGTCAAACTTCAAGATTTTTGGTCAACATCCTCATTTTGAAGTATTATTCATCATTTGATCAAGGGTTGATCATGATTCATCAAGGATTGCTCATAATTCATCAAGACTCAAAAGTTGCTAAATTAGGGTTTTGTAGGAAAAGTCAACTCAACTTTGACCAAGCATAACTTTCTCATACTTTATGAGAAATGACCCATCCAAAGCTCATTTTTAAGAGGATTAAATTCCCTACAATACATATTCATCTCCCAAGTTCAAAATATGCACTCACAAGAAGTTATGAATTTAGACATTATAGGTCATTTTGAAAACTTAACAAAAACACCTTTTTTGTTAAAGCTTCATACATGAGAATTGAATATCAAATTGAGATGAGACGAAAAGGGTTGATTAGAGGACATCTCAAGCTTTCTAAAAAGTCCAAGAACACCTCCAAAAAGTAAAATTGAGGAAGTTATGCATTGGTGAAGTTGACCCTTTTTTGCAAAATTGCCAAAAGTCAAATATGTCCAAAATTGCAATTTTTGCCAAATGGGGCCAACTTTTTATGCTTGCATTGAGTTTTTAACATGATCCACGACCTCTAAGCCCACCCATATATTTTTCTACTATTTATGCTATTTATTTTGATATTTTATTCATTAAAATTCAGAATAAATAAATAAATAATAGAAATAATGTAAATTTTAATGTGAAACTATTTTGGGCAAGTTTTATGCTGGTTTATGTCAATTGATTTCGTGCAATAACCTTTCAAATATGTCCAGGTTCATCCACATGTGAAAATGGCATAAAATCATCAAATATGGCATTTTTTCCATGTTTTGATCATGGTCTTAAAACACAACATTATGAGGGAGATTCTTTCCATGCTTTCTTGTCTCCTCATTCTCCTCTATAAATATAGAGCCATACAAGCTTGAAAGACACGAAAATACTCTCTAAAAAGCTCTCAAAAAGCTCTTCAAAAAGCTCTCTAAAAGCTCTTCAAAAAGCTCTCCAGAAATCAAAGAATTAGTGCAAGTCATATCTCGAGGTTCCGGTCTCTCTCAATTGACATCAAGCCTCAAACCATCCTCTTGAAGTCCTCAAGAGTCTTTCAAGGCCCAAGAGCAATCCATCACACACCTAGCACGCCCCCGTTTGACAACACCGGTTTGGTAAACTTTTAAACTTCGAATCTCTAATTTTAATCACATTTTATGGTATGCTAACGTTTGTTTGAGTTTATATAGAACAATTATGGATGGTTGAATCATAGGTTCCACGCAAGAATCAAAAAACACCATATTTAGAGCATGAAGCTTTCGAAGATTCGGGCCTAGGGATTTCTAATGATTGCACCCCCTATTTACTTTTGCTACTAGGCCCATCTTTATTTTCATGTTTTATTCGTTTTATTTCTTTCTTTTAATCCCTTTTATTTTTTTATCAATAAACAAATATAAAAATCACATAAAAATAGATTTAGGATTTTTTCTTAATTAAATTTTAATTTTAGGTAAAACTTTAATTTCTTTTTGTAAATAATTAAAACTAATTAGAATAAATAGGTTTTATTACTAACTTAATGGTATTTTATTTTTCTCCTAAAATAACAAAAAGACCAAAAATAGATTTTGCAATTATTTTTATTAATTAATTTAATTAACTAATTAATTGCATATTTAATTTAGAAAAATTAATTCTTTTATTAAAAACAACAAAAACATTTTTTCTCTTTTAATTAGGATAGAAGGGTCAAAACCCTAGTTCGCACTCGTTCTAATTTTCATCGCGCGGTTTATTATTATTTTTATTCATATTGATGCAACTGCCTACAGTTTGTAATAGTTTAATTAGTACGTTTATTTCATTTATCGCTTTATTTTCAAAGGGTATGTTTTTGGCTATGTAAATATCCGAAGCCTTGTAATAGCGTAGTTTAATTTCCGCACTTTAAATTCCGCATAATATTAACTGTTAGATGTATGATATAGGGATGCATGACAAGAATGTATGTAAACTTTAAAACAGTTAGATCACTCTAAATGTGCAAAGATAAATAAATTGAAATTGAATCACTCGCACATGCGCACTCCTAGGGTACACTCCCACTTGGATTCCTTCGTTAAACGGTCATTGAGTATAGGATGCTTTAGTGGTCGTCCTTTTGTCTAAACAAAGATCAAAGTCCCGATTCGGAAAAGTTGCCTCGGAATGGTTGCCTCGGAATTGTTGCCTCAAATAATTGATCTAAGACATTAGGGTTACTACTAAGACGTCCTAACATTGCTTTAGTGACTGCACGTCCCTTTCGAATTGACCCTCAAACTCCAACGATGGTGCTACCTACTCACTAATAGTGGGATAGCATTATCTAGAGGAAAAGAAAATAGAACGATTCTTTTTTCGAGTAGGTAGATTAGTTCTTAAGTACTTGCTCAATCAAAACAAAATTTTCACACTTACACTCCTTTACAAATAATGTTTTCAAAAACACTTCATTACACTCTTGAAGACAGAAGCAAGAGTTAAATCGAAGTCAAAGCAAAAGCTTTTCAAATCACACAAACATAAAGAAAACAATTTTGAAAATGATGAGCAAGTACCTAAGAGCCCATAGATAACTACGGATAGAAAGGGTGCTAATACCTTCCCTTTCTATAATCTACCCCCTGTACTCAGAAATATCTCGAAAAAGGAATTTTTCTGTGCTTTTTTCCTTTCCTTGTTGGATAAAATAAAAGTCGGTGGCAACTCTTGCTTACCGCGACATTTTGCGAACACAAACGCAAAACGCAAACCAGCAAATTCCTTAAAAAATAGGGAAACACGTCCCGGTTCTGGCCACGGTATCACAGAACTGGCGACTCTGCTGGGGATTATATAAGTGGAGTGTACCTTAGGAATAGTTCATCATATTGTTTTCAATTGCTTGATTTGATTGCTTTAGTTTGTGGGCTTTGTATCGGAGTTACTATAGATCCTAACTCGGATCTGGGGATACCCTTTTAGGTAAGTAGCAATAGATTGTGAGGGAACTGTACGGCGTAGACCGATACGGTTGAAGCATTAGCTATGTTGGTGTGGCACATTAGTTGGTACCGATATCCCTTGTGGAGCAACGAGGAGAGTATCGGGCTGCTAATGGGTCATTAAGCATCAACTGACCTTAGAACCTATAATTGACCAACTTGGCCATAGAAAAGTAGCAGTATGCTACACTCATTGAGACCATACTCTCGCGATGATTCCGGCCGCAAGAAAAGGTTGCTAAACTGGAATTATGACCGATCGAGGATGGTCAGTGATATTGAGATCCTCTAGAACCCGATTACTATTATTAGGACAGGTTGAACCAACTTAACATCAAGAGGGTAATACCCAGACCCCATGCAAGCCTAAACCTAAGGTTATTTGAGTGACTCGTGTGCTTTCAACTTGAACTACTTGCACATATTTGTTATCTAACAACTTGAGTTCCTTGCAGGTTTTGTTTACAGTCCTTATCCAATAACTTGGATTTCTTGCCGGATTTACTTGTTTACATCACCTCGCACTTTTGCTTAAACTCATAGCATACACGTCATAACATCATACCATAACATTTCCTTAACCATTTCAAGGATCTCAAGGGTTTGTGATGCAGGTTATGGTAAATCAAATGTCTAGCAAGGGGCAAAGGGGATTTATTTTCCTCTAGCCAATGTCGTCTAGAGATCAAAACACGATAACTTGAGTCGGGGGCTATGACCCACTCAATATGGTGAGCCTAACTCTTAAAGGAGGATTCTTAATGACACGAAGTTTCTTCAATCAAAGCTACAAAATTCAAATTCTAACAGTTTCTTGTTTACCCCACGAGATCCTTAAAAACATTGCATACATATATCATACATATCATTGCATAACAGGTCTTTCATTACCGGTCCCTCATGTCCTCGCTGTTTATTTCAGCAATGGCTCTCCAACAAGAAAACGGAGATCTTCATACTCAAGAAGCACAGTTCAGGGAAATCTTCCTAAACCTATCCAAGGGGCAGGAAGAGTTGAAAACACTCCTCGTTGGGAACTTGGTCAAGAAAAGTCCCGAAGACAATAAGGACGAGCGGCTGAAACAACTGCAAGCTGAGGTAGATGCAATAAGAACCCAGATGCTGGGGCAGATGGCTCTTATCCAAGGCTTATCCCTGGAACAAGAAGAGCTGAGAACCATTATCAACCAACTTCATCAAGACAGATACAACTGTATGAAGCAAACAGTCGAGGCCGGGGACCAAGTCATTGATCAACCTCCGAGAAGACAAAAGGTTGGTTTGGTGAAGAGTGGACCTTTCCAAGTTGCTACTACCTCACGGGTCCAACAACAACCTTGCCCAAAACAACGGGGAAATCAGCAGAAGAAGAATACATCTGAAAGATGCTTCACCAAAATCAACATGTTATTGGCTCAAGCATTACAACAGTCTTGGTTACCGTAGCGTATGAAGCTGCTTCAACCCACTTCGTGAAGTAATCAATCGCTACTAGGATGAAGCGATGCCCATTGGATGCTGTAGGTTTAATCTCGCCGATCATATCTATGCCCCACATTGCAAACGGCCAAGGCGCAGTCAGAACATTTAGAGGAACTGGAGGAACATGCACCTTGTCTGCATATATCTGGCATTTATGGCATGTCCGAGAGTGTTGGTAACAGTCGGCTTCCATTGTGGACCAGAAATACCCTGCCCGAAAGATCTTCTTTGCCATAGTGTGTCCACTGGAATGTGTTCCGAAGGTCCCTTCATGTAGCTCTTCCATGATCCTTTCTGCTTCAATCTTATCCACACAACGCAATAAGGTCGAATCATGGTTTCGCTTATACAGAATGTCGTTGCTAAGGAAGAACTTCGCTGCGAACCTTCTCAGAAACTTCTTATCATTGACAGATGCACCTTCAGGGTATTCCTGAGCTTCCAAGTATCTTTTTACCTCATGATACCAAGGCTTCTCAGTCACCAATTCAGTCTCGAGATCACAACAGTATGCCGGTTAGTCCAGTTTCCAGATGATGATCCGGGGAGCCTCATTGTCCCATTTGACTTTGAACATGGAAGACATCGTAGCTAACGCGTCCGCTAACTGATTCTCCTCTCTCGGGAAATGTTCGAAGGTTATCTCTGTGAAGTGGGGGATCAATGTCAACACACATTCTCTATAAGGAATACGATTCAGATGTTTCGTATCCCACTCCCCTTTAATCTGATTGATCACGAGAGCGGAATCTCCGAAGACACTCAGAAACTTGATCCTTAGGTCGATCGCAGCTTGAAGACCCATGATGCATGCCTCGTACTCCGCCATGTTGTTGGTGCAGTTGAAACCTAGCCGGGAAGTGAGTGGAGTATGAGTGCCTTGAGGGGATATGATCACAGCGCCGATGCTGTTACCCAAAGCATTGGAGGCTCCGTCAAAATGCATAGACCATCGGGATCCTTCCTCAGGTCCTTCATCCGGTCCAGGTACTTCACAATCAGTCACAATCATGATGCTTTCGTCAGGAAACTCGAAGTTCATTGACTGATAGTCGTCTACTGCCTGATGTGCCAAGTGATCTGCTAATACGCTTCCTTTGATGGCTTTCTGGGTCGTGTACTGGATGTCGTATTCTGTCAAGATCATTTGCCATCTTGCTATTCTCCCAGACAGAGCAGGCTTTTCAAATATGTACTTTAGTGGATCCATCTTTGAGATCAACAAGTTAGTGTGAGTCAGCATATACTGTCTCAGCCGGCGAGCAGCCCATACCAAAGCGCAGCAAGTTTTCTCAAGCAGTGAGTATCGGGTCTCACAGTCGGTAAACTTTTTGCTAAGGTAATAAATGACATGCTCTTTTCGGCCAGACTCGTCATGCTTCCCCAGCACACACCCCATTGAGTTGTCAAGCACTGTTAGGTATAGTATTAGAGGTCTCCCTTCAACCGGTGGCATAAGGATAGGCGGTTCTTGGAGATACTCTTTGATTCTGTCAAAAGCAGCCTGACATTCATCATTCCAACGTACTACCTGATCTTTCTTCAGCAGCTTGAAGATTGGCTCACAAGTAGCAGTTAGGTGCGAGATGAATCGAGCAATGTAATTCAGGCGTCCTAAAAAGCCTCTGACCTCTTTCTCTGTCTTAGGAACTGGCATCTCTTGAATGGCCTTAACCTTGGCAGGGTCCACTTGAATACCCTTATCACTTACAATGAAGCCTAGCAATTTTCCAGATCTTACCCCGAAGGTGCACTTGTTCGGGTTCAACCTCAGCTTGTACAACTTCAGACGGTCAAATAATTTCTGCAGATGATCTAGGTGTTCTCCCTCAGTCTGGGACCTTGCGATCATGTCGTCGACATACACTTCTATCTCATGATGGATCATGTCATGAAATAAAGCAACCATGGCACGTTGGTAGGTTGCCCCAGCGTTCTTCAGTCCAAAAGGCATGACCTTGTAGCAGAAGGTGCCCCACTGAGTAACAAAGGTAGTTTTCTCCATGTCTTCAGGAGCCATCTTGATCTGATTATAACCTGAAAAGCCATCCATGAAAGAGAACACCTTATGCTGAGCAGTATTGTCAACAAGGACATCAATGTGAGGTAGAGGGAAGTCATCCTTGGGGCTGGCCCTGTTCAGATCCCTGTAGTCAACGCACATTCTGACCTTTCCATCTTTCTTTGGTACTGGCACCACATTAGCAACCCACTGAGGGTAAGAAGTTACTGCAAGAAACCCGGCATCAAACTGTTTCATAACCTCGGCTTTGATCTTCTCAGACATCTCTGGACGCATACGGCGGACCTTTTGCTTAACCGGAGGGCAGTCTTCCTTAGTAGGCAGGTGATGGACCACAATGTCGGTATCCAACCCGGGCATGTCCTCGTAGGACCAGGCAAAGATCTCCACATAATCATGTAACATCTGAGTCAACCGTTGCTTCACGCTGAGCTCTAGGTTGGCACCAATCTTGACTTCTTTCCTATCTGTCTCGGTACCCAGATTTATCGTTTCCACCGGCTCTTCATGTGGTTGAATTGCCCTCTCTTCCTGGAGTAACAGTATGGCAAGCTCTCCAGGCACTTCGCAATCATCTTCACCTTCGTCTTCGGCTAAGTTGATCGGATTTTCGAAGTCATAACTGGCAGTAGCAGAGTCGTTACCAGTGAGATCCAGAGTGGATTGAAACCTGTATGAGTGAGTGTGTGTAAATACAGCTGTTTTGCAATATATAAAGAAAGGAAAGAAAGAAAAGGAGCATAAGATTTGAAATGCGAGAAAACGTCCAAGATCTTTATTCATGATATATGAAATGACAATTAATATACCCTCACAAATGAAGCCACGGTGCCCCGGGTAAGACACCGGGCCATAGAGTTTCAAATCATTGTTTATTACAGATAACAAAACAAAGGAGTTTATTACTGCGTCACAAAAGTAACAGGAGTATGATCTTTAGCAGTCCAATTGGTCAATCCACCGTTAGTCGTCGGGTAGATCCAGCTTTCAAACTCTGACTCTTCCACTTCATCTTCATCCCCAACAGCATTCACTCCTGGATTGGTGATGAGCACCGGAGGTCTTCTGGTCTTTGCCTTGCGCACAACCTTCTGACCCTCTGCAGTAAAACCCAGTCCAAACTTGTCAGTTTTAGGTGTAAAATCAGGGACCTGCCCCAGTTAGCACATTCACCTTTCTTGATTACAGCCCGGGCATCCTTCAGGGAAGCCATCTTCAAAGGAACATCCTCTTCAACCACTGTTTCTGCCGCTGCCAATGTTGGAGGTACCTCTTCAAAATGCTGAAAGGGGGTTTCAATAAACTCCCTGTCCATCTCAATATACCTGAAGGAATTCAAATGGCTCACCATATACTCCTCCTCTCCCTGCACAGTGACAATCTTCCCTCTGACGGGGTACTTGAGCTTCTGGTGTAGGGTAGAGGTCACTGCCCCAACTTTGTGGATCCAAGGTCGACCCAGTAGACAAGAATAAGATGGACGGATATCCATCACATAGAAAGTAGAGTCGAATACCTGAGAACCCACACGAATAGGGATGTCTACCTCTCCATGAACCATCCTCTTAGAACCGTCAAAGGCTCTGACAATGATGTTGCTAGGTTTCAGCTCCAGGCCCTCACAATCCAACCGGTCTAAGGCCTTTTTGGGTAGCACATTCAGGGAAGAACCAGTGTCCACCAACACGTGCGCAAGAGTAGTGCCCCTGCATTCAATAGAGACATGCAGGGCGTCATTGTGGTCCTTTCCCTTAGCAGTAAGGTCAGCATCCGAGAAACCCAAACCATTGTCGGTTGTCAAATTGGCTACGCAATCAGTAAACTGGACTACAGATGTCTCCTGTGGCACATGGTCCGTCTTGAGAAATGAAATCAGGGCCTTAGCATGGGCCTCTGAGCACAGCAGCAAGGAGAGCATGGAGATCTTGGAGGGTGTATGCCCCAGCTGCTCAACAACATTAAAGTCACTCTTCTTGATTATTTTCAGAATTTCCTCCATCTCTTGTTGGGAGGCCTCAGCATTCACAGATTTTGGCGCCTCCATTCGGGCAGGCTCATCTTCAATCCCTTTTCCCCGAGCATTAGATGACTCGGCAGCAGGGGGAGCAACTTGATCAGAAACGGGAACAGGTACACTTGTAGGTGTTATAGTGAGGGGTCTTTGAATAACGGGTGGCGCAATGTCAGGCGAGAAGAGCCTGCCACTGCGGGTTACTTTGGCTGGACCAGTGATATTGCTGATGCTGGTGCCAGTGTTGAACTCTTGCTTTATTCCATGTACATGTACATCTGCCCCATAGTGCCATGGGACAGCCTTATCAGATTCATAGGGGAGAGGCCCCGGAACAGTAATCACAATGGGTGCGACAGTCATGATTTTAACCGGCTTCCTTGGGAGAGCCTTGATCGGATTATTAAAGATCGTAACAACAGATACTTCTTCCACCAGAACAAACTGAACATCAGTCTTCTTGAACAGAATCTCTTTGCTGTCCATCAGGCTTTGGATGCCTAACTTCAGCAATGGACAACCAGAAAGGGAAACAGCACTGAAAAGGCAACCTTCACTACAACCCGGAAATAAACCGGCCAGCAGTAGGTTCCTCTTAACAGTCATTAAGGGAGTAGCTACATCATTCACAGAAACGGCATACACATCTTCATCAACGGCGTTTACTCCATGCTGGGGCATAGGAGCAGTCACTACATTTGGCCTCTCAGGCGCTTCGAATTGTATCTCTTTTGCGTCAATAAGGTCTTGCACCTTATTCCTTAAGGCCCAACAGTCATCAGTGGAATGCCCTGGGCTATCGGAGTGATAAGCACAGCGAGCATTTGGATTGTACTTGGGAGAGGCAGTATTCACAACCTTCGGGGCCTCTCTGAGAGTCACCAAATTGGTGGATAGCAATTGCGGCAAGATCTGCGACAAAGTCATACTCAGCCGGGTAAACTCTCTTCTGGGTCTTCCAGCCCTTTGTGGATTGGTTTGCCGAGGAGCGGCAGCAGGTTTAGCAATCATCACCGTGTTGACAGATTGGCGGCGCTCAGGTTTATCATGTCTTCTAGGCCCATATACAGCACTGGCCTCCTTTTTAAAGGGTTTCTTCTCAGAACTTGCAGATGCACCCTTCTGAATTTTGCCGGATTTCATTCCAGCCTCTATTCTCTCTCCAGTCAGAATAAGATCGGTGAACCCTGCAGACGAATTACCGATAAGATGATTGAAAAATGGCCCAGATAGGGTCCCCAAGAACATATCCACCAGCTCACGGTCAGTTAACGGAGACTGCACCCTGCCAGCCAGATCCCTCCACTTCTGTGCATACTCTTTGAAACCTTCGCTTGATCCTAGCGACATACCCTGGAGTTGGGTACGTGTAGGAGAAAGGTCGGCATTATATTGATACTGCTTATAAAAAGCAGTAGCCAACTCCTCCCAGTTACGAACCTTGGTCCCATCCAGCTGATAGAACCATTCGAGATGAGTCCCTGAAAGACTCTCCTGGAAGAAGTGGATCCACAAGTTCTTGTCCACTGTGTACGGTTGAATCTTCCGCACATAAGATCTGAGGTGTAGCTTGGGACAAGACGCCCCGTCATACTTGGTGAAAGATGGTGCCTTAAACTTGTGAGGAATAATCACACCAGTAGATAAGCCCAAGTCTCCGAAATCCAGCCCAGGCACTTATTGGATCTCCATTGCATTCAGTCTGTCTTCCAACTGCTTGTACCGGTCTTCAGCAGGAGGATACTGTTCCTCATTAAAGTCAGTCTCGTTGTCAGAGACTACTGGACTTGAAGCCTTTCCCCCCTGGGGACTGCCTTTGCCTAAAGAAGAACTAGCTTCTTCATTCTGCAGAGTGTTGCCAAACCTTCGGCCCGAGTTGAAAAGAACAGTTCTCTTCTTCTTCTTCTTCTTCTCCTTCTTCAGGAGTAAAGCCTTCAGTTCTTCTTGGCCTTGAGCCAAACCCATGATCAGCTCCTGAAATTGCGCGTTCTGCGCCTGAAGGGACTTGATAGACATCTCGGTTGATGATGAGTCAGGGTTCATGATGCTGAAATAAACAGCGAAGAACAGTAAGCAACCTGAAAAGAAGAATACCTGCTATGCACATGATGAATGGAATGCGTATGATTTATGTTTTCAAAGACAATCGGGAATCAACTTTGTAAACAAAAAGGAACACACTTCATTAGATTCAACTTTGAAACTTAAATTGTTCAACAGGTTGCCCTTAGGCATTACATAAAAGGGAAATACTTGAAAAGGGAAATAAAACTGTAAAAGAACATCCAGAGCTCCTTATGGATCCCATGGTCTCCTCTTCTCAGTACAGATGTAGTCATTCAGAGCTCGCTCATTCTCCAACTGCTTTGTCAGCTTCTGGGTCTTCAATTCCTACTCGTTGAACTTTTCCCGATACGAATCCCGTTCTTATCGCAATTGTGACCAAGACCTCTTTAATGTTTCATAATCAGTAGGTATCTGAGGAGGGAGGACAGTTGGAGGAGCCCCCTCTTTGTCAGGATACTCAAGAATGATGGGTCTGACAGCTTCATATGGCATACCTAACTTCTGAGCACGGATGCGAACCCATTTGTAGTAGGCTTCCATAGGTAGAGAAGTCTTTGGTCCTAACTCTTGTGGATCAGCTTTATGAACTCTGTCCCAAGCCTTGATGAACCTACGACACAGCTCGTCACTATCCACCTGAAACTCAAAACTGATGTGAGGCACCAACATTTCATGAGGCCCTGCTCTTCTGGCTCTTCCAAACTGACGGAGCGCTAAACATGGATTGTAAGAGATTCCTCCTTGAGTACCAATCAAAGGAACATTAGGGTATTCTCCGTAACGATCAATAACAGCTATCTCATCCAAACCTCTGAAAGTCCAAATGATGTCCTTATCAGTGAGAGACATTAACCTATGTGCCCAACCTCTTCCTTCTTGGTTCTTCAGCACGAACTTAGGGAGGTGCGAAATAAACCACCTCACCAACAAAGGGATACAACACCATAGAGTTCCTCGTCTTCGGGCAGTACGAGCATAAAGTTGTTGCAGGATGTCACCCAAGAGAGTGGGCACAGGATTCTGAGACATGAAGATCCTTATGGCAGTGACATTGATGAAGTTGTCAGGATTAGGAAACAAGACTAGCCCATAGATTAAGAGAGCCAAGATGTCTTCATGTGCCCTAAAGTCCAAGTCATTCCAGAAACTGTTAGCTTTACCGATCAGAAACTTGGCCAAGAAACCCTTAACTCCGCTTCTAGTCACCCAGTTGTCCATTACTTCTTGATATGTCAAGGGAATAGCTGCAGCAACCTCCTCAAGCCTGAGGGAGTCTGATCCAAGATAGGGATACTAAGAAAATCAGATAACTCTTCCAGGGTAGGGACCAGCTGGAAGTCTTGAAAGGTGAAGCACTGGTACAGAGGGTCATAGAACTGGGTCAGGACACTCATCAACTGTTGATCCCGCTTTGCAGTGACTAAACTGAGAAGGGAACCATGCCTCTGGATGAAGGAGGTGGTATTTGGAATCCTGCTAACCAACTCTTCAAGCAACTCAGGTGGGTGGACAAAGTTGAACCGGATAGTATTCCTTCACATAGGCATCATGATGTCCTACAAAACAGAGCAAAGGTGAAACCCTCTTGTCTTTGAAATGGTCAGTCTTTGTGCAGGATGTATGCAATGCTTATGATGTTATGATGTTATGATAAAGCACACCACAAATATTTACAAAGGCAAACATGATAAGGCACACAAGTCACACAAGACAAACCCTTAAAGTTTAGGCCAGCATGAGGTCTAGGTATTACCCTCTTTCAGTTTGTTGGTTCATACATGTCCTATCGAAAGTAATCGGGTTCTTAGAGGATCCCAATATCATTGACTACCCTCAATCGGTCATAACTCCAGCATCACAATCTTTTCTTGCGGCCAGAACCATCACGAGAGTTTAGCCTCAATGGGCGTAGCATACTGCTACTGTTCTAATGGCCAAGTTGTGTCATTTAAGGTTCTAAGGTCTGTTGGTGCTTAATGACTCCTCAGAAGACCCATATTCTCCTCGTTGCAACACAAGGGATATCGGTACAGACCAAGGTGCCACACCAACATAGCCACTGCTTCACCCATGTCGGTCTACGCCGGACAAGTCCCTCACAGCTTATGCTACCTAAATAGGGTATCCTCAGATCCGGGTTAGGATCTATGTAACTCCCATGCAACCCATAATTTTAAAGCAAACAAGTCAAAGCAATTGAAAACACAGTGATCTTAGCCCTAAGGTACACCTCACTTTATAAGAGTCCCCAGCAGAGTCGCCAGTTCTGTGATCGGTGGATCTGGAACTGACTGTTTAACGCTGGTTCGCGAAATGTCGCGGAAGCAAGAGTCGCCACCGTCTTTTATTTTCTCCAACAAGGAAAGGACAAAAGCACAGAAAAATTCCTTATAGAGATTACTCTCGGTTCGGGAGGTAGATTTATAGAAAGGGAAGGTGTTAGCACCCTTTTTATCCATGGTTATCCATGGGCTCTTAGATACTTGCTCATTTGTGTTTTCAAAATTGTTTGTTTGCTTTTCAAGGTGAGTGGGTTTGAAAAAGTTTCTTTGAAAATTTCAGTTCGACTCTTGTATCAGTCCTCAAGAGTGTTTGAAAAATTGCTTTTTGAAAGCTTTTTGAAAGGTGTCGGTGTGAAAAGAAGTTTTTGATTTGTTTTGAAATTAGAGCAAATATCTACGAGTCATCTACCTACCCTAAGGAATTAGGAGGTGTAAATGTCCTTAAGGTAGTGCCATCCCACCATTGAGAGGTAGGTAGCACCATCGTTGGAGGTGTTCGGGTCAATTCGAGGGTTCGGGACAGTGTGGTCACCAGAGCAATAGGAAGACACCTTAGAAGCTACCCCCATGCCATGTTCATGGACATGAGGACTTACTAAAACATCCTCTACTCGACGACCACGTTTCGAGGGGCGAGGCAACAGTGAGACGTACCCTAGGGGTGGTGTGTGGTTTGTGTGTCGTTTTCAATTAAGTTTATCTTGTCCATGCATTGGTGATCTACGCTTTGTTTTTATTTTTTGGCATTCATTCTTTCATGCAAGTTATTAACAGTTAAAAGGTGCGGAATTATAAAAGGTCCTACGCTATTACAAAGGCGCGGGTCTACATCGCCAAATTAATCCAAGACCCGATTTGAATAAAATAAAAATGCGGAAGAATAAATATCCTAATTAATCTATTACAAGGCTTTGGAGTAAGCGCGCGAAACGGAATTATAATCGAAAGCGAGGGCGTTGGACCCTTTTAAAGAAATTGAATTGAAATTAATAAATTAATTAAGTTTAAATAAAAAGAAAGAATTTTTTTGGAGTTTTTGTATTTATGGAGTTTAATGAGAAAATTAAATTGGAATTAAAAAAGTTAATTAACCCTAGTTCTAAATTGTTTTTAATTTATTAAAAAAATATTTTTAGTTTGACCTAATTTACATTAATTATTTACATGGCGTATTTATTTATAAAAAATAATTAATATTTAATAATGGTAAAAGAAAAGAAAAAGAATAAAGTATTTAAAACCCTAATTCTACATTTTTTAGTTTATTAAAAAAAAAACATTAAAATTAAACCTAGAATTAAAACTAAATTAATTGTTAAATTTATTTACAAAAATGTTAGTGAATTAAACATTAAAACATATTTTTATTTTTATAGTTTCTGATTTTTTTTGGTATTTTTATGAAAATTAATTTTGATGATTTAACTAAAATAAATAAAACAAATAAATAGAAAAAATAAAAAGAATGAAAATAAAATGCAAACCAATGGGGGGTGTTGACCCCAATTTTGGAGGTAAATTGCCAGCAATTTGGCCCATTTGAGGAAGGCCATTTTGACTTTTCTGACCACGTGTACATGCGTTGACTGGAGTGTTCCCTGGACATTAGTTCTTGGCCACTGGATGGGCGCTCAGGACCACCTGGCAAGCCGTTGGTGAGGGTACATGATGGATCCCTGGAAGACATGCTGCGTAGGAACAAGTTAAGGAAAAAAATATGAAAGATGCAAAGGGGACCTGGGAATCGAACCCAGGTCCCAGCGTTTACCCACTACACATCCAGCCATCTGAGCTACGCGCGCACTTTGTATTGGAATTGGCCAGCAAACAACATAACATGACACAACACTTAGTGATGTCCATCGCGCGAAAATTCAAACGCGCCTATGATCAGTGGACACGTCCTCCATCTTCTTCATGTTTCCTGTAAATAAAAAAGAGATAGCGGGGGTTTTAAACCCCCACTAAATAGTATATGTGAAAATAGCGAATAGGACACCGTTGCTCATAAATTGAGCGCGACATGTGGACTGAATTCGTGTGAAGCTTCTGATTCTAATGGCATAAGTCTTGTTGGCCAATTTTTCCCCAAGCGTAAAGCCCCAATTCATGGTTCCTGAAACCCTAAAAAACAGCCATGGCAATTCTCTATACAAGCAATGTTAATTCAATTCAATGATACCATGAGTTTCAGTGAGTCCATATTAGTGTAAAACAAGCATTAGAATGTATGAATATGGCATGGAAAGGCAAATACGATTATGCAAAATATCAAGAACATGGCGGCTTCGTTCTACCCGTTCTTTGTGTATGGAGATGTGATTTTGGTCCAGAAAGTTTCCTTGATGCCTTGGAAAGCTATTGGAATGCTTATTTCGCTTTGAATTGCACTGGAACTGTATTTTCAGTTTTGAAGTTTTTTCACAAAAATGCAAAGTGTGTATTCAGGTTTGGGCGCAGCTTGAAGGTCTCCAACATTAGGGTTGTGTTTGAGTATGTATATGGAACGAATTAGGGTAAGAATTCAAGTCCATTAACCTTTGCATTGATGTTTTTGAGATTTGATTCTCATGGTATCTTTTTCAATCTTTTCCTCATGAAGAACATGCCAATTTGCACAAAATCTTTCCTTTTTTGATGTGCACGAGATTTTGAGTGAATAATGAGGGCATATGCTGCATAAAAGGATTCAAAAACATTTGTTTAGTATTTTTGTCATATTTTATTTAATTAAATGAATTAATAGTGATAAAAATTCAAATAAATAATAAAAAATGATGAAATAAATCCCCTTTGGGTCAAATGGTCGTGCATAGCCTTTGGATAATGATTCTTGGAAGAAAATGTGGCCCATTAGCAATTTTGAGGCATTTGAAGCAAAGTTGACTTTTCAATTTTCCCAAAAATTTCCCAACTTCCCCAAGGCATATCTTGCTCAATGTTTAAGCTTTGATCATGTTCTTGGACATTTTGGAAAGGTCTTGAAATCCTATAACCAATGCCTTTGGTCCCATGTCATTTTTATTTACCAATCTCAAGTTATGGTCTTTGACTTAAAGTGCCTTTTTGTTGACTTTTGAAAATGACCTATAATGTTGAGATTGATAACTTTTTGTGAGAGCATTTCTTGGACTTGAAGTGTGAAGAGGAGTTGAAGGAAATGTCATTATCTTCAAAATGAGCTTTGGATGGAATTTTTCTGATGAACCATGTGGAAGTTATGCCTTGGTCAAGTTATAGTTGACTTTTTCAACTGTCCAAATATGGAAACTTTTGCATCTTGAGACTTTTTGAGCCATCCCTTGAGAATAATGATCAAGAATTGATCCAATGATGTTTGTTGCTTCAAAATAAGATGTTGACCAAAAATTTGAACTTTTGACTGTCAAATGACCATTTTACCCCTACAGTTGACTATTGAGCAATTAGGGCATTTGACTGTGCAATTTTGTGCTGTAAGTCCTGAAACTTGGCATATGGATGCTTGACCATGTTTATAGGCATGTGGGACTTGTTTGGACCCTTGGAAACTTCAATTTCTTTGTCAGAATCAAAACCCTAGTTTTTGACTGTTAGGAGACCCTTGAACTGTGCAACCCTTGGGAGATTTTGAAGCATGCTTTTTGCAAATCTTGAAGAATATGGGAGGGCAAATTTTGGGGTACAACATATGGCAACACAATGCTACCAACAGTGACAACTCCCTACACCCTGAGAGCGTGGACATAGTCAGAAAATACTGCGCATGAACAAAGACCCGCTAGGTCGACTGGACTAGGAAAAAATAAGGGCATCCCGGCGAACCAAAAGGGTTTGGGAAAAAATTAGGGATAAAAAACAAAATAAGGATATGCACACCCGGCAAGTCGAAAACCCGAAAGGGCGGCTTGGGCAAAAAAGGGTATCCCGGTGGACTGAAAACCCGAAAGGGCGGTCCAAGCAAAAATTAGGGATCAAAGCGTACGACTATGTCCCGTCATCTTGTCACTTGCCTACCAGAAGAAGGCTGATCATTTCGATCGAAAGTTACCAAACACCTCATAAGTTGGGATAACACTCGATCCACAAGGCCTCCGCGGGAACTTTCTCCCGCAGAAACAAGGGCAG
This sequence comes from Vicia faba, assembly GCA_948472305.1. Classification (NCBI taxonomy): domain Eukaryota; kingdom Viridiplantae; phylum Streptophyta; class Magnoliopsida; order Fabales; family Fabaceae; genus Vicia; species Vicia faba. Next base: position 1,256,909,880 of record OX451738.1, read on the forward strand.
AAAAGTATCGATGCAAAGTCATTGTCATATCCTCAGCATGCGTCCCAGTAACATTCACTCCCTGCAGAGTAAGACAAAGACAGTGATGTTAGTTGTCCCAAATAGGACACAACTCTCCCCAGCTGAGATTCGCATCCGCGAATGAGTCGGTAAGATTCTCCCTAAGCAGAGTTTATCTATCACCAGCACTGGAAGATTATCCCCAGTGAAGTCTAGAGAATTATCCCCAGTAGAGTCTGGAAGATTGTCCCCAATAGAGTCTAAAAGATTATTCCCTGTGAAGTCGCAACGGGAAAATCATCCCCAGTGGAGTTCATTTCTTTCACAAACAGAAACTCATTCCCCAACAGGTTTCATTATCACCAACAATGAAAATTCATCCCCAGCCGAGGTCGTTCCTCCAAATCGACAGATTCTCTAGCAAAACATCTCTTCCCCACAGAGTCATTTCCTCGTCAGTCTATTCCCCAGTGGAGTTATTCTCTCCTGCAGGATTATTCCCCCAATCATCTTCGGTCGTTATCTCCAGCCAGCGAAACTCTTTATTTTCCAACAACAGTCAGGGATTTATTTTCCCAAACTCGGACGTGCCACAATAGCATTTCATGTTCATATATCATGACGTGCGCATACATATTTCATACAACATAATCTCATTCATTTTGAGAACATCATCATACAATGCATGTCATGCATCATATACGATTAATCATGTACCTTTTCAGGAAAGATGGTTATCATCAACAACTTCCAGCAAGTTCAAGATTAGCTCCGGAAACTAAACAGACTTTACACGGGTTCATCATGAAGCAATCTTACACGGGTTTCTCCTAAATGTAGCTTTACACGGGTTCGTCACGAAGCAATCTTACACGGGTTTCTCCTAAATGCAGCTTCACACGGGTTTATCCTGAAAAATCTTACACGGGTTTCTCCCAAATGCAGCTTTACACGGGTTCGTCATGAAGCAATCTTACACGGGTTTCTCCTAAATGCAGCTTTACATGGGTTCGTCACGAAGAAATCTTACACGGGTTTCTCCTAAATGCAACTTCACACGGGTTTATCCTGAAAAATCCTACACGGGTCCTTTCTCATATATTTCTGAATGAAGTTTTACACGAACTCATCCCAAAGTAACCTTACCCAGGTTCCTCCTGAAGTTTTACACGAACTTATCACAAAGTAACCTTACCCAGGTTCCTCCTGAAGTTTTACACAGACTTAGCCCGAAGTAACCTTACCCAGGTTCCTCCAGAAGTTTCACACGAACTTAGCCCGAAGTAACCTTACCCAGGTTCCTCCTGAAGTTTCACACGAACTTAGCCCGAAGTAACCTTACCCAGGTTCCTCCTGAAGTTTTACACGAACTTAGCCCGAAGTAACCTTACCCAGGTTCCTCCTAAAGTATTACACAGACTTAGCCCGAAGTAACCTTACCCAGGTTCCTCTAGAAGTTTCACACGAACTTAGCCCGAAGTAACCTTACCCAGGTTCCTCCAGAAGTTTCACACGAACTCATCCCAAAGTAACCTTACCCAGGTTCCTCCTGAAGTTTTACACAAACTCATCCTGAAGCAACCTTACCCAGGTTCCTCCTTACAATTTCCCGATGTAGTTTTACCCAGACTCATCCTGAAGCAACCTTACCTAGGTTCCTTCTCAGTTCAGATGCAGTTTTACCCAAACTCATCATGGAGCAACCTTACTTAGGTTCCTTCTCAGTCCAGATGCAGTTTTACCCAAACTCATCATGGAGCAACCTTACCTAGGTTCCTTCTCAGTTCAGATGCAGTTTTACCCAAACTCCTCGCAGAGCAACCTTACCCAGGTTCCTTCTCAGTTCATATGCAGTTTTACCCAAACTCCTCACAGAGCAACCTTACCTAGGTTCCTTCTCAGTTCAGATGTAGTTTTACCCAAACTCATCATGGAGTAACCTTACCCAGGTTCCTTCTCGGTTCAGATGCAGTTTTACCAAAACTTCTCACAGAGCAACCTTACCCAGGTTCCTTCTCATTTCAGATGCATTTTTATCCAAACTCCTCATAGAGCAACCTTACCCAGGTTCCTTCTCAGTTCAGATGCAGTTTTACCCAAACTCATCATAGAGCAACCTTACCTAGGTTCCTTCTTAGTTCAGATGTAGTTTTACCTAAACTCATCATGGAGCAACCTTACCTAGGTTCCTTCTCAGTCCAGATGCAGTTTTACCCAAACTCATCACAGAGAAACCTTAGCCAGGTTCCTTCTCAGTTCAGATGCAGTTTTACCCAAACTCCTCGCAGAGCAACCTTACCCAGGTTCCTTCTCGGTTCAGATGCAGTTTTACTAAACTCCTCACAAAGCAACCTTACCCAGGTTCTTTCTCGGTTCAGATGCAGTTTTATCCAAACTCCTCACGAAGCAACCTTACCCAGGTTCCTTCCCAAAAGCCCTACTATCCAGGTTCCTTCTCATAACCTTAGCATCCAGCTTTCTTTTGTCTTATCTCCAGACAGCAGTCCACAACACTGTAAGACCTGGACCTGATCAAACACGATCGGTTTCACCTTTCCCCAGTAGGTCGCGATGCAGCCTATACACGACCAGATAGCAGTTCATTTTCACCTCCCTGACTAAGAGATGATTCCCCAGTAGAATAACGGACAACTGAAGTTCCTAAAGTTCTATTTCTCTTAAGACAGAGACCGACATTCCCCAGCGAAATCCTCCTCAACAATAGGTATACAAGCTCTCACTAAGGAAACTCTTATGCGACCGACACTCCTTCGGGTGGCATCTTTAAGCCCATCCCCCCGTCAGAAAACTCCAAATGGCATCTATAAGCCCATTCCCGACATCGCAAGACAGACACCACATCATGCGAGTGCAAATTTCTGGGCACTCTAGTGTTCAATCCTCTTCCACCTTCGGATCACGAAAGGCCAGCAAGCCAATCTACATCCTCAGGTTTAAGAAGATTGAACAGGGGCAGCTGTTGTACCCCAAAATTTTCCCTCCCATATTTCTCAAAATATTTCAAGAAAGATCCCCAAGTTGCTCAAGGTAGTCCAAGGGTTGACCAGACAAGCTCTCTCCTAAGGCAGTCCACCTCAAATTAGGGTTTCATGTTGCATCAAGATACTTGAGTCCAAGGGATCCCAAATGCTCACAAATGTCCTAATATGTTCTCAAGATCATCCATGTCAAGTTTCAAGCCCTACAGAGAAAGTTTGCTCAGTCAATTGCTCAAAGGCCTGAAAATCGACTGTTCTAGGGCAAAAGTCAATTGTGGCCCACATACAGTCAAACTTCAAGATTTTTGGTCAACATCCTCATTTTGAAGTATTATTCATCATTTGATCAAGGGTTGATCATGATTCATCAAGGATTTCTCATAATTCATCAAGACTCAAAAGTTGCTAAATTAGGGTTTTGTAGGAAAAGTCAACTCAACTTTGACCAAGCATAACTTTCTCATACTTTATGCGAAATGACCCATCCAAAGCTAATTTTGAAGAGTATGCAATTACCTATAATCCATCTTCAGCTCCCAAGTTCAAAATATGCACTCACAAGAAGTTATGAATTTGGACATTATAGGTCATTTTGAAAAGTCAACAAAAACACCTTTTTTGTCAAAGCTTCATACACGAGCATTGAATATAAAATTGAGATGATACCAAAATGGTTGATTATAGGACATCTCAAGCTTTCTAAAAAGTCCAAGAACACCTCCAAAAAGTCAAAATTGAGGAAGTTATGCATTGGTGAAGTTGACCCTTTTTTGCAAAATTGCCAAAAGTCAAATATGTCCAAAATTGCAATTTTTGCCAAATGGGCCCAACCTTTTATGCTTGCATTGAGTTTTTAACATGGTCCACGACCTCTAAGCCCACCCATACATTTTTCTACTATTTATGCTATTTATTTTGATATTTTATTCATTAAAATTCAGAATTAAATAAATAAATAATAGCAATAATGTAAATTTTGATGTGAATCTATTTTGGGCAAGTTTTATGCTGGTTTATGTCAATTGATTTCGTGCAATAACCTTTCAAATATGTCCAGGTTCATCCACATCTTAAAATGGCATAAAATCATCAAATATGGCATTTTTTCAAGTTTTGATCATGGTCTTAAAACACAACATTATGAGGGAGATTCTTTCCATGCTTTATTGTCTCCTCATTCTCCTCTATAAATATAGAGCCATACAAGCTTGAAAGACACGAAAATCCTCTCTAAAAAGCTCTCAAAAAGCTCTTCAAAAAGCTCTCTAAAAGCTCTTCAAAAAGCTCTCCAGAAATCAAAGAATTGGTGCAAGTCATATCTCGAGGTTCCGGTCTCTCTCAATTGACATCAAGCCTCAAACCATCCTCTTGAAGTCCTCAAGAGTCTTACAAGGCCCAAGAGCAATCCATCACACGCCTAGCACGCCCCCATTTGACAACACCAGTTTGGTAAAATTTTAAACTTCGAATCTCTAATTTTAATCACATTTTATGGTATGCTAACGTTTGTTTGAGTTTATATACAACAGTTATGGATGGTTGAATCATAGGTTCCACGCAAGAATAAAAAAAACACCATAGTTAGAGCATGAAGCTTTCGAAGATTCGGGCCTAGGTATTTCTGATGATTGCACCCCCTGTTTACTTTTGCTACTAGGTCCATCTTTATTTTCATGTTTTATTCGTTTTATTTCTTTCTTTTAATCCCTTTTATTTTTTTATCAATAAACAAATATAAAAATCACATAAAAATAGATTTAGGATTTTTTCTTAATTAAATTTTAATTTTAGGCAAAACTTTAATTTCTTTTTGTAAATAATTAAAACTAATTAGAATAAATAGGTTTTATTACTAACTTAATGGTATTTTATTTTTTTCCTAAAATAACAAAAAGACCAAAAATAGATTTTGCAATTATTTTTATTAATTAATTTAATTAACTAATTAATTGCATATTTAATTTAGAAAACTTAATTCTTTTATTAAAAACAACAAAAACATTTTTTCTCTTTTAATTAGGATAGAAGGGTCAAAACCCTAGTTCGCACTCGTTCTAATTTTCATCGCGCGCTTTATTATTATTTTTATTCATATTGATGTAACTGCCTATAGTTTGTAATAGTTTAATTAGGACGTTTATTTCATTTATCGCTTTATTTTCAAAGAGTTTGTTTTTGGCTATGTAAATACCCGAAGCCTTGTAATAGCGTAGTTTAATTTCCGCACTTTGAATTCCGCACAATATTAACTGTTAGATGTATGATATAGGGATGCATGACAAGAATGTATGTAAACTTTAAAACAGTTAGATCACCCTAAATGTGCAAAGATAAATAAATTGAAATTGAATCACTCGCACATGTGCACACCTAGGGTACACTCCCACTTGGTTGCCTTCGGTAAACGGTCATTGAGTATAGGATGCTTTAGTGGTCGTCCTTTTGTCTAAACAAAGATCAAAGTCCCGATTCGGAAAAGTTGCCTCAGAATGGTTGCCTCGGAATTATTGCCTCGAATAATAGATCTAAGACATTAGGGTTACTACTAAGACGTCCTAACATTGCTTTAGTGACCGCACGTCCCTTTCGAATTGACCCTCAAACTCCAACGATGGTGCTACCTACTCACTAATAGTGGGATAGCTTTGTCTATAGGAAACGAACATAGAACGATTCTTTTTTCGAGTAGGTAGATTAGTTCTTAAGTACTTGCTCAATCAAAACAAATTTTTCACACTTACACTCCTTTACAAACAAAGTTTTCAAAAACACTTCATTACACTCTTGAAGACAAAAGCAAGCGTTAAATCGAAGTCAAAACAAAAGCTTTTCAAATCACACAAATATAGAGAAAACAATTTTGAAAATGATGAGCAAGTAGCTAAGAGCCCGTAGATAACTACGGATAGAAAGGGTGCTAATACCTTCCCTTTCTATAATCGACCCCCCGTACTCAGAAATATCTCGAAAAAGGAATTTTTCTGTGCTTTTTTCCTTTCCTTAAAGTCGGTGGCGACTCTTGCTTACCGCCACATTTTTCAAACACAAACGCAAAACGCAAACTAGCAAATTCCTTTAAAAAATAGGGAAACACGTCCCGGTTCTGGCCACCGTATCACACTCCCCATGCCTCACAGTCAATTGCTGTAACACTTACTCAAAGCATATTTGGTAGAGAAGAAACCTCCAGCTCCTCCAATTTGGGAACTCCCGCCAAAGTATGATGCAAATGTTAGGTGTGAGTATCATGCCAATTCTCTGGGGTATACCATAGAAAAATGTTGAGCCTTCAGACATAAGGTTCAAGATTTATTGGATTCCCAAGATATCACTTTTGACAAACCAAATACCAAAACAAACCCCGTGCCTCTGCATGGCTGACCAGCGTTGAATGTAATTGAAGTGGTCACTGACTTTGGGGAAGCCATACAAGTAAAGGACCTGATAAACCTTTTGAAAGAATATCTGTTGGAGTGTGGGTTCCTCTTGGAACATAAAGAATCTTTTGAGAAGACGTTACAAAAATTGGTGGATCAGGGGATAGTCCAATTTGGGCAATACCCTAAAGAAGAATATGTAGCTGCGATCGATGAAAGTGCGAAGAAGCCATTGGTAATTCCTTGCCAATGGACAATTCCTAATAAGAAAACTCTTGTGATTCTGTGGGGAGAGTCAACAAAAGCACCAATAGTGATCCCATGACAGACTCTGAGAATTCCAATAATCCCTAAGGCTACAATGGTGATTAGGATACCATCTCCTACTCCTTATAAAAGTAACAAAGCAGTATAATGGAGTTATGATTCTACTGTCTATCTCAATGGTTTAAAGCAAGAATGTGAGCCATCAACAAGTCAAGGACCTGCAATCACAAATATAGCAGGAATAGGGGGCATAACTTGCAGTTGTCAAATCTATGGTCCCGAACCGCAAAAAAGGAAAGATGTTGTGGTTAAGGATACGTGGAAACTTGTGGTGGAGGAAAGCCAAGAACAAGAACCTTCAATCAAGAATTTTACTGACCAAGAAGCATAATAATTTTTGAAAATATTCAAGAAAAGTGATTATAGAGTGGTGGATCAACTACACCAAACTTCGGCCAAGATTTCAATACTCTTGTTGCTCCTCAATTCAGAAGCGCATCGAGACTCTCTGATGAAGATTCTGAGTTCGGCTCATGTTTTAAAGGAGATTACAGTAAATCAGTTTGACAATGTCGTAGCAAAGTTAACATCTGGATCACACATAGGCTTCAATAACAGCTAGTTGCCTCCACAGAGTAGAGCTTATAATAAGGTGTTGCATATTTCCATTCAGATAGGCACAACTAACCTATCCAGGGTACTCACCGATACTGGTTGTTCCCTCAATGTGTTACCAAAATCCATCTTAATGAAGTTAACCCTAGATGGTGTTTTTATAAGACCAAGTTCTACGATACTTAAAGCTTTCGATGGTTCTCAAAGTACATTGTTTGGAGAAGTGGATCTTCCTGTCAAGATCGGCCCGTATATGTTTTATATCACTTTCCCAGTAATGGATATAGAACCAGCATATACATGTTTACTCGGACGACCTTGGATTCATGCAGCGGGGGCGGTTACTTCAACTCTACATCAGAAATAGAAGTCCTTCGTTGAAGTAAGATTGGTTATAATCGATGATGAAGAGGACATCTTTGTAAGTCACATAGAGTCCTACAGATAGTAGTGCGGATGAGGACTGTATAACAACACCATTTAAAGTCTTAGAGGTTCCTTCAATGGTATCCCTATCGGTGGAGAAAATCAAGAAACCTATTGTGACTTCGTGGAGAGATTTACAAACAACTATGGATAATGGTACCGCATAAGGTTGGGGTAAACTTGTGGAGATTCCTGAGAAGAAGAATCATTTTGGTTTGGGCTACGAATCATCAAAGGCTACTCTGAAAGACAAGGCGCAATTTCCTTCTATCCAGGAAACCTTCATCAACAAAGGAACATAGCATGGAAGATAAGTGGTGATGATATCTAACAAGAGCAGCACTAAGAGAGCAACTGACTTTATTTGTGAATGTGTTCCAAGAGAAGAACTCAAGAACTAGGAAACTGTGGAGATTCCAGAGATCTTTTTCTTTCCAAAGTAATTTTCTTGTTTTTAAAAGAACTTATGTCACGCATTTATCTTTCAATTAAGAGTTATATTTAACATTCAATTAAGATCCCTATCTTTCTCTTGCATTTATCTCTTATCTTATTAAAATGGAAATACTTTTCTTCATATTCACTTTCCAAACTCACATACTAAAACTGCACCAAAACATGATAAATGTGCAGATCCATGCCTAAAATCACCGATAATGTTACTGCTGATATCCAATATAATTTTGATGCACCCATCAACCAAGCGGAAGAGGAAGATGATGAAGATCTTGAACTCTCCGAAGAATTGGCAAGGGAATTAGAGAAAAAAACTGGAAATATACAACCATACCAGGAATCTATTGAGACCATCAACCTTGGCATAGAGGAGGATCCGAAAGAGATCAAGCTAGGGGTAATATTGGAAGAAAGCGTCAAAGAAAGACTGATCAAGTTGCTACATGAATATGTGGATATATTTGCCTGGTCTTACAAAGATATGCCAGGATTGGATACAAATATTGTGGTGCATAGACTACCTCTCAAGGAAGGTTGTTCTCCAGTTAGACAGAAGCTCAGAAGAACTCTCCTAGACATGTCTAGCAAGATCCGAGAAGAAGTCCTTAAACAGTTTGATGCAGGGTTCTTAGCGGTGGTAGATTATCCACCTTGGATAGCTAACATCGTACCAGTGCCTGAGAAGGATGGAAAAGTACGCATATACGTAGATTACCTGGATCTGAACAAAGCAAACCCCAAAGACAATTTCCTGTTACCTCACATAGATATTGTGGTGGATAATACAGCTCAAGCTTCGATATTCTCATTCATGGATGGTTTCTCGGGTTATAATCAGATCAAAATGGCACCCAAAGACATGGAAAAGACTACTTTCATGACTCCTTGGGGCACTTTCTGTTACAAGGTAATTTCTTTCGGTCTAAAGAACACAGGGGCAACTTAACAACGATCTATGGTCACACTATTTCATGATATGATCCACAAAGAAGTTGAGGTATACGTAGATGATATGATTTCCGAATCTCATACAGAAGAGGATCATATCATACATTTACAAAAATTATTCGAACGTCTGCGAAAGTTCAAACTGAGGTTGAATCTGAACAAGTGTACATTTTGTGTCAGGTAAGGAAGGTTATTAGGTTTTATTGTAAGTCAGCACGGTATTGAGGTAGATCTCGACAAGGGGAAAGCCATATAAGAAATTCCAGCTCCAAGGACAGGAAAAGAGGTTCGTGGTTTATTAGGACGATTGAATTACATTTCAAGGTTCATATCCACCTAACTGCTACGTGCGAGCCTATATTAAAATTACTTCGAAAAGATCAGACAATGGCCGGGAATGATGATTGTCAGACAACTTTTGAGACGATAAAGAAATATTTACAAGAGCCACCAATCTTGATTCCATCAGTTCCTGGGAGACCACTCATCATGTACTTAACAAGACTTGAAGGGTCAATGAGATATGTATTAGGGCAACATGATGTAACAGGTAGAAAAGAGCACACAATCTACTATCTCAGTAAGAAATTCACTGAGTGCGAAACCAGGTACTCTCTCCTCGAGAAAACTTGTTGTGCTTTTGCTTGGGATACTAAACGATTGAGGAAATATATGTTAACTCACACCACATGGTTAATAGCAAGAATGGATCCTTTAAAATATGTGCTCGAAAAACCAGCTCTTACAGGAAGAATTGTCCGATGACAAATGTTACTATCCGAGTACGACATCCAATATATTACTCAAAAGGCCATCAAGGGTAGTGTACTAGCTGATCATCTAGCTCACCATCCATTTCCAGAATATCAACCAATGAAGTTCGACTTTCCAGAAAAAGATGTCATGGTTATAGGTGACTACGAAATACCAGGACCTGACAAAGGACCTGAACCAGGGGCATGTTGGACACTCATGTTTGATGGAGCTTTAAACGCACTAGGGCATGGTATTGGGGCAATTTTGAATTCTCCGAAGAATTTTCACAAACCTTATACTGCAAGGTTATGTTTTGACTGCACCAACAACATCGCTGAATACGAAGCTTGTATCTTGGGACTAGAAGCTGCTATTGATCTAAGAATTAAGTACCTCGAGGTGTATAGAGACTCATCATTAGTCATATACCAAGTCAACAGTGAATGGGACACTAAACATCCCAAATTGATTCCATATCAGGATCATGTTTTGAAGCTAGCTACAGAATTTACATAAATCACATTCGGTCATGTTTCGTGAGAAGAAAATCAGATGGCAGACGTGTTGGAAACTTTATCAGCTATGTTCAAAGTGACCTGGCCAAATCATGAACCACACATTACAATTAGGCATTTTGAAGAACCTTCACATTTCCTTGCCATTGAAGAAGGATCGAATAACAAGCCTTGGTTCTATGACATCAAAATATATATTGAGAAACAAGAATATCCAAAAAATGCCTATGTAACTAACAAGCAAACTTTGTGGAAGCTAGATTCAAAGTTCTTTCTAAATGGTGATGTATTATACAAAAGAAACTATGATATGGTATTACTCAGCTGCGTGGAGAAACATGAAGCAGATACACTTATGAGAGAAATCAATGAAGGCACTTTTCAAACTCATACAAATGGACATGCCATGGCTAAAAATATCTTGCGAGCAGGTTATTATTGGTTGACAATGGAAGCTGATTGCTACCATTATACAAAGACATGTCACAAATGCCAAATCTACGCCGAATAAAATGCATATGCCACTGACTCATTTGAATGTCCTAAGTTATCCTTGGACATTTTCAATGCGGGGAATTGATATGATAGGAATGATCAAACGAAAGCCTCTAACAGACACTGGTTCATACTAGTTGCCATCGATTACTTCACCAAGTGGGTGGAAGGTGCGTCCTACGCAAATGTGACAAGACAAGTGGTTACTCGGTTCACTAAGCAGAATCTTATATGCAGATATATGGTTCCTAGAAGAATCATTACAGACAACGGGTCCAATTTAAACAATAAAATGATGAAGGAGTTATACGGTGATTTCAAAATTGAGCATCATAATTCCTCACCATATCGACCCAAGATGAACGGGGCCGTTGAAGCTTCCAATAAGAATATCAAGAAAATCATTCAAAAAATGGTGAAGACATACAAAGATTGGCATGAAATGCTTCCCTTCGCTCTACATGGCTATCGTACTTCTGTACGTACGTCAACAGGTGCAACTCCCTTCTCTCTAGTATATGGCATTGCGGCAGTACTCCCTGTTGATGTAGAGATTCCATCTCTACGAGTTCTAATGGAAACAAAACTTAAATAATCTGAATGGGTTCAGAGATGTCTTGATCAACTTAACCTTATTGAAGAAAAATGCTTGACAGCCTTGTGCCACGGTCAATTATACCAAAAGCGGATGAAAAAGGCATTTGACAAGAAGGTTCATCCTCGAGTGTTTAAAGAAGGGGATTTAGTGCTCAAGAAGATTCTACTACCTTGCCTTGATTCATATGGTAAATGGACACCCAACTATGAAGGTTCGTATATGGTAAAAACAACGTTCTCGGGTGGTGGTCTTATCCTCACAACAATGGATGGGAAAGAACTGCCGCATTTGACGAACTTCGATGCAGTCAAAAAATACTACATATAAAAAGCTCGTTAAGTTCGAACCCTAAACAGGCGACTTAGGCAAAAAGGAGCGTCCCGGTCGAATTAAACCCTAAAGGGAAATCCAGGCAAAAATTAGGGACGTACATAAAAAAACCATTATCCCGGTGGATTGAAAACACGAAATGGTGGTCTAGGCAAAAGTTAGGGATCTTACTCAGAAATAAAGAACAAATAGACTGCGATCTAAGAACCACGACTATAACCACGAAGGATAAAGATTAATCTGAATCATATAACTCGAAAGCAAAGGAGATTGGAGCTATCAAAAGGACATTGGAGAAACAGCAGTAGCAATAATCATTTTCATTGCCATTTTCAAATTTTATTAAAACTTTCTGTAATTACCTCTTTCTAGGAATTGCATCTTGTACTCTCGTCTATTCAAAAGGCATGTTTATCAAATAAAACATTACTTTCTCAATCTATTCAAACTATATTTTTTCTTTTTGAACTTGTTTGCAAAATACTACGATAATTTCTTGTGAATACTACGTTGAAATCATTTTGGGGATTTGAAAAGCGAATAAAAGCATTTGGTAAAATATCAAAAAGCATTTTGGTTAGAAAAACATCAAAAGGAAATCCACGACTACATCCGCACCTACATCCATAATTACATCCACGCCTACGCTTGCACCTTCGATACAAATATCAAATTCCTGCTAACACCATTCATCTTGTTCAAACAACTCAACATTGGGGAGTCGTGACACAAAACCAATGGTCTAAAAAGGATAGAATATTAAAAAAAATATACAACAAGCATTTGAGGCATATACAAACACTTGGTGCATATACATTTGGGGCATATACAGAAAAACTCAGTGCATATACATTTTGGGTTCTATATCAATCTAAGACATTATGCATATACATCGTACATGGAATTTTCCAAATACATTTTTGGTTAAACCACAAACTTTATTGGGGCTCATCATTAGATTATCTGGTCCACAAAATAAACTAATACCTTGGTTGAGATCAGACACAACCAGTAAAATCTGGTCTTATCTTGGGTCTAGTTATCTAAGATTCGATTACCAAAACACTTTTCAAGTATCTATCCTCTAGGTTGTGGTAGGTATGCAAATTTTTAGGATCACGTTATTTATCCTCTAGGTCATGATAAATACGTAAGACTACCCTCGCATCGTTTGTCCTCTAGGTCGTGATAAACGCACAAACTTTTCAATCTTCTATCCTCTAAGTTGTGGTAGATATGCGAATTATCCGGTTTATGTTATTCATTCTCTAGGTCGTAATGAATACATAAGTCTATCTTCATGTCGTTTATCCTCTAGGTCATTGATACACACAAACTTTTTCAATCATCTATCCTCTAGGTTGTGATAAGTATGCAAACTTTCAGGGTTATACTATTCATCCTCTAGGTAGTGATGAATACATAAGCCTATCCCTGTGTCATTTATCCTCTAGGTCGTGATAAATGCACAGGTTCATCCTTGTATTGTTTACTCTCTGGGTTGTAGTAAATATACGAAATCTACGATATAATTCACTGGGTTAGTCTCCATGCGGCAATGTATTACCAAGATCTATTTTATGCATCCCTTAGTTTGTGATGAATAGACAAAATTTGCGTTATAAGCTTACTATGTTAGTCTCGAAGTGTTAGTAAGTCAATTTTCAAATTGGTTTTATTTACCTCCTAGGTTATGATAAATACGTGAAAGAACATATGATCTCTTTTAGGTATTGATGAGTTATCCGCATTGTCGTATCTAAATCGAATAAAAACCTTTTGTTAAAACTCTGATGATACATCATCATCTATGCCTATTTTTCACACTCTTGGGAACAATGTATAGTGTATCCTTGTAATCTTCCAGACAAATTTTGGGGTCTTCCATTATTTAATAAACCTATTATTCAAACGCGTGAGACCTGCATATTCTTGCACTATTTATACAAATTATTCCTCATTGTTATTAATTTCTAGTGTTATCATAATGTAAAGTTTAGATCATCGTTGTCTAATTTAAAATTTCTTACATATTATGGGGTTTAAATTTATAAAGGGGGGTGTGTTGTTTCAAAATGGACCATCAAAATTTGATGGCCCATTAATTTTGTTCTTACAATTAGATAGGGGAGGGGGGCTTTATGGTTTGTGAAAGAGAAGAGGGGTTTTTGTTTAGATTTTAGGCTCATCAAGGGTTTTCGTTCAGCCTAATAAATATTAGAAAGAAGGGTGTATTTGTTTCAAAGGGGTTTCTCTTTTTGAATCTGGTAGCCCGTTACAAATTTCTAGGCCCATTTACTTTTTTAGGAGGTGTGTTAGTAGGGCCAGAAGTTTTTGTTTGTCCAAGAGGCCCATTATGTCTTTGTTGGGTTTGAGGAGCAATCCAACGACCCATTAGGCTTGTTTTCTTTTTTCTATACAAATAAGAAGGGCCCATACGTTTATAGGAGAAGGGGTTGCGTTTTCTGAAAAAAGAGTGGCCCAATAACTCAACAGTTATTGGCCCATTTATGTTTTTGAATAAGAAGTTTTTAGGTTTAATCATTATTATTTTAAACTGATATTTATCTTATAATTATATTATTAGTAATTATTATCTAAAAACATTATTATTTTAAATTTACTTGATCAATTAGTTTATTATTATTTTTTAAGAAAACTTTGACTAAAAAATCAAAACAAGGGTTTCAACCCTAATTTCCCAACCCGGCGGCGGCTTGTTCTTCGTTCTTCTTCACTAAGTAATCAAATTCCCAAAGCCCATAAACAACCAATTGGGTCAAGATCCAAAAAAAAAGAATCTAAATTTCAACAAAATCAAGTATTTACAATTAACAAAATCTAATTGTATCGATTACAATACAAATTGTCAAAAATTTAAAAAAAACCATATCAGTTACATAATCAATCTCTAAACAAATCTAACTCTAATTCCTAATTTCTAACGAAATTAATCTAAGTTTATAACGACTAAATCAATATTTTCCTAATTTAACCTAACTCCTAAAACTATATAAGAACCCTGAAAAAAACTAATGAAGGAGAAGGTTTTTTTACGAAGGAAAAATTGTAACAGAAACAAAGAGAAGAAGAAGAAGAAGAAGAAGCTGAGATCTGGGTTTCGAAGTCTGAAACCCTAGATCTGTGTCGCTATGCCGCCTTTAAATCGCTGCCACTTGAACCACCGCCACCTCTATCATCATCATAGTCTCCATCTATTGTATGTGCAAAAACAAGAAAAGCGAGATCAGCGAAGAGATCACGCATCATAGCGAACAGAAAAATATATCGGAGGTAACACTTAAACTAAAATCTTAGGTTTTTGTTGTTGTGATTGAATCCGGGGACTTGGATTTGGTTTTAATTTGATTTGGGGGTTTGAGGGATAGTTAAAGGTGTCACCGTTGATGATAAAGTCATCGCCGTGGAGGGGAGGTTTTTTAGGGTTAAGGTATTGTGTGGGTTGGTGGTGTGAAGAAGAACAGAGTGAGAGAGAGAAAGACGAAGAGAAATGAAATGAAAAATGAATAGAAAACTAAGAAATTTAACCCCTTGTGATCCCGTGCCTGCGTCTCCATGCTCCTTACCGTGCACCCACGGTTACATCCCTACCATCTTAATCAAACGCTCTATGTTGTGTAATCTCACCATAACACCATGTACCTGCCGTACGCAATTCTAACAAACTCCTTCGGTTATTCTCGCTTGGGCAAAAGCCCATATCTATTTACACCATGGCTTCTGCTACGTTAGTGTGATATGTACCTTACCAGCGTAATAGGCCAAGTCTAGCATCTGGACTTGGGCTCTTATTTCCTGCACCCCCAGTTTTGTTACCTATATCAAATCAACACCCCCCTGTGATTTGGGCCTAAATCCAATATCTAGATTTAGGGCCATGTTATTCACACCCCCAGAATTACTAAGTTCAAATAAAATACACCCCTTGCATTTTTGTTAAAATTAATTTTATTTTTATATTTTATATTTCATTTACTTATTGTATTTTATATTATAATTAATATTTTTAATATTTACTATATTTATTTTAATAAATTCTAAAAAAATTTATTTTTTTAATTCAAATTACTTTTTTAAATACTAACTCATTTTTTTAATACATTAATCGCATTAAATTCCTTTTTCTAATGCATTAAAAATATTATTTTCCCATATTGAATAATATATTCAAAAACATCTAACCGAGAAATTACTAACAATTTTCTACTAGCTTAATTCATACCTACATATATTTTCAAAAAGGATTATGGAGATATTTCTTTTATCGACTGCAAACTTCATCTACCATTCCGTATTCACACACCCAGACTTGGTTCAAGGAGAATTCGAGATATTTCCATAATCCATAAAAATACCAACCAACAACTACGAACTACGAATTGGGACTCTGATTTCACATAAGAAGATACATAGGCATACGACTTAAAACCATGGCGAGTTCCCATAATTAAAATTAAAACCCTATTCCTAAACCCTAAACCTAAACCCTAGTATCCTTTTGAACAAGGTAGATGAGGGGTGCCTAACACCTTCCCTTCATCTAAAACAAGTCAACAACTTAGAATCTATGATCAAATTAGGTTTATCTGTTATATTCCCTACCCTAGGATAAAAATTAATGGTGGTGACTCTATATTTTTCAGCCGGTTATTACACCTCTCTTTTGACAGTTTCATATTTCTCAACTGCTTCTTCATCAAACACAACATTGCATCTTGGGCATAATTTTACATTCGTCCCTTTCACTCTGTATTTTTCCTGAAAATCAGCCAATATTTCTTCACGTTGAGGGTATACTGCATGTAATCCCTCTGTAAGTACGAAGTGCACCTAAGAGGGGGGTGAATTAGGCACTTTAATTTTTTTCTGGTTTTAGTGATGATGTATAATATTTTTCTGGTTTATGGTGTGTTTATGAAAGAGTAAAATGCAGAAAAATAAAGAGACACGAGCGATATATCCTGGTTCCCCTTACAGTTCGAGAGTACTCCAGTCCCCTTTCAACATGAAAGAGATTTCCTTATAGTGGCAAACTTAAAACAAGAACTACCAAAACCAAGAACAATCCTCTTGGATTTTAACTATGTCAACAATGAGAACAATCCTCTCAAGGTGACCTTACTTGTATCGAACAATCTTGGAAAAAAACAAGATTACAAAACCAGTTGAACTTATTTTCAACAATCCTGAAAAATAAAAAAGTGTATAGCATTATTTGATTGATAGAGTTTGTAGTGCAATAATCACTTTGAGTGATTTTATCAATGACTTGATCTTCTCTTCCAATAACAATAATATACAATGACTCAAGACTATAGAATGCTCAAAGTTTTCTGTTTAACAATAAATGAAAATGTGCAGAAAAACTTTGTGTACGAAAGTGAAGAAAAAGCTTGAGTTTTAATATTTTAAAATTCAGAAACCATTCATTGGAAGAGGTACAAAATGATTTTGAAAATTCAGTATTTATATGTTCATAGCACCTCTTTGAAATAGCATAAATTTCTGCAAATAAATCATGAACAATTGCCAAGATTCAATGAAAAGTTTCCATGAAATGGTGTTATGAAAAGGTATGTTCAAAGCTGTTGATTTTCAAAAACGTTAAGCATGCAATCGATTGCACCCTTGTGTAAATCGATTGCACGAGTTTTAACATCTAAAAAATTCAAATATTTTCAGTGAGCAATCGATTGCACATGTGTGTAAATCGATTGAACTTTAAAACAGTAGCAAAATTTTATAGAGAGCAATCGATTACACAAACATGCAGATCGATTGCACTTAGAAACAGTAGCTAACACTTTGAAAATGTGAAGCATGCAATCGATTGCACCAACATGCAAATCAATTGCACATAATTGAAAATTGATTTTTTGCTTAGAAAACTTGAGAACAAGTTTGGAAAAGATAAAATACTTCTTTTGATCATTGAGCATTTAAGACTTAAGTTCAAAGTAAGTATTGTCATTATACCTTGTGAAATTTGCTAATAACTTGAGAGAAAGTCTTTTATCCAATGATGCTTTTATCTTGATCAAAATATTTGCCTTCTTGCCAATATAGTTTGTCTTTATTAAAACAAAGTGCATTGAGAATCATTTGAGAAGCTTGATATTACATTCTCCCCCTTTTTGATGATGACAAACAGTCTTTCTTGAAGCTTTGTTATTTCCGGAAAGAGACTTCTCCCTCTAAGGTGTATAACTCCCCCTTCGTATGAGAAGCTTTAAAATCATTTGGATTTTCTCATCTTGAAGGATTCTTTGTACCTTAAAAGTTTAAGACAAGGAAATACACAAGCATAAAGGGTAACATCCTTCTCCCCCTTTGACAATATCAAAAAGGAGGGAAAGATGCATAAAAATATACATACATACATATACTAAACCTTCTCCCCCTGTATCTTTAGCAAAAAGGAATGGGGAAAGACTTAAAATATATAATGAAATTATAAACATAAAAACAATTTTTACCTATGAGTTTTACCTCAAGAGTGACTTCATAAAACATTCATCCTTGATGAATTTAAAGCCTTTTCAACAAAGTTGTGTTTTACTTAGAAGTTGTCTTTTGTTCTTCAACATAAAGTACCTCTTCAATGGATATAAAAGTTAGTGTATCAACTTTTCCAATGCCAAGAATTCTTCCTTTAAGGTATTTCCCATACGTAAAATAATCCTTCGACTTGAACTAGATTTGAAAGTTAGTGTATGTCTTCCATCAAATGCTTAGAGCCACCACTTACCAAAACATCATAGATTTAAAGTGGTCCTCAAGCAAACCTACAAAACAAATTAAGTTTAATTTGGTGCCCAATGTGCTTTGGGTCCGTCATAGTTAGTTTCCTTCTTAACCCACACATAATGCCCACTTGCTACACTAAAGTTTCTAACATAGCAAGCATTAGGTGTATGGCCAACAATACCACAATAAAAACAAGTAGGTTCAAAGTTACTTCTATATCTAGGAGGATAAGATTTATTCTTAACAAATCTTTTCTTTTTAGGATAATGATTAACCACTTTAGACTTGTTTTCTTTCTCTTGAATTAGTTGGTTACTAGCCTTGACAAAGATAGTTTTTTTATGACTTAGTTTAGAAAGCTTTGAATAACCAAGACCAGTTTTATCATTTGAATATCTTTGTTGACTAAGAACACCTTCCAATCTAATTTGTCCTTTTTCATATCTTTCAAGAACTCTTTTTAATTGGACAATTTGGAAAGAAAGCGACTCACAATTTTTGCATACAAAATTCTATTTTTTCTTACTAATAATCTTTTGTTTTCATCCTTGAAATTATTTTCCAATGTCTCAATTTTTCTTCTAAAGATGAAATATGTTTCTTTTAAGATGAAATAGTTTTGTATAAAATTCTGCATTCATTTAAGAGTTCATCTATTGCACCTTGTACATCATTATCATAAAGAGAAAATTCATTACTAACCTCATCATTTTCATCATTCGAATGATGTGAAGCCATTAATGCAAGATTAACACGTTCATTGCTTTCAGAATCGGAAGATGAACTTTCCCATGCTATATATGCTTTCTTTGACTTCTTATCTTTATTTCTCTTGAAATATTTCTTCTTCTTTTAAAGGGTAGGACATTCACTTTTAACATGTCCCTTTTCTCCACATTCAAAACATATAAGCTTCCTTGTTGGTGCTTCCCTTTTTCTTTCTTTTCGTAGAACCTTTTCAATCTTCCTGATGAGATCATCTTCTTCACTACTAGTGGATTCATCCTCTTGATTGCTATCATGATTTTTTATCCTTGTATTTAAAGCAATTTCTTTTGAATCTTTTAATTGGATTTCATTCTTTTCAAGTCTTGCAAGTTTCGTCTCATATTCTTGAAGTTTTCCAAATAAAGTGGCATAAGTCATTGAAGAAAGACATTTCTTTTCCGAAATTGTTGTTACCTTTGGTTGCCATTCCCTAGTTATGGATCTAAGTACTTTCAGAATTAATTCATCATTTGACAAAGTCTTACCAAGAGCACTTAGATGATTTGCCAAGTGCATGAATCTCTTTTGCAAGTCGAGGATTGATTCTCGGGGATGCATTCTGAATAGTTTGTATTCTTGACTCAATGTATTTAATCTCAATCTTTTAACTTCAGTGGTTCCTTCATGGGTTTCTACCAAGGTATCCCATATTTCTTTCTCCGTTTTGCATGTCAAGACATGGAAAAATTCATATATGTTAAGTGCACCTTGAAGAAGATTGATTGCCTTTTTATCATAGAGGACCTTTTTCTTATCATCTTCATCCCATGCAGTTTTAGGCTTTGATGAGCCAGCACCATTGACCACGGTTATATGAATAAATGGACCATTCTCGACGGCATCCCATATTTCTTCTCCTTATGCTTCTAGATGTGCCTTCATGCGTATTTTCCAGAAGTCAAAATATTCACCAGAAAATAGAGGAGGCTTGTTGTTACTACCACCATCTCTGAAAACGGGATTTTGATTTGCGGAAGGTATTATGGATCTTTTAGGCACTTTAAAATTTTTCTGGTTTTAGTGATGATGTATAATATTTTTCTGGTTTATGGTGTGTTCATGAAAGAGTAAAATGCAGAAAAATAAAGAGACACGAGCGATATATCCTGGTTCCCCTCACAGTCCGAGAGTACTTCAGTCCCCTTTCAACTTGAAAGAGATTTCCTTATAGTGGCAAACTTAAAATAAGAACTACCAAAACAAAGAACAATCCTCTTGGATTTTCACTATGTCAACAATGAGAACAATCCTCTCAAGGTGACCTTACTTATATCCAAAAATCCTGGAAAAACAAGATTACAAAACCACTTGAACGTATTTTCAACAATTCTGAAAAATAAAAAAGTGTATAGCAATATTTGATTGATAGAGTTTGTAGTGCAATAATCACTTTGAGTGATTTTATCAATGACTTGATCTTCTCTTCTAATAACAATAATATACAATGACTCAAGACTGTAGAATGCTCAAAGTTTTCTGTTTAACAATATATGAAAATGTGCAGAAAAACTTTGTGTACGAAAGTGAAGAAAAAGCTTGAGTTTTAATATTTTAAAATTCAGAAACTATTGATTGGAAAAGGTACAAAATGACTTTATAAATTCAGCATTTATATGTTCATAGCACCTCTTTAAAACAGCATAAATTTCTGCAAATGAATCATGAACAATTGCCAAGATTCAATGAAAAGTTTCCATGAAATGGTGTTATGAAAAGGTATGTTCAAAGCTGCTGATTTTCAAAAATGTTCAGCATGCAATCAATTGCACCGTTGTGTAAATCGATTGCACGGGTTTTAACAGCAAAAAAATTCAAATATTTTCAGTAAGCAATCGATTGCACATGTGTGTAAATCGATTGCACTTTAAAACAGTAGCAAAATTTGATAGAGAGCAATCGATTGCACAAACATGCAAATCGATTGCACTTAGAAACAATAGCTAGCACTTTGAAAACGTGAAGCATGCAATTGATTGCACCAACATGCAAATCGACTGCACATAAGTGAAAATTGATTTTTTGCTTAGAAAACTTGAGAAAAAGTTTGGACAAGATAAAACACTTCTTTTGATCATTGAGCATTTAAGACTTAAGTTCAAAGTAAGTATTGTCATTATACCTTGTGAAATTTGCTAAGAACTTGAGATAAAGTCTTTTATCCAATGATGCTTTTAGCTTGATAAAAATCTTTGCCTTCTTGCCGATATAGTTTGTCTTCATCAAAACAAAGTGCATTGAGAATCATTTGAGAAGCTTGATATTACACCCTCTTCCCCCTTCGGGCCAAAACTATCATTAGTTCCAACAATCATGACTTTTATTTCCCTAATCATTATAACTTCTCTTTCGATGCCCTCAGTAGCTTCGACTATGATGCAATCCAGAGGCTCTGAGTATAAAGTCCCTTCGAGCTTTAAAGGATTAATGTCGACTTGCATCTTTGGCTTCTCGCCAAATTGGAGTCTGCCATCTTTCAAAGCTTTGTGCACCAAATCCCTGAAAAGAACACATTGAGAAGTTTTATGACCAAGAAAATTATGAAATTTACAGAATCCCCTTTTCTTATTTTGTTCAAGTGGGGGATTCTTTAGGCCCTAAGGACCACAATTTTACCATCAACTACTAATAAATCAAATATTTCATCATATTTGGTGATATCGAAAGTATAGGTCTTAGTAATGGCTTTTACATTCTTTTCAGTTTCGACGAGGTTTTTCCCGTTTGACAGTTTCAATAATTTACACGCATAGGGAGGTCCAGGCTGGAGTTCAGCCACATTAACTTCGTTTTCCTCCCCTGAATCATTTTTTTTAGAAGAACTTTGATCACTTCCCACATAAGCAACTTTCCATTTCCTATGATACTTGTTTGGCTTGGTTTTTTCAATTTTCAAACGTTCGATCAATCAAGCTTTGATAGCTAATTGAGCCATGTCCTTCAACGACTGGGTATCCAACAATTTCTTCTTAATGGAATACTCTAACCCATTTGTGGCCATTTTTACCAACTCATGTTCATAGACTTGTGTAAAGCACCGCATTTTCATAAGTCTAAATTTGTTAATGTATTTGTCTATTGACTCAGTGCTCTTTCATTTAACATTGGACAATTCTGTTAGGCTTATTTTGGACTTCCCCATGTGGAATTGCTCATGAAACAATTTCTCTAATTGGGTCCATGTCTGGACTTACTGTGGGGAAAGAGTTGTAAACCAAGTTAACATATTCTTTATGATGGAATTAGGAAAATATTTCATTCTCAGATCCTCGTTCACTACTAAATCTCCAAGTTTTGTTTGGTATCTGGAAACATGTTCGACAATGGACTCTTCCACATCCCCTGCAAACTTAGTGAATTTTGGGAGTTTCCAACTCCTTGGTAACTCCGTTTATAACATGAAATCTAGAAATGGAGAAACATATGTAGTCCTCTGACAGCCAGTATTCATCGCAGTTGTAACCATTATTTGTTTGACAATGGCCTCTAAGTTTTTCTCCATATGCACTATTTCACGTCAAAACTGCCTAACCAATTAGTCAACATTCTGGCTTCGGTTTTCTATTACTACTGGGGGTTGTTGTACTACCCTATGTATGGGGTCGGCACGTGGAGGAGTCGGTGGATCTTGTTTGACTGTTTCATCAAAAACCTTCTCATACTGTACTGGTTCTTGATGTGGTGGCGGTGCAGCCTGTCGAACTGGCGCTCTGGGAGCACCAATAAAATCTCCCATACGAGTCATCTGAAATGCTAATGTCTGATAACTCTGCACCGAATTTTCAATTAACGGTCTTAATATGAGACTCATTTGTTGAGTGAGCATATTGACCATTTCGTGATTTCTTTCGTCCATTTGTTGCCTCATGACAGCAACAATACTAAGGGTGAAAGTAGGCATAACTTGGTTGGAAAATCCCAACCCTTTCTTATGCCAAAATTGGCTTCCTGACAGCCCCAGAGGACGGTATGGAGAGAATGCATAATTTTCGCCAAATGTGGGACTGCTAGTATGTAATCCTGCCATCATTGTTCTGGGTATTCCATACTCATGTATATTTATTGTAAAACTAGGCATATACATCCCCAAAGTTGGAACCACACCATCGTGTGTTTCTCTTGTGAAGCTAGGTGCATAAGGCCTAGAAGTTGTGACCATTGTTGGTCTTGCAGTTACTGGCTGTGTTGTGATAACTATATTTGGTGTTGTCGAAGACACGACTGACGGACTGGAACCTACACTTGCCGTTGCACTGGTATTTCCTTCCAGATTTTGATCTCTTTCAAGAGTTCTAGGGTCTACCATTTTTCTACCACTTCTTAATTTTATGCACGAAACAAGAATACTCAAACACAAACGAGTCCTACCGGGTGTGCCAATTTATTCTCCGCAAAACAATCGTTAGCCTCTTATTAAAGGTTACTTACGAGATCGGCTACAATAGTCCCAGACTTAGTGTTTTGAGTATTTTTGGGTTGAAATTGGTTTGTCAAAGATAAAAGGGCAAAAGGTAAAGATAAGAATTGTAATTTAAAGTGGAAATACTAGAAATTGCTATGAATTTAAATGTGGAAGTATTCATACATTGTTAAGCATAAACTCGTTTCTCTCTTAGATACGGGTACTTTGAGTGTATTGCTATTAAATGCGAAGAAATGCGACCTCTAATACACATACATAAATTTGCTTAAATAAATAGCCTAAATATGTAACCGTCAACGGTTACTAGCCCATGTTTGGGCTTCGTGGAAACCTGCTTGAATCTTCCCACGTTCTTGCTGACCTTCACGTTTATAACCGTTCCCACCAATATGAATCCTTACTTCGTCGACCTTTGTACTTGTCGACAACTGCTTCTGATCTTCTAGTCCTCTTCGACTAGCTCACTTGGTCGATGTCCTCCTCTTGCTCGACACATCTTGTTTTTTATCCACCACTCTATGTCTCTTTAGCCAAATAAACCCCCACAGCTTTAGGTTTATTACCTTAGTCAAAAATTTCTTCTCAACACAAATACAATACCATAGAAATGTACAAGATGTTGAGAGGTGATAAACAGAAAACTAGATGGAGAAAGCTTACTCTGGGGAACCACGCTAGACCTAGAGCCATCTTTGTGGTTGTAATAATCGGTTTTAAAATCAGAGTCGCCACCTTTAGTTTTTTATCCTAAGGAAGGGAGTATAAAGGATAACCCTAATTTGGTGAGAGATTCTAATTTGTTTGACTCGTTTTAGACGAAGGGGAGGTGTTAGGCACCCCTTATTTACCTTGTTCACAAGGATACTAGGGTTTAGAATCGCAATTTTTAGGAAATAGGGTTTTAATTTTTATTAGCGGAACTCGCCACAATTTAAGTCGTGTGCCTATATATCCTCTTATGAGGAATCAGAGTCCCAATTCGTAGTTCGCAGTTGGTGGTGTTTTTTATGGATTACGAAGATATTTCGAATTCTCCTTGAACCAAGTCTGGGTGTGTAAATAGCGGAGTTGTAGACGGAGTTTGCAGTTAATGAGAAATATCTCTATAATCCTTTTTGAAAATGATATCTTGGATTTTAATTTATGTTAGTGGAAAATCGTTAGCAATTTGATTGGTTAGATATTTTTTAAATATGTTAAGAAATATAAAAAAATTATTTTTAATGCATGATAAAAAGAATTTTAACGCAATTTAAAATTAATTAATAATGAGTTAATGATAGAAATAATTTAATAATAATTAAAAAACATTAAGTATTAAAAATATTAATTATAATATGAACTAAATAAATAAAATAAAATATAAAAATAATTTAAATGCAGGGGGTGTATTTTATTTGGGTTAAGTAATTCAGGGGGTGTAAGAAGTAGGGGCCTGAATCCAGATATTGGATTCGGGCTCAAACACAGGAGGGAGGTGTACAATTGAACAACGAAGAAAAAGTGGGGGTACGTGAAGAAAGGGCCCAAGTTCAGATTTTGAACTGGGCCTAAAAACACATGGGGGTAAGAATTGTTGTTGACGAAGTAAAATGGAGAGTGTAAATATCAAGGGCTTAGGCCCAAAACATTGTTGGAGTCCGTTAGCCAATGTATGGACGAGTGCAGAACGTTATGGTGAGCGCACATGTTTGTCAGCATTTGATCTTGATCAAAGTGTGTCCAGGAGTTAATCTTGGGACGTTGATCAAAAGTATAACAAACAGAGGATCCAGATTTAAAGTTGACTAGGGAGTACGGAGTAGCGCATGTATGAAGCAAACAGAGGTGCGCCTAAGAGGGGGAGGCTGAATTAGGCACTTTAAAATTTTTCTGGTTTTAGTGATGATGTATAATATTTTTCTGGTTTATGGTGTGTTTATGAAAGAGTAAAATGCAGAAAAATAAAGAGACACAAGCGATAAATCCTGGTTCCCCTCACAGTCTGAGAGTACTCCAGTCCCCTTTCAACATGAAAGAGATTTCCTTATAGTGACAAACTTAAAACAAGAACTACCAAAACCAAGAACAATCCTCTTGGACCAAGAACAATCCTCTTGGATTTTAACTATGTCAACAATTAGAACAATCCTCGCAAGGTGACCTTACTTGTATCCAACAATCCTGGAAAAACAAGATTACAAAACAACTTGAACTTATTTTCAAAAATCCTGAAAAATAAGAAAGTGTATAGCAATATTTGATTGATAGAGTTGGTAGTGCAATAATCACTTTGAGTGATTTTATCAATGACTTGATCTTCTCTTCCAATAACAATAATATACAATGACTCAAGACTATATAATGCTCAAAGTTTTCTGTTTAACAATATATGAAAATGTGCAGAAAAACTTAGTGCACGAAAGTGAAGAAAAAGCTTGAGTTTGAAACAGCATAAATTTCTACAAATAAATCATGAACAATTGTCAAGATTCAATGAAAAGTTTCCATGAAATGGTGTTATGAAAAGGTATGTTCAAAGATGCTGATTTTCAAAAACGTTCAGCATGCAATCAATTGCACCCATGTATAAATCGAATGCACGGGTTTTAACATCTAAAGAATTCAAATATTTTTAGTGAGAAATCGATTGCACATGTGTGTAAATCGGTTGCACTTTAAAACAGTAGCAAAATTTGATAGAGAGAAATCGATTACACAAACATGCAAATCGATTGCACTTAGAAACAGTAGCTAACACTTTGAAAACATTAAGCATGCAATCGACTGCACCAACATGCAAATCGATTACACATAAGTAAAAATTAATTTTTTGCTTAGAAAACTTGAGAAAAAGTTTGGACAAGATAAAACACTTCTTTTGATCATTGAGCATTAAGACTTAAGTTCAAAGTAAGTATTGTCATTATACCTTGTGAAATTTGCTAATAAATTGAGACAAAGTCTTTTATCCAATGATGATTTTATGTTGATCAAAATATTTTCCTTCTTGCCGATATAGTTTGTCTTCATCAAAACAAAGTGCATTGAGAATAATTTGAGAAGCTTGATATTATTTTCGGAAAGAGACTTCTCCCTCTAAGGTGTATAACTCCCCCTTTGTATGAGAAGCTTTGAAATCATTTGGATTTTCTCATCTTGAAGGATTCTTTCTAACTTAATTGTTTAAGACAAGGAAATATACAAGCATAAAGTGTAACATCTTTCTCCCCCTTTAACAATATCAAAAAGAAGGGAAAGATGCATAAAAATATACATACATACATATACTAAACCTTCTCCCCCTCTGTCTTTAGCAAAAATGAATGGGGAAATAATTAAAATATATAATGAAATTATAAACATAAAAACAATTTTTACCTATGAGTTTACCTCAAGGGTGACTTCATAAAACATTCATCCTTGATGAATTTGAAGCCTTTTCAACAAAGTTGTCTTTTACTTAGAAGTTGTCTTTTGTTCTTCAACATAAAGTACATCTTCAATGGATATAAAATTAGTGTATCAACTTTGCCAATGCCAAGAATTCTTCCTTTAAGATATTTCCCATACGTGAAATAATCCTTGGACTTGAAGTAGATTTGAAAGTTAGTGTATGTCTTCCATCAAATTCTTAGAGCCACCACTTATCAAAACATCATAGATTTAAAGTGGCCCTCAAGAAAACCTACAAAAAAAATTAAGTTTGATTTGGTGCCCAATGTGCTTTGGTTCCGTCATATTTAGTTCCCTTCTTAACCCACACATGATGCCCACTTGCTACACTAAAGTTTCTAACATAGCAAGCATTAGGTGTATGGCCAACAATACCACAATAAAAACAAGTAGGTTCACAGTTACTTCTATATCTAGGAGGATAAGATTTATTCTTAACAAATCTTTTCTTTTTAGGATAATGATGAACCACTTTAGACTTGTTTTCTTTCTCTTGAATTGGTTTCTTAATAGCCTTGACAAAGATAGTTTTGTTATGACTTGGTTTAGAAAGCTTTGAATATCCAAGTCAAGTTTTATCATTTGAATATATTTGTTGACTAAGAACATGTTCCAATCTATTTTTTCCTTTTTCATATTAATCAAGAACTCTTTTTAATTGGACAATATGGAAAGAAAGTGACTCACAATTTTTTCATACAAAATTTTGTTTTTGCTTATTAATAATCTTTTGTTTTCATCCTTGAAATTATTTTCCAATGTCTCAATTTTTTCTTCTAAAGATGAAATATGTTACTTTTAAGATGAACTAGTTTTGTATAAAATTTTGCATTCATTTAAGAGTTCATCTATTGCACCTTGTACATCATTATCATAAAGAGAAAATTCATTACTAACTTCATCATTTTCATCATTCGAATGATGTGAAGCCATTAATGCAAGATTGACATGTTCATTGCTTTCGAAATCGGAAGATGAACTTTCCCATGCTATATATGCTTTCTTTGACTTCTTATCTTTATTTCTCTTGAAATATTTCTTCTTCTTTTAAAGGGTAGGACATTCACTTTTAACATGTCCCTTTTCTCCACTTTTAAAACATATAAGCTTCCTTGTTGGTGCTTCCCTTTTTCTTTCTTTTCGTAGAACCTTTTCAATTTTCCTGGTGAGATCATCATCTTCACTACTAGTGGATTCATCCTCTTGATTGCTATCATTATTTTTTATCCTTGTATTTAAAGCAATGTCTTTTGAATCTTTTACTTGGATTTCATTTTTTTCAAGTCTTGCAAGTTCCGTCTCATATTCTTGAAGTTTTCCAAACAAAGTGGCGGAAGTCATTGAAGAAAGACTTTTCTTTTCCGAAATTTCCGTTACCTTTGGTTTCCATTCCCTAGTTAAGGATCTAAGTACTTTCAGAATTAGAGCCTTATATACGTGAAGGTCTTACCAAGAGCACTTAGATGATTTGCCAAGTGCACGAATCTCTTTTTCAAGTCGAGGATTGATTCTCGGGGATGCATTCTGAATAGTTCGTATTCTTGACTCAATGTATTTAATCTCAATCTTTTAACTTCAGCGGTTCCTTCATTAGTTTCTACCAAGGTATCTCATATTTCATTCACCGTTTTGCATGTCGAGACACGGAAGAATTCATCCATTCTAAGTGCACCTTGAAGAAGATTGATTTCCTTTTTATCATAGAGGACCTTTTTCTTATCATCTTCATCCCATGCAGTTTTAGGCTTTGATGAGCCAGCACCATGGATCACGGTTATACGAATAAATGGACCATTCTCGATGGCATCCCATATTTCTTCTGCTTATGCTTCTAGATGTGCCTTCATGCGTATTTTCCAGAAGTCAAAATACTCACCACAAAATAGAGGAGGCTTGTTATTACTACCACCATCTCTGAAAACGGGATTTTGATTTGCGGAAGCCATTCTGGATCTTTTAGGAACAGGTTACATGTAACTTGCTCTGATGCCAATTGTAAGTACGAAGTGCGCCTAAGAGGGGGGTGAATTAGGCACTTTAAATTTTTTCTGGTTTTAGTGATGATTTATAATATTTTCTGGTTTATGGTGTGTTTATGAGAAAGTAAAATGCAGAAAAATAAAGAGACACGAGCGATATATCCTGGTTCCCCTCACAATCCAAGAGTACTTCAGTCCCCTTTCAACATGAAAGAGATTTGCTTATAGTGGCAAACTTAAAACAAGAACTACCAAAACCAAGAACAATCCTCTTGGACCAAGAACAATCCTCTTGGATTTTCACTATGTCAACAATGAGAACAATCCTCTCAAGGTGACCTTACTTATATCCAAAAATCCTGGAAAAAAAGATTACAAAACCACTTGAACTTATTTTCAACAATCCTGGAAAAAAAAGTGTATAGAAATATTTAATTGATAGACTTTGTAGTGCAATAATCACTTT
The DNA here is from genome assembly GCA_948472305.1 of Vicia faba. Taxonomy (NCBI): domain Eukaryota; kingdom Viridiplantae; phylum Streptophyta; class Magnoliopsida; order Fabales; family Fabaceae; genus Vicia; species Vicia faba. Next base: position 1,256,939,498 of record OX451738.1, read on the forward strand.
GAGTGATTTTATCAATGACTTGATCTTATCTTCCAATAACAATAATATACAATGACTCAAGACTATAGAATGCTCAAAGTTTTTTTTTAACAATATATGAAAATATGCAGAAAAACATTGTGTACGAAAGTGAAGAAAAAGCTTGAGTTTTAATATTTTAAAATTCAGAAACTATTGATTGGAAGAGGTACAAAATGATTTTATAAATTCAGTATTTATATGTTCATAGCACCTCTTTGAAACAACATAAATTTCTGCAAATGAATCATGAATAATTGCCAAGATTCAATGAAAAGTTTCCATGAAATGGTGTTATGAAAAGGTATGTTCAAAACTGATGATTTTCAAAAACGTTCAGCATGCAATCGATTGCACCCTTGTGTAAATCGATTGCACGGGTTTTAACAGCTAAAAAATTCAAATATTTTCAGTGAGAAATCGATTGCACATGTGTGTAAATCGATTTCACTTTAAAACTGTAGCAAAATTTGATAGAGAGCAATCGATTACACAAACATGCAAATCGATTGCACTTAGAAACAATAGCTAACACTTTGAAAACGTGAAGCATGCAATCAATTGCACCAACATGTAAATCGATTGCAAATAAGTGAAAATTGATTTTTTGCTTAGAAAACTTGAGAAAAATTTTGGACAAGATAAAACACTTCTTTTGATCATTGAGCATTTAAGACTTAAATTCAAAGTAAGTATTGTCATTATACCTTGTGAAATTTGCTAATAACTTGAGATAAATTCTTTTATCCAATGATGCTTTTAGCTTGATCAAAATTTTTTCCTTCTTGCCGATATAGTTTGTCTACATCAAAACAAAGTGCATTGAGAATCATTTGAGAAGCTTGATATTACATTCTCCCCCTTTTTGATGATGACAAACAATCTTTCTTGAAGCTTTGTTATTTTCGGAAAGAGACTTCTCCCTCTAAGGTGTATAACTCCCCCTTTGTATGAGAAGCTTTGAAATCATTTGGATTTTCTCATCTTGAAGGATTCTTTGTACCTTAAAGGTTTAAGACAAGGAAATACACAAGCATAAAGTGTAACATCCTTCTCCCCCTTTGACAATATCAAAAAGAATGGAAAGATGCATAAAAATATACATACATACATATACTAAACCTTCTCCCCCTGTATCTTTAGCAAAAAGGAATGGGGAAAGACTTAAAATATATAATGAAATTATAAACATAAAAACAATTTTTACCTATGAGTTTACCTCAAGGGTGACTTCATAAAACATTCATCCTTGATGAATTTGAATCCTTTTCAACAAAGTTGTCTTTTACTTAGAAGTTGTCTTTTGTTCTTCAACATAAAGTACATCTCCAATGGATATAAAATTAGTGTATCAACTTTGCCAATGCCATGAATTCATCCTTTAAGGTATTTCCCATACGTGAAATAATCCTTGGACTTGAACTAGATTTGAAAGTTAGTGTATGTCTTCCATCAAATGCTTAGAGCCACCACTTATCAAAACATCATAGATTTAAAGTGGCCCTCAAGCAAACCTACAAAAAAAATTAAGTTTGATTTGGTGCCCAATGTGCTTTGGGTCCGTCATAGTTAGGTCCCTTCTTAACCCACACATTATGCCCACTTGCTACACTAAAGTTTCTAACATAGCAAGCATTAGGTGTATGGCCAACAATACCACAATAAAAACAAGTAGGTTCAAAGTTACTTCTATATCTAGGAGGATAAGATTTATTCTTAACAAATCTTTTCTTTTTAGGATAATTATGAACCACTTTAGACTTGTTTTCTTTCTCTTGAACTGGTTGGTTACTAGCCTTGACAAAGATAGTTTTGTTATGACTTGGTTTAAAAAGCTTTGAATAACCAAGTCCAGTTTTTTCATTTGAATATATTTGTTGACTAAGAACACCCTCCAATCTAATTTGTCCTTTTCCATATCAGTCAAGAACTCTTTTTAATTGGACAATATGGAAAGAAAGTGACTCACAATTTTTGCATACAAAATTCTGCTTTTGCTTACTAATAATCTTTTGTTTTCATCCTTGAAATTATTTTCCAATGTCTCAATTTTTTCTTCTAAAGATGAAATATGTTTCTTTTGAGATGAAATAGTTTTGTATAAAATTTTGCATTCATTTAAGACTTCATCTATTGCACATTGTACATCATTATCATAAAGAGAAAATTCATTACTAACCTCATCATTTTCATCATTTGAATGATGTGAAGCCATTAATGCAAGATTGACACGTTCATTGCTTTCGGAATCGGAAGATGAACATTCCCATGCTATATATGCTTTCTTTGACTTCTTATCTTTATTTCTCTTGAAATATTTCTTCTTCTTTTAAAGGGTAGGACATTCACTTTTAACATGTCCTTTTTCTCAACATTCAAAACATATAAGCTTCCTTGTTGGTGCTTCCCTTTTTCTTTCTTTTCGTAGAACCTTTTCAATCTTCCTGATGAGATCATCATCTTCACTACTAGTTGATTCATCCTCTTGATTGCTATCATGATTTTTTATACTTGTATTTAAATCAATGTCTTTTGAATCTTTTACTTGGATTTTATTCTTTTCAAGTCTTGCAAGTTCTGTCTCATATTCTTGAAGTTTTCCAAACAAAGTGGCGGAAGTCATTGAAGAAAGACTTTTCTTTTCCGAAATTGCCGTTACCTTTGGTTTTCATTCCCTAGTTAAGGATCTAAGTACTTTCAGAATTAGTTCATCATTTGTCAAAGTCTTACCAAGAGCACTTTGATGATTTGCCAAGTGCACGAATCTCTTTTGCAAGTCGAGGATTGATTCTCGGGGATGCATTCTGAATAGTATTCTTGACTCAATGTATTTAATCTCAATCTGTTAACTTCAGTGGTTCCTTCATGAGTTTCTACCAAGGTATCCCATATTTCTTTCATTGTTTTTCATGTCGAGACACGAAAGAATTCATCCATGCTAAGTGCACCTTGAAGAAGATTGATTGCCTTTTTATCATAGAGGACATTTTTCTTATCATCTTCATTCCATGTTGTTTTAGGCTTTGATGAGCCAGCACCATTGATCACGGTTATACGAATAAATGGACCATTCTCGACGGAATCCCATATTTCTTCTCCTTATGATTCTAGATGTACCTTCATGCGTATTTTCCAGAAGTCAAAATATTCACCACAAAATAGAGGAGGCTTGTTTTTACTACCACCATCTCTGAAAACGGGATTTTGATTTGCGGAAGCCATTATGGATCTTTTAGGAATAGGTTACCTGTAACCTGCTCTGATGCCAATTGTAAGTACGAAGTGCGCCTAAGAGGGGGGTGAATTAGGCACTTTAAAATTTTTCTGGTTTTAGTGATGATGTATAATATTTTTCTGGTTTATGGTGTGTTTATGAAAGAGTAAAATGCAGAAAAATAAAGAGACACGAGCGATATATCTTGGTTCCCCTCACAGTCCGAGAGTACTCTAGTCCTCTTTCAACATGAAAGAGATTTGCTTATAGTGGCAAACTTAAAACAATAACTACCAAAATCAAGAACAATCCTCTTAGACCAAGAACAATTCTCTTGGATTTTCACCATGTCAACAATGAGAACAATCCTCTCAAGGTGACCTTACTTATATCCAAAAATCCTGGAAAAACATGATTAAAAAACCACTTGAACTTATTTTCAACAATCCTGGAAAATAAAAAAGTGTATAGCAATATTTGATTGATATAGTTTGTAGTGCAATAATCACTTTGAGTGATTTTATCAGTGACTTGATCTTCTCTTCCAATAACAATAATATACAATGACTCAAGACTATAAAATGCTCAAAGTTTTCTGTTTAACAATATATGAAAATATGCAGAAAAACTTTGTGTACGAAAGTGAAGAAAAAGCTTGAGTTTTAATATTTTAAAATTCAGAAACTATTGATTGGAAGAGGTACAAAATGATTTTATAAGTTCAGTATTTATATGTTCATAGCACCTCTTTGAAACAACATAAATTTCTGCAAATGAATCATGAACAATTGCCAAGATTCAATGAAAATTTTCCATGAAATGGTGTTATGAAAAGGTATGTTCAAAGCTGCTGATTTTCAAAAACGTTCAGCATGCAATCGATTGCACCCTTGTGTAAATCGATTGCACGGGTTTTAACAGCTAAAAAATTCAAATGTTTTCAGTGAGAAATCGATTGCACATGTGTGTAAATCGATTTCACTTTAAAACAGTAGCAAAAGTTGATAGAGAGCAATCGATTGCACAAACATGCAAATCGATTGCACTTAGAAACAATAGCTAGCACTTTGAAAACGTGAAGCATGCAATCGATTGCACCAACATGCAAATCGATTGCACATAAGTGAAAATTGATTTTTTGCTTAGAAAACTTGAGAAAAAGTTTGGACAAGATAAAACACTTCTTTTGATCATTGAGCATTTAAGACTTAAGTTCAAAGTAAGCATTGTCATTATACCTTGTGAAATTTGCTAAGAACTTGAGATAAAGTCTTTTATCCAATGATGCTTTTAGCTTGATCAAAATCTTTTCCTTCTTGCCGATATAGTTTGTCTTCATCAAAACAAAGTGCATTGAGAATCATTTGAGAAGCTTGATATTACACCCTCTTCCAGCTTCGGGCCAAAACTATCATTAGTTCCAACAATCATGACTTTCATTTCCCCAATCATTATAACTTCTCTTTCGATGCCCTCAGTAGCTTCGACCATGATGCAATCTAGAGGCTCTGAGTATAAAGTCTCTTCGAGCTTTAAAGGATTAATGTTGACTTGCATCTTTGGCTTCTCGCCAAACTAGAGTCTGCCATCTTTCAAAGCTTTATGCACCAAATCCCTGAAAAGAACACATTGAGAAGTTTTATGACCAAGAAAATTAAGAAATTTACAGAATCCCCTTTTCTTATTTTGTTCAAGTGTGGGATTCTTTAGGTCCTAAGGACCACAATTTGACCATCAACTACTAATAAATCAAATATTTCATCATATTTGGTGATATTGAAAGTAGAGGTCTTAGTAATGGCTTTGCCATTCTTTTCAGTTTCGACGGGCTTTTTCCCGTTTGACGGTTTCAACAATTTACACGCATAGGGAGGTCCAGGCTGGATTTTAGCCACATTAACTTATTTTTCCTCCCCTAACTCATTTTTTTTGAAGAAATTTGATCACTTCCCACATAAGCAACTTTCCCTTTCTTATGATACTTGTTTGGCTTGGTTTTTTCAATTTTCAAACGTTCGATCAGTCGAGCTTTGATAGCTAATTGAACCATGTCCTTCAACGACTGAGTATCCAACAATTTCTTCCTAATGGAATACTCTAACCCATTTGTGGCCATTTTTACCAACTCATGTTCAGAGATTTGTTTAAAGCACCGCATTTTCAGAAGTCTAAATCTGTTAATATATTTTTCTATTGACTCAATGCTCTTTCATTTAACATTGGACAATTCTGTTAGGCTTATTTTGGACTGCCCCATGTGGAATTGCTCATGAAACAATTTCTCTAACTGGGCCCATGTCTGGACTTACTGTGGGGAAAGAGTTGTAAACCAAGTTAACACATTCTTTATGAGGGAATTGGGAAAATATTTCATTCTCAGATCCTCGTTCACTACTAAATCACTAAGTTTTGTTTGGTATCTGGAAACATGTTCGACATTGGACTCTTCCACATCCCCTGCAAACTTAGTGAATTTTGGGAGTTTCCAACTCCTTGGTAACTCCGTTTGTGGCATGAAATCTGGAAATGGAGAAACATATGTAGTCCTTCGACAACCAGTATTCATCGCATTTGTAACCATTATTCGTTCGATAATGGCCTCTAAGTTTTTCTCCCTAGCCACTATTTCACGTCAAAATTGCCTAACCAGTTAGTCGACATTCTGGTTTTGTTTTTCTATTACTACTGGGGGTTGTTGTACTACCCTACGTATGGGTTCTACACGTGGAGGAGTCGATGGATCTTGTTTGACTGTTTCGTCAAAAACCTCCTCATACTGCACTGGTTCTTGATATGGTGACGGTGCAGCCTGTCGAACTGGTGCTCTGTGAGCATCAATAAAATCTCCCATACGAGTCATCTGAAATGCTAATGTCAGATAACTCTGCACCGAATTTTCACTTAACAGTCTTAATATGAGACTCATCTTTTGAGTGAGCATATTGACCATTTCGTGATTGCTTTTGTCCATTTGTTGCCTCATGACAGCAACAATACTAAGGGTGAAAGTAGGCATAACTTGGTTGGAAAATCCCAACCCTTTCTTATGCCAAAATTGGCTTCCTGACAGCCCCAGAGGACGGTATGGAGAGAATGCATAATTTTCGCCAAATGTGATACTGCTAGTATGTAATCCTGCCATCATTGTTTTGGGTATTCCATACTCATGTATATTTATTGTAAAACTAGGCATATACATCCCAAAAGTTGGAACCACACCATCGTGTGTTTCTCTTGTGAAGCTAGGCGCATAAGGCCTAGCAGTTGTGACCATTGTTGGTCTTGCAGTTACTGGTTGTGTTGTGATAACTATATTCGGTGTTGTCGAAGACACGACTGATGGACTTGAACCTACACTTGCCGCTGCACTGGTATTTCCTTCCAGATTTTGATCTCTTTCAAGAGTTCTAGGGTCTACCATTTTTCTACCACTTCTTAATTTTATGCACGAAACAAGAATACTCAAACACGAGCGAGTCCTACCGGGTGTGCCAATTTGTTCTCCACAAAACAATCGTTAGCCTCTTATTAAAGGTTACTTACGAGATCGGCTATAATAACCCCAGACTTAGTGTTTTGAGTATTTTTTGGGTTGAAATTGGTTTGTAAAAGATAAAAGGGAAAAAGGTAAAGATAAGACTTGTAATTTAAAGTGGAAATACTAGAAATTGCTATGAATTTAAACGTGGAAGTATTCATACATTATTAAGCATGAACTCGTTTCTCTCTTAGATACGGGTACTTTGAGTGTATTGCTATTAAATGTGAAGAAATGCGACCTCTAATACACATACATAAATTTTCTTAAATAAATAGCCTAAATATGTAACCGTCAACGGTTACTAGCCCATGTTTGGGCTTTGTGGAAACCTGCTTGAATCTTCCCACGTTCTTGCTGACCTTCATGTTTATAATCGTTCCCACCAATATGAATCCTTGCTTCATCGACCTTTGTACTTGTCGATAATTGCTTCTGATCTTCTAGTCCTCTTCGACTAGCTCACTTGATCGATGTCCTCCTCTTGCTCGACGCGTGTTATTTTTTTCCACCACTCTATGTCTCTTTAGCCAAATAAACCCCCAGAGCTTTAGGTTTATTACCTTAGTCAAAAATTTCTTCTCAACACAATTACAATACTAGAGAAATGTACAAGATGTTGAGAGGTGATAAACAGAAAACTAGATTGAGAAAGCTTACTCTGGGGAACCACGCTAGACCTAGAGCCATCTTTGTGGTTGTAATAACCGTTTTTAAAATGAGAGTCTCCACCCTTAATTTTTATCCTAAGGATGGGAATATAAAGGATAACTCTAATTTGGTCATACATTCTAAGTTGTTTGACTCATTTTAGACGAAGGAAAGGTGTTAGACACCCCTCATCTACCTTGTTCACAAGGATGCTAGGGTTTAGAATTGAAATTTTTAGGAAATAGTGTTTTAATATTTATTAGGGGAATTCGCCACGATTTAAGTCGTATGCCTACGTATCCTCTTATGAGGAATCAGAGTCCCAATTCGTAGTTCGCAATTTGTTGGTGTTTTTTATGGATTACGAAGATATTTCGAATTCTCCTTGAACCAAGTCTGGGTGTGTGAATATTGGAGTTGTAGACGGAGTTCGCAGTTAATGAGAAATATCTCCATAATCCTTTTTGAAAATGATATCTTGGATTTTAAATTATGTTAGTGGAAAATTGTTAGCAATTTGATTGGTTAGATATTTTTTAAATATGTTAAGAAATATAAGAAAAAGATTTTTAATGCATGATAAAAATAATTTTATCGCAATTTAAAATTAATTAATAATGAGTTAGTGAGAAAAAGAATTTAATAATAATAAAAAAATATTAAGTATTAAAAATATTAGTTATAATATAAAATAAATAAATAAAATAAAATATAGAAATAATTTAAACGCAGGGGTGTATTTTATTTGGGTTAAGTAATTCAGGGGGTGTAAGAAGTAGGACCATGTATCCAGATATTGGATTCAGGCCCAAACGCAGGAGGAAGGTGTACAATTGAACAACGAAGAAAAAGTGGGGGGTACGTGAACAAGGGCTCAAGTTCAGATATTGAACTAGGCCTAAAAGCAAAAGGGGGTAAGAATTATTGTTGACGAAGTAAAATGGAGAGTGTAAATATTAAAGGTTTATGCCCAAAACATTGTTGGAGTCCGTAAGCCAAGGTATGGGCGAGCGCAGAATGTTATGGTGAGTGTGTAGGTTTGTGAGTGTTTGATCTTGATCAAAGTGTCTTCATGAGTTAATCTTGGGACGTTTATCAAAAGTATAACAAACAGAGGGTCTAGATTTAGAGTTAACTAGGGAGTACGGAGTAGCTCATGTATGAAGCGAACAAAGGTAGTATTTAATAAAGTCTCCTTCACAATTATTTATTTTTTCCTCTTCTCCATATCTCTTAACCTTTCTTTGTGTCTTACTATATAAATCTTAGAGAGAGAAGCTATGGCTTCTCTCTAGGATTTCCTCGCCGGAAATCGTCACCACCACCCTAAGCCGCCCTGAACCATCGTGTGTTTCCTAGTTTCCAGTTAACAATTAACCGGAAAATTCAAACCTTCAACCACTTTCACTCCGATCCCATGAACCATATGAATCCAAACCCTAACCCTAGGGTTATTACATGAACCCTAGCAATATTTAACCCAGAAATATTTTATCCCGATGAACCCTAACCATGGACATCAAGAACCCTAACCAAACCTAAACCTAACCTTAAGTTTCCATAAAACCCCAAATCAAACATAAAACAACAACAACAACAAAATCAAAACCCTAAGCTAATTTCAATCGTGTTTACTTCTCATGCAGTGAACTTCTTGCAATTTGATTTTCCTTTTCATCTCTTTCTAATTCCTTCATTCGTTCTATGTTTGCAGGTAATGGTGTCATGATGATTGCTTCGTGGACTGATCTTAGAGTTTCAAAAATTGAAACTCCAGATCTCAAGCAAGAAGAAACTTCTAAGGCTTCAACGGCTTCTCCTTCTTTCCTCGGTTTAGATTTTACTTCTCCAAATTTTTTTGTCCTCTTTCTTACAAATTTATAGGTTACTTATAGTTAGATTTTTAGACAGTTTAGGAAATTATTTTGTAATTGTCGTTATAATTTTGTTGATTAGGAGTATATTGATGAATTTAGAATCTATAATTGATATGATTTGATTTTGTATTAAGAATTTGTTATGTAATTGGTTTGGATTGATATGATTAGATTTGTTTTGTTTCAAAAATCACCAATATGCATTTCTTTTTATTTTGGATGTATACACTATCCGTTTCTCTTGGGTTGTTTAACGTGACACAAAATAGGGAACTCTTGCATTAGGGTTCCAACCCTTTGGGTTGACTCGGTCAACATCTCAAAATAATAATAGACTTGATAATAATAAAATAATAATAATCACTACTACAAATAAGAGAAAAGACAGCGCTTTTTTAGGCTTTTAACAGCGCTGCTAAAAGAAAAGACAAGGCTTTTTTTCAATGTAAAAGCGCTTTCTTATGACCACGTTAGACAGCGCTTTTATAATAGACAACACTTCTTTATATACCCCTTTAGCAGCACTTTTTCTTTAGACAGCGCTTTGTTATTTTTTAAGTTAGGCTTTAGACAGCGCTTTCCTTTAAAAGCGCTGTTTATTCCCCCACTTTAGACAGCGCTTTCCCACTTTAGGCAGCGCTTATTTTTGAGTTTTTACAGCGCTTTTCTCTTAAAGCGCTATCTATTGGTCACAATTTTTTTTAATAAAATACCTATTTTGACTTACAAAAGCGCTGTCCAATATATATAATACATTTTAATCAGAATTTTAACCATATTTGAACTAGGTTTTCACCATATTATGCACCATATTTGGTAGCTTCATTCCAATAAAATATGCATATATAAAAATTACACATATATATAAATTGATGATATATACAACAACAACTACAATATTTATGATACAAGTTAAAATTCTACAAGTTAAAAATCCTAAAATTCAAAATTGATGTTACATCTCTACATCTTACTATCTTCGAGAATTCTCATGAAACAACAACAACATGAATATCTTAGCTCTATCTTCTACACATGCACCTATAAACCTGGAAAAAAACCAAATGATCGAAATTCATAACATGATAATATTAATGTTGCACTTTAGTCGAATTTAATTTATACTCAAAACTCGAAAGTTCTCTTCAAAGGAAATAAGACAATATACTTTAGCTTATAAAATTCTCAACCCGATAATGAATTGACACCATTCCTCCATAAGTTCATTCAATTGATCTTTTGAGTAATGTGCATAATTGAATTCCTCAAATTACTACATATATAATAATATAACATAGTATGTGATTTAGTTAAAAAAATATGTCATTTTATGAGAAACACAAAATATGAAAATAGTATGTAATTCCTAAGTTAGAAATCCATACCGTGGATGGAATATCTAATCGATCCAAAAGAATTGTTTCTTTCATAAACCTCAAGATAAAATAGTCGCAATCTATACCGTTACGCTGGCGAGGACACTACACATGGAAAGAAAATACGAATATATATCAGGATATACCCTTTAAATTGTTTTATCAAGTATCATCACTAATATAATCAAAACTGAATATTTCTTTGTGAAAATATACCTCCACTCTGATCCATGTAACGTTGTTGGCTCTACTTTTTGGCACTTGAATATCTCTTTGGTAGAGAAAAGCTAGTAGAACGCTATAATAAAATATAAATGACCGTTTATAACAATCTCACATAGAAACATAAACATAAACACAAATCCAGATATGTTGACCCATAAACATAAACATAAACTTGAATATCTCTTTGGGAGCGAAAAACTTACGTGTCAATCATCTGCTTCAAATTTGGATATGTTGACCAATCATTGTATAACGAATCCAGATAATACACAGTTTCTCTCATAGGATTAATCGCAACCAATAACCAGTGTCCACTGTAAGATTAAACAAAGCTTAAACAATGGCCAAAAACGGAAAATTATAATAGATCAAGTTAGGATGAAAATCTAACTTGTTGCTAGTATTATATGGCAAAAAGAACAACTTCTCAGTATCTTTGCTGGCCACGAATAAACCGAGTACATATGCTATGACATCACCTGGTCTTGTTACAATTAACCCTGAATTGACAGTGTTGGGAGCTAAGAAGCCAAATCTTGCTTCTAATCCACACGGGCGCACAATGTTGTCATACATAAACCTTAAATTAAAACATCATTAACATTATACTATATTCATTGAAATGAGGAAATAAATTGTTCATTTAATTAAACAAAGTTGATCGGAGTATACCTGATGTATGTACCGATAACACCGAGGCCTAATTCTAAATGTCTAAAAACTCGCTCCATATCATCTCTACCAATTGCTTCCAGGTATTCAAAACCAAAGATGTCTGCACTCATAGGTATAAGGCGGGTACCACCATCCAGAATATCTGTAATTCCTAAATATGTCCAAAGGCACGACCTGAACTGAGCAGTAGTTTTTTCGCTAGCCACGGTCTTCTTAGCAACATTCTTTTTTTGTGTGGAAATATTGCTAATTTCAGGCGCCTTACCCCTACTGACTTGTGCAATCTCTTTAGCATGAATCTAGTTATCATATAATTAGTTAGGGGAAGTATAAAATCACAAATTAGCATTTCTCATAGCATAAATGTCATATAATTGTGTTGTACCTCAATTGATGCAATTGACCCGGTCTCCCGCCTAATCCCCTTATCTTTTAGAACGGATTTTGTTGGAGTCTTACATTACCATGTAAACAAAATGTAAGTAAAATTGCCTTAAAAAATTTGAATAGTAAACGATTTTAAGCATACCTCATTATATACGCAAACGAGGCTTGATGGCCATGTAACAAACGATCCTATTGCATATGCCACCAATGTTGCATCCGCCACATTGTCAGGTAGTGGTAACAACGCACCCCCCTCTAAAATAACATCAACCGATACTTTCAAAAATCCATCTGAGAGAGGTTTATGGTGAAGCATTTCTCCCGAAGTATTATACACTTTTCCCTTGCCAACCATCCGATAAGTTGGTGCCGACAAATAGAGTTGACACCGGGAAATGCCCTATAACCATTAATAAATATGCTAATATAATTAATAAATATGGTTATATAATTAATAAATATGGTTATATAATTTATAAATATGGTATATAATTACCTCGGGAATATTCTGTCCAAATTTACCATTGATACTACATTTGTCACTAGTATCTTTAAAACCTATAGCTTGATCAATTTCCTTTTCCTTTCTCAGCTCATAAACTTCTTGTTGTAACTTTTCCAACTTTTCCTGAAGTTTTTTATTTCAAGGATGTTGGAGTGATCCCAAATCCCTTACCCCTCACCCGACCAGAATACTCACGAATATCTAATGCTCGTGAGAGTATTCTCCTGCAATCATTATCTTCATCTGGAGGTATAGACTGGGAAAGACTCTCCTGAAATTCATATAAATATTGTAATTAAAGAATGATATATTAATAAAAGAATGATGTAATTAAATAAATAAAAGTATGATGTAATTAAATAAATAATGTTATACTTACACATCTCTCAAAAATTTGTTGAAATTTTTCTTCAATAGCTCCATCCCTACACACACGGGCTTCCTTCCACAAAATGTATTCCGGAAGAGATGTTTCAAAACTATTCTCCTTTGTTAGCTACACATTAAACCAAATAACATGATCTAATATAAGCGTGCATATATTATAGATACTTTGCAATTTATAGATACTTACAATAGATTGTTGTAAGCGTGCATATCTCATACGCCCTTTTTTGTATGGATATGTTGGACTTGATGCTCGTTGTCGATTTACGACACTTAAACTCTCAAATTTATGGGTATTTCTTTTGGATTTCAAAGTTTCCCATTCTTCAGCTGTAATCAAATCTACATATTTCTTTAGAAGCTCTGCATCAACAAAAAATTTATCTGTATCCCTAAGAAACTTGTTTGACAAGAAAGCTCTAAACCCTCTATGTAGTTTCTCGGCCAATTTGAGAATATAATCTCTCCTGGTATCCTCAATGTTGAACGACCGCTACGAAAATCATACACAAAGTGTGTTAGTATAAGTAATTTAAAGACATAATCGTCATTAAAAACAAATAACATCATATATGGTACCTGTATCTCACTCCATATTTTATCTTTAGCGTCGTCCAACACTCTTGCTCTCCAATCTTCACATGTAATTGGAATTTCTCTCCTTACCACCGACTCGAGATAACTCATCAACATTGAACCGTTAGGCTCAACTAGTTGGCCTTCTTGACTCTAATGCACATCATACTTTATGCCTTGGTCTCTATCTCGAATCATTCTCTTCATTATTGTTATTCATCGTCTATATTCCATTTTCGTTTTACTAACGACCTTATCTCCATCATGCCCAGAATCATCACGTGGGTGATCCTCGTTAGTAGCCATATAAACTGTAATAAACATAAACATAAACCCAATATAAAATTTCATAGTCATTTAAATATATACAAAATGACAATGCCAAAAATTAACATAAACATAAACTTAAACGCAAAAACAAACATAAACATAAACATTTTAATATGCTACCTCTTTCACTAACATCTCTTTCTTTTCTTGGTTGGAACATGAATTACTTGTTTCTTAACAACGCAGGTGGATGGATTTATCCAAATTCCCTCATTATGATCATTTTTGATATATGATTCATCCGCTATAATATTCTCATCTTGATCATTTATAATATACGACTCATTCTGTCTAATACATGACTCATTCTCATCATCAATATCACCTTGGTCTACACTGTTATCATCAACCACTTTGTTAGATAAAAGCACTATAGACCATTTTGTACTCGCCGGGTCAGTGACATAGAACACTTGTTTAGCTTGAGAGGCTAGAATAAAAGGCTCATCTTTGTACCCCTCCCTATTAATATCCACTTGTAAAAATCCTGACTTATCCATTTGTATGCCACTACTAGTTACCCACTTGCAACCAAAGATAGGAATCTGAAATTTCTCGTAATCAAACACCCAAATATGCTCGATAACCCCAAAATATGAAATATTTTCATATTTGAGGTTTAGGTCCTTCATACTTGAAATGTGCATTGCTTCAGTAAGCACGGTGACACCACTATTTTGCATAGTACTTTTATCATCTTGTTCTTTGGTATAAAATGTGTATCCATTAATTGCGTATGCGCTATAAGAAAAAACATGCAAACTTGGGCCATATGCCAAACATCTCAACCTTTCTGTTATTGAAGCGGGATCTGAATGAAGCTTTGAAAAAATATGATCCTTAAGCCATGGTATAAAACTTTGATTGTGCTCCCGTACTATCCAATTTTCATTTCTATTCTGATTTAACCCTCGGAGTACATCCTTGTGCATTTCAACATATGGCTCAACCTCACTGTCATTATGCAGAACATACAGATGCACTTGATCCCGTTCATCTTTTGATACTGTCACAATTTTATTTCCAAGTAATCTTTTACTTTCCTTTTTTTCAAAAATATGACTTTTGAGGAGTCCAATGGATTGAACTTTGGACAAATATTCAGTACAAAACTCAACCGCTTCTTCAACAATGTATCGCTCAACAATACAACCCTCTGGGTGACTTTGGTTTTTCACGTACCCTTTTAATACTTTCATATAATGTTCAGCAGGGTACATCGATCTCATATAAGCTAGTCCGCACAACTGTGTCTCTTTCACAAGATGAACAACTAGATGTACCATTATGTCAAAAAATGTGGGAGGAAAATACATTTCAAGCTCACACAAAGTAATAACAATTTCTTTTTGCAATGTTGGTAAGATCTCGGGATCAATCACCTTACTATAAATTGACCTAAAGAAAAAACACAACTTATTTATCGCGCTCCTTACTTTATCTGGAAAAATAGAATGTATACTTATTGGTAGAAAATGCTCCATTATAACATGGAAATCATGTGTCTTTAAACTTTTTAACTTGAGGTGTTTCATAGACATAAGTCTTCTAATATCTGAATAGTATCCTTCTGGAACTTTAACTTCACTTAGAAACTTACACAATATCTTTTTCTCCTTTCTAGATAGAGGAAAAGCAGCAGGTGGTAGATATGTCCGGCTTCCTTTCTTCACGGGTCCTAGTTCAATTCGTATTCCCATCTTTAACATGTCCTCCCTTGCTTTAAGGCCATCCTTAGACTTTCCTTTAATATTGAGTAACGTACCAATAACACTTTCAAATACATTTTTTTTCAATATGCATAACACCGAGAAAATGTCTCACATACAGAGACTTACAATATGGAAATTCAAAAAAAAATCGATCTCTTCTTCCACCCACCTTTGACAACCGTATGCGCAAAAGGCTTGCCAAACTGAGTACACACATTTTTCACCTTTTCAAAATTTTGGTCACCTGACAATGCAGGTGGAGCTTTACGTTGTTCGGTGTCTCCATTGAATGCTTTTCTCCATGCACGGTAGTGATGTTTAGAATGTAAGAATCTATGATGACCGAGAAACACATTCTTCTGACAAAGTTCCAAACGCGTTGTATTGTTTCCATCTTCACAAACAGGACACACACGTTGACCTTTAATGCTATACCCAGATAGATTCCCGTATGCTGGAAATCATTAATTGTGCCAAACAACATCGCCCTCAAATTGAAACTTTGTTTCCTATATCCATCATAAACCTCCACCCTATTCTCCCACAAAATCTTTAAATCTTAGATCAAAGGTGTCAAGTATACGTCTATGTCATTCCCTGGTTGTTTAGGCTCAGAAATTGACATAGATAACATCATGTACTTAAGCTTCATACATAGCCATGGAGGTAGGTTATAAATCATAAGAATCACAGGCCATGTGGTATGTGAGATACTTTGAAGACCATGCGGGTTCATTCCATCAGTAGATAAAGCCAAGCGAAGGTTTCTTGCTTCTTCTCCAAAATCAGGATAATCATTATCAATTTTCGACCACTGAGGTGAATCTTCTGGATGTCGATACTTTTCATCAATAATTCTTTCATCTGCATTCCAAGTCAGGTGTCTTGTATCGGTTTCACTACGAAACATGCGCCTAAATCTCGGAATTATAGGAAAATACCATAAGACTTTTGCTGGAGACATTTTTTTCTTTTATCGAGACAAACCGCATTTAGGGCACTCAATTAACGATGCATATTCGTTTCGAAACGAAACGCAATCATTTGGACAAGCATGTATCTTATCATAGCTCATGCCAATAGAGCACAACATTTTTTTGGCCTCATAGGTTCGATTAGGAAGATCATTATCCTCCGGAAGCATATCTCTCATAAGGGCTAATAACTTTGTGAAACTTTTATCTAACCATCAATTGCCCGCCTTTAAGTTGTACAACTTTAATACCGCAGACAGTCTTGTGAATTTAGTGCAACCTTTATACAATGGTTTCTCTGCATCGCTTACCAATCTCTCAAACATTTTGGGACAATCCTGAAGATCTTCTTCAAGTGCATCTGCAATCTCTTCGACTCGATTAAAATCGTATGTATCTGTGTCCTTGTCGTCTGAAGCATAGGCTGTACTAATTTTCTCCCCCGGTTTAACATTGTCGTTACTTTTTTCACCGTGAAATATCCAACACGTATAACTTCTATCAATTCCACGCGTTAGTAAATGCGATTTCAATCCATCTGCGTTAACCCGACCCACATAACAACAACCCAAGAAAGGACACTTCATTCGACTGGGGTGTTTAGCGTGTTCAACAGCAAACTTAACGAATTCCAATACCCCATTCTCGTACTCTTGTGATAATCGATCGACAAACATCCATTTTTTATCCATTTTTTTCTACTAATTCAAGTAAACAAAAACACTATAAACGGATTATTCCCTTTTTGTTTGAATTAAACGAATTATTTCGAGAAATTTATTTCTAGAGTTAATAACATGGACTAAAAATAAATATATCTATATAAAAATAATTATGTTTTTTAATTGATCGATACAGATAGAATTTGAACTTGACTTACCAAAGAAAGAAAAGGGGTTATTGGTGTCGACGGCGGATGATGCGGCTTTGATGTTCTTCCAATCGGTGATGGTCTTCGACTAACTACACCAATACAAAGGGATCGTCAAAAACAAGTTGTATATATATAGGGCTATAATAGCTTAAATCCACAAACCTTAACAATTTGTTCTTAGACAGGTTTTTTGGTAAAAATTGTATGAGAAACAAATGACTTATGAATCTTTTCTATCATATTATATTTCTTTCCAACAGAAACACGGTATTTAGGAATAATAATGTTTAAACAGTTCTGAAATTTATATCAGTAAAATAGTATTAAAAGTAAAGAAACCAAGCAACCAACAAGTAAAAAAAATACTAGTTCATGGAGAATATAAACATGATAAACAATTCAGAAACCAATTAAAATAACAAAAAAATCCATTATCATCTTTTTTATTCCAAAACAGAGAACCAAAAGAAAATGCAATGATGCTAAATGTTAAAAGTGTTGCTGTTATATATCAAGCCCTACCAAGAATCGAAAAATCAAAATGCATACCTATAACTCAGTTATGCATATCTATAACTCAGTTTGGACATCAATAGGAGGATAATGTCTTAGATGTTAGCATAGTACATTATCAATAGGAGGATAACTCAGTTTGGACATCAATGGAGATAAAGACATTTTCAAGAAAGAACCTACCTTGAGAACCGGCTGGTGTGGGTGGAGGATAATCGAGAGAGACGGTGGAGGACGGAGGGGGCTGGTACGACGGCGACGTAAAAGCGCTTTCTGTTCATGAGAATGAGAGGGAAAAGGTTTCTCCTATCGTTCGTGAATCTGTGAAAGAGAAACGGTATACACTAATTTTATTTTTTATTTTTCATTTATATGGTTTTAGACAGCGATTTCTAGAAGCGCTGGCTAATATGGACCTTTAGCAGCGCTTTTGAAAAGCGCTGGCTAACAGGGTCCTTTAGTAGCGCTCTTCATATATTTTTTTTTTAATTTTTTATGACTTTAGACAACACTTTCTTAAAGCGCTGTCTAAAGTGGTCATTTACCAGCGCTTTTGATAAAGCCCTTTTTAAAGCAATACTTTAGCAGCGCTTTTTAAAAGCGATGTCTAAGGTCACATTTTTAGCAGCGCTTTTAGTTATTATTTTATAAAGTTTCCGTGTTTTTTTTTTTAAATTCACTTGTAGCAGCGCTTTTGTATAAAAGCCCTGTCTAATGTGCGGTGTTAAAAGTCATTTTTTACGTAGTGAGTATAATAATAAAAAATAATAACAACAATAATAATATTATTAATGAATTTGGCAATTATTTTAATTAGTAAAAATAATTTTCTTAATAATAATAATAATATTTATAAACAAAAATGATCTTAATCAGATACTGACTAAAATAATAACAATATAATTGATTAAAAAAAATGTGGGCATCTCTAAGAAAATTCTAATGGATCATTAGATGTTGACCGTTAAAAAGTAGCCACGGACTCTTAAAAACACACCCCCTTCTTATTATTTAGAACTGGACCAAAAAATATCTTAATGGGTCATCCGATTTTGATAGTCCATTAAGATAACAAATCCCTCTCATTAATATTTAAACCCCCAATTTATGATACACAAAACAAACAATTTGAACCATATGATTTAAATATTTGAAAAATAGTAACATAAAATGATTATCTGATTGGTCAAATTTGGGGTATGACAGTGGTGTGGATGACGTGTCTTGGGCGACCTCCAACTAAAGATAGATTGAATAAGTTTGGCATAAATATTGATGGTTTATGTGTGTATTGTGGCTTGTAGGAAAATATTCTGCATATTTCCTATGATTGTGAGTTTGCGAAAAAATATGTAGAACCATATGTTTGACTGGTTACATGTAAAGCAGAGACCTCATAATGGTGTGTGGAATCTGGACTGATTCATAAAGATGTCCAAAGGCAAATCTCTAAAGTACAAAAGGGTTAAAGTAATTTTTGCAGAAGTTCTCTATAGTTTATAAACTACTAGAAATCTTATCATCTTTCAAAGTAAAACCAAAGAAGAGTTAAGATACGAGGACATCATTAATAGAGTTATTATGTGTATAAAAAAATATAAGAGAAAGCATAAAAATGACCTATAGTGTTTGTCTTTTTGCTTTGTTAGATTTCCCTAATTATTTTTGTCTGCTTATTACGGGGATCAAATGATCGATTTGTTTGAACTGTTTTTGGATTAATATAAATTTATATCTTTCCAAAAAAAAAAGTTTAAACTCAGTTTTAAGAATATGTATCCAAAATCAACAGTGCATTGTTATTTGTTACACCATTTGTGTGCTACCTACCCAGAAAACCTTGATTTGTCATACATTAAAAGTTACGTAAAACTTATTTACAAAAATAAATCACACAAAATACACATTAAAAGTTACTGATTATTAAATACAATGTGTATGCATAAAACACGTGAAGATAAAAAAGCAATGGATTTGATTAATTATTTATTAATTACTAAAAAGTTTTTGTTTGTTATTCTATTTGAAAATATTTTAAAGGTTAATAATTAAAATTTAATCTTCTAATATTATTGAAATTCACATTAGATCAACGTAAAAAACACTTTTTATAATCTTCTTTTTAATTTTCATATTCCTTCGTATATCTTTTTAACTGTCACATTACAACAAAGATTCTATTTAACAGTCTATAAAGACTGTCATGTGATAATTTTTTGTTATTTATTTTTTTAATCCATCCAAAATTTTATTTTATTTATTTATTTATTTTAATTTTATATTTTATTAACTTTTTTCTTTTTTAATTATATTTTACTTTTTTTTTATTTTAAATTATGTTTTATATTTTATACTTTTATAATTTACGTTTTTTTATTTTTTTATGAAACTATATTTATAAATTAATTATTAAAAAAATTTCTAAAGACTTAAAGTTCAATATCTAGACAATTTTTTTCTCCATCCTATTGTGAAAAGAAAAACTCTATGCATTTTTTAAATTGAACTTGAGAATTGGAAATATATTTCTGAAGCGCATCATACACCACTCACAAACAAATCAAATGTGGTTTCACTCCATATAAAAGAGAAAAATAGAACTGAAAATATACTTTCGATTGCAACCGGTATTCTAGTTCTGGTTTGTATAGCGGGAACATTGACTTTTCAGCCACCTTGTATTTTTACATATAATCGGAAATACACTTCTGGTATTATGAAAAATGCAAAATACTTAAAACAATAACTAGCATAATCAAGAAGATCATCTTCATTTCTTCATCTTTCCATAAACCCTCTAAAAAACCCTTCCATTCTCAATCTATTTGTTCACTCCAAACCCTTATTCTCGTGGTTCATCATATCAAAAGGAGCTCAAGAAAGTAGAGTTTCAGGTAAAGATTATTCATTTCAATCCTCATTCTTCACATTAATTTATTTTTCATTTGGAAAAAGGTTACGCTAATATCAGATATATATTTCTGGTTAGTAGTTGAACGTTACCGGAAATATACTTTAGGTTCTTGGATGTGCTTTCATTTCCAGCAATTGTGTATTAATTAGTTAAATTTTTCACATTAGATATGATGCATCCAGATAACATTCTCAAACCTAATGTGTCTCAAGTTGTTTCACCTTTTGTATCTCCTATTGTAACTAAGGAAGTAGATATTCATGACCATTTTAAAATTGAAGAGGAGTTTGAATTACGTGAAGACATGCTGCAGTGGATTCGTACAGAGGACACCAAACTAGGGTTTGGTGTTGTGATTGAATGTTCCAGAATTTGAAATACAACGACACCGATTCAAGGAAATGTGAATGTCTATTTAAGTTATGTGGTTATCTGTTGGCAAACAAGAAATGGAGATTTAAGGTGATATTTGGTTTACACAATCATAATATAAGTCTAAGGTTAGCCGATCATCCAATTGCATGTCGGCTCCTTTCAGATGAGAAGACATGTTTTTTCGACATGACATTGAATTTGGTACCGCTCAAAAATATACTTGCTACCTTGAAGCGCAAGAGACTGGAATACATCAAATATCAAGAAAGTGTGCAATAGGCGCTAATTATCCAAATTAGCACTTAGGGGGGATCGAACCAAAATGCAACACCTCTTGAAAATTCTAGATGACAAATAAGTTGGGGAAACAGTAAGATATATTTATTGGACTCGTCCTGATTCCATTAAATTGTTTAATACATTTCCCGTCGTGCTCATAATTGATACAACATATAAGACCAACAAATACAAGCTTCCATTGTTGGAAATTGTTTGTGTTAGGTCGACAGAGAAGACGTATTCGGTTGGTTTTGCATTTCTAGTGTGAAAAAGAGGACAATTTTGCATGGGCTTTAGAGGTTTATCGGTCAATGTTGAAAGACCAAGAAGATATTCCAAAAGTCATTGTTACCGACTGAGATACAACATTAATGAATTCAGTTGCAACGATATTTCCCACTTCTTATGACTACTTTTTAGGTACCACATTACTAAAAATTTGAGAAGTCGGGTTAAACTCGCAGTAGGGACAAAACAGATTGTAAATGAAAATGGAAAACTTGCCAAGTCAGGCATTATTATGGAAAAAATTATGGATGCATGGATTGTTATAATGAATGAATCTACAAAAGAGTTATATGCTGATGTTGTTTTACATTTCAGGAAGGTTTGTGTGAGCTATCACGATCTACTGAAATATGTTGAAAGCACAATATTGGATCAGGTAAAGGAGAAGATTGTTTGTGCCTGGACCAATTAGGTTATGCACTCGGTAATACAACAACAAACTGAGTCGAGTATGCTCATACTTGTCTGGATAATTGGTTGGGAAATAACAAAGGTGATTTGATTACGGAATGGGATTCTGTTAACCATATGATACTTGTAATACGGTGGCAGAACAGACTGTTATACTGGTTTTGCATTTATATTCGCAAATAGAGTGGTAAGCAAGAGTCGCCATCGACTTTTCTTTTATCCAACAAAGGAAAGGGTGAAAAGAACAGAAAAATACCTTTCGAAATTATTTCAGAGTAAGGGGGTGCGATACGGTGGAAGAACCGACTATTAATACTGGTTTTACGTTTGTATTCGCAAATGTTGCGGTAAGCAAGAGTCGCCATCGTCTTTTCTTTTACCCAACAAAGGAAAGAGTGAAAAGAACAGAAAAAGACCTTTTCAAGATATTTTCTGAGTAAGGTGGGTAGATTATGGAAAGGGAAGGTATTAGCATCCTTTCCATCCGTAGTTTTCTACGGGCTCTTAGAGGTTTGCTCATTTTAAAATACCTTTGTGTTTTGTGTTTGAAAATGTTTTGAAAACATCTTAGTACGGCGAACTTTGTAATGTTTCTCGGGCTAGTGGAGAAAGTATACAAAGTGTTTTGAAATTGTTTTTGAAAAGCAGTTTTTGTGTAAGTGCAAAATGTTTGAGCAAACTTCTAACAGTTATCTATTTTATTACTCGAAAAGGGTTGTTCTTTTCCTCTTTTCCTTTAGGCAATGCTATCCTACTATTAGCGAGTAGGTAGCTTTGTCGTTGGATATTTGAGGGACAATCGAAGGGACGTTTTACAGTCACGAAGGCAACTTGTGGAGACGCTTTAGAAATTTTCTTTTAGGGACTAGATCATTTACCGAAAGGCAACTGTAGGGTCATCGAGGGACTATGATCTTTTTTGATTTATGGGTCTTTGATAAAGCGTTCCTGCCTCATGAATGTTTTATTTCTTAAAGGAAACCAAAGTGGGATACCCTAGAGGTGCTTGTGTGCAATTGTGTTCGATTCAGTTATTTATCATTTTGTTAAGTTTGCTAACGTTTGATTATTAGTATTATCATACACGCCTAATTACTAGCAGTTAATATATATTTCAGAATATTAAAGTGCAGGAATTTAAATCTACGTTATTACAATGATTTGTGGAGGGGATTTACACTGTTCAAGAATGAGGGGGATAAAGCAGTAAATGTCCTAGTTTTAATCTATTACATCCAGTAGGCAGATACAATAATATGGAAAAATATGAAAATAGGTAAATTCGTGAAGTAGAAAAGATGTCTGAAAAATCCTAAAAAATCTTTTTGTTTTGTTTTAATTTTAAGAAAATATAACCTATGTCTATTTAGCTTTAATTTCAAGAAAGACGTTTAAATAATTAATCTATTTATTTACAAAATTAATTTAATTAGAAAAGACACTAGCCTAATGTTTTTTTGTGATTTTGATTTAAAGTCAATTTAAATAAAAGGATCAATAAAGAAATAACAAAAAGAACAAAAATAAATTATAAAAAGGGTATCCTTTGATCCAAGGAGAAAAGAGAAGCTTCGATCCAGAGAGAGTCATGCCCTTTCGATTCATGAAGGATGTTGCCTTTCGATTCTGTGAAGGGGACGGGATTTTTGATCAAGGAGGGATGTTGCCTTTTTCGATCCAAGGAGGGAGTTGTTCTTCGAATTGAACCTGCAAGGCAAATGCTGGAAAAAAATAAAGATACGGGACCTAGGTATCGAACCCAGGTCCTTCTCTCTAATTCGAATCTTCTGTCCTCAAGCCTAAGCTTATTTTAACTTGAAACGGGCTATGCCATGAGTTTCGAAAGGCAGATCATGTCATGCCTTTCGATGGCGTGATTTTATTCCTGCATGTTATCTTGCGTATGATATGCTCATATAAACACAAATGGTATTAGCAGCACATATATACCAATAATATGTATTTAAAAGGCTTAGAAATGTAGTTTCAATTTGGGTAAATCCTTACCAACTTGAGATGCTTCGATTTATGAATCTGGGCGTGGCGTGGCTTGGAACAGATTCTTGGGAATCTCAAGAACACAAATATAGCCTTCTTCTGGATTGAGGGTGCCTGCAAATAAAACTAGTTATAATTTTGATCCTTTCTATGGTGGTGTGAGTATTCTCTTTTTCTAGGCAATGTGTCCTTGTGTGATGCAACACTTATGATCACTTTATATAGAGGGGGTAGAGGGGACAAGAAGGAAAAGTTTTAAACAGCCTTGATTATGTGTTTGAAATCCATGAATGAGAATTTGTAACGTTGGCCAAAAACATGGGATCTTGTCCTTTTTTGAAATTTGAATGTATGTGGACATTTTGGCTCCTTCGAATGCCTTCAGTTTCCATCCTTCGATTGGGCCTTAAATTGCCTTTTTTTCGAATGGACCTCATGTTGCCTTTTTTCGAATGGACCTCATGTTGTCTCTTTTTGAATGGGCCTCATGTGTAGCCTTCAAATGGGCCTTCTGCATGCTCCTTCGAATGGCTCTGATTCATCCCCTTCGAATAGCCAGCAATATGTGTCCTTCGAATGGACTTTTGGAATTCCATAGTGTAGAAATTAGGCTGTCAAAACTTAGCATGAGGGAAGTTCCTGCCTTGTACAGGCATGCATGTAGTAGGTGTTTGCCTTATAGGCGTGAAGAAAATTCCTGCCTTATGCAGGAAAGCATGCAGGCCATTTGTCCCAATGGGGGCCTGTGTGAAAGAAACCAAAGGTGCTTAAAACAAAGGAGGCCCAGAGATAGTTCCAAGCGAAAGAAGCCAGAGGTGCTTTAAACGAAGGAAGTCAAAAGGAACTCCCCTTCTTTCTAAATCGAAGGGAGCCATTTCAAAGGAAAACAAAGCTCAATCGAATACTAGTGAGTCAAGCTTGTATCGAAGGTTTTTAAGGGCTCAGTCAAAACTTGTTGTTATGCCAATTAAAGGGCATTGTTTAACTGCCAATTGAAGGACATTGTTGAACTGCCAATCGAAAGGCACTTTGCTAATATTCAAAATTTCCTCTTTCTTTAACCAAGTGTTTGTAACCACCATGTGAGGGAAAAATCTTGGGAAAATATGGGAGGGCAAATTTTGGAGTACAACAGCTGCCCCTGTTCAATCTTCTTAAACCTGAGGATGTAGATTGGCTTGTATGTCTTTCGTGATCTGAAGGTGGAAGATGATTGAACACTAGAGTACCCAAAAATTTTCACTCATATGAAGTGATATTGTTGGTGAATAATATCGGGAATGGGCTTACATATGCTATTTGGATGAGAAATCAGAAGACTGTCGGAGATGGGCTTAAAGATGCCATCCAAGGAATATGACGGAGAGTTGTCGGAGATGGGCTTTAAAGATGTCGTCTAAAGTAGATGCTGACTTCATAAGAAGTCTCTTTGTGGGAATTCATTTTCCTGCTATCTGAGGAGGAGTCCGCTGGGGAATGTTTTGGGGGAATAGAGTCTAGGAGCTTCGATTGTCCGTTACTTTACTAGGGAGTTATCTCTTGATTGGAGAAACGAAAGCGAGTTGTTACCTGGTCGGGATCCAGGCTTCACAGAGACTCACTGAGGATAATAAGGCTGACTGTTATCTGTTCCTGTTCCCGGCTTCACAGTAACTTATTGGGGAATATGAAATTAACTGCTATCTGGTCGGTTCCAGGCTTCACAGTAACTTATAGACATTGAACTGTTATTTGGTTGTATCCAGGCTTCAGATTGAATCAGAGGTATACTGTTATCTGGTCGGGTCCAGACTTCGGTGTCATAAGTTATACTATCATCTGGTCGAGTCTAGGCTTCCTAGTAATAAACTGCTATCTGGTCGGACTCCAGGCTTTACAGCATCTTTAATTGTTATATGGTTGAAATCCAGGCTTCACAGTGGCTTGAATATTATCTGGCCGAATTCTAGGCTTCACAGTAATTGACAGAGTAAACTGCTATCTGGTCGGATTCCAGGTTTTGCAGCAACTTAAACTACTATCTGGTCGAATCCAGGCTTCACAGCATCTTGAATTGTAGATTGACTATTATCCATTCGGAATTCGGGCTTCATCAATGATGTTAATTGTTCTCTGGTCGGGTCTAGGCTTCACAGTGTTGTAAACTACTATCTGGTTAGATTCCAGGCTTCACAGTAACTTATACTGTTATCTGGTCGGATCCAGGCTTCACAGCATCTTGAATTCTAGATTGACTATTATCTGGTCGGAATCTGGGCTTCAGCAATGATTTTAACTGCTATCTGGTCATGTCCCAGGCTTTACATAAACTTATATTGTTATCTGGTCGAATCCAGGCTTCACAGTGCTTTGAATTGTATATTGATAGTTATCCGGTCGGAATCCGGGATTCAGCAAAGATGTTAACTGCTATCTGGTCGAGTTCCAGGCTTCACAACAACTTATACTGTTATTTGGTTGAATCTAGGCTTCACAACATCTTGAATTGTAGATTGACTGTTATCCGGTAGGAATCCGGACTTTACAGTGATTGATGAGCTTGTTACTTTAGATAGTTTCCCTGTCTTATTTTAGGAACTATTCTGGAACTTGTTGCAAATTGATGGTGACATTTGTCTATTGACCTTTCCTGAAAAGGTAAGGAGTTTGATGTATGAAATGTCATGATGCATGAAATGCATTGGGTAATGATGTCCTCAAAATAAATGAGATTGTGATGTATGCAATATGTATGCGCCTACCGTGATGTATGAACATGGAATGCTATTGCGAATTTCCTAGTCTGGGAAAATAAATCCATGACTGCTCCTGGAGAGTATTGGGAAGTTGAATCCTTCGTTTACGCTGGGGATGACGAATGAAGATGATTTTCTGGGGATTTCCTCCTTCTGTTTGAGGGTACTCTGCCGGGGATCTTTGACTTCTGCTTGAGAATGACTCTGTGGGGAAGGAGATGCTTTGTTGGGAGATTTTACCCATGTAGAGAAATAAACTATGTTGGGGGATAAACTTCCGTAGCTAGAGAAATAAACTCTACCGGGGATAAGGCTTTATAAACTGTTCGAGGTTATAAAAACTTAGCTGGATTTCAGCTCTCTGAGGGAATTTTGTTGGAGGAGGTAATTCCTGCTTTGGGGAAGAAGAGATCAAAACTTTGGATGTTTTCACCCTGTGGGAATATAGATATCACTAGGGCGTATACTGGGGATGTAGCGGTGACTTTGCAGTAGGACGTCTCTGCCTTTGTACCTGTTGGAGAACATATCTGCGGGGACTGCAAATGGCTTTTTAGACTTGGTCCCGTTCCTTAAAGTCATTAGCAACTGTCTTTCTGTTTTTTATGCAAGTATTTGTAAACAGTAACCATATTCAAATGCATACGTCAAATATAATCACTGGACTTTTTTTGCAAAACAAAACATAAAAAACGAAAAGTTTTGTACTTTCAAAGAAATAATTTGTACTGATTTTGAAGTTTTGCCTATAATAGGCGTTTTTTGTACAAAGAGACTGACATTCTAGTAGGAGAATACCGTCGTGAAAATGAAAACTATACAAAATAGTGTACAAAGAGAAAACAACTATGTGTAATAATCCCAATAAGGTTCAATTCTACTATTTCCCTTATGTCCTTGAGCGTCTCATCACTTTGCTACTTGTTCGAAGTTGACTGGATCGATTGATACCGTTTGAGCTTAGTAGTTGATACTGAAGTTTGATGGCAAGATGATCCAACAAGACATAGTTATACGCTTTAAATCCCTAACTTTTTCCTGGACCGCCCTTTCGGGTTTTCAGTCCACCGGGATACCCTTTTTTGCCCAAGTCGCCTTTTCAGGTTTTCGACTTTCCGGGTGTACAGATTCGTTTGTGTTTATCCCTAATTTTTCCCGAACCCTTTTGGTTCGCTGGGATGCCCTTATTTTTTCCTAGGCCAGTCAACCTAGCGGGTCTTTATTCATGCGTAGTATTTTTTAACTATGTCCGCATTCACAGGGTGAGGAAGGTCGTCACCATCCATCGTGGTTAGAATCATGGCTCCACCAGAAAATATACTTTTGATTACAAATGGCCCTTCGTACGTGGGAATCCATTTGCCCCTGGAATCACCTTGTGGAAGTATTATGCGCTTGATTATTAGATCACCCACTTGATATACCTGACATATAACCTTTTTGTTAAAAGCCTTGATCATACGCTTCTGGTACATCTGAACGTGACAAATAGTCGCTAACCTTTTCTCATCAATCAGATTCAGTTGGTCAAGTCGATTCTGGATCCAATCATCTTCGTTCAAACCTACATCTTTCATGATTCTCAAAGAAGGGATCTGGACCTCGATAGGTAGGACTGCCTCCATACCATACGCCATAGAGTAAGGTGTTGCCCCTGTTGACGTACGTGCTGAGGTGCGGTACCCATGAAGAGCAAATGGTAACATCTCATGCCAGTGTTTGTATGTCACCATCATTTTCTGTATGATTTTCTTAATATTCTTGTTAGCAACCTCCACAACGTCATTCATCTTCGGCCGGTAGGGAAAAGAGTTATGATGTTGGATCTTGAATTGCTTACAGAGTTCGGTGATCATAGTATTGTTGAGATTCGTACCATTGTCTGTGATGATTCTTTTTGGAACACCATACCGACAGACAAGGTTGTGCTTGATGAACCGCGCCACAACACTCTTGGTAACAGTAGCAAAAGAGGCAGCCTCAACCCACATCAATGGTGACTAGCATAAAGCGGTGCCCATTTGAAGCCGTAGGTCTTATTTCTCTGATCATATTGATACCCCACATTGCAAAAGGCCAAGGAGAAATTAAGACGTTCAAGGGAACCAGATGTACATGTACTTTATCAGCATAGATCTGGCATTTGTGGCAAGTCCGAGAATGCTGTTAACAGTCTGCTTCCATAGTGGACCAGTAATATCCTGCCCATAGGATCGTTTTAGCCATGGCGTGTCCACTAGAATGGGTGCCAAAGGTACCTTCACGTAAATCTGCCATAATCCTCTCTACTTCGCTTTTGTCTACACACCGAAGTAAAGTAGAGTCGTGGTTGCGCTTGTAGAGGATTCCATTACTGAGGAAGAACTTTGCGGAGAACCTTCTCAGAAACTTTTTATCATTGACAGAAGCCCCCTCGGGATATTCTTGAGCCTCGAGATACCTTTTCACTTCATGGAACCAAGGTTTGTCTGTTACCCCTCCAGTATCGATCTCACAGTAATATGCAGGTTCATCCAATCTCTCAATAGTGATCTAAGGAGCTTCGTTGTCCCATCTCACCTTGAACATGGACGACATAGTAGCTAGCGCGTCCGCTAACTGGTTCTCCTATCGTGGAAAATGTTCAAAGGTGACTTCTTCAAAGTGTGGGAGCAATGTCAGCACATGTTCTCTGTAGGGGATGAGATTAGGGTGCTTTGTGTCCCACTCTCCTTTGATTTGACTTATTACCAAGGCTGAATCTCTGAAAATGCTTAAGAGCTTGATCCTCAGCTCAATAGCAGCTTTGAGACCCATGATGCATACTTCATACTCAACCATATTGTTGGTACAGTTGAAACATAGTTTGGCCGTGAAAGGAGTATGACAGTCCTCAGGAGATATGATTATAGCACCGATACCATTGCCAAGTGCATTGGAAGCTCCGTCAAAAACCATGGTCTATCGGGATCCTTTCTCAGGTCCTTTATCCAGTCCAGGTTCTTCACAATCAGTTACTAACATGATGCTCTCGTCCAAGAATTCAAAGTTCATGGATTGGTAGTTATCCACAGCCTGATGAGCCAAATTGTCAGCTAATACACTACCCTTGATTGCTTTATGGGTCGTGTATCGAATGTCGTATTCGGTCAAGATCATTTTCCATCTTGCTATCCTTCCAGAGAGAGCGGACTTCTCGAAGATGTACTTGATCGGATCCATCTTAGATATCAACAAAGTAGTGTGGGTCAACATATACTGTCTCAGTTGGCGAGCAGCCCATGCCAAAGTGCAACAAGTTTTCTCGAGCAGTGAGTACCTTGTTTCACAGTCGGTAAACTTTTTGCTAAGGTAGTATATTGCATGCTCTTTTCGACCAAACTCGTCATGCTGCCCAAGCACACACCCCTATTGAATTATCTAACACTTTTAAGTACATTATCAAAGGTCTTCCTTCGATCGGAGGCATCATAATTGGAGGCTCTTGTAGGTATTCCTTGATTCTGTCAAAGGCAGTATGGCATTCATCATTCCACTTTACCACTTGATCTTTCTCTAGGAGTTTGAAGATTGGCTTACAAGTAGCAGTTAGATAGGAAATGAACCTGGAACTGTAGTTTAGGCATCCCAAGAAACCTCTAACTTCCTTCTCAGTGCGAGGAGTCGGCATTTCTTGTATAGCTTTTACCTTTACAGGGTCTACCTAAATACCCTTGTCACTGACAATGAAACCTAGGAGTTTACCAGACCTTACTCCAAAGGTGCACTTGTTTGGATTTAATCTCAACTTGTATGTCTTCAACCTATCGAACAACTTTTGCAAGTGATCTAGGTGTTCTTCTTCCGTTTGAGATTTGGCTATCATGTCGTCAACATAGACCTCTATCTCATGGTGAATGATATCATGGAACAAAGCTACCATGCCACACGGATAGGTTACCCCTTCATTCTTTAATCCAAATGGAATTACCTTGTGTAGAAAGTGCCCCACGGTGTGACGAAGGTTGTCTTCTCCATGTCTTCGGGTTCCATCTTGATCTGATTGTAACAAGAGAACCTGTCCATGAAGGAGAAGATCTTATGTTGTGCGGTGTTGTCAACCAGAACATCAATGTGGGGAAGCGGAAAGTCATCCTTGGGGCTTGCCCTATTCAAGTATCTATAGTACACACACATACGTACCTTTCCGTCCTTCTTAGGCACCGGAACTACGTTAGCAACCCATTATGGATAGGAGGTAACAGCTAAGAACCCAGCGTTGAACTGTTTCATAAATTCTTCCTTGATCTTCTCTGACATTTCAGGACGCATATGACAAACCTTCTGCTTTACTGGACGGCAGTCCTCTTTTGTCGGGAGGTGATGAACCACAATATTAGTGTCTAATCCTGGCATGTCCTCATATGACCAAGCAAAGATCTCAACATAATCATGCAACATCTGAATCAACCGCTTTTTGACACTATGCTCCAAGTTTGCACCTATCTTGACTTCTTTTTTGTCCTCTTTTGTACCCAGATTCACTGTCTCAACTGGCTTTTCATGAGGCTGTATAGCCCTTTCTTCCTGTTGTAACAGTCTGGCAAGTTCTCCTGGTACCTCACAATCTTCCTCACCTTCGTCCTCGGCTTGGTTGATCAGATTTTCAAAGTCATAATCGGCAATAGAAGAACCGTTATCAATGGGATCCAGAGTGGATATGGATCTTCAGTTGGATGCGTAAGTGTGTGTAAGAGTATAACTGCATTGATAAAATAAAGCAAAAAAGAAAGACAGAGAGCGCAAAATTTGTATGCAAAAACGTCCAATGCTTTTATTAATGACATATGATATTGAAACATGATAACCCTCATAAATAAACCATTGTGCCCCAAGTAAGGCACATGGCTATAGAATTTATATTGTTTATTTATTACATAACCAGAAAAACAAAAAGATGATTACTCCTGAATAAAAGTAATCGGCACAAAGTCTTTAGTCATCCAGTTACTGGGTCCACCATTGGTAGTATGGAAGATCCAGCTGTCCATGTCATAGTCACCATCACTGTCTTCCAAAGCATTGATCCCATGATTGCTGATGCGTAGGGGAGGTCCTTTGGCGCGAGCACGACAAACAACCCTTTGAGCCCCTGAAGTGAAACCCAAGCCAAACTTATCATATTTGTATAGAATGTCAGGGAGCTGGCCCCAAATGGTACACCCACCTTCTTCAATGACTGCCTTGGCATCCTTGAGTGAAGCCATCTTTAATGGAGGTCTGGTGATCTTTGGCATACTGGTAACAGTCTCGGTTGCAGCCATGGCCTGAGGCACCTCTTTAAAATTCTGACAAGGAGTCTCGATGAACTCGCCGTCCATTTCCACATATCTGAAAGAGCTCAGGTGGCTTACCATGTACTCCTCCTCACCATGCACTGTGACAATCTTTCCCCTCACTGGGTATTTCAACATTTGCTGCAGAGTAGAAGTAACAGCTCCAGCCTCATGGATCCAAAGGAGACCCAACAGACAAGAATAAGATGGTCTAATATCCATCACGTAGAAGGTGGATTCAAAGTTTTGGGAACCAACTTTGATAGGGATGTCCACCTCCCCGTGCACCATTCATTTTGAACCATCAAAAGCACTCACCACAATGTTGCTGGGCTTCATAGTCAAACCTTCACAATCTAATCTACCAAGAGCCTGGGCAAAACATTCAGCGGTGAACCAGTATCCACTAGAACATGGGCCAAAGTAGTGCCCCTGCACTCGATGGAGACATGCAGCGCATCATTGTGTTTTCTTCCCCTTGGTGTAAAATCAGTATCATAAAAACCCAATCCATTATCAGCAGTTAAACTAGCCACACAATCTTCAAATTGGTCAGCGGAGGTTTCTTGTGGCACATGAGCAGTTTTGAGGAATTTCACCAAAGCCTTTGCATGGGCTTCGGAGCACAACAGTAGGGTAAGAATTGAGATTTTGGAAGGAGTCTACCCCAGTTGTTCAACCATATTATAGTCGCTCTTTTTGATGATCTTTAAGATTTCTTCCATTTCCCTCTTGGAAGCCTCTGGAATGGATTCTGAATGCGCCTTTGTCTGGACAGGCTCAACCAATATGTCTTTTCCACGAGTCTCGGCCAACTCGGTGGTAGGGGTGGCAACAGGAGTAATCACAGGAGTTGTAGTGGTAGTATTAGCAGGAACAGCAGTAGGAATGATCACCGGAATAGTGACGGCTTTAGGAGGAGAAATCTCGGGTGAGAACACTCTTCCGCTTCTTGTTATTTTACTGGTCCCAACGATATTGCCGATGTATGGATCAGTATTTCCAGAAACTTTTTCTTCAGAAGCCAACAGGTCTTGCTTGACGCCATGGTAATAGACATCAGCCCCATAATTCCAGGGAACATCTTTGTCCGAGGAATATGGTATTGGCCCTGGCATAGTGATGATTAGGGGAGCCAACTTTGGAGAAGATTTAATCCTGACGGGTCTTTTGGTGGAGACCCTGGGAGGATTGACGAAAATGGTTATAATCGAAACATCTTTACAGGAAACAGTTGTGACAGGAGTTTTCTCAAATAGAATTTCTTTATCATCCATCAGGCGCTGAAGACTTTCTTTCAACAAATGGCAACCAGTCGATAAACATAAGTGGCAATCTTCATCACAGCCTGGAAATAAATCGACTTACAACAAATTCTAATTAATAATCATGAAAGGAGTAACAAGCTCTTCAACAGAAGTAACAAATGTATCATCGTCAATAGCATTAACAACACGGTCGTGCTTGGGCATGGGAGCAATTATAACATTGGGAATCTCAGGAGCATCGAATTCAATCTCCTTTTCCTCGATCAGATCCTGCACCTTATTCTTTAAAGCCCAACAGTCATTTGTATCATGGCCTGGACTTTCTGAATGGTAGGCACATCGAGCATTTGGGTTGTAGCGAGGGGATATGGTGTTGGGATTCTTGGAAGCTTCCCTCAAAGTTGCCATATTGGACTTCAATAAGTGTGGTAAGACTTGAGACAAATTCATATTGATTCGGGTAAACTGTCTCATAGGCCTCTCTGCTCTGGGCTGATTGTTCCGCTGTTGAGTAGTTGTAGGCTTGGATATCATTACGGCCCATACCGTTGGACGGTGTTCAGTTCTACACTGATTTC
Source organism: Vicia faba (assembly GCA_948472305.1). Classification (NCBI taxonomy): domain Eukaryota; kingdom Viridiplantae; phylum Streptophyta; class Magnoliopsida; order Fabales; family Fabaceae; genus Vicia; species Vicia faba. The sequence goes on from OX451738.1 coordinate 1,256,973,470, forward strand.
TTTGACTGTAAATAGCACTGACCTCTTTCTTTCCCATAAAAGGGCTCTTTCCCGCGCTTGAAGAGGCCTCCTTTTGAATCTTACCACTTCTAATATCAGCTTCCACTCTTTCTCTAGTTAGGATCAGCTCAGTAAAACCAACTGAGGAGCTTCCAATCAAATGGTTGAAAAATGGACCAGATAGAGTACCCAAGAATATATCCACCAACTCCCTATAAGACAGAGGGGGTTGGACTCTTCCTGCTAGGTCTCTCCACTTCTGGGCATAGTCTTTAAATCCCTCGCTCGAACCCATAGACATACTTTGAAGTTGTGTACGGGTGGGAGCAAGGTCTGCATTATACTGATACTGCTTGTAGAAGGCAGCAGCCAGGTCTTCCCAGTTACGAATACTGGTCCCCTCCAACTGATAGAACCACTCTAGTTGAGTCCTAGATAGAATGTCTTAGAATAAATGGACCCATAAATACCTGTCAGCGGTGTGGGGCTGAATCTTCCTCACATAAGATCGGATATGCATCTTGGGACATGAGACTCCATCATATTTAGAAAACACCGGAACCTTGAACTTCTGTGGGATGACAACCCCAGAAACCAAGCCCAGCTCCTCAAAATCCAGTCCAGGTACTTTCTGGATTTCTATTGCATTCAGACGATCCTCCAACTTTTTGTATTTATCATTAGCAGGAGGATAGTGCTCCTCATCATAATCAGATTCATCATCAGATTCCTTCGGGTTGAGGTCTTCCTCTCTCGTCTCCCCTACCTGATTGTCTCCTTCTTTTGATGAAGTTGCTAGTTCTGACACTCTCCGCATTGGTCCCTTGATCCTTCTTCCCAAATTCACTAACCCAGTTGGCTTCTTTGGCTTCTTCTTTTTGTCCTTCAGTATGAGAGCCTTCAGATCTTCTTGCCCTTTAGCTAGAGCCACGATCATTTGCTGGAACTGGGTGTTTTGTGCCTGGAGATCCTTGATGTTTTGTTCAAAATCCATTTATTTACTTGCTGAAATAAACAGCGATGAAGATGAGAAACCTGCTTTGAAACCTGGTTATGCAATGATATGTAAGATATATGTATGCAATAATTTCAAGGATTTATAAGACTTAAATTTGCTTAAACAAAAAGAGAACAAACGTTAATTACATTAAGAGGTTTTAATGATCACAATGATGCCTCTTGGGCTTACAAAGGAAGTAACAAAGAAAAAATAAACTCTCCAAGCAAAAGAAAGACTCAAGCTTCCCACAGGCGCATCCTCTTTGGTGCAATGTAAGCATTTATACTCTTCTCTTCGTGAAGTAACCCGGTGAGCTCTAAAACCTTCTTCTCACTGGCGTAGAATTTGGTTTTAAAGGTATCTCGTTCTTCTTTGAGTTAGATCCAGGATTTCTGTAGCTCCTCGAAATCAGTTGGAATGTCAGGATGAAGAACAATGTAAGGAGTGTCTCCCTCAGCAATTGGCTCCATAATCACAGGTAAGACGACGAGGTAAGGCATCATAAGACATTGAGCACGGGCTCGCACCCATCTGAGGTAAGGCTCAAGAGGGATGGATTCTTTTTCCCCAGCGTCTTGCTATCAACTCTGTTTATCATGCCCCGAGCTCGAATGAACCTCTTATGATAACCCTGAGCATCATTCTCATAATCAAAGATGATTCCTTGGAGGAGTGCATCATGAGGACCATCTCTTCTAGCATAACCAAATTGTCGTAACGCCAAACAAGGATTATAAGTGATTCCTCCCCTAATGCCTAAGAGTGGGTCATTAGGGAATTCCCCACAGTGATTAATGATGGTAACATTCTCCAAGGATCGAGAAAACCAATGAATATCTGAATGTGTGAGGGACATCAACCTATGAGACCATCTCATACCCTTCTCATTCTTCAAAATAGACCGAGGTAGGTGCGAAATAAACCACCTAGCCAACAGAGGAGTGCAACACAGAAGGGTCCCTCTTCTATTTAGAGTGCGAGTATGCAGAGAGTGTAGAATATCTCCAAGTAAAGTAGGCACCGGATTATGAGACAGAAAAACCTTGACCGCATTCACATCTATGAGTTAGTCCGGATTAGGAAATAACACTATCCCATAGATGAGAAGAGCCAATACTTCTTCAAAAGCTTGTAAATTTAGGGTATCCCAAAAATGGTGAGCTTTCTCAAACAGAAACTTATCTAGAAATCCCTTGATGCCTCTTCTGGTTTCCCAATTTGCCACTACATCTGCCAATTGCAAAGACAGATCTTGAGCAATCTCTTCAGGTTTTGGGTTCCTTTCCATACCGTTGAATAGTAACTGAATAAGGATAGGTACCCCCAATAACTGAGAAAACTCCTCCATAGTAGGCACTAACTAGTAATCAGGAAAAGTGAAGCAGTGATGTAACGGGTCAAAGAACTGAAAGAGCACTTTTACCATGTCTTCATCAGGCTTTGAGGTGACCAGGTCAAGAAGTCGACCATGTCTTTCAGTGAATGGAGAGCTTTCAGGGACCCTTGATTCCAAGTCCTTGAGTTGAGGAGGTACCCTTACGAGGTTGACTTGTATAGTATTCCTGCGAGTGGATGCCATGTCCTACAAGACAAGACAAAGATAAGCCCTAGAAAATCCTTGAAATGGTGAGTGTGATATGCCATGTTACGATGTCATGATTATGGTAAGAAATCACAGATATAGCAAGCACAAGCAAATTACAAAAAGACCTTAGGTTGAAGGATTTCATAGGTTTTAAGGTAATACCCTCTTGAAGTTTGATTGGTTCAACTTGTCCTATAAATAGTAACCGGGTTCTAAGGGATCTCAATATCACCGATCCTCCCCACAAGTTTCGTTCCGATAGACAACTGACTCGCCACCAAACAAAACTCAGGAGTCGGATCTCAGTGAGTGTAGTATCGAGTATCAACCGACTTTGGGGATACACCAAAGATGGCTATCTCACTACGTCCTAATAGCCAAGTTGTTCAATTAAAGGTTCTAAGGTCAGCTGATGCTTTATGACACCACGCAATGGCCTCGTATTCTCCTTGATTACTCAAGGGCTACCAGTACCAACCAAAGTGTCACATCAATGTAGCTATCGATTCAACCGTGTCGGTATACCCCGCACAGTTTCCACGATCTATTGCTACTTACCTAAAAGGTGCCCTAGATCCGGGTGTAGGATCTATAGTAACCCTAACAAAGCCCTCAAAAGAAAAGCAATCAAAGCACACAAAATAGTTAAATAATGAACTAACTCTAAGGTAACCCCACTTTTTCATTCTCCCCAGCAGAGTCGCCAGTTCTGTGATACAATGGCAGAACCGACTGTTAATACTGGTTTTGTGTTTGTATTCTCAAATGTTGCGGTAAGCAATAGTCGCCACCGTCTTTTCTTTTATCCAACAAAGGAAAGGGTGAAAAGAACAGAAAAATACCTTTTCGAGATGTTTTCGGAGTAAGGGGGTAGATTATGGAAAGGAGAGGTGTTAGCACCCTTTCCATCTGTAGTTTTCTACGGGCTCTTAGAGGTTTGCTCATTTTAAAATACCTTTGTGCTTTGTGTTTGAAAATGTTTTGAAAATGCCTTAGTACGGAGAATTTTGTAATGTTTCTCGGGCTAGTGGATAAAGTATACAAAGTGTTTTGAAATTGTTTTTGAAAAGCAGTTTTTGTGGAAGTGCAAAATGTTTGAGCAAACTTCTAACAGCTATCTACTTTATTACTCGAAAATGGTCGTTCTTTTCCTATTTTCCTTTAGGAAATGCTATCCTACTATTAGCGAGTAGGTAGCTTTGTTGTCGAATGTTTGAGGGACAATTGAAGGGACATTTTATAGTCACGAAGGCAACTTGTGGAGAAGCTTTAGCAATTTTCTTTTAGGGACTAGATCATTTACCGAAAGGCAACTGTAGGGTCATCGAGGGACTATGATCTTTTTTGATTTATGGGTCTTTGCTAAAGAACTCCTGCCTCATGACTATTTTATTTCTTAAAGGCAACCAAAGTGGGATACCCTAGAGGTGCTTGTGTGTAATTGTGTTCAATTCAGTTATTTATCTTTTTGTTAAGTTTGCTAGCTGTGATCGGTGGAAATAGAACTGACTGTTTAAAGCTGGTTTCACGAAATGTCGCGGTAAGCAAGAGTCGCCACCGTCTTTTATGTTCTCCAACAAGGAAAGGACAAAAGCACAGCAAAATTCCTTTTCGAGAATGTTTCTCGGTTCGGGAGGTAGATTTATAGAAAGGGAAGGTGTTAGCACCCTTTCTATCCGTGGTTATCCACGGGCTCTTAGGTACTTGCTCACTCTATGTTTTCAAAAAATTGTTTGCTTTTTAAGCGTGTGTGTGGGTTTTGAAAAAGTTCGTTTGAAAACTTCTAAGTAACTCTTGTATCTGTCCTCAAGAGTGTATGAAGTATTGTCTGAAAACTTTTTGAAAGTGTAGGTGCGAAAAGTGTTTTTGTTTTGTTTTGAAAAGAGCAGGTACCCATGAGTCATCTACCTACCCTAAGGAATTAGGCTGTGTAAGAGTCCTTTAGATAGTGCTATCCCACCATTGAGAGGTAGGTAGCACCATCGTTGGAGGTGTTCGGGTCGATTCGATTAAGGGACAGTGTGGTCACCGAAGCAACAGTAGGACACCTTAGAAGTAACCCTAATGTCCTAGATCCTTTTTATCCGAGGCAACCATTTCGAGGCGACTGGATCTTTTGGACAGAAAGGCGACCTCTAAAACACCCTATGCTTGACGACCACGTTCGAGGCAACCAGTGAGGCGTACCCTAAGAGTGGCATGTGCTTGTGTTGTTTTTCAGTTAAGATTATCTTTGCATGTTATTTGTGAGCTACGGATTGGTTTTATTATTCATACATTCTTGCATGCATTGTTAACAGTAAGGGGTGCGGAAAATAAATTGCGGAAATGTAAATCTAACTATTACAAGACGCGGGTCTATACATCGCCAAAAACAAAAAACCGTTTTGGTAAATAAAGTGAGAGAATTTAAATAAAGCGGTAAAATCCTAATTACTATTACATACTCTGTACAGATACAAAATAATGAATTAAAAATAAATACGCGCGAAAGATTGAATCGGGAACGTCCTAAGGGTTTTGACCCTTTTAAGAAAGAATTGAATTTTTGTCCTTTTTGTTTTTTTATAATTAATGAAATTAAAACTAATAACTAATTAACTAATTAATTAAGAAAATGATATTTTTGTGTTTTTGTGTTTTTAATGAAAATAAGATAAAAGGAATTAAAAGTTGTCAAAAGAAAGACCTAATTCTAAATTAATTTTATTTATTGTGAAAAAGTATTAAAGTTAATTAATTAACTAATTTAATTAATGTTAGAATTTATTTACAAAATAACTAAACTAAGTGAAATTAATAAAAATAAAATGTTTAGTTTTTTCTGATTTTTTTTGTTTATGAAAACAATTATTTGTGAATTAATTAAATAATAACAATAATAATAATCAATGCAAGAAATTAAGAGAAAAGAAAAAAAAAAGAAAATAAAAGGCATATTAAACCAGGGGGTATTGGGCCAGAATTGAGGGTGTATGTGGAATTGTGAGGCCCATGAACCTTCAAGCCCCTTTTGACTTTTCCGATTGCCTACACCTGTGTTGACTCAGGAGTACCATAGTCTTCATTCTTTGACCATTGGATTGACGCTTGAGACACTTGGCGTGCTGATCTGTGAGGGTGTATGATGCACCTTTCTTGTGAACCTGCACATAAGTACATAAAGAAAAAATGCATGGAAATTATGGGGGACCTGGGAATCGAACCCAGGTCCCAATGGTTGCCAAACACGTCACCCTCCACTAAGCCAAACGGCCGTAATTGTTAATGTAGTGGATAATGAAGATAATATACAAAAACAATAATTATGCTTGGAACAAGAAAAAGCGCGCGTGATGTTTGAATCAGCCAGCCATGCGTGGACACCTCACCATCGTCTTCATTTATCTGCAAAATAAAAACAAGATAGCGGGGGTTTTTAACCCCCACAATACAAAACTGCCAAGAATAGCGATTAGGCATATAGTGAACATAAAAAGGGCGCGATGGTTGGGTTGAATTCGTCTTGTCATGATGAATTCAACCATAGGCGTTATGTGGTCCAATTTTCCTCATGCTGTAAAGCCCCAATCTAGAAGCTTGGAAACCCTAAATTTCTCCCATGGCAACTTGCGTTTCAGGGCATCTTAATGAAATTAAATCGCACCAAAAGCTTCACCTGAATGCTATGAACACAAAACAATCAACAAAAGGTATTAAAAATGCATGAATCAAAGGTTATGATTTTGGAAGAAAAGTGATAAACCGTGAATCTGTTAGAGCGTTCTCTTGAGCTTTAAGGCTTGTTCTCGATGGGAATGTGTTCCTGGAAGGTCCAGTAATGTATTGGAAACAAGAAAAGGGTTCGAATTGGCCTGCAAGTGAGAATTCAGTTTTAAACTTTTCTTTAAGTTTTTGGAATTTTTTTTGGCCGTTTCAATGAGCTCTAGGTCGTGAATGAGGTATGGAACACTTGCATATGTATGTATGAATGAGAATAAATCACATTAAGAGCCAATGATCCATTGCAATGATGTTTTTGGATTTTGTCTTAACCACCATTAAAGGCCTTTCAAAGCTTTGTTCAAAATTTGAATTTCATGCCTAAATGATCTTTACACGAATTTGGTAGGTTGAATATGCTTCATCAAGGCTAATCAAACCACAAGATACCATTTAATCAATTTTTTTGATTTTACTTGAATTATTATGGATTAAAATGAATTAAATCCATAAAAATTAAATAAAAATAGAAAAATAATTATTTGGTCTTGAAATTGATCATGGGACACGTGGGTGGCATGACAAGGCTGAATCAAGTGGAAGAAAGTGGGCCCTTTTGTCAAAAATTGAAGTTTCAAGGATAGTTGACTTTTGCCATTTCACAAAATTTCCCAACTTCTCCAATGCATATCTTGCTCCATTTTGATCATATGAACATGTTCTTGGACATTTTGGAAAGGTCTTGAAGTCCTCTAACCAATGCCTTTGGTCCCATGTCATTTTGATTTACCAATCTCAAGTTATGGTCTTTGACTTAAAATGCCTTTTTGTTGACTTTTGAAAATGACCTATAATGTTGAAATTGATAACTTTTTGTGAGAGAATTTCTTGGACTTGGAATGTGAAGATGAGCTGTAGGAAATGTTATCCCCTTCAAAATGAGCATTGGATGGGATTTTTCTGATGAATCATGAAAAGGTTATGCCTTGGTCAAGTTACAGTTGACTTTTCAGCTGTCTAAAAATAGAAACTTTTGCATCTTGATGATTTTTGAGCCATTCTTGTGGAATCATGGTCAAGACTTTGACCAAATGATGATTGGGGCTTCAAAATAAGATGTTGACCAAAAAGTTTGACTTTTGACTGCCAAATGACCATTTTACCCCTACAATTGATTGTGAAGCAATTAGGGTTTTTGACTGTGCAACTTGACCTTGTGAGCCTTGAAATTTGGCATGTAGATGCTTGACAATGTTTATAGGCATGTGGGACTTGATTGAGCCATAGAAAACTTCAACTTCCTTGCAAGAACCAAAACCCTAATTTCAGCTTGGCTTAGGAGGATTTGAACTGTGCAATCCCTTGAGTAGACTTGCGCAAATTGAGATGATGCTTGTCAAAACTTTGAAGAATATGGGAGGGAAAATTTTGGGGTACAACAGTTGCCCCTGTTCAATATTCTTAGACCTGCGGATGTATATTGGCTTGCGTGCCTTTCGTGATCCGAAGGTGGAAGATGATTGAACACTAAAGTGCCCAGAAATTTGCACTCGCATAGTAGAGTACCAGCAATGTGATGTCGGGAATGGGCTTACAGATGCCATTTGGAGAGATGATGGATAGGAGGATGGGCTTATAGATGTCATCTGGTGATGTGACAGAACCTTGTCGGGAATGGGCTTATAGATGCCATTTGGAACTGTAATGGATAGTCGTGGGGATGGGCTTAAAGATGCCATCTGGAAGTGTGCCAGAACCTTGTCGGGAATGGGCTTATAGATGCCATTTGGAGATTGTCTGTTGAGTTGTAATTTTTGTAAGTTGAAAGAGGGAACCTGTGTAGGGTTTCCTGCTGATGAGCTCGTGTAAAACTGCATCTTTGAAAGAAGGAAACCTGTGTAGGGTTGACTAATGATGAGCTCGTGTGAAACTGCATCTGAAGTGGAGAAGGAACCTGTGTGGGGTTACTTTGACGTTGAGCCCGTGTGAAGCTGCATCCTTGAAGGAAGGAAACCTGTGTAGGGTTTACTGATGACGAGTCATGCGAAGATACCACTGGAGTTGAAGGAAACCTGTGTAGGGTTTACTGATGACGAGTCCGTGTAAAACTGCGTCTGGAGTTGAAGGAAACCTGTGTAGGGTTTACTGATGACGAGTCTGTGTAAAACTGCGTCTGGAGTTGAAGGAAACCTGTGTAGGGTTTCTTGGTGATGAGTCCGTGTAAAACTGCATCTTGAAGAGAAAGAACCGGTGTAGGGTTACTTCGGGATAAGTCCGTGTAAGACTTCTGGAGGAACCGGGGTAAGGTTACTGCAGGATAAGTTCGTGTAAAACTTCTTGATGAACCGGGGTAAGGTTACTTCAGGATAAGTCCATGTAAGACTTCTGGAGGAACCGGGTTAAGGTTACTGCAGGATAAGTTCGTGTAAAACTTCTTGATGAACCGGGGTAAGGTTACTTCGGGATAAGTCCATGTAAGACTTCTTGATGAACTGGGGTAAGGTTATCTTGAGGTAAGTCCGTGTAAGTCTTCTGGAGGAACCGGGATAAGGTTACTGCAGGGTAAGTTCGTGTAAAACTTTGGGAGGAACCGGGGTAAGGTTACTTTGTGATAAGTCCATGTAAGACTTCGTCTGAAAATTGAGAAGGAACCGGTGTAGGGTTGCCTGATGATGAGTTCGTGTAAAACTACATTTGAAGTTGAGAAGGAACCGGTGTAGGGTTGCCTGATGATGAGTTCGTGTAAAACTACATCTGAAGTTGAGAAGGAACCGGTGTAGGGTTGCTTCGTGATGATCAAGTAGATAATTGTCCTGTTTGGTTTCAGATATTAACCCACGATCAGTCGTCCACAGAATTTTCCTGGCTTGTTACTGGTGTTGATCTGGAACTGTAAAGGTAGATGGTAATCATCTTTTGATTGAACTTTTCCTGAAAAGGCAAAGCGTTAGCTGCATGCAGTGTCATGATGCGTGAACTGCATGATATTAAGATGTTCTCAAGACTAAATGAGATTTGTGGTGTATGATGTGTATGCATGTCATAATGTATGAAGATGTGATGTTTATGAATGTATCTTTGTCTGGAAAAATAAGTCCTTGACGAATGCCGGGAGTTTGAATCCTGGGCTGATGTTTGAAGAGTAGAGTTCTTTGTTTCCGCTGGGGATGATGATTGCAAGGATAAACCGGTAGGAGAAGATGACTCCGTTGGGGAATAAACTTGTTGGAGAGATTACTCTGCAGGGGATTACTCTGTGGGAAGAGATACTTCGCTGAGGTTTGAATGAGAACTCCGCTGGGGATTCCATTGATAAGCTATGTTGGGGAATTTGATGAACTCCGCTGGGGGATAGGAAGAACTTCGCCGAGGACAATCTTTCCATGGTAATTAGCTGAGGATAACCCAGTTATAAGCTCTGGTGAGGAATAACCTTTGAATATGGCCGGGGAGAGACGTTGTACTCTGCAGGTGATAAGCTTCCAGAATCTACTGGGGATAAGCTTCCAGAATCTATTGGGGAGGATGATTCAACTCTTCTGGGGAAACTTTTTGAATTGCACTGGGGAAATTGATTCCACTGGGGTGTCTTGTATTCCTCCGGGGAACAAAGGAATATTAAGACTGCCAGGGATACTTGCCTAGGAACATCTGTACTCCGCTGGGGAATATTGAGAACTTCTGGGGATACCCAACTTCCTTAAGGCTGACAGTAGACTAACTCTGCTTGGGGAGAGTGTTGCTGACTTGCTAGGGATACTGTGCCCTTTTGGCTGATGGGAGACCAACTCTGCTTGGGGAGTGAAGGTATCTTGATCATGTTCTTCAGCCGATCTTACCTTGGTACCTTGGTGGACAAAGCAGCTAGATCGCTTAGACAAGTCATATTACCCCAATTTCTTCTGGCAGGCAAGTGACGAGATGCCGGGACATAGTCGTACGCTTTGATCCCTAACTTTTTCCTGGACCGCCCTTTCGGGTTTTCAGTCCATCAGGATACCCATTTTTGCTCAAGCCGCCTTTTCAGGTTTTCGACTTGCCGGGTGTATAGATTTTTTATTTTCATCCCTTATTTTTGCCCGAACCATTTTGGTTCGCCGGGAAGCCCTCATTTTTGCCTAGGTGTGTCAACCTAGCGGGTCTTTGATTATGCGTAGTATTTTTTCGACTATGTCCACGCTCTCTGGATGTAGGGAGGTGCCCCTGTTGTTGTGTTGTGTTACATACCACCAGAAGATCTTCGTTTGATCGTCCAGTGCCCCAAGTGATCCAGATGGAGATTTTCCCCAAGCTGGTTGGCCTTTTGAGAGATTCTCCGAATCTTGACTTAACTGCCCCAGATGATGGACAATGATCATGCCATGCCCCTTGATTGGAAGTGTTTCTTCCACTTGAGGTGACTCTTTGAGAATATTTTTGTTCACTAGATATTCGTCATGTGAACTTCTATGCTGTTCAAACAAGTAGTCATATGCAAGCAATGTTATATTAAAAATGCAAAGCTTATGTATGTCTTGAAGTTTTTTTTTTTTTTTTGAAAATGCATTTTCAGTAAAACAAACAAATTTTGTAAAAATGTGATGTCAACTCGTTATTTTACCGCAAGCCTTAAGGAGTCAGGGTACCTTTCGTAACAGTATGCTTTCGAACTAACCCATGCTTCAGCTAGTACTTTTAAGGGTTATAATGTGGCCTGGTTCACGGTTTAAGAAACAAAGGATAAGGCTCAAAATGTATTTGTACCCACCCGCTCTTCGTGATGTTCTTCAAACCTAAACTCAGCTAATCGTGCATTAGACCTTGTTTGAGTCTTTGCTCGGATATACCAGTGATGGTTCGGATACTGAACGTTTATTTTGAATAGGCAGTCATTTCTTTTTTGTGAGGGTTTGTAGGACCTCTTTCTTTTTTATTGTGTTATCCCTGTTTTTTGCCTGAACTGTTTCTTTTAGGATTACAGTCAGCGGGATGCCCCAGTTTTTTTGTAAGTCTCCTTCATAGGTTTTGACTTAATGGGCTTTTATTTTGAAAAATAATGACTGCCTGTCTTTATGATTATTCGAAACCATCACCGTCTTTTGTCTCGGAAGGACGCCTTTGATATCATTCATCGTGCACCTGGATCAACTGAGAAAACTACCCTGCCCCAGGTTATGATTAAGGGTTTTTAATTTTTGAAAAGAAAAACTCCAACTTCTTTGGCTCAAAGGGGTTGACGAGGGATTATCTTCCTTATAACTCCAGTGTTTAGGAATTGAAACCATGTCTGTACCTCAACAGCGGGGTCTGTTCAAAAGCATACTGTAGATTGTGGTATCGTTTTCGTCATCCTCCCTCAAGAGGCTTAGAATTATTAATTGAGAGTTGAACATCAAAAATAAAAGCAATATTAAGTATGGTAAACATAATTACTTCAAAATAGACACGTGTAATGGATTAATAAGATAATAGAGTTTGACATGATTATTGTTTGAATAAGCATAGAAATACAATATCAGAATTTAAATGAAACAAGAGTCTCTCAATCCTAGCCATGTTTTGGCAAGGGCTCAGTGACCACGTCGGGAGTCTCGGCCGGCTCGAATTCGATCTCCTTAGCATCGATCATATTCTGGATCTTGTATTTCAGCGCCCAACAGTCCTCAGTGTCGTGCCCCGGGCTACCAGAATGATAAGCACACCTCGCATCTGGGTTGTAGCTTGGAGAAGAAGTCTTGGGATTCGCATGAGGGTTGATCACCGCAATCAGATTCATCTTCAACATGTGCTGCAATGCTTGTGACAATGGCATGTTGATGTTGGTGAACTGTCTTTTAGGCTCGTCTGGCCTTCGCTGATTTCCCTTTTGCTGTTGTCGGCATGGTGTAGAACCAGAGATCAGAACTGCCCCTACATGTTGGTCATGACGACTCTTTTGACTGTATACAGCACTAGACTCCTTCTTCCCATTGTAAGACTTTTTCGGAGCATCAGAAGGTGTGGCTTCTGGGATCTTCCCAGACTTGATACCAGCTTCAATTCTTTCCCCAGTCAAGATAAGGTCTGTAAACCCAGCAGAAGAATTTCCAATCAGATGGTTGAAGAACGGCCCATACAGGGTCCCCAAGAACATGTCAACGAGTTCCCGGTCAGTCAGAGGTGGTTGCACTCTTCCAGCAAGGTCTCTCCACTTTTGCGCATATTCCTTAAAACCTTCACCCGCCCCCAGTGACATACCCTGGAGTTGGGTACGCGTAGGAGCGAGGTCGGCATTATACTAATACTGCTTATAAAACGCAGTAGCCAAGTCCTCCCAGTTTCGAATACTGGCTCCATCCAGCTGATAGAACCACTCGAGTTGAGCCCCTAAAAGGCTATCCTGGAAGAAATGGATCCATAAGTTCTTGTCTGCAGTGTAAGGTTGGATCTTCCTTACATAAGATCTGAGATGCAGTTTAGGACAGGAAGCCCCGTCGTACTTCACAAAGGCAGACGCCTTGAACTTGTGCGGGATCACCACCCCAGAAGATAAGCCTAGGTCTCCAAAGTCCAGCCCGGGCACACGTTGAATCTCCATAGCATTTAGCCGATCCTCCAGCTGTTTGTACCGGTCCCCAGCAGGAGGGTATTGTTCATCGTTGAAATCTGTCTCGGTGTCAGATACCACGGGACTAGGGACCCTTTCCTCTTGGTGACTGCCTTCTCCAACAGATGGAGTAGTCTGATCAGCCTCATTCTGCAGTGTATTCCCAAACCTCCGTCCATTTCTGAACAAGACGGTCCTCTTATTCTTCTTCTTCTTTTCCTTCAAGAGCAGAGCCTTCAACTCCTGCTGACCCTGGGCTAAGCTCATGACCAGCTCTTGAAACTGGGCATTCTGGGCCTGGAGGGCCTTGATAGCTTGCTCGTTGGATGATTCAGAATTCATGATGACTGCTGAAATAAACAGCGAAGAAGGTAAGTGTCCTGTCAAAAAGGGTACCTGTGATGCAATGTTATATATGCATGCAATGTTTTCAAGAATCTCGCGGGGTAAACAAGAAAACTTGTTAGATTTTGAATCCGGTAGCTTGATTGAAGGAACTTCGTGTTGTTGAGAGTCCTCCTTCAAGAGTCAAGGCTCACCATATCGAGTGGGTCATAGCCCCTGCCTCAAGTTATCATGTTTTGATCTCCAAACAACCTTGGCTAGAGGAAAATAAATCCCCTTTGCCC